>OZ020487.1:29126023-29726023 GCA_963971405.1 Psococerastis gibbosa
CAGTAGGGGAAATGGACAGCTTTGTATTTTCAATGCATTTTTCATCTGACCACTTTCACATCTTTGAGGCTGCGCTCCGGAACGATAAATTAATTAATTTATTCAAAAACAACCACCCCTTGCTTAATATTACATAGAAATCAAATCCCAATCACCGCGTAAGTTTTATTTTAGTTTAGGCCAGAAAATAGGCAAATAAGGCATAATTCTGTAATTTTTGCAGACGTGTTGTTCTATTAACTTTATTGCAGTGCCCCCGTCGTGGCATTTATTTTGGCTTAGGATTTTAGATGGTTCAAAATAGTGCAGTAGGTAGCGAACAGGACTATGAAACAGAAGGTTGAGGTTCTAGACTCAACATACAAAGAATAAAGCTTACATAGGTTATCCCTATCATTCATACTATGGACATTGCCAATTAATCAACTGTTTAAAATCAACTGCTTAACATTGGTAGCAAAGACAGCCAAGTCCTTCGACGGCAGGTCAATCAGATCGACCTGGTCGATATAGGCAGCCCCAAGACAGTCCAACCGCGCCCACCTCAGTGCTGGACAGTAGTCAACCATGTATTCCGCGGTGTCCTCGGGCTCATTGCAGTGCCGGCAGACAATAGGGCCTCCATGACCTAGTTTGGCTATGTGGGCTCTGAACATGTAACCTTCATCGGTAGGGGAAAGCGCGGCTACCGGGCATGTTGCTCCTCCGAAATGGATTAGTGATTAAGACAGAGGATAATCTACAAGTCCTCAGATATGGACCATGTGTGGGTTGGTGTGGCTACTGCATTTTTTTTATGAATTGGAATTGGAGGAAAATTGGAGTTCCTTCCTGAAGTCGCTAAATTTTAAACTGGAATTTTTTCAAGTTCACCCCTTAATCCCTTCTAAGAATGGAACAGTATCGATTGGATGTAAACCATTGAATGTAAAGTAGTGAGACACGATATATCCTGTTGAACGTAGACGAGCTCACCCTATGCCCTATAATATCCGAGGGCATATATGAGCTTAAATGTCTCGAGCTGCTGCTATTTTTGGAAACGAATTGCTATGCTTACGAAATTTACATAAAGCATAACAGCATGTATTTTACAGAAAAACTCCTTAAGGTATTTTCTTTGGTCGGATGGTGGGTCTGTTTGAGGTGCATGCAAAATAATACTATCCTAGTGTAGGAAGCAGTTTTACTTTTTATTATCACATTCCTATTTATAGGCTACATAAAATTTATATGGTCAGGAATAGTCGAGTTGGTAGTGCGCTAGACTAAGAAACGGACGGTCGAGGTTCTAAATTCGACATAAAAGACCCACCCCTAATATACCGGTTGGAGAAAAATATAAAAAGCGTCTACCCGGCATATTTCTGACCACATCTTCTAAAATAGAGCAGTGATAAAGAGATAGGATCCTCTTACAGTCTTCCTAACTTAGGTATACATCTATAATTATATACTGTATATATTATTAAATAAGTTATTAGTATTAAGGGGGGGCCCAGCACGGGAGAAATCCGTTGGGCCACCCCTACTTCATTATATTCTGACTGTATATCGTCGCTGATGCTACAAAATGTGGTATGTCCAAAAACGCGATCTATCAGGTTATCAGATTAACACACCATGGCGACCAAAATAAATGAATACACTTAGTAGCAAACGGTCGCTTGTCAGCAGCCAATAGGAAGGAAGCAATAAATAAATAAAAATAATTATTGTAATAATGAAATAAATAAATAAATAAGACAAAAGTTAGACAGGTTTTTTTTCTCCTAAAAAGTAAGCTTTTTTCACATGCGACATTTTGCAGTATCAGCGACGATATGTAATATTGAAGAAACACAATACATTTTTATTACATTATTATTATATAACAGTCTTCAGGCATAAGCCTTCAATGGGTTACAATGTTTAAATACATGCAAAAACTAATTATGTTTTGATGAATTTTTCGAGGTGAGATACCTACAGTATCTAGGGCCGTAAAGAACTGGTTTCAAATGGTTTTTTTCTATAGTACCAATGCACATTAACGCGAGAACCAACTTCCCTCAATAATTAGGCCAAAAAAGCTTTGTCTTGTTTCTTTTGAAAGTTATAGATTAATTAAATTAATCTGAAGCTTCCAAATATAATAAGAGTATGTTTAGGGCGTTGCTGGGGTTCCAAGGTAAGTGGAGATACCCCAGGGACGGATCCAGTCCATTTTTTTTGAGGGGGTAGTTGTGGGTCAAAATAGGAAAAACGGTATTATCGATTAAATCAGAGAGTAATAAATTAACTAAATGTTGGGGGGGGGGGCAGCTATCCCTCCTGCCCCCCTGTATCCGGCCATGAGATGCTCCATATGTGTAGTATGGTGCATACAGGACCTTATTTTATAAGCAATACCGCCCAGCGACCTTTGCTTAATAATATAGGAGGTATAGGGAAAACCGTAGGATAGCATCCGTAAATAAATACAATATATAATATAGTCGGCCGGAGTCTCACTTACGTTTATGGGCTCCGTCTACATAGCTTCGTAGGCTACCAGAAAATGAGTTCTTTGAACTAGTTATAAATTTTCAGGGCACTGTAGCTACTAGTAGAGGCTACTATGTACTATATGGTAAGGCGGGGTTTCCACCGACCGGCTAGGGCTAAATACAAAAACGGTGACGTGGTAACAGACATTCAAGACTTAGGCGGGGTTTCCACCGACCTCGCATTGCAGAATGCAAATGACATTGACGGAAATTAGAATTTTTCTTTTTATAGAAAGCTATTAAAATGTTTGTACTTAACATATCCCATGACGCCATTTTTTAATTTTAGTTTGTTTGTGATTTTACTGTATGATCATTGATCAATTTGAACTATGGCATAGAGTAAAACAAACATTTCCCTCAATGTCTTTTGCATTCTGCAATGCGAGGTCGGTGGAAACCCCGCCTAAGTCTTGAATGTCTGCTACCACGTCTCCGTATTTGGATTTAGCCCTAGCCGGTCGGTGGAAACCCCGCCCTATAAAGGCATCGACCCAGAAGGCATAAATAGAAACACATTGTAAATACTGTGTAATGCAAATGAATGGAGTGGGGGGGGGGTGTAGCTATGGTATAAACCTAGGCCGCCATAAAGTTGAATTCCGCCCGATGAGTTGCGGTTGGACGTGACAACTTTTCGTTTGAAACAGTTCGCCTATTTTAGTGTTTAATATAAAGCCTTGTATTGCACAGTGCAGTGGGGCGAGGAATTTAAGATAATGAAAAGCTGAGTTTTTTTTTGATTTTATATGTATATGTTTATTCAACTGTTTTGGAATAAACAAAGTGTTTCATTATATTTAATTGATGGTTAAGGCTGAGTGTTCAAAATGTTTTGTAAACAAGAAATTTTGCTGATTTTTTTACGAAAATAATTTATTGCTCATTCCACAGATACAAAGATAACAAAGTGAACAGATAAAAACTCTTAAAAAAATCCAAGTTATCGCAGGAAGTTTATATTTTATGAACTGAAATATTATTACCTTAAAAAAGATAGATAAAGAGCCTTAAACCCATTTTGTAGCACAGTTGTAAATCTGTAAGGGAAATACTAGACAGCTTTCACAGAAAGCTCGTATTTTTTAAGATTTTTTCATCTGTTCCCTTTTATATCTTTGTGGCTGTGGAACGAGCAATTAATTAATTTCGTCCAAAAAGTACGATAATTTCTTGTTTACAAAACATTTTGAACACTCGGGCTTAAGTATTGTACATTCAAACAGACATGATCAATTAATTTATTATTAATTAGCTATCACTGAATACAAATATTCGATGGACTTTTACAAATATAAACCTTATTGTCCATTTATTTATAACTCAAGACAAGTTCTCATTCCTTAATTATGAATCTGACCGTAGAATTGGGCACCTCAGGGGGAACATGAAACGAATTTATTTTTATTTAATAATAATTGCATACAAGCAATTGAATGAATGTATCCGAATAACCTGTACAGTTGCCTCTGTAGGTTATACCTGTGCTGAGTTAAGACCAGTGGGTAGCAAGGCGTAAGGGGCTAAGGGCCCCGGGCCAAAGGGACCCCGCAGAAAGGAGAAAAAAACCTACACTTTTTGGGATTTTCTGAAAAATATATAAATTAAAAGAAAAAGCTAATTTTTGAAAAGAAATTGAATGTTTTAAAACAAAAACCAATTTCGCGCCAGAAAGTTAAGTGATGTACGTGATTGACAAAAGTTGTGGGGGGCCCACTGCTCTGGCCCCCCAAAATTTGTTACGCCACTGGTTTTGACAGGGCCCCGATCGCATGGTGTGTAGAGACTTCAGACTCGTAATAGTACGAGCACGCTACTACTTACTTACTTACTTACTTACTTAACTTAAGGAAACTAAACATTGCAGCCTGAAAGGCATTGTCAGTTATTAAAAAAAGTCCATCATAGTTGCTGATGGTTATTATAACCACCATTTTATTAGAAATGTTTAATTTTTGGCACGTATTTAAGACTAAGTTAAGGTTATTAATACGATGGCTGAAAGTAAGAGGGTTTCATATCAATATCAGGAGATTAGTGTGCTGGATAAAGCCTGAAAGTGAGATGACATTTCTAGTCAATTACTGTATTATATCAATATATTATCAATATGTTGCTAGTATCACCTCCCAACAGAGTAAATTAATATAACCGCAAAAACGTAATAAAAATGTGTAGAGGTGAGTAGAGGTGCGGACTCAGACTTTCACCAGAAAGGTTGTCGGCTCGAATCCCACATCACTAGCTACATTTTCTAGCCATGCTTTGGAGGGCATACAAAGCAAGCGGTCCCGGGCTTCCTAGTTGAGTATAAGAGAAGGCTTTATGGCCCTAACTTCACTAGGTTCGTTTAGTAATAGAACAAAAGTCTTTATTTAGCAAAGGGTTAGTTCGATTACATTGCCTGTTTTGTTAATAGTCATTAGAGGCATGGGTCTCATGGTCATCGAACAATTAGCGCGGAGCCCATTGTCAGGGGAAGGGGGCTCTGCCCTAATTGTTCGATGACCATGAGGTCCATGCCTCTAATGACTATTAACAAAACAGGCAATGTAAGTCCAACTAACCCTTTGTTTAATAGTATTACACCATTACCATTAACCTTTACAAATTGAACAAAAGTCGTTATTTATTTATTTATATAATGTGAACCTAACTGTAAACATACCGGCCTTTCTGCTCATCCAAAGATTGTTTACATAATTACGTTTACGTTTTATGTTTACGTAATTTAAAAATATCATAACTTCGACAGTCTCCTTGGCCTCGGTTAATTCTGGCGGTAAAAAAAAGTTGTAAGAAGACTGAAAGAGCAAGTCACTGTAAACCTAGCACTTGACGTCATTTTTAATTAGAAGGGCGTGAAGATTCATTCTGTTTTGAATAACTATAGGGATAGGTCTGAAACAGAGCTAGTGCGTTGGAGGTAACATAATTGAGGTTGAGATATTAGAATAAAATGGTAGGAAGGTACTTTAGTGCAGTACCGATGCCCATGGCTAAGGAAATGGAAATTGGGTACCGAACTAATTGGTATGGTTTACAGGTACGAGTACTTATCCCAATAGGCGGCATCTTTTGAAGCCAATATATAGTGAATTACTTAGTGTATGTGTATGCTGTATTACCTTAAGTACATTTTCAAGGTACTTCAGCAGTTAAGTGAAATAATTACCTTAACATTTTAAGAAAAAAATTACAAGTGGCTCCGCCTCTAATGAGTAATAATTCATATATAGGTACGGCTTATGATACTGTATAGTAAGAGCTCGTCATATGCCATCATAGCCTATTTCACACAACGGTATTTTTTAAAAGTAACATTAGTAGCAGCCACGAATGTGTATAAACAATAATAACGAACATTAATACATAATATATAACAATATTTTCTTCCAACGCCTGCTTTCGGCATTTTTGCTTGAAGCAACCCACGGGGGGATTGAGACTGTTTATTAACTTGTTACTTGAGGCACCCTAAGGGCAAACTCCTTCACCTCGGGGAGAAGGGGAGTAGACTGACAGGGTGAACCTCACTGATTATAGTGGATGCCGAACCCCCAGGGGAACATAGTACAGTCACACGATTAGTTCGAAGGTAAACAGGACTCGACACGCACTTAGACTGACTGGTACAGTCTCAGCACTTTAACATGTCCCCCCATGTTCCCCTGCCAACGCTGTGCACACTACCATGTTTGCCGCAGTTTGGAACAGGCCCTGTTCTCGTGGATGCAACTTAGTATGGCTGTTGGCATAAACATATAACAATAATGCCTATGGGGAAAATCATGCGCAATACGATAAAAGTTTTTTATTCTTTTTGCTAGCCCTAAGTTGCCCATTCCATTGACCGGCTAGGGCTATTTCCAAAAACGGTGACGTGGTAGCAGGCATTCAAGATTTAGGCAGGGTTTCCACAGACCTCGCATTGCAGAATTGACGGAAATGTTTATTTTCCTCTATGTCATAGTTAAAATTGATCAATGATCATACAGTAAAATCACAAACAAACAAACTAAAATTAAAAAATGGCGTCATGGGATATGTTAAGTACAAACATTTTAATAGATTTCTATAAAAAGAAAAATTCTAATTTCCGTCAATGTCATTTGCATTCTGCAATGCGAGATCGGTGGAAACGCAACCTAAGTGTTGAATGTCTGCTACCACGTCACTGTTTTGGAAATAGCCCTAGCCGGTCAATGGAATGGGCGCCTTAATGAAGCTTTAGGCTTATTCTAATCATGTTCGCCTACTACTATATTATAACCTGAGGTTTCACATTGTGCCCCTCTGGTTACACGTTTGCTTACTTGATGGAGCTGTGTTAGCCCCAGAATGAAGTCCTATTTTTAGTTCACTGCGTGTAAAATTCGACCCCATAGCGTAGCCACTCAACAACCGCCTCACAAGCTTATCAACTTCCACCAAACCTGCCAGAGATTAGCACAGTTTAACATTGGAGTAATTGTGGTCCTTTCGGCTCACCCCCAAAGTAGTTACAAATTCTTAAAATTGTGTAAATTATTTATTATTATATGTACGAGACAGTACAATCAAAGGCCTATAACAAACCAAGCCTCTATCCATCTAAGTAACTCCAAATAAAAACACTTTACTACAGTCTAGAGCAGGGGTTCTGAAATGGTGAGCCATGAGGGAGCCATGGGCCTCTTCCAAGGGAGCCAAGGGTGAGCCATGCGAAAAAATAAGTTGAAAATAATGCCAAACATCGAGTTTCTATCAAGTGAATTTTTGACTGAATGAACATTTTTGATAATTATAACTTTGTTTCTTTTCTTCATTAAATAAATCACCTTCTCATATAAATACATGCATTCAACACCACCCCCCCCCCTCCACATAGTATGTGGGGAGCCAATGCTACAATGAAAATTTTTTAGGGAGCCATCGAACATTTTTCTTGAGAGCCCCTGGTCTACAGTATCTATAGGTATCTAAAGCAAAACGTTGTCAAATACTGATTGAATAATCAGAACTGATAATATTTCTCTTCAATTGACACAAAATCAAAATTCGAAATGAAACACTGCGTGCTGTATAGCGGACAATTAGGTTAAATAAATATACCCATAGGACTTTCTCCGTTCTCGTTTCCCCTTCGTTAAATTTTATTATCCGCATTGAAAAGACCTGAGACTGTATCCGGAAATGTTCACCTTCGAAAATAAAAATAAAAAAGTGTGAAATTTTACAAAGCGTGTCAGATTTTATGATGAAATCAGGTAAATTGTGTGGAAACCATTTTTTTTCTTTGCCAATTTCTGATTCATTAGGTAATAACATTTTCTTTGGTGGATTTCAGTAGGCTATATCAATAAGTCCACAGAAACTAGTGATGTGCAGTAAACATGTCAAGAGAGCAATGTGAACACTGTTACTATAATCAGTGGCCAGAATAACCGTATTACGATTGCCTGTCACGCAAATCACTTTCTGGCCTGATGGGGAATGGAAAAAATGCGTGGGGCGGTTTTTCAATAGCCTATAGCTCTTTACGGGACGATAAATACTCGGAGTACTCCCCGAAAACAGGGCTTCAAGAAAAAAAATGGAAATTAAGGGACTCGAATCTATGACTTTCATCGTGTTATCATCTGCACAAATTGTCCACCTTATCCAGGTTTGACTTGATTCTCCATACGGTGCTCATCGACATGATTAATATAGTCATAAAATTATTTATGATGAGAAAGAATCAATCAATCAACAACCAGAGCGACGATACGCCATAAGTAAATCATAGGCACTACATTTGGCAAGCCAATCCCAGCAGGTAATTCCACATGCAAGTTGTCCATTGTGCCAACGGCCTTACCAAGTTGAATCCATGAGAGCAGAGCATGTTTCAAACTGCGGCAAACTTGATGTAGTGTGCATATCGTTGCCAGAGGAACATGCGTGTGACATGATTACGCGCTGAGACTATACCAGTCAGTCTACGTGCGGGTCAAGTCCTGGTTACTTCCGAATTTTTTTTACCATGTTCCCCAAGTGGTTCAGAACCCACTACAATCAGGAGGTCAGGTAACTCCCCTTTCCCCCGAGGTGAAATAGTCTGCCCTTAGGGTCCCTCAAGTTAACAAACAGACTCACTCCCCCCGCCAGGCTGACAGGGTTGCTTAAAACAGAAATGCTGAAAGCAGGCGTTGGAAACAACAGTTGTCCACTGTCCGTGCGTACTATCTAGAATACCATGCAAACAAATAAAATAATTTCTTCATTTCCCGTTCTTGTTTCGAGAATCAAGGTAGCCTAAGCTCACTCAAATTTGGATTGAGTAGCCTCTACTTGAAACTTCTCATACCCAGAGAGAATTTGAGTTTAGAAGCAATTAGCAGAAGACGTAGGCAGGAGGGGGGGGGGGAGGAGGGTAGTTATTAGTGCCATCATTAACCTCTGTAAATTCGAGCCCACCCGGCTCAGCTTACTGTACGTCCACCGCTGTTTGTGACCTTAAAGGCTGTCACTTAGTGTCAGCAGTCAGCACAGGCAGTAAGGTCAACGGAGAGTAGTCATTTAGTGGGCGGCTACAGAGAACCCCCCCCCCCCTTCTCCTCCCCTCAGCTTCAAAGATTCAATGAGGGTCCCACGTAAAGTTGTTCCTTTAATTGATGGGAACTCTTATTACACATGCCTTTGTTATATTGTTATTAAGATTTAGGCCCGGTCCCACCATCGCTTGAATAGTGTCGGTATTAAGAATACTGGACGGTACACCTATCTACCAATGCATGGCGGTGTCCGTAGAAGCCTGGGAGCGGGAGAATGACGCTTAGTAACCCACACTCACATTATTTTCAGACCAGACTACCGAGAATAAATCTCGGCAGGTGTACTATTTTACGTATTTAGGCTATTTTCTCAATTATTCTGCAATTGATTTTTGTAATTTTTGATTTCTATACTTTCTTTTTTGTTTAATATCATGGGTAAAAATGGGTTACATCATTAGGGTAAATTTAAAAATTGAGTCCAAATGAAATCTACGGGCTACGGCGTTTAAAGTAAAGCATTGGCGTAAATCCTCAAAAATCCTCCGGAAAAAAAATTGATGAATAGGCCCAAATTACAGAGGTTTTACGCATTTTGCAAGCAGTACAGTTGAGATTTTACAGAAGAATAAACCTACCACTGAGGGAGGCCCGGGGGGTCTCCCCCGAAGAAATTTTTTGAAAAAATAGGTTTGAAATATCGGGGTTTTAAGCACTTTGAGTAATATATTTTTGTGAAAGTACTTGGTCAATATGTTGATTTTTTTCATGATGTCTTTCATGTGAAATAATAAGAATGTACCAAGGATTTAGTTCCCATTCGTTATTGTGGATACTATGCCTTTCGCCTCCATAACGTCTTTGTTACCAGAAATTCTGGGGGGGGGGGCTGCGGATCCTTCTGGGGGGGGGGGCTGCGGATCCTTCTGGGGGGGGGGGAGGGCTTAGCCCAGGACCCTTTATTTACGCCAGCAAGCAGAAAAAAATTGATGAATAGAACCAAATTAGTTGGGTTTTACGCATTTTGCAAGCAGTACAGTTGAGATATTATAACGACGAATAATGGAGTCTGCCCACTACACCGCCAAAGCCACCATTCAGGGGGCCCGGGGGTCTCCCCCGGAGAAAAATTTGTGAAAAATAGCTCTGAAGTATTGATGTTCTAAGCATTTTGAGTACGTAATATATTTTTTGTGAAAGTGCTTTTGGTCAATATGCTGATTTTTTTCATTTAAAATAAGCATACTAAGAATTAATTTCCCTTTCATTATTGCGGGTATTATGCCTTTAGCCTCCATGACGTCTTTGTCACCAGAAATCCTGGGGGGGGGGGCTAAGGGTGGTCCTGGGGGTCCCAGGACCCCCCTATTTACGCGAATGAAGTAAAGTAAAGTATATTTCCCAAAAAATAACAGTTTACAATTTGGATTCATTGATCGATGCAAAATGTAAAACAATACACTATATTATGTAATAAGACTACATGATAGACCATCCTCCCTATACAATGAAAAACTCGTGTCTGCACGAATGGGCGGCCAATCAAGTAGAAACGAAAATATTGACACCAGTGTCACCGGTATGGAAAGAATTGCGGAGAGCCCCTACTGTAAGAACTCTTATCAAAGTCGGGGGCTTGAGCAAAGCAAAGAGTAGGATACTGCCTATAGCAGGACGACTTACTGTAGCATACTTATGAACATGAATGGTGATTAGTACTGTAGTACAGTTTTGCCAGACAGACTGACAGTGGATCCTCCACCATCTCTCAGACCTGAATAGTGGGTTTGTCGTGCCACGGTGCGGCACTCGTTTATGTGCGAGTATTACCACTGTAGCAATATCACCATAATGCATATCTCAGCAGCATTATAACAACATAGCTATTTCCTGAGAATGGCCGTAAAATGCAAATAATAAGAGCTTCCGCTTTGCTCTTTACTGCTTTAGATATAAAAATTCAAGTGTCCTTAGCAGGTATTTTCTTACAACCTCTTTAAGAGACAATCGGAGGGGAAAAGCCTTACAAGTGTAAAAATCAAATAACTTATGAAATATCGGCCGTAGAGCTATATAAAAATTATCATATTCCTTTGAAGATAATTTCCGCAGCATTTTGACATCTCACGATTTGTGCCTCCTGCGAACACCGATCACCCACAATTATCGAAATTGATTTGTTCAGAACAGTTGGTGAGGGCGTCTGGAGGAAATTACTTTATTTAAGCTGGCCATTCACGAGGGCTCAAAACGGACTCGCGACAAGCCAAATGGCGCGTCCTGTTCCGTTTGGCGTTAGCGCCATTTAGAGGGGTCATCACGACTACGCTGAACCAGTCGCTCCAAATCTTTCAAATTGTAAATTGTAAGTGTAAAAGTACCTCTTCCATATCGTCACACTGTACAATTTGAAAGATTCGGAGCGACTGGTTCAGCGTAGTCGTGATGATCCCTCTAAATGGCGCTAACACCAAACGGAACAGGACGCGCCATTTGGCTTGGCGCGAGTCCGTTTAGAGCCCTCGTGAATGGCCAGCTTAAGTAAAGTAATTTCCTCCGGACGCCCTCACCAACTTTGGAGCCCTCGTGAATGGCCAACTTTACTTTAACGGCGCCTTATCCCTCCCACGGGGTCGACGGCACGGGTCTTCATTTTCCAGGTGTTCCGGTTTTGGGTATCATCCGGCGAGAGACCGAGTGTCCTGAGGTCCTTCCTCACTTTCGTGTCAAGGGACATCCTCGGTCGTCCTATAGGCCTTGTGCCCTCCACTGTCTAGTCCCTCACTCCCTGGAGCAGGTGTTCTCTTCTTACCGAATGGCCCCACCACGCCAGGAAGAAGATCGAAAACTTGGGCCAATCGGCGTTAGAGACGGCCAAATCATATGTTAAAGGTGAGGGGTGTGTCTTGTTAGGGATGCGATATTTTGATAGCTTTTGAATGTACAATATATTTCCGGTAAAATTCGGCTTTGTACAAAAAGCGTATAGTGGGAGGTGTTCGGGACATGCAGCGTAGTGGTACGGACTCTGACTTTCACCCGGAAGGTTGTTGGTTCGAGTCCCACACTGGCTACATTTTCTGGCCATGCTTCGGAGGGCATGTAAAGCAGGCGGTCCCGGGCCTTCCTACTTGAGTGGAAGAGAGGGCTTTATAGCCCTAGCTCCGCTAGGTTGGCTTAGTAATAGAGACAATAAAAAGTCCCTATTTTAAATCACACCAAAAAATATAATTTATGTAAATAAAATAGATTTTTAAAAAGTCATTATAGATTTGTCTATTAAATTGTAGTTCACTCCTTCATACACAATATACATATGTATGTAAGGTATTTTGAATTTTTAGTGCTGGGTTTCTATGAATTTTACAATAGGCTAGTCCCCTGTAATTTTCAAGAAATAATTACAACACTGAACATTAAAAATACCATACTGTATATTATTGTATTATGATAACTTAAGCTAAATCTTTAAAAAATTGCCATATTTTGTACTGCCGATTTAGTACGGTCAACATCCTTGTAACAATTTTTGACAGAATTGAAATGTAATTTAAACTGAAATGAATAACTGAACTGAAAAATTTGATTGCATATTCATAAATAGCCCATATACCTAGGTAGCATTGCAGATTTGCCAATTAGGGCTAAGGATACATAACAAAAATAAAGATAGGGACAGACCTCTTGAAAATTTTTCTTCTGCAGCCCGATCATAGCGATTTGGGATTATTACAGGCATAATACCGGGACTTATTTTTTATTACCGAAGTAGTAAGGTATCACGTGACGGAGTTAAAATATGCGCGGCAAATTCAAATTAATAAATTATTATAATATAAGAGAATGGTTGCATTGTTGAATATTTTAAGGAAATAATAATAAACATCATTAAAATGTACAGGTAGAATTTTGAAATATAACAAGAATTTTAATTCATGCGTCTAAAGCTAAGGGGGAAAAGATTGAAAACTCACAAAAAATATTAATTTATCTATTTGAATTTCCCGCGTATTTTGCACTAATATGTTTAAAATAATTGAATAAACCCCGGTATTACAATAATACCAAATCGCCGTGATTGGGCTGCTGGTACTTTCTCCCACAAAAGCCGAAATTCAGGGACAGGACAATTTTTTCCACCAAGAGGGGGAACAATCGGCCACCGCTAAAAGCACTTCATTTGCTTGATGACATTCTACAATATAGGTAAGGCTGAGTGATAAGTCGGGAACGGAAGGTTGAGTTGTGATCATATTGACGTTTGGTCTCTATCGTCTGCACGATTTTCATTAAAGGGGTAAAATGAGCGCGGTATTTGAATTCCAAGAATGCGACGCAGATGGTCGGGGACGCATTCCGCCCACCATTTTCGAATTCTTTCGATCCTATTCTGAAATTCCCGCCGGATTAATCCCTATTTATTTTTTCTCTGTATGATTTTGCTTCTCATCTTTATCGTTCCCCCTGCAGCCGGTCTTCATCTTTCAATATTGCATTATACCTCTACAAATATGATACGAACAAGTGATTGATAATCATGGAAATAAATGTATAGGACGAATTGGGAACATTATGGTTGAAAATAAAATATCAATTTAATTAATTAATAATGTCTTCTATTCTTATTCTATTACTAAGCCAACCAAGCAGGGTTAAGTGTAAGTTTGTTGATATTGTATTATATTGTACAATATACATATATTAATCATTAATATACATCATCAATCATTAATATATATAACAAGTAATAAGCAGTAGGCTTACAAAATATTTGGAAATTTATAAGCAAAGCCGGCTTATAGGATACACAAAAGTAGCCTATTTAAATACAGAACATAAACTCACACAGTATATTTGCAAGAAGTGGAGAACATTGGAAAGTATAAAACTTTGTGTGGTAGATTGCAACAGCATTTCTCTTTCCTTATATACAGTACTCCTGTCTCTTCCACTCTTTTGAGCTTGTGATGTGGGCTGGCATTTATTTTTGTTCCGCATGTTATATTCCTCAACGTATTATGATTATTATTATCAATTTTAGACAGGATTAGGTACCCTCCTTCTGGCAAAGCCCTTCACTCAAAGTCTGACAAGCCTCCACTGCTAAGCCTGCATGCTAGTTAATAATCTTCCACAAAAAAACCTTCCAGGGTCTTAAGATCCAGCCAAATGTTAGAGGTGACTCTCTTTTGACCATAGCACTATTGGACTATTTGTGATGTCATTGTCGGCAGCATACTCGGTAGCCGCGTTTCTCCTACCCATGAAGTTAAGGTACCCATTAGGGTTGTCTGGGAAACCTTTTCATTTGTACCTTGACCTTCCGTTCATATTCTAGAACGTTCTGTACCAACCTAGTGATTAAACTAACCCGGAGTTGAAGTGCATTAAACAGATTTCATAGAATATAAATAAAGAAAGAAAGAAAGACTTTTTATTGTTTCTATTACTAAGCCAACCTAACGAAGTTAGGGCTGTTAAGCCCTCTCTTACACTCAACTATGAAGGCCCGGGACCACCTGCTTTACATGCCCTCCGAAGAATGGCCAGAAAATATAGCCAGTGTGGGACTCGAACCAACAACATTTCGGGTGAAATTCAGAGTCCGTACCACTACGCTACATGTCTTGACAATATATATGGAATTCAGTCGGTTAAATTGACTGCTTTTTGAGGAAGCTGGCCTTTTATTAATGAATTTTTCATGACCTTTTTCACATCTTTGCGTATCCATGAGAAACGAAACATTAATTAATTTCGAAAAAAATGCAGGGCCATCCCTTGTGTACAAAAGTTTTTTGAAATCTCTCCTTGAACCCTCTGTGTTTGTGCTTCTTCTGTGAATATACCGCAGATTAAAAATCTGCATCCACATTTGAATAAATTCATTCCCTGGGGCATTTTAGTAAAGCCACATTATACCTACAGTACCGTAATTGTTTTCCCAAGGCATATTAAAAGAAAAGAATGGGAGAAGAAAATATGGAAAGTCACAATATTTTGTAGAAGTTATTAGTGCGGTAGTTTGAGCCTGCAGCACCTGGTTTCATTGCTGACAAAACTTTTTCAGTACCGTATCGTAATTCCAGCTTCACAATAATTCACAGCTTTCGCAGCTATTCTCTCTAACTTCTAACAACAGATTTTACAAAGGAATCAGACACCCTAGTATTCTTTTCTATTAACAAAGTCAAATGAAGGTTGTTATGGAAGAAGGCTTTAAGTCGCATTTCAGCCCGCTTCCCCAAAGATTTTAGCATGGAAGGTGATAAACCCCACTTTTTCACATTATATCTTTTTTATGTGCATGCTGCCGCCTTTTCTACCGCGTCCATCACATATATTGCAAGTGAGGTATAACAGTATAACACCTTCCATAAAATCTGGGCTTTTTAACATGTAACTATAACTTAATTAAATAAGTAGAGAAAACAATATTGGTGAGTACATTATTGATGACACAAAAGAAGTCAAATTGATAGCTTACAAGTGACCACGCAGTACAGCACTTACACATTGGTTGTAAAGCACTCCTGTCGCTGATGAGTGAAGTGATGAGTAAGAAGACCTGAGGAGCACCAATATTCAATCAAGATATCCTCCAACTTATCGATTAATCTGGCATCTCGCTTCAACCCTAGACTTCGGTTAATTTAAAAGTAGTCGGAATTTAAATGTTGGCGCCAACTCGATGGTACTTCGAGTGACGGGTGCACCATCTACCTTCAATTTCCAAACTAATACCCCTCTTCAACTTTGGCTCTTCCGACCTCAATACGCAATTCCACAC
This sequence comes from Psococerastis gibbosa, assembly GCA_963971405.1. NCBI lineage: Eukaryota > Metazoa > Arthropoda > Insecta > Psocodea > Psocidae > Psococerastis > Psococerastis gibbosa. The sequence goes on from OZ020487.1 coordinate 29,141,860, forward strand.
TCTTCCATCTTTATCGTTATCATTTAAATATTCAAAATTAGACAGTCATAAGAGAGAGGGAGAAAACCTTTACGGGCGTACAACAATCTTATTTCACTCGAAATATCGATCACAGGTCTAAAAAAAAATGCCCCATGGCTTGAAGAAATGTTCCTCCACATTATTATTTTGTATTTTGTATGACGGTCGAAATGTTCAATTCCGAGATTCCAACGGATTTACACGTTTTAAAATAAATAAATAAATAAATAAATAAACGTCTATTTGCAAACAGACAAAGTCCAATAATATGCAAATTAAATTAAAAATTAGGTTCCTAATCGGAATATTTCTCTTGAGCCATGAGAGTATGAAATTTGAATTTTTCATTGATACACGACATTCCACTGGTTTTTTCAACTATTGATCACTTTTCTTCTAATGACACGTATGCGCCAAATGTTTGAAATTTGTTTGCATTTTTTTTTTGAAATTTTGTTTGTATTTGTTTTCTTCTTACACTTATTATTTTTAATAAAACCCAATAATAGTAGGAGGTCCGAAGTAAAATCGACCTTCACCGATCTGTTTAATGGATGAAAATTATTTTATAAACAATAAAATATAAAATGTTTGTACATATCCATGACGCCATTTTAGTTTGTTATTGTTTGCAATGCGTGATTTTACTCTATGATCATTGATCAATTTTAACTATGGCATAGAGTAAAATTCCAATTTCCGTCAATAGTACTTTTACTATCACTATTGACGTTGGTGGAATAAGCGCCTTATCTAAAAACACTCACCGGTGCTGTGCGGTGACGAACTAATGCTACCGTAGCCGTCATCTAAGGCGTTGTGCATGGCGAGAAGTTTGTCAGTGATGGCAATGACGGTGTCTGCGTCAGCACCCACCACGGTACCTGAGGGTACCAACTTTTCCTCAGCACTGCCACCTTCATCTTGGTCTGCCGCTGGGCCCTCACCTTTCTCCATGGTTTGCACCCCTAAAACAAGAATTTGAAGATTTCTATTAATTTATTTTAGAGTTATTATTAAGGACTCTGTAGTTAGAAGACATGTACATGTACATTATTATTTATATTGTAGTCTATAAGGCTGTCAATAACACAGAATGACCACAGTTATTATACGGAGAGCGTAAGAAAGTGTATTTTCCAGAATTTCCCCCAATCAGTCTTAATTAGTTACATGCTAGAGCTAATAAAAATGTGGAGGAACATTTAAGCTACATACTGATACAATCTAAAATTATTGGTTTCATTGGTAATTTTTATTTATTATAGGTTGCATACATAACTTATGACTGACTACAGTATATTGAAAATTTAACTCAAAAAACAGTCAATTTATTTTGCAATAATTCCACAAATAAATAATTATAAGATAAATGTACACTGATCGAGAAAAGTGGCATTCATTGCAATAAGTTAAAAAAACTTGTTTGTGGGTTAATAGGTATAGAATACGGTTTGATTGATAGCATAATCCAATTAGGCATAATGAGTTAGCCTGCTTACCGTAGACAGTAGATTTTATCGTACCGTATTTCATTGAATGACTCAATTTTTTTTCGAATGGAATATTGATCGTGGAGTCATCAAAAAGCTGTTAAACTAGAAGAAATGCTCTTGTACATTTCGATGTACAGTATGAAATGTGCTTGCAATTGGCCACTTGACCTCTACCCTCGGGACTACCACACCAATAGTTTTTTGTACAAATCAAATGCAATAATTGTGACAAATCTGTAGGTATAAACATATAATTATACACGGATATATACACGGATTTCAATAGTTGTAATAATGTATAATATAACCCTTTAGAAATCGTTGATGGGTTATGGTACTACTGAAATCTGGGTGCAATATCATATCTAAAAAGTTGATAAAAATGTCTTCTGATCTTCCTACATCTAGGATTGCTATTTCATGAGATATTGCATGTTCAAACTAATAAGGCGCCCATTCCATTGGCCGGCTAGGGCTATTTCCAGCAACGGTAACGTGGTAGCAGACATTCAAGACTTAGGTAGGGTTTCCATCGACCTCACATTGCAGAATGCAAATGACATTGACGGAAATTAGAATTTTTCTTTTTATAGAAACCTATTAAAATGTTTGTACTTAACATATCCCATGACGCCATTTTTTAATTTTAGTTTGTTTGTTTGTGATTTTACTGTATGATCATTGATCAATTTTAACTATGGCATAGAGGAAAATAAACATTTCCGTCAATTCTGCAATGCGAGGTCGGTGGAAACGCTACCTTAGTCTTGAATGTCTGCTACCACGTCACCGTTGTTGGAAATAGCCCTAGCCGGTCAATGGAATGGGCACCTTAGGCTGATAGACAGTGGTCGATCTGAAAGCAATGCAAGCCTCCAAGACACAATCCTAGAAGTCTATGTAGCTGTGGCGGCGCTACGGGGGTACCCGGTGGTGCCTGCCCCCCCCCCTTCCCGAATGTTTCTCCGGCCCCCTGGCCCCCCCCCCCTTTTGACACATTTTACATGTTATATCTAGCAGAATTTTTGTAATTTTCAAAAACGTCAGAATTAAAACTGATTACAAATTACTTAATTTCATTATACCTACTCCCAATGAAATTTAGTTTTTTCATTGGCCCCCCATATAGAAGTTATGCCCCCCCCCCCCGCCTTAAAATTTCAATCGCCGCCACTGCTACGTAGTGCCTATGAAGATGTCAACCGCACATGATGACGAAACGTTTCAAAGTTTACTTCTTAATTGACCACGGCCTACCAGCCCGGATTCTACAGCTTCATCATCTGACCCCGGTCGTGAAAGCCTTCGTAATTATACCTTTAATTCCCCTATTCCCCTTTAATTCCCTATTCCTTACAAAAACATTTCTAAGCGTGGTGGGACCGAGCCTAAAGGTGGTTCCCACTAACTTCCAAAAAGCTTATCTTTGTTAAGAGAAGCAGCTTGGACCTATCGACAGTAAACACAATTTTACCCTTAAAGTTTTTGCCATTACCCATTTACCGAAGGAAAGTTTTCTGCAAATTATTTATTATTTATTTCGGGCAAAAAAATTCTATTTCTACTAACTGTCAACGCAGCTAATTGCAGTTCATTGTTACTTTTGCCAAACATAGAGGGGAAAACATTATTATTGGATCAATTTTTAAAGGTCCTACTTTCAAAAACACTTAGCCCTACGAAAAGTTCCCCTACTTCGCTCTATCTAGGCTGCTGCAGGTGAAATGCCAAGCTTCCGATATTAGGATGTACCTCCACAAATGACCAACTGTCAACCTACTAAGTGGCAAGTTAGGTAGGCTACCCTTCTTCTATCACTGACAAAGTATGAAGTTAATATAAAGTAGTTAAAATGGTGATCAATTTAATTAAATTAACACCGAGACCCTTGTCACTTAAGCCACCTTTCCTAATTTTCACCAGTGTTCGCGAGACTTATTTAAGTGATGGGCTCGCTAACTGATTTTGGAGAATTTAGGCTTGCAATTACTGTACAGCAATGGAGATGCAAAAAAACATGTTTACATCACGCTTACGTAGGATATTTCAATGTTATAAACTCATCCAGAAAAAAGAGAAAGAAAAACAAGAGCACCTAACTTCTGAGTATATGGCAAGCATTTAAAACATGTAGTACAAAGGTTATAGTTGTAAAAGTGCACCGAAAACCCCCCAAAAATAACCTTTCTTTACACTTGTGAGTGTGTTCAACGTTTTGGAGGCAATCGTCACGTGCCCGGATAAGTTATTCTTTACCGTTGGTGCTACGGCTGCTGATGGGCTGATCTATTGATTGTTCAAGCGTATGAGTACTAGGCCTAGTACCTATCTTAAAATTTAGGCCTACTTACCCGATGATTTACTACGACGGTTAGCCTGCTTGTAAAACTCTTCGTACCCGGGGATGTACTTGGCCTCGAGGAGCGGGTCCTGTCCACTTGAACCACTACTCTGCAGCACGCAGCCCGTCAGGGACAAAGTCTCGTCATGGTCCAGTGAGAGATTTTCGATGTCGTTGGAGGAGACCGAGTGCGCGCAATTCGCCTTCAGGCTCTCTGTGGATGACACTGTCTGATCAGACCGGATTTTATCTTTGGGCTCTTGATCCAACTCATCCATGCTTCAAATGAAGCACATCTGAAAAGAATGAGGTAAGGAGCGTCTGTAGAATAGGTAGCAATAGTGATGGATACGTTCCGGATTTTTCGTAGGACCAATGAAAGTTGAACTCAACCAAAGACTGGACCAAAAAGAGGGCTAGATCGAAAATAGATTGTTCAGACCGAACCGAACCGAAGAAATCAACAGACAGAACTTGATTTGATCTATTTAAAATTCAAACTCCAATTTATCCAAATTCTCAATTATCCGAATATATCCGACGAAAAAATTATAACTTAGTGGATTCGCATCTTGACAGCCCAAAAGGTAAGATAAGATAAGGTAATATTGTCAATAAGATTACTTACTATTAAGTGTGTTTTCGGCACTTGAACTGGTGGACTTAGCCACTTTTTTTTCAAAAAGACTTCAAATTAATGAATTGCTGCAGATGGAATTAGGAACTTGATCTATTTTAAATCACAAATCCAGTTGTTTCACCTTTGGAGAGGGTGACATTTGGAGAAAAATAATAGTTTATGTTGACCAACCACAGCGGGGTTAAAACCCACACCGTGTTTAGGGCATTGATTTTATTTTCGTACTTTTTTTTTGGCTGATCGAAGGTGCTAAGGTCTTAGCTAGTGGTTGAGTAATATTAGTGGCTAAGAGATTAATATAATTAGTTTGAGGTGGGTGTGTCTAAAAAGAGCCGGTCTTTATCCCATCCCCCTCCCCTAAACCGTTTTTTATTACTAAAATTATCCGAATGTTCCAGAATGGGTCCAGTACCAACTCACTCCGACAAAGTGGAGTTGTACTGCACTTAGTTGAATTTAAATAACTGTGGTAAAGAACTAAAAGTCAAGGAGCAGAGATATACTACACTACTGAGATGATTGGTGTTCCTTCCAATAGTAATTAAGACCTAAAACCAACAGGGGCGTAAAGTTTGGGGGGGGGCACGGTTCAACTTGCCCCCCCCAGCTCCTTTTGGTGGGGGCTTTGCCCCCCCCCAGCTTTGAGCATTGTAAGGCATGGTTCATACTTTATGGTCCCCTTTGCAGCAATATGAATATAAGCATTCCTTTTTTAGCTTTGTAAAATCTACAGCGATACTTCACTACTATTAAAATGCGTAAAACCCTACTATTTTGCTCTTATATTTTCAATTTTTTCTTATCCTGCCTGATGACGTCATAAGGTCTACTTAGTTTTGCCCCCGCCATCATTCCAAAACTTTACGCCTCTGAAAACCAGTAAACTAATGTAGGATATGTTGTAGAATATGTAGATTGAAGGTTTTTCATTCACTAGACTTGGCAAATGCAAGCAAAATTGTGAACCAGTGACTGCTAAATTCCTGTGAACCAGTTTTAATGGAGAAAAATGAAAAATTAAATGCTAGTAAACCAAATTTCAATCGAATTGTATATTTATTTATGCTTCATTTCGTTCACTACTTTCCGAGACAATTCCCAATTTACATCAGGCCTGAGTACGTCTAATGCGTTAGTACACAAGTATGGACACAGCTTAGGTGCCCATTCCACATACGTACAACGTCAATGAAAATTATGAAATTGAAGGGCATTTCAATTTTACTCTATGCCATTGTTAAAATTGATCAATGATCAATTGATAATAGAGTAAAATCACAAACAATGAAACAAACCATCTAAAATTAAAAAATGGCGTCATGTGATATGACAAGTACAACTATTTTAATTGATTTCTCTAAAAAGAAAGCATTTCTGTATAAAAATTATAATAAGGATTAAATAATAAGGCGACGAAGAAAACAAATACAATTTCAAGAAACAAATTTCAAAAATTTGGCGCATACGCTTCAATTGAAAATTGTCAATTTTTGAAAAACATATGGAATGGCCCCCATCAATGAGAAATTGAAATGTCCTTCAATTTCATAATTTTCATTGACGTTGTACGTATGTGGAATGGGCGCCTTAAGATAGGATATAGGGTAATACACTATGGAAAAATATAAACAAAACACTACGACTTTACGAAAAACAGGAACTCGAATGCGGGTTGCGTAGAATAATAGCTGTCAGGTTACAGAGACTACAGAGATGATAGGGGAGAGGGGGGGGGGGGGGCAGGGAGGACAATCAAGCACAACAGTGTTTCCTTCTCCATTTCCGGTATTGGATGAAAATGAGCCTGGTACATCATCTAATCACTCGCCCCCTGTCCCCACCCTCCCTTCCCACTCTAGTCTTAATTTATTTAGTAGGTACGTCATTGTGTTAGGATTTGCTATATTAGCCGCAGCAGCCAATGAACCGAATACATACGTGTCAATAGCAGCTAGTGGTATTCTATGCGCCCTCCGTGCCTGCCCCCTCCTCAAAAAAAAAAAAAAAAAAAAAAAATAGTCACTATATTTTAACTTAAGGTACGAAAAATAGTTCCCGTCAATAAAAGTCATGAAAAGCATACCAGAGGTAAAATGGCGTTACATTCACAGATGCATTCAAAATAGTTCAGATACACACATTCACACAAATAAAAACAGTATTAGGCCTACTATGCTATATTGCATTACTAATATTATTAGTACGTATTTCATTCGTCATGGAAATATCACTTAAGTTGTCAGCCGCTGGCACTGCACTTGCATAGGAAAAATGTTTTACAAAAAAATGTGTACCTGGTTTTTATATTTATTTCTAGATAATGTTTTGAATGTATTTGGTAGTTTGTTATAAAATCTTATAGCCATATATATTGATGGGAGCCTTCGAATACAAAGTTGTTCTTTAGCAATATTCATTTAATTTCTGGTGTTACATTAATTGTGCTTATAAATCTAGATTGAATAATTGTTCGTTTTTATCAACTAGGTACCTCCTTTGAATACAAATGAATTCGAAACCCATATACAGAGATGACAATGTCAATAAATTTAGCTCTTTAAAGGCATATGCCTTATTGGATATTTATAAAGGCAGTGATTTCAAAATCTTTGTGAAGACAGTACAAATTAAGAGAAAATCAGTCACCTCTACTATACGCGATTATTGTGCAAAGTCGAATTTCTCATGAAATACCGATCATAGTGCCATAATTGAAGATAAAGTAGATGAAACGCTCTCTTACATTTTGATACATGCTGGTATGTAGCCGGCAGCGGTTAGGTATTACTTGTTTTTTTTCGTAAATACCCTCGTTTTTCAGGTTCATTTTCTTTAAAAAATTGAGCGAATTTTCTTGGGGGGGGGGGGAATTGACCCTTAGCATTTATAGCGTAAATAACTTATTTTTACAACAGCCGAGCTTCATGCTTGGTCTCCTGGTACTTCATGAGTATGCACTGTATGATGATTATTTTGTAGGTACAGTAGGTATGAAGGGTTAAAGCCTTTCAAATTGCTGAAATCAAATTGAGAGTTCACGTTTAAATGAAAAGCATTATAACGGCCAAGGGAATTTTGAAAATGTAGTCAATTGTTGTGTAATTGGTCAATCAAATTATGTGCGGTTCAATGGATGCATACTGATGACGGCTCACCTGAGGGTGGAGGGCCTTGATGCAATTGTTATGATAATTTTATTCTAACTTCACCTATTAACATTCGAATGCACCTGCAAATGAGGAACGCCCCCGCAAAAGCTGTGGGGCTGTCTTATGCCATTCAGACAGATTTATTTATGTAGCTAGGCACCAAGACAAACAGAAAAAAAGGTGTGTGCTCGACTGCTCGTGAACACACCACAGAAATGAACTTCACCAATCAATAGGCTATATCGACTTCGGTGGCAAGGTGGTAGCGAGCTTGTACTCGGGCGAGTCTCTACAAACCATGCGATTGGAGACTTTTCATAGCTCAACCCGATTATTTAGTTACTATTTTATAGTGACGTGACTGAAGAGGTGAATATCCATTAAATGCCATTAACTTTTAATATTTAAATAAAAAAATCCGACTTTATCATGGAATGAGGTGTTAAGTACGCCACCTTTTCACATATTATATTTTAAGGTTCCGGTAGAAGAAGGCGGGTGCAAGTATATATAGAAATAAAACCACGAAAAATTAAGTAGGCCCAAAAGAGAAAACATAGGCTGGACAATTTTTGAAAACAGATTTTAATGCATTAGGCCTAGTAGATTTATTTTATACCCTTTAAAATTAATATGTTCTTCCTAAAAAACGTTATTTAGTAGGGGGAAAAGGTTTCCCTGTCAATATAAGTTTGATGGTAAAAAAGTGGGTCACATGATTGCAAAATGTGACGCCGCGAAGTAACCACGTCAGTACTACAATATAATTACAAGTACATATTAGTTAGGTTCATTCATTGTACATACGGAATATGACGTCATATTGTCGGCCATGTCTGCCGGCGTTTTGACTCTTGTAATCCACAGTCAAAAACACCAACATTTATTTATTTATTTTTTAGTACCTATTTACAATTTTTTCATGCGAAAAACATAGTATTATTATGGTTAACCTATAAGCTATAGGCTACCTGATCTAGCACATTTTATATTTATTGTTACAACAACTTCTTTTAATGCCTCTTATATTACAAGAATTGGCGATCGTCATGGCAGGAGGAGGGAGGTGGAGTGGGGGTCCTGAGTTCTCCCCAAAAATTTGAAATGTGAAATTGGAGGTTTTATTGTTTAGCCCCTGCAGGAGGCTTATCTGGATCCGTGAAATACTGTGTTTATTAAGTATCAAGGTACGTACCCCCCACAAAGGGTGGACCAATATCTGAATGCTTTGGTACCCCACCAGGTTCTGTTAATTAAATTACAAGATATGTTACGTGCCTCACAAAAGGTTAGTGGATCGATGTAGGAATGCATTGGTAAACCAACACTAAGTTTAGGTAGTTCGTTATACAGTATAAACTATGGCAACTATTGTGGGGAGGGGGATCGGAGCTCTCAAAAATTTCTAAATTGGAGAGGTGCGAAATGATAGATCATTAAGAAACATTTTAAATTTACTTTTTAGCTCCAGGAGTCTTCGGAATCCGTGAAAGGTTGTGTTTATTAAGTTAAAAGATACGTACCTCACGAACGGTTGATGGACGCGACCGACGTCGGGAAGATACGAAGCGCGAACAGACAGCTCAGCCGGTGCGAACACCAGTACTAAAAGTAAAACGCCGACGTTCTCTCTGGCTTGATAACGTGCGCCATCGGCCGCTGCTACCCCCATAGCATCATGGCAGGTGCCACCTTTTTTACGGCATCAAGCAGTCTGGGATTCCTACAGAAATTAGCATATTATTAAGCAATCAATCAATAACGTAATCAATAACTACAGTAGGTACCGTACTTAGAGATATCGAATAGAAATTAATCAACTCTTCTCTCTCATAAAACACAAGTACATGTTTATAACGTTTCCGAGCATAAAGGACTTGTGTTGGAAAAATAAGTTTTTACTTATTTCCTATACCCCCTCCCTATTACACACTCGAATAATATTCGATCCAATAAATACTAGTAGGTCTATGAAAAATTGGAAAGTGCAATACCTAAATTCAGATACAAATCGTATACTTCAACATAAACATTCCAAATATATCGAATAAATATTAGAGTGTGTAATAATATGCAGTTGATTTTCGTCCATAGATTTTTATAATATATATAATATAATAATATTGTTATTAAAATCTATGTTTTCGTCGCACAGGAATGCGATATGATTCCTCGATAACGTTACAAGGATGAGCTGGAAATAGGCCTTCGCGAGTTGGATAAGGTGGAGCGTTGTCCGAAATCGGGCCGTAGAGTCACAAGGAAAATAAGAAGAATGCGATATCATTTATATGCATTTTATTCTGTTTAATATGGATGAAATCGATAGGGAAATTAAAAGGGGGCCTAAATTATCGACTTCGATGGCCAGGTGGTAACGTGGTAGCACTTATGCGAGTCTTTAAACGCCATGCGATCCGAGACGTGTCGTAACTCAACATGCCTGAACACGGGTACTAACCTACAGAGGCGACTGAAGAGGTCAATCTGATACATTCATTACATTTTTTGTATGCGATTAAACTTACAAAAAAAAAATCTTCGGCGTTTAGTGAGTAGGATTACTCAATGTAACATGCTTATTATAATTATACAGTTGTGATTTGAATACTTACTCAATTAATGATGAAGATTTTCCGGAGACAGCCACAGGTTTGTCCCTACTATTAAAAAAAATATCTCCTTGAAGAATAATACTACCAAATTTGACCACTGTTCGTGCATACTTGTCACAAGCTGCCATTGAAAATTTTCTATGAATATAGGAAAATATTTTTCAGCATCGTTTTGTAGGAATAGAAAGCATTCTATGTAGTTTCAGAAAGTTGAACTTTCTCGACCATGGACAACGACGAGAAACTTATGTTGAAGAAGCAACCTCCTCGTTATAACCGAAATTAGAGAATTTAGAAACAACTGGACTTGGCAGGATTCGAACCCACGACCTATGCCTTTCCGGGGCAACGTCTTAACCGCTGGACCAAAACATTATATTTATTAATGTTAAACTTTGCGCGAATTCTGTCTCCTGCAGCCCACTCTTTCAATTACTTTGTAGGCTAGAATTTTGAACAGTGACGGAGGACTGAGTTATAAATCCAAGTGTGGGGCGTTGCCTCATCACATAATAAATGCGGGTTAAATGTCTAATAATGATAATGGCATCGTTGATGTTTTAATTAAGAAAAATGAACAAACTTATTATAAAAATAGTTTCGATATATTTTCATTCCTGAAAAGATCCAAACATACTGTACAATATTGAAAGCTGCGTCTCGGACTCGACCCAACAACCCTTCCTGTGAATGCCAGAGTCCGTACCACTGCTCTATACATGTCTTGACTCCTGGCACTCCCTTTCAGAAAGCCATAAATGTCAGTGCGATGTGTGGTCTTATTCCCGATCCTTTCGATACTACGCATGCTCATTTATTGTGTTTTCTCTAATTTCCCTTTCCTCTAACTTTGCGAACTTTTCTAACTTACGAATAGCCTATGTGCGTTCCACCGTACCACACCACAAAGGCAGTCTAGGCGTAATGCCTTGCATCGATGCTTTTGCTTTAATGCACATGTGTGGACGCAGCTGGAGTTCTATTTAAGAGTGGTCAGACATTTGCTTCCGACAAGGAAATTTTTTTGGATTTTTGCTGAGCCACCTGCCACGACTTCTTTGACCAGTCAGAGCACGCCTTAGGTACTTCCAAATAACAAAATCCCGCCGTAGCTGCAAGGCGTGCTCTGATTGGTCGGAAGAATTAGAGAAATGTAGATATAGAAAAATTTACAGAACCTGGATTAAAACCCGAGTCTCCAACTTTCCGGGGTGGTACGCTGACCAATGCACCAAATCCGTCTCCCGTACCACCTTTACCAACAAAATTCAAGCCTTGCAAGTCGGTGAGCTACTTTAAGCGATACCACCCTTATGGATATTTTAATATCATTTTCTATTATATAACGACAATTAGAAGTACGGAGTATCTATTCTAGTGGCTAATCCTTTCACCACCGTGAAGAGACCGAAGACTTCAACGACCTTTGGTGTGCAACTACCATAGCGTCAGATTGGTATAGAATCTAGGAGTCTCTACCTCAGACACGAAAAACTAAACTAACTCATCTATTTAGCTTTTAAAAAGCCCTCTAGAGATAGGGGAATAAAGAAAGGAATACATGAAAAAATAGACGGAAACATTTCTCTTAGGGGATGTGGCTTTTTTTATAGCTCTACAATATTTTCAGTGAAACTTGATTTTTTACACTTGTAAGGTTTTCCGCTCCGGTTGTCTCTTAAGCCAATAACTTTGCCACAAAGTTATCCATGAAGATAAACCCCTAATCAAAACTTGGAAATTATTCCCTAACTCTTTGTTAAGTACTCATCTAAGTTAATTACATTGCATTCTTCAGGCTCATGCCAAACAACCCCTTTTGTTTAACCGAAATATTATCAAAACCTAACAGACCGACGGCCATTCACGCAACTTCCATTTCCGAATTAAATCTCTCAAATTAATCAAAGCTAGTTTCAAGTTGTGTGGACTTTATCTCGGATACCCAAACAAGCAATGAAAGGGCTATTCAAAATACAGTAAGATTAGTTGGTAAAATTTTACTACAGTATTAAGAGCGTTGAGAGTTCCCTCATTTCACCTCGCGTATGGCCATTAGAAAGATTCTGTGTTCTGCCACGGAAATGTAAAAAATTAAAATAATAGTATTAACTTTTACCTTAACGCTATCCTAAGCTTAGTTACTGAAAATTTAAAAAATTGTAAATACCATCGTGACATCAATGGCTATAAAGTTAGATAAAGTATGATTAGTGGGTAAACTTTTACTGGAACATTAAGAACGCTGAAAAGATTCTTGTTCTGTGTCGCGTAAGGCTATAAGAAAATGCGATATTTTAAGTAAGGGAATGCTAAAAATGAGAAAAAAAATTACAAGCATTTCCATTAACGTTATCCTAGGTTTAGTAGCGGAAATGTTAAAAATAGGAGTATTAACCATGATTTAAAATTGGTATAAAGTTGGGGAAATTCATAATTGTAAGCAATATCTTGGTGGTTGGGCTGGGGAGGGGCAACACTTAGCTTGTTATCTGGCCAGTTATTTCCTGGTTATGCAAACATGGCGATTCCCTCCGTCAGAATAGCTTTGTTTGAACCCCTCCAGTTATTTTGCTTTTGATCAATGCACTGCGCTGAGCCTCCTGCACCAAACATCAATCATGGCAGTGGTAGGCCTGATGGCTACACGAATAGTAAGAGAAACCTTACAGGTGTCAAAATCAAATTTCAAATATGTACAGTTGTATGTGGCTGTCACTATAGTCTGAATTTCATAACCGACCATCCGGGAGTCTATTTTTCTAACTCACATGTAACACAGGAACTGTTACAGCCATAAGGAACAGGATGTTGGACAGGGCTGGGTGTACCAATGTTCATTTATGTTTAGCTAAGATGGTTTTGTACAGCTAGTCTAGCCATATGTTCTGTTATGAAAGTTAATAACAATTACTTTATAATCGAAAAAGTTTTAATCTATTTTTTTATGCTGCTAATGATAAATATTGCCTGTCAATTGTCATTACTGTCTGAAAGTTTCATTTCAAAACTTGTAGAGACAAGTGCGGTCACGGTAAAAGTGCGATCTTCAAGCTCTTACAGCCGCTAATTGGTTCGCAAATTATGTTTTTTTTTATCGTACAGTGGCTAGATACAATGAGACAGAGTTGAGAACAAACCGAAATCCGGTCGACCTCGCTCATCTGGAACCCCAAAAAATTATAAAAACCTTATCAGCCTTCAGGGGGAGTGAGTCTGTTTCTTAACTTGAGACACCCGGGGGAGTTGACTGACAGGGTGGACCTCCTCTTTATAGTGGATTCCGAACCAAATGGGGAAAATAGTAAAGTCACACGATTAATGCGGAAGAGACCAGCATTCAAAACGCACTTGGACTGACTGGTAGTCTCAGCGCGCTATCATGTCCCCCTGCCACCGTTGTGCATACTACCAAGTTTGCTGCAGTTTTTAATTTGATTTGTTCTGTTGGACTCAACTTGGTATAGCCATTGAAAGGTTTGTAACTTGATTACTATAACAAACGGATAGTGCTGCTGTCCAGGGAATGGAGTTCTACAACTATGGCCAATCGTTGTTATTGACAGCAACGCACTCAGTGGCGGAGCATATTGTCGGGGGCCCCTAAACACATGAATGGTCGGGGGGCATACCGCACAGCCCAAAACTACTTCGGCCTAAATCGTGGAGCCGAGATGTTCGAGATGATTAGGCGTTATTGCAATTATAAAACTTTTTCAAGCGCAATGAAGCTCAGTTTTGTTTCTTCAACTTTTTCTTTTTCACCACTGGCCGCGGGCTCTTCCGATTGTGTAATTTGCTTGCCCCCTGTTACGCCACTGCACATACCAAAAATAAAATAGGAAAACTTCTTCTTTCTACGATTTCCTCAATCTCTCTTCTTTCGATCACTCGTGAAGATTTAATACATGTGAAAAACCAGATAGTTCTGGATACGTTCTTGGTTGACCAGTTTCATAATTTCAGGTAGAACTAAGAAAACTTCTCTTAGTGCAATGTACTATATAATACATTATTTTCAAACATAATTGCAAGACAACAAATTTCAAACTGCGGCAGCCACGATGCCTAACGTACCTCATCGCTACAGTAAGTTACATTAGATCCCTGCATTCCATAACTATAGCATTAGCGTGATTCAACTAAAAACGTATTGGAAGTGATGATTTTCTACTTCTCGTCTTGTCACAGACATGTACTAACCACTCGTACCTAACAGTAGGTATTTAGCTACAATGCAGCAAGTTTCTGCCTCTGCATAAAACTTTCACAAATTCTCAATCACTGATAAATAAAAATTGTAGAACAAGCACATAATAAGCAAACGACTAAATTAGAGTAAGAACAGGTTATTCGCCTGAAAAATCTAATATTCTAAACAGTACCAAATTTTATTACTTACATTTTAAATTGGCTATCGATCTTTGTCTTTGCGTCAGAAGTTACACCAAGGTAGTTATAATTTTTTTTCTAATATTCAAAAAAAACCTTCTAACAATTCTTCTCCTGGCCTGCAGTTTTACATGCCTACATTACATGCATTTGAACAGTAGAACTCGACTATAACAGACATATTCGGGCCAAGCTAATGGTTTTCTAGTAACAGAGGCTCAAGTACTGCCAACTTATAATCAAGTATTAAAGTCAATTATTTTTTCTCCATTTTGGGTTAATTTCACCTCTTTAATTTCAATAAATTATTTTGTAAGCGAGATGTTTTCCTTTACTGAGCTATTACATTACATTGCACGTCTTTATGAAGCATCGGCCGGATCAACAGAATCTTCCTTAACATCCTAGCTTCACTAGCCGAGTTCTGCTTCACCACGTGCTACAAATCCACTAACGAAGCTTCACAGCGAAGGGCTCGTCAGTGCGACATACATCCACATCATCCGAAATCATAATTTCAGTCGTTTGCTTTACTCACCAGTACCTTTCCAATGCAGTTCATTTGAGGATGTCTTTCAGCTCCTGTCCCAAAGCCATGACATCGTTCTCATTGTATCTCTTGATCGGCCAGCAGTGAGTCATCAATATTCATCTTATAGCCAAATTTTTGGCGTACGTTCCACTATTTTACGTCTTCTTCTTCTTCCGAATCTACAGACCTTGATGGGCTTTGGCCTTCTCGACCACACTCCTCCAACCATCTCGGTTTTGCACGGCGCTTCGCCACATACGAACTCCCAACTCACAGAAGTATTCAATTCCAATGTTCAATAATGAATGACAAATTGACGGCAGCTTACCTCTACATTTACAGCAATAACGCAGGCGCTGGCTTCTTACCAGGCCATGCTTCCTTCGCGTACTTCTTTTTCTTTGGCTCCGAGTCTGGGCCAGCGGCAGTCGCTTGAGTAGGAGCAGTAGGAGGAGGTGTGCTGTAGTCGACGTCGGGTGCCGGGTTGGGAAGAGTGATGCCCAGTCGGGATGCCATAGCTGACGAGAAGGGTAGGATTGGCATCAAATTGGAAGTTGAGGAATTCTCCGCAGGGAGATTGTCGTATAAAGAAGGCATTAGAGCGGACGATGGCAGATGTTTCACATTAACACGCTCCTCTCCGATCAGTCCAAGTGTTACTCCTCCTGGTACTTCCATGCGTTGTTTCTGCAAACAAACAGCTTTGATGAGACAAAATACGTGAACATTGCCGATGGAGTTTTTTTTTAAAGCTAGAGTCCGGCACTATACCTGGGAGCTACGTTACACGAGGATGGCAGAGGTTTTCAGATATGGGGGGGGGGGGGGGTTTTTTGGAAATTACTTACTCTGGTGGGAATAACAGTGGTATGAATTAAGTTCCGGAAACGGCCAACGGAAGGGTCAACGTCTTCGGGATTGATCACCTCTTCTTCTTCATTAAAAGTTACACCTCGTCGTTTGCGTTTTCGTGCAGGCGCTAGAATTTCATCATCTGTAATGCCCAGCATTGATATCCTTCGGTTGTGGGCAGTATTGAATTCGGTCAAGTTCTGAAATAGTTAGAATGGTCTGATGTTATTAAAACACTATATTTTGATTAATTCTATAAAACAATGGTTTAATCCATCTGATATTTCTGTGGACCGAGTATTCCATACAAGCAAACGATACTGGGTGACTCTCAATCTGCCACCTACTTTTGAATAGGTATCAATCAAATAAATAATGACTAAAATGAGTGCCTGCTTCTAATCAGCGCTAACGTTCCAGCATTATAGAATTTAATTGCTTGCCAAGACAAAAATAAATACACCTTTAGGTAGCCTACTCCTGCATCATTGCTATTATTATTAAGGTACAGAACTCCACTATGATCCCCTGGACTAATATAAAAGAATGCGTTATCGGGGAATAAGTGTAAATTACTCTAAATAAACCCAAATGAATGTAATTTACATACGGGGACGAAATAAGAATTAATTCATAAAATATTTGTCAACCGAGATTATTTGTTGTTTACTGTTGCGCATGCTAGACGTAGGCGGAACATTTTGTTGCTCTTTTCTAAACATGAGAACAGTTGATGTCGTCTACTTTGGAGCGGGTTGGTTTTCATGCCGTAGTTAAATGGTTAAATTATTTCTACACCGTTGCCCGTTGGTACTGGGTCTGCTGAGCAAATAACCATTTTATCTACCATTATTTACACATACTGAAAGATTATTTTGATTGGCTACTTTAAATTTAAGCTACTTACATCTAACTCCGTTTCTGTCTCGGGAAGCCCCAATAGCGCTCCTTCCGCTTCTTCCGTACTTTTTTCTAATTCCTCCATTATCGGTCGGGAAGCTTGCGTCGGCCGCTCTCTCAAAATATAATTTCGAGTGGAGGCACCGAAGTGAAAGTTACTATCAATAGGCAGTTGTGTAGGCTTATTAGCTTCAAGTCTAACTGATCCAATGTATGTGCCGTGGGCTAAAAAGAATTTAAAACATATCCTATTTAGTTCGTTAAGTTAGGATTTCTGGCCAGCCTTAGGCGCTTATTCCACCGACGTCAATAGTTCACTATTGACGTGTTTGACGAGGTAGCAGACATTAAAGACAGTGTAAAAATGATCTGTTACCACGTCAAACACGTCAATGAATGAATGAATGAATGAATGAATGAATGTATTTTTTTAGAACAATTTAAATACAATAATTGTAAAGCCCCACATGGAGACCTATAACAATTTACCCTACTCTAAAACTAAAGAAAAAGAAAAAAAAAATCAATTAGACTTAATTTAACTTATTAAACTACACTTACATATTAATAACAGATCTCTCGTAAACACATAACAGTCTAGTCCACTATTTCAAATAAAGATTCCACCTCTTCCCGTCTCATCAGCCATTCCCGGACGAATTTGGAAAATTTATTTATTGACAGCGACCCAGGACAAATATTAAGTAAGTTAAATAATTTTGGTGCTATATATTGGTAGGATTTGGTAAAATTTGCTATGTATGCCCTTGGTACTACAAGGTGCTCAATTCTTCTAGTATTTGCTGGTCTGGGTCTCTGTACCATGTCCCCACTGATTGAGTAAAAAATTCGCAATGTCTTGTATAAGAACAAGTGCCGCAGCGGGAATAAACCGAGAGACGCAAAGAGAGGGAATGATGGCCAAGTTCTAGGTTTTTTGACTATTGTTCTAATAAGGTATTTTTGGGTAACTACAAGTGAATTTAAATTTGTAACAAAGGTCCCACCCCACACTTGGATACCATACGCTAACCGAGATTCACAAAGTGAGTGGTATAGTTGGATTAAAATTTTTTGAGGGCAGACCGTGCGGAGGTAAAAAAGTTGTCTTAAAAAATTTCGACATTTTCCGTTTATCGATTTTAAGTGGCTGCTCCATTTCATATCACTGTCGAAGTGGACGCCAAGGTATTTCGTCGTTTGTGCTTTAGTGATAGCTGGGCATTGACAATTTGAATTTTGTAAGTCGCAATTATACGCATGGCATCTCACTTCGAGGGGCTCATCTATACTTCCTGTTCTTAGATTGTATGGCAGAAAACAGGTTTTACTAACATTAATTGTAAGGCCATGGATTTGGAACCAAGTGTTAAGATGTTGTAAATCCTCAGTCATAAAAGTCATAAAAGTTCACTATAAGCGCCTTAGGCAGCTAGTCTCCCATATATAAGATATAATCTCCATATTTATATTTATTCATCTATTGTTTAATGGCTGTTAGCAGCCTTTTGCTACAGCAGGGTCACAAATGTTGCCAGAGGATCAGTGCGGGCCGCATATGTATTGTTCATATTGGAAATAAAACACATCTACATTTTCAATCATATAGCCTATATATTCATACAATCATGTCTATTTAAATTGAATTTCTATAGGGACCTACTAACATAAAACTAAGAATTAGTGAGATTTTTGGGGCTGCACATGACTTGTAAGTTTTTTAACTACCTGTTTTCATTTTAGTCGTAGACACGCAGAGTATCGCGTCTAAATGCTCATCTGTTAACCGCGAGTAATACTTATTTTTGCGGTAGATGAGAATTGAAAAAGTCTGCTCCCACAAAATTTTTACTAAAAACCGTAGTGACCATCTGCTGACTAAACTTTTTCAATTCTTTGATGTGAAATGAAATAGGTAAATTCTTTATCACCCCGCGTGGGAGCGAGCATTCAAGCATACTCCCATGGGCCAGAAGGTCTTTTGCTTCGGTATTTTTTCCTTGCGGCCGCACCGAGATGGTCCACGGGCCACCGGTTGCCGACCCATGGTTTACATACACAGGTCTCTTTCGAGTATTTGCAACGGTCAATGGGTGTTTTGCGTATTTCAATAGGTTATTCTAGGCCTATAATAATATAATATAATAAATAGAATTTCTATTGCCATTGACATCGCTGATGGAAACACGGTGTTTCTTGTTTGAATCCAGGATAGCAGAATAATGCAACTTCATGTTAATCCTAAATTTTTAACTTTTTAAGTTAAAGTACAGAGCACAGTACTTACTGCTTCCAAGGTCCACCAAAAAGGGTCTGTCAAGATGTTTATGGTAGACAAATGCTGCGTGCACTCTTGAGCAGGATTGGTGGTCTATGCAGAAATCGTTCATTTGTGGGTTGCGTCCAAACAGATAGCACTTTTTCTCATCCAACATCAATTTTTGTATTAATTTGTCTCCTTTGAGTACATCCAAATGAAGTCCCACCGGCGGCTTTCCTGCCCTGAATCATTAATGAATAAATTCATTTTATAAAACACTTCGCATAGGCTATCCTATTTACAGAAAATGTAAGACTCTAAAATCCAACTTTAAACTTTCCAAAGCGCACAATGCCAAATTATATCTCACATACCATATGTAATTAAGAGAATTATTTTTCATTATTTTTTTAAATTTTATTATATAATTATATTAACGTTGCATTCACAAATTGATTTTTTTTTTTTTAAAGGTTAATTGAGTAATAAGTATCTTAAGTGGTAATAGACCATCGAAATAAAGACTAGCTGTTGTAAAAATCCATAAGTGCTCCACTTCAATTCTTTTTACAACTACAGCACCTACTAGAGCCTAGGTCTCTTCACAGCCTGAGTACTGAGGATAGTGCAACCCAGGGAGGTACCGCATATCATACCGCTCTGTAGTGAAATATACAACCCTTTGGAAAATTCCTGGTTTATGGAATGGTAAGCCTGGTGTTTCTGTATTTCCAAGAAACCGATAATTAGCACTATATCCTAGTTATTAATTGATAATGAAATAAAATTTACCAGCTCGGAATATCATAATGGTTCGCCATTGTTATTGTTGTCGTTCACTACACTAAAATGCTGGGCTATGATTGGTTTAATATCTGAGCAGAAGACTTGGCCGATTTGGCGGGCAATTTACCTAAAAGTATATGAAGTTTGATCCTAGCACTTACCGTACTCTTCGTGAAAACAATGTTTAATGCGACTTTTTGCTTTCCCATTTATACGTAGTATAAGGAAAGCTTTGTGATGGTCGAAATATTCGATTCCGAGATTTCTACCGATTTACACGTTTTGAGGTCCCAGGAACTAAAAAATGTGGTTTTTACGAAATGTCTCTGTCGCTCTGTGTCTGTCTGTTCATCGATTTCCAAGCAAACTAATCGGCCGATTTTGATAAAATTTTGCATGTAGGTTCACAAAAATCATACCTCGAGACAATTTTTTTTATTTTGGGCTAACTTAATTTGGGGGGGGGGGGGTGTTTATTCTCAAAAACGGCTCCAACGATTTCTTTTAAATTCACACATATTGTAGTCGTTATTACTGCATACAAAATGCAGGGGGTCGCTTGCCCCCTGATAGTTTGCTTCTTGGGGGTAAAAAAATAAAAATAACTCAATTTTCATGAAAAATGACTAAAAAATCATTTTTCTGCGGAACCTATCTATCGATGATTTCTACCTTCAGGTATGTTTTAGGTGTTCAATAGGGTAACAAAAACGGACAGATTGCATTCAAAAAAAAATATTTGCTTCTGTGCAAAAAATTATTTTTTGAGAATTTATGGTAAATTCACGGTCCAATACATTACGTGCCATGTGCCATTGTTACTACTGTTACGTTACAATGTATTGGTCTGTTCGTTCCAGAATATGCAATTGAGTTTTTAATATATTGTTTTTGGTTGTTATTGGTTTTTAATAAATTGAGGTGGACCCCCCCCCCCCTATTTTCTTTCTTTCCATGTGACCCTAATAAATCATTCCAAAATTATCTTTGAGCTGTTCTTATATTACTATACTCGTACTCTTAGCCATAGTGCATGATAGTTGAACATTCATATTAGGGCTATGCCCTATATTGTACTGTATTGTTCATTGAACAATACATATTCTGATACTGATGAGACAAGCGGCTATCCAGCATCTTCCTCTGTGCCATTATGCAGGCAGGCCCACCTCCATGAAGAAAAGCCTACGATAGGCCTCATGAAATGAATAACAGTATTGACGTTAACTTATACGGTATAATATTAAATCTTAGGCTAAAATAGCATAAAGAATTATTATACGGTAAACCATTTGAATGCTAATTTTTCTTTTTTTTTTTTTAAGAAAAGGAGCCAAAACAACTTTCCAATAATTCCAAACCACGGCTAGGGGGAATGGGGAACCTTTAATTCTAATGAGATTATGTCATTTAAACCTCATTGAACCGCAGCGTTGGTCTCGTACAAGTGAGTGCAAGCCATATTTTATCTGAAGTTGTTTCGACCCACAATTTCCAGGATTTTATTTACACGGTCTGTACATTCATAACTAGCCTATTGAAAATTTGTCAGGCTGACTGACAGAATAATCTTTACAAAGAGCAAAAAACCAACATAGGTAAATTTGCAAGAGCTCACGTCTATCACTGGCATGATAGGCATCTAAACGGTCTCACCAAATAATAGAGCACAATGGAAATGAAAAAAAAAAACTGATGAAATCAAAACGCAATCGAGTGGAAAGAAACAAATTATTGCACTAGTCATTGGAATGACAAAAAATACTAAGGCGGCTATTAAACATTAAGAGTTACGCCTTAATAATAACAAAATAAATACCTATTTCCGAAAGACATGTCATCAGCATTAAAAAATTAAGAGGGCAAAACAGGAATTTGGTACTGAATGCATCAACAAACTGTCGAGAAGTTTCAACATGATCATTTGTACAAAATGCATGTACCATATTTATGGTATTTTTAAATTAAATATGGGCAGTAAGAATATACAACCAATTTGGTGTCACTGCCTGTCTCTATTGCAATACGCATCTGGATCTTCAATGTTAAATTCTTAGGTCCGCGCCCACCACCTCCACCAGCCAAGGGCCCATCATCACTCACGTCAGCAAAAGGTATTGAATTATAAGAGCGTAGAAGGATTCAAAGCACTCTTAGGCGGGGTTTCCACATACGTCAATGGTCAATGATAAATGTGGTATTGACGTTTTAGCAGACATTAAAGACATACTAAATATGTCTGCTACCACGTCAAAACCATATTTACCATTGACCATTGACGTATGTGCAAACCCCGCCTTAGGCATGCGGCGGAAGGAAGACGTTGGAGCGTATAGGTTTCAAAACAGAAATCTGCCACGATCAACATTTGTCGCAGTCTTTTGTACTATCACTGGACATGACTTGACTTACTGGTAGCCACCTCAACAGAATAGGCATCCTGGTTGCCCTCCTTGTGAATTCCAAACCATGGATTCTGCCAAATTCTTACTGAGGGATAGCGGGCACTCACAGCACATCTTTACTGGTCGCCTAATGGCACCAAGGGCGGGCGTTGGGTAGCAAGTAAATAACCCTTATAAATGCCTCGTTAAGGAATACTGGACAGCAAAGCCATGGCGGTGCCGCCCAGTTGGGATTGGATACCGTTACAATCAAGGGTTGGACACCTAGGCTTAAAAGACTCGTCATTAATTCCTTAGCAGCCAAACTAACATATCGATTACCAACCGCCTGGTAGATGTAAAAAACTGAAATAAATGCAGCACCTAAAAACACGAAGTTGTTCACAATCAACTGTGTGATTATGTACTTGTTTGCCGCCACATCCTCAAAAATTTATCAGGCAGGCACGTTGGTATACTACCATATCTACAAATCTATTTGTTTTTATCAACAGGTTAGTCACTTCGGCCCGGTGCAAAAAAGACAAATTCTACGGGGTCATTACTGGTGAGCTACACGGAATAATCACAACTGAAAAATCTATAAATAGTACTATTGTTTGAAATTGTTCGCTAGAACTTTGATAGAATGTTTATAAATTATACGTATTAAATTAAAGAGCCGACACGAGTGAACACGTACAAGCTTTCCTATTTATCAATTAGCATACGTACCGTAATTATGAGTAGTGGGAAAAAATTATCTACTGTTAAATTTCGATTGGCTCGACTTTTCCTGCCCCAAACCACTGAATTGATGGATGGGACGATTGCATGGTCTACGGGAAGACCAATATAATAAAACACAGTATTTGTGAATGCCGGTCTAATTTAAAACTTGTTGGACCTTTAACTTTCTTTTCATTGGAATAATAACACCATAAAAATGGTTCTTAACTAATAAAATTAATTTAAATGAAAATGGTCACGATTCAAATGTAAAAAATAATAATAAAAATTATGCGCAGTAGCCTTTTGGCGCAAGACAGACCAGTCGCACTCTTCTGCTTGCTATTGTTGAGGCTGGTGACTGCCCAGTGTAGTCAAGTCAGTAAATAATAAGATTGCAGGAGTGCACGCGTCTCCCATTACCGTCACTGTACAATCTGCCTTTATGCACCGAGCCTTAACATCCAGTCATCTTTAGCCAATTTTACAAACTACACAATAACAAAATTCATTGGTAGTCACTTAGCAGGGTCATCCGTCGGTTCGTCTAACTCTTCCCAGTCGTCCGTGTCTTTGCTTTCCGAGTCCACGGTGCTGCTGCTGCATTGACTGCTGTTGCCAACCACAACCATTCCAGATCGTTCCTTCATTACGAACTCCTCAGATGCGTCCTCAAATGTTTGATTCGATCCACTACCATCTAGGAGCTGTTGTTTCGTCTCTTTCTCATAATCGGATAAAATCTTCATTGTCTCTTCTTCGGTAAGATTGTTATCAGTAGTAAATTCCTCCTCCTGAAAGCTGGGGAAATACTCGTTGAAATCGCCTGAAAGAATAAAAATGAATGTTTATTTATTGCTCCTCAATTCTCTAAAACCAGCCATAGTAAGTAGACTATTTTATATATTCAACACACTATTTACGACAAATCAACGATTTCAAGATGGCATCCAGTCAAAGTGAAAATAATATGATTATAAGGTATTGAAATATATTAGCTGGAACGGCGGGAGTCCTAATAACCCGCACGGGGCACCCGTTAACAATAAGCCAACTATCAGAGATAAGTACCAACGTAAAAAATATCGAAGTCTTACACATTGCAGCATGGCAGAACGGATACCTAGACCCGGTCAACTCTGTAATTAGCTTGTGCAGGCTATTTTCCCAGTGAAATTGCGTACTTATCTAGTGCAGGCCACTTAGGTACTACACAGGTACTTATCTAGTAGCCGCCATATTGATAACGCTCTACAGCCACGGGATGGTTGATAGTAATCATTGTATATCGAAATTTGGAACACAGGAGTGTTTTGTTTGTTGATGTTGTGGTCAGGAAAAGAATGAATTCAATAGAGAGCATAATTTTAGTAGCCTTTTCTATTTTTAAGTACATACATAACGTAGTATAGACGAAAAGCGGGTTCGGCAGTAGTGCGAAATCACTTACGTTTCTCCCATTCAGGTGGTGCAACTTTTAACTTTTCTTTCATCTCTTTAGCTTTCCTTAAGGACTCCTCATCCTCCAACAAAGCCTTTCGAAACAGATATCGTCTCCAGAAATCAATGTAACTCAACTGCTCAGGAACAAGTGCTTCGAACTGGTTGTGCAAATCTAAAATCAGTCAACAATAGCAATAAAAGTATCTAGGTCTAGTCCTTTGTCACCTTTCTGTAGGTGAGTCTTGGATCATCATAGAATGTTTAGTTTAGTTTTTCGTGTCCGAGGTAGAGACTCCTAGTTTCTGCCAACCTGACGCCATGGTCGGTGCACACCCAAAGGTCGTTGAAGTATTTGGTCACTTTTCTCATAGAATGGCACTACCTACTTGAGGACTGGGACGTCTTTGATTGATAATTTCTTTAGGCTTCTAATTCTATCTTTAAATTCACGAGAACGGTTTCATGATTTTTTCTGTGCTCGAAACGGATTCATCTATCAATTTGAAATATATATAACCAGCATACTGTACGTTTTATTTATACCTTATTCATTCATACCATTCACTGCTGAACAGGTGATGCAGGGACCGAGCAGGTTAGCAGAACATATGCTACTGTCAACTCGGCGGCGGGTTGTTAGCCATAAGATGACTTAGTGTGAGTCTGGGGTGGCTCCAACGAACAAGCAACCTTTTTTTTTCATCTTGGTCAGACCAGTATGATTAAATAGATCTTACCTTGGCTGGCAACAAGTATTTTTGTTAGTTTCTCGGTTGTCATTTGTTCATCACAAATTGTTAACCAAGATGCATATTGTGGCATTTGACTCTCATGAATGGGTGCAGTGAATGTTTCAGGATTCTTAATCAGCTCATGTAATTTCAACTGCAAAACAACAATAAATTAATAGATCAATTCCTCATCAGTAATCAGCTTCAGTTGCCCGGCTGTGATACGTGAGCCTTTTGATTATTCAACTCTTCCTCTGGTGCCAGTCCCACTCTTGAGTTTCTGTTTCTCATCCTTGGTCTTCGACTTCATCGCGTTACCTCCATTTCTTCCTCCAGCCATTTCCTCACGCACTTGCTCTTATCTACTTCTTTTACGTCTCCTTCTCGCTATCTCTTCCACCGATCTAATCCTATCCCTTCTTGTCCTTAAACGGGATAATAATAAATAATTGACTAATTATGGTGGTAAAATGTTACTACACTACGGCAGTCATTTAGGAAAAAAATTAGAACAACTGTTAAGAGCGTGTTTCAGCTGGTACAAATCGATTTTTAGCTGTGAATAATTGTACCACTTAATTTTTCAAGCGGAATGCCGAAGTGCCCATTTTGAGAAACCAATCAAATCCTGAGGCAGATGAGAGCGACAGAACCTAAATCATACTATAGAATGTAAAGACACCACGTGAATTAACCTGGAATTGAGACAATGGTACGGGCTCATCGTTTTGAATAAGAATGGCTTCTTCTGCTTCGTCGTCTGGTAATGGATTGAGAACGTTGCTGACAGTGTCGAAGAAACTGGACACGCTTCGCTTCACACTGCTTGCTGCGCTCTCTGGCTCTTCCAGCTAAATAAATAAAAATAAATAAACATTTTTGGTGGGAATTTGTCTAGCTACCATTTACAGATAAGATCCACCCTCGACTAAGAAACAAATGAGTTTATGAACGTATGAACGAATCGGGGAGTGGGGGCTATGTGAGCATTTACATTAAAATCCGTGGGAAATACAGTAGAATCCGTTTATTATGACTCCGCTTATATTGACCAACCGCCTATTATGACGCAATAACACAAGGAAGTTTGGTTTTCATTAAGGCTTTGTATATACGCTATATACGAGATCTGCTTATTATGACGTGTTTGTCAATTCCCTTCGATGTCATAATAAACGGATTCTACTGTAGGACAACCTCAATTACTGCAATCTCATTTTTAAACTTGAAACTAAACGATTTAACTGACGCTTAAGTAAACACGAGCCAAAAGTGAATGTTGCACAATGATGCACAGCCATTTCTATTGGAGTTGTCATCAAGTCATTTCCAACAATTAAAAGGTTGATAAAATCCAGGATTGCTAAACAAATTCACAGAACTAGCCAGCTAGTTCCCTTTGTAAGGGATAGTTCGAACTAACCGAGGTCGACTGGCAAGTACCGTAGTGTGCATTCAATACCCAATCCCTTGTATTTTTTCCTTACTTAACTCGTAGTTAGGAGACGAGTCAGAAGTCATTTTATTCCGAAAATAAGGGATATTTAAACTGACCTTGAGAGTATCTTTGAGAACAGCGGCTGTTGAGTTGACGACAGTAGCAGCTTCAGATTTAACAACTGTAGTTAGATCAGTCAGGTCTTTTTTCATAAACTCGAAAACTTCGGTACTCTGAAACATAAATTTGTTTCCTCAAATAGAATTAGTCTGTCTATGGTATCTATAGTATATAAACTGCGCAAGGCCGATAACTTTTAGGGGGTCATTAAAGAATAATACAATAATGCGCACAATTTTGGAGAAATTATAAATAAAGCAACGGAACCATATTAATAGTAGTGGATTTTTATACCTTGACGAGAAATATAGCCAGGTTAAACATTTTCTTAAATACCGTTAAGTAGATAAATATATCTTTAATATGGCTAAGCCCCCTAGCGAAGATAAAGCAGAACCAGGCAATTTTGCGATTTTGCTGCCGAATTTAAAGTGGAAGAGCGAAGATTTCCCGAATAGAGCTGATATCTGGAATGATATTTTGATATGGTTGCAAGAAACAGGAATGTTTTTTTTTAACTGTATGCTATGTAGAAGAAAATAAGCAATGGTAGAGGTATATACTTTACTTTAGATTTTGCAACGTCAAGCCATGGAGTCCACCAGCTACTTGTTGGTATGGAGACCGTTGCCTCAGTTGCGACTTCAGAAGATTGGATATCATCAGTATCACTGAAACAATGAGTTCAAATAGGCATACATAATAGGCAATTGACACGGTCGATCCGTCTCTGGCTGGTCAGGGACTCTAATTATTGTATTGTATTGTATTGTAAGACGCAGGAGGAATATCATATCAAGAACTGAAGAGGAAGATCGAGGACCGAGTAAACTGGAGGACGATATGCAGGGAGTTGCTGCCAACCAATCGCTCAGATTGTAACCTTAAGAAGAAGATTGTATTGTATATAATGAACTTGTCCAATTTTAAACTTTAGTTCTAATTTTAAATTGTAAAGCTGCAGAGACAAGAGATGTTCTGAAGGGTCACATGGTAGCACCGTTCAGTTAAACCATGTTATAAGCCTACAAGTCACAACCTATACCTGCAGTATATAAAACTGTCGTAAATGTTTAATCATACTGTATACCGTTACCTAATCATTAGCTAAGTGCCAGCCTCTGGCTAATAAAATAGTGACTTAGTAAAACCTTCAAGCGTTGAGATATAATAATCAACCATAGATGTGAAGCTTAGTGCAACTTGGTACCTACTGTACAGATATAGCCTAGAATAGTCCAGTTAGGAATGGAGATTTAGAATAAGTCATAAGGCATTTATAAAGTCATTAAAAACAATCTTGTTTACATTAAGCATCGACATTAGACATCACGCAACATATGGGTCAGTATAATAATTTATGCACGCTTTTTATGGATTACATTTGCTTGACTTTATTATAAAAATTTGGTAAGGTAGTGACGTTCAAAGAGTAAGCCAAAAAGTGTAGGGCAAAAGGGAAAATCTCCAGTTTTATACTCACGGGATTTCTGACATATTGACGACCGTGTTACTGAAAAGGAAGTCAAAAATGTGGAAATGTAACAATTTCTACTTTGCCAGATTTCAAATGATTAGTGAACTTTTATTAAAGTAATGCGTAAAATCCTTTTATTTACTTGAAGCACCAGCCATTTTCTATTTTTCTAGTTTGTTATGCAATATGCTAAATACACGGTATTAAATATTTAATATGAATTACAAAAAAATGAAGATGAACTAGTTTTTCAGAAACCCTAAGCAAATTGTATTAATATTTATTAAATTTTTATTATTTCATTCTAAAAATAAATAATGAAATCGAAAAAAATAAATAATGGAATAACAATGTTGTAACTAATCTCTTGACACGTCCTTTTGAAAACATGGCGGCAAAGCTGTGACATTTTTTCCACATTTTCTTAAAAAAATATTAATTTGTGCGCTCAGGTTCATTACTTGAAGGGAAGAAATCTACCACAATTGTGCCTATTCAATTGAGCCAACCCTGTGGGGGGCTCATTTATAGAAAGGTACGATATTTATTTTGTTTGTAATGTTCTAAACTTTCCCGCGACCCCGCTTTTTTTGTAGTCTGGAGGGATTTGTAAAACTCCGTTAATTACGCTAATTTAATTATGTTACTTGCACCAATAACTATAGTATTAGGATAATTGGCTGACTGTCAACATGTCTTATATGCCGGGGGATTGAAAAGTGGATGTTATTGTCGTTGTTACTAAGGTCAAGCTAAGCTTAATAAACTTGCCTAATCCATATTTAACCGGAATTCCCCCTTCTTATTTTCGGGGTGACTTTGACTGAACATTCTTTGAAAGGACGTCTTTTGTTTGCGAAAATGCTTTGACGTCTGTTCTGTATTCCTACAGGTGCAATATAAGCTAACCGCTATAGCCGGCATTTCCAATAATTCATTCTTGACAGCGTAAGGGCCGGTAAACGCTGTCGCGTGACACCGCTGGAAAATTTGTTAATGTAGCCAATGGCTTAGGGGGGTATTCCACATACGTACAACGTCAATGAAAATTATGAAATTGATGGTGGCAGCAGACATTTTTACATACTAAAAATTCTGCTGCCACCATCAATTTCATAATTTTCATTGACGTTGTACGTATGTGGAATGGGGGTCTTAGATAAAGAACTAAGGTGCCCATTCCACATACGTACAACGTCAATGAAAATTATGAAATTGAAGGTGGTAGCAGAATTTTTAGTATGTCTTTAATGTCTGCTACCACCTTCAATTTCATAATTTTCATTGACGTTGTACGTATGTGGAATGGGCGCCTAACTAGATGGTCCACTACGGCCTTAATAGTAGTATTTGTTTATTTACAAATGGCGGAAAAATTCCCTAAAACAAAAAAACTTGCCGACCGGGACTTGAGACTGCGCTAGTATCGCGTTTCCGCCCAAACCTACAAAAAAAAACTTTCATTTTAAATTGATTTTATATTATTTTTTTAATGTTCATTTAATTAAATAATAAATGCAACTTTAAATTTATACAATTTACAAAGTGTTAAATTTGTTTAAATAAACAATTAAGTTGTTAATTAATTATTAAAAAATAGTGCTGTTGAACTGAGTAGTGAAAGTGAAATAAAAACAAAGGTGGCTGATGAACTACGTTTATCTTATTTTCAGATAAAATATAGCCTGAAGTTTGGAAAAAGGTCATTGGTTATAATAAATAGGCTATATTTCAATTTATAAAAATATTAAAGTCGCTTAGATAATCAATTTAATTGAAATTAATGATTAAAAACAGTGCTTTGACAAGGAAGTAGATGGCGGTTTTAGTCATTGAATGTCCTCAGAGATATCATATAAACTTAAAATTGAAAAACAAATTAGTCACTGCTTAAAATAAATATATTTAAATCTATGCAAAATTAAATTTCCGTAGATAAATTATTTAATTACAACTAATAATTAAAAACTGTGCTCTTGGCTTTCGTAGTCAGATAAAACTTGCCGACTGTTCCTGCAGACAGCGCTGCGGGCGGAAATACTGAACGCTATATGCATTGAACGGGGTCGGGCCAATGGGTAGTTGAAACACCACAGAGGCAACTCGCATACTGGCGATATGAAATAAATACACGACGTTTTGTTCTATTACTAAGCTTACCTAGCGGGGTTAGTGCTAGCCGCCTTACCAAGTTGAATCCAGCGGACCAGAGCAGGTTCAAAGATGCAGATAACTTGGTAGTGTGCACAGTGCCGGTAGGGAAACATGGTTGGACTTGTCCTAGTCACCTCCGAACTAATCGTGTGACTTCACTGTGTTTCCCAAGTGGTTCGGAATCCGCTATAATCAGGAGGTCCCCTGTCCTATGGGCCCACACCGTGGCCTGGGACTGTGTCCAACCATACTACTACTAGGGCTAGCAAGCCCTCTCTTACACTCAATTAGGAAGGCCCGGGACCGCCTGCTTTACATGCCCTCCGAAGCATGGCCAGAAACGTTAGGAAGGGTTGGGCTCGAACCAACAACCTTTCGGGTGAAAGTCGGAGTCCGTACCACTACTCTACATGTCCTGACTGATATTACAGGTACCTGTATGTTGTTATTGTAGGAACGGATGTTTATTTTAATGTGTTTCGATAAATCGTTTGGGGCTCCGTACTCATTAATTGTTCTCGACTATTACACCAGCAGAAATAAGATCTAAAACGTTTTAAGTTTAGTTCTGGCTTAGTTGACATGCTCAATAGTGCTGAACTTGCTTCCGGTTTCTAATTTTGACTGGACACCGTTTATCTCGTTTCTGTTTCAAAAGGGCTCATGATGTTATTTTACTTTTTTTATTAATTAATATTTAATGCCTAAATTAGTTATGTTTGGTAAATAAACTGCGATCCTACATCGCACTATGCGGAAGATGTCGTGAGCTCAGGCTGTGCCTGGTCTTAAATTCTTTAATGCTTCGAATACTGGTACACCCAAGTAATATAATCGGATTGAAAGGCCCAAAATTCGCCTACATAGAAAATAAAGACAATCTTTTAGGTGTAAAAACGTTCCCAGGTAATGTTGATAGGAGAGTTAAGATCATTAAGACATTAAAAGATAGGAAAGGGGTTTCCTAAATTTTGATCCGTACTATTTCCGTAGTATGTAACCGCCACTGACACCGATTGCGCACAGTTACAGTGTTTGCCAAAATCCCGGAAAAACACGTTAATCGCTTTTCATACAAAAGTATGAAGTATATTACATTTGAACCCCTAGTAATTGATATTATAGCATCGTATGTGCGTGTCACACACTTTCACATAAAAAAAAAATGGTAGGTAAAAAAAAGGTAAAATGGTTGGAACAAAACTATATTACAAGTCTTGCTCCCCAATTTTCGGCTTCTTAAATAATAATTAAGTATCTCTTTGTATACATTTTTGTATTAAAACATGACGGATTGTAAATGGACATAAGAGGAAGAGTTCTGGCTCCCTTCAAGTGGGGGTGAAGCCTATTGACATTGGATGATGGCGCTTACAGGTCCCATTTAATTAATTACTATAACTGTCAAGCGATATGTGTAAACTGGAACAGCCCCATCATGTGAAAGTCCACGCCGTCCTTGTAAAACGTCAGCGAAGTACAGAATGACAGCTCTAAATTTGATATTTCCTGTGGAATTTTTATTTTTTATTTTCTAGGATTGTAGATGTAGCCATACTTTTACAATACTAACAAGTTGGCTGTTTTTGCTAAATTCGATAATATTTACATGTTATTTTACATATTTTAATTAGGTTTCCTACCAAGTAATCTCCAATTTTCATTAATGGTCGGCTTATCTACATATTGTTGCACTCGTCTTGACCTAATGTGAGTTTAATCTTTGCCCCGCCACTTAATAATGCAATGCATCTTGTTATGCATGCATGGGTCAGTGCTATTGACCATCTGGTTGGCGCCGTCGATCTGCGAGCTGCTTCCTTTTTCTAAATCCGCGTCCGGCTGAACGTTTCGATTACGTGAGAGCGCTTAGTTTATTTTTCTTTGGCAGTACCTAATAGCATAGGCAAATCAAAGTACCATGGATGGATACAATGTAATGAGTCTCATGAAGGGGGGGGGGGGGGGGGAGAGAGGAGGTGTGACGTACCGTATCTATGTATCTAAAAGTACGCAAAAAGCGGTTTTCATCCCTGAATCATATATTAATCTTATGACGTCGGGTCATGAGTGATCCCAACGCGCCTTTTTGGCTTTAGTAAAAAACTGTAATGTTTTTTTTTTTTTTTTTTAATAAATACACGCCTTATTATTATCAGGGTCATTTTAAAACTTATTAAAGTAGCCGTTACCGTTATAATAATACAACAACACCCCATAGCCCATAGTGATAGTATACCATCCCCCAGCTCCTCTATAGTGTAATATGCTGCCTCCCATCAGGTCGGTAAGGTGGGCATCCGCAGCCCATTCAATGAAGTGGCACAACAAGTCCAGGAGGTTCACGCCATAAGCTGAATACATTCAAAATAAAGCTAATAAGCTTTTCAGGAACCCAAAAGTCAAGTGCGCAGAACTTACTTCGCCTATATTCTGTTGGCAGACCTATCTGTTAAATTGGTCATTTGTTTTCCAATTTTCCTTTTACTCCGTCACATTTCCTTTGACTACCTTTGCCATTTACCCCTACGTTTCACCGCCATCAGCAATACTTACATAATGGTTAGGCGCCATCTATTCTATTTTATAATAGTTGCCTACAAATTAGGTGTCCCAAAAGATGTAAGAAGAATTTTGGAACGATTTTGTAATAAGAGCTTTGGGGAAAACAATTATGTATTTATGTGAGTTTTTTTACCAAACAATGCCAAATTATATCTTAGTGTTGAAAATGTTATGTGGCATACCGTAGATATTTGGCTTCAACCTTCCAACTGTTTGCGTTCGGGCCATGATTAGTTCTTGTTTATGGCGCTTCCCATTCCATATCTTTGGAGTTGGTTTTTTAGGAATGATTAAAACTATCTGTTAGCGTGCGTTTGGTTTTGTTTCGACGAGGTGCGTCCTAAGTTTTGCCCTGCTTTTTTATTTTATTTTTTGCTATCGTTTTTCTTTGTTCCCTTGTAGGTGATCGAGGTGTTCAAACGAGATGTCCGCATTAATCGAGACAGAATTGGCGGTGACATGCAACGCTTTGGGTGGCTTGCATGGCGGGAAATACGTGATGGAGCCTCAGTGCTACGAGTCCGTGCGTGATATCATAAGATATCTTCGTCGGGACGATGCCTATCACCAAGTGCGAGTGCATCTTGGCAAATCTAAAATATTGCAAACCGACTTCATCCACATTGCCAAGGCTAGTTCAGGCGAACTTTTTGATTTAGTTATTCGATTACTAGTCAGTTTAACTAATCCAGTCATACTACTTTACAAAGAAGAACATCCCTGTGAGAAACAAGGACGGAACATTTATATGAACTTGATCGCATTTACACAGGATTACAAAGTTGCTTTTTGCGATGTTGACTTTTGGAAAGTGATCTTTGAGAAATTGGCAGCTTCATTAGAAGTGGACTGGGCTGAGAGATCCGAGGAAAGCAGTCTACAAATAGAACGTATGCTGGTGCTTTTAAGAAATGTTCTACAGGTACCCGCCGACAATGACCTTGAACGCCGTCCTGACAAAGACATAACGGTGCATGATAAACTTCTATGGGCTCTTCGGGAATCGAAAATTTTAGAGCTATTGCTTTATATTTCATCAAATAAGGACGAACAACAGTATTACCTCCATCTCCTTGAAATATTCTCCCTGATACTTCGTGAACAACGGCCGGAGGTATTGGCCAAGTGCGAGATTCGTCGCTCCGTAGCTGAAAAGGAGCAAGACTCGAGAGAATTAGCTGGGCTTCGGGAAAAGGAGAAACTTTGTGGCCGCCAGTTTAAAAATACCCGAAACTTTTCTCCGACTTATGTTGTTAAAAATGTTAAAACGTTTGCTAACAAAGACTTGATTTACCATAAGTCTCTTGACAAATTGAATGAATTGAAGTTGTCGCAAGACAAACGTAGGCAAAAGACCCCGAAAAATAAGTTTCCCGTTGATAGTGAGCGGCTTGAAAGGAGTTCTGCGTTTTCTGTTCGAATGTTTCTCAAAGAGTTTTGTGTTGAGTTTCTAGCTTGCGGATTTAATAATTTAATGGGATACGTCAAAGATAAGCTTGTTGCCGGCAAAGGCCTTCCAAATGATGAGTCTTACTATTTTTGGGCGTTAAAATTTTTCTTAGAGTTCGCTTGCTATGCCAATGTTGAAGTTAAACTAGTTAGTGAGTGTTTAAGGGTGGAGACATTCCATTTCGCGCAAACGCAGATTGAGAAATGCTATGACAATATCACAATGGACAAGAAAAAAATCGCCACTTGGGTTAGAAGGCTTCATCTTGTCCTTAAAGCTTACCACGCGTTGTTGCAATCTTTGCAGTGGATGGATTCGTCAAAAGAACCTAGAATTAGAGAAAGCTCTAAAGTGTTGAAGTCAAATCTGTTTTATGTTGTCGAATATCGGGAGCTTATGTTAGACTGCCTCCTTCGTTATGATTCGGGGAAATATCCCATATCTTTTCTGAGAGATCTTATTGAAACTAATCATTTTAATCTAAAGCTATTGGAGAATTTTTGCAAATCAAGCAAAATTGTGGTGCAACGGAAGAAAAGGGTCGTAAAAAGATCAAAGAAGGGCAGTGCTCCAGTTAAAGAGCTACCTAGGATTGAAACACCTGATGAGAAGTGGTATAGCATTAAGGAAGATGCTTTCGAAGTTATTTCGAAAAATGAAAGTATTCCAGAAATCCCCCCTTTTGACGCTGCATCTTCTGTTCCAATTGATGATCAGAAAGGGGAAGCAATGAAGAAAATCCAGGGGTTTTTGTGGAATAGATCAGTAAATAATGCTATTGGATTGCTTCGAAGTTCTAGACAGGTTTGGCCAGAAGATGATATTTTTGGAAGTGCGTCTATTTCGGTGGAAGAAGAGGTGATGGCATTGCAAGAGATATGCATTGCTGACTTGGGTGTCGCAGTAAAAGACAGCAGTAATGTTACCGTGGGCGAGGATGTTGACGCAGAAGATAGCGATGAAGATGGCGATGAGGAGCCTAATATGGAAATCATCGAGCAGAATTTTGAACTTCAAGATTATATTAAGAAACTGGTCAACAAGAAAGTAATCGAGGGGTGCTCGATCCTACTAGCCAATTACAAGAAAAACTCCATTACCACAAACCATTGTGTAGTGAAATTGCTGCATAGGATTGCTTGGGACTGCAGATCGCCATCAATGCTGTACCAGGCATCTCTATTCATGACCTTGCTGAGAATTATCAGGGAAAAGGATCCTGTATATAGAGAGTTGCAGGGATTCAGTAAACACTTGATGAAGAAATTTCGAGAAAATGCTAAAACGAATCCTATGATATTTATGGAGCTTTTATTCTGGAAAGATGTTAAAACTGCGCATGATATCGAAAATGGCTACGGCACTAGCGATGAGAAAGATAACAGGCGAACCTGGTCGGAAGAAGAGGAAGATGAAGTACGTAGGCTCTGGGTTGAATTCGATGAAAAAATGATAGATGCAGATAAAATAGATTGGATCGTTGGCAATCTCATTAATCAAAGCAGATCGCGCATGTCTGTTTTAAAGAAATTGAAAGAACTGATGCTAATAATGCCTGGAGAAAAGGTTTCGAAAAGGCGACGTGGTGGCAAGGAATGGACTGAGCAAGAAATCACAGAGCTGACCTTACTTTTTAACCAATTCAAGAGTTCCATGGATGTAGTTACGATGATTAAGGAAAGAATGGCGTTGGCTAGGTCGAAGAAAAGTATCAAAGATAAGATAGTTGAGTTAGGTTTAGTGGCGAATTTGTCAGAGCTGAGGAAGAAAAAAGTAAAGAAGGGGAAAAGCGTCGTTGATAATGCAGGAGACCCAATTGCTTCGTCCTCTTCTGAGTCTGAATCTGAGAACGATGTTGAAAATATTAATCCAAGACCACTTAAAAAATCCTTTTCTGTTAGAGATGCGGTTGAAGCACTTAAAATGGTTCAAGATAATAAGGATGGCTTAGATTGGCTGCAGCGATGCCTCGAGGAATGTCTCGAGGAGGAAGAAGGATGCGACGGTTACCCTTTACTTGCTATCACTGAAGCCGAATCTCAAGTATTGGCTGACATGAATTTCCAGAATGTTCTTAAAGAGTTGGGCTTGACTGAGCCTAATGGGGAACAGATATTTTGGGAAGTAAAAGCAATGTCCAAACTAGAAATGCATGATAGAATCGAGTTAGTAAAAGGAGCATTAGCTGGGGAATGGCCTGATGTAACTGCCGATGAAAAGTCTATTCAGCATCAAGATTCAGAGGACTCTGATTTAGATGATGGATTTGAAAGACTGAAAACGATGATGGTTGGCTCAGGGGGAAAATCTGTAGATAAGACAAGTCAAGGCCGTAGCAGAGGTCGAAATAGAAGGAATGCTTCTGAGTTGGAAGATGTTCGTAGCGCTTCCTCATCACCCATGTCTGGAATCCTTGATGTGGTGTCAAAAGTGTCCAAAGATCGTAGTCGGTCTCCTTCGCTCTCATCTGAACCACGTCGAGCTGCTTCTGTAGGCTCAGATGTAGGCGAAGAAAAATCGAAACATTTAAACAGTCGTATTGACTCTGAATCAGAGCATGACTCTCCGTCAAAGAGAGATGGCACTTTTTCCAATAAACTTCTAGGTCGCCGCCAAGTGATTGTTGACGAAAACAGTAGCACTGATGATGACGAACGACCAAATATAGTCAGGAAGTCTCGAAAACCCAGCTGTTTAGCATCAGACTCGGAGGGGGAAGCTTCCCCAGCTCCGGAGCCATGGAAATACAAGAGAAGGCGATGTATTGGGTCAGACTCAGAGGTAGAAGAAAACCCCTCCGACGATGACAGGAAGAGTGTTCGATTGGAGGTTAGGAAAAAGACGAGGTTGCTAGACTCTGATTCAGAAGTTGAAGGTCATGGCTCAATGGATGAGGGCGATGAAAAGTTGTCCCGTTAGTAAATGCCTATTCCTAATTTGAGCTTTCAGGTGCTTCTTTTGAAAATTTCTAATGAGTTGTAATGGTCGGGTCAGTCGAACTATATTTTATTGTCAGTATTACTTACTCCTTGGCGCTACGGCCTGCTCTGTCACATCGCGCCTGCGCTCTCCTTCGCCAGTCATCGATGCCAAGGATCGCCAGATCCACCTCGACGTCGTCCAGCCATCGCACCCATGTTCGTCCCACTCGTCTCCTCCCTTGGGGCACTTTGTGTTAGGCTGTTCTTGTAGCCCTATTTTCTGGCATTCGTTCAACGTTCCATAGCCACCTGATGCGGGCTCTCTTGATTTCGGCTACTATCGGAGGTTTTCGGTATATCGCGTAGAGGTCGCCATTTCTACTCTTTCTGTCCCTCCCTCCCTCTCCCTGATTTTGCACTGGTCATACACCTTTCGGAGTATCTTCGCTCCCACCTTTCAAGTTGCTCCTCGCTCCTCCGAGTCATAACCATGTCTCTGTATATCAGTATTGGCTATTTTTATTATTATTATTGTGCAGTCAAGGCGACCAAAAAGTGCATCGTTTAATTGGGCTTGATGTGCGTTGTATTGACATATCGTAGGTGTTTTGAACCTGGATCCTAAAGCTCTAGCTTCTTCACCTACATCTTGGTGGTACTGGTTATAAGAATCTTCCCTTTCCCTGAAGTGCCTTGAGACTTTGTTAGCTTTGTGTATAGCCTAACTTTATATTGTCCAATGTCCATTTTATAATAATATGTTTAGCTCTATACTGACTAAATCTCGCAAAATTACCTATAGAAAATTAGTAAGTTCGCCAAAAATTAAGCGCTGACCACCAGGCTGGCTTTTACTGGAGGTCGTTTTCTTGTTCAGCCAATTGGCCATTAGGCGCTGTGCCGCTTAATAAAGCAGTGCATTTCCCTCCAGCGTTGTAGTTCCGTTTTCCACCTCCAGGCCGCTACAGCTCTGTAGGTGATCATTAATACCTTCCCTGGTTGAGTCCATTCTGCCAATTCAAATAGCTATCTGAGATGAGATGGAATTAGACGTAGGTTCATTGAAAAAAAACTTTATGTTTTATTCTTACAGGGTGCATTTATAATTTTTTTAAGTACAGTTTTTAAAGTTTTCTGTGCATAGTTTCCGTCTATTACAATAAGACCTAAATCTAAAATAGAATAATTCTGTAATCAAAGGTAATATGCTGTTATTATGCAACTGACAACTGTTAATTATTTAAACATTCCTTCCATTGATTTAGCCTGGTTTGTTTTGGACCTTGTATAGCTTTTAATACACATTGAATATGAATTGATATACACTCATTGACATGTTCAATCATTCTCATTCTTAGCTTTGCTAATGTTACCACTTACCACCTTTACTGTATAGGTAGATAAGGAGTTGTTTCACCACCAAATAGGTTGTTACTATGGTGAGTTGATTATTGTCTGATAAGTAAGATATCAGTAGGATTATTCGGACGGCCCCTTTAAACTACCTGGAGGCATACCGTCTCTAAAAGTCTGTAATTTTGTATTGGAATTGAATTGTATATGAGTGTTGACTAATAGTTGGTATTTACCGACAGATAAGAGGCCTGTTTCCGCAATTTCAGATGGTTTTATCAGTAAGTTGTTATCGCCATTTGTTATTTCTTGAGGATAAATGTAATTGCCTTGAACAATTTTTTATGTAGACCATGGGAATAACGGAAACTGACTCATTTAACGTTATCCTAATCATAATCATTTGACGTTGTAGATTTCATTTTGGCCCACCCTTATTAAACAGAAAAATATATAAAAATCATCGTATTTTTTTACGATAATCAACTCCAGATTAATATAGAAAATAGCAATTCCATTTATAGTCTAAATAAACTATTTTCACTTTATGGGCTTTATGCTCAGTCTCCTGGTAACTAGAAAGTAGTCCCATTACGTGGAGAGGTAAGATTACAAGAAGGCCCATCCGTCATCTTTTCAACTGCCTTCCTACTGGTATCTTAATAAAGATAAAAGTGTAAAATATTAGGTTGAAGTAACAATGGTGTGTAGTTTTCACAGTCGGAGTAAAAAAAACAAAATCGGAAACGGTCTAGTCATTCATTGAATGAATGAATGGAAGTTGTATTGTAGTGTAAAACAATTAATACAAAATAATTGTAAGGCCGCCCTATTTTCCACAATTTTCCCTGCCCCAAACTAAAATATTAAAAAAAAAAATTGACAAACTTGAACATTAATGACATCTCACATTAATATCTACGGCCAGCTTCCTCTTAATGGCCGTGCCCAACACCCGTTGTAATGTCTCGGCGTCATATTCCAATGCATGGTGGTGCCGTCTCCAGCGTTACTTACCAGGAAGGGTGGTTGAAACGGCCATTAATCTGCCGAAAAAATTGTCTTCTGCCCCGTTTCGTTTAACTAGTGCCTGTAAGACGATCAAAAATTATTATTTTTAGTCTTTACCACAACGTGACTGATTAATTGAGGAAATTTTGTTGGTGGGCTGTCTGCGGGACCGTGACGACTTCAGAGAATTGTTGCTGATGCCATTATCTGTTGAATTGACCTTTGCCTTGGACCACTCACTGCGGCCTGATATCATTTGGCCCCGACACTGATATCTATTCGCTAGCCTCATGATCTATCAGTCAGCATGCGAAATGATGACTATTATCTCATGAAAAGCTACTATCATATTCCTGTCTGCCATTAATCTCTTCTTACGGTGGTTTCCTAAAGTTCTATAAGAGAGATGGGACATTCGAGCGCGGCAAAAATATTTTTTGTTGGGAAGTGAATGTAGTAACCTTATTGGTATTAGTCGAGCTGCGACACGTCTCCGATCGCATGGTGTGTAGAGACTCGCACAAGTAATAGCAGGCTCAATATAGAGACGGTGGGAATGTTGTATCTTATAAAATAGATGGTGGCATGCTCCATCCGAGTCCTCCGCACAAGGACGTGTCAGCAGTAATACAGGTAGAAATCATTCAGGCTTCGTATATACATTGGCACACAACCTTATCCAGTATTGAACCTAAAGCGCTTATTCCACCGACCGGCTAGGGCTAAATACAAATACGGTGACGTGGTTATACAGATATCATTAATGAAGGCGGGGTTTCCACCGACCTCCCATTGCAGAATGCAAATAACATTGACGGAGATTTTTGTTTTACTCTACGCCATAGTTAAAATTGATCATTG
The DNA here is from genome assembly GCA_963971405.1 of Psococerastis gibbosa. Classification (NCBI taxonomy): domain Eukaryota; kingdom Metazoa; phylum Arthropoda; class Insecta; order Psocodea; family Psocidae; genus Psococerastis; species Psococerastis gibbosa. Next base: position 29,182,481 of record OZ020487.1, read on the forward strand.
ATCATAGAGTAAAATCACAACTAAACTAAAATTAAAAAATTGCGTCATGGGATATCTTAATAACAAACATTTTAATAGATTTCTATAAAAAGAGAAACAATCATTTCCGTCAATGTCATTTGCATTCTGCAATGCGAGGTCAGTGGAAACCCCGCCGAAGTCTTGAATGTCTGTTACCACGTCACCGTATTTGTATTTAGCCGTAGCCGGTCGGTGGAAACCGCGCCTTGGGTCACACTGCAACCCCGTCTCATTTGCATAGGTTGTAGGTATTGTGGCGCCCCCTTTTTGCCCTTCAACATCTGGTCCTTCCAGTCTGTAGAATTGCAGAGAGAGGGTGTTTCCACCGATGATTTGGACAAATTGTTTATGGCCCAGTAGTGGAATTGACCAAAAACAACTAAAGCCATTTACTTTATAAATACTTCAAGAGAAGGCTTCGAGTAGTAAAAGGGGGTTCTGTAGTTATTTAAGACAACCAGTGTGGGTAAATAATAGGGTCTACGTACCTTTATCTTTTTCTTCTATCTTAAAAGATAGAAGAGTAAAATTACTCTTGAAGCAAATATTTCTTTTTTATATATTCCATTGATGGCTCAATCAATTTCTGGCCCATTCGTTCAAAAATACAGTAGCCGTCAGACGTATCGACTTTCCGACCAAAATATGAAAACATTAGCCATATAAGTTAGTATAACTCAGTAGGTACCGTACGCTGAGTGTCAGACTGTCATAATAATTTTTCTACTGTTAATAAATAAGGTGGCAGTATCGCACTTACTTTGTTGACGTACGTACTGCTACTCTTTTCTTTTTCCACGGCTCATCCCCTGGGGGGGGGGGGGGTCGGCAGTATAGTATAGCACAGGCTTTTGTCGATGGCGTCTTTGTGGGAGAGCCTTCTGTCTGGATATTTCTTTCCTATCGCTATTGTTTTGATATTTTGGCGGGAAAGTCACCATAAAGGTCTGACCACTACGGTGGCTTGAATTGTGTACGGCACCAACTGAATGAAATTTATGCTTGCGCAGAACTTCCCTAAAATCCACTGTGCTGCCTGTTAGTATTGTTAGCTCACCCCCCAACTCCCTCCCCACCTAAAGAATTTCGCTAACTTATAGCGATGACTGTGGTGGTGTCAATACCATAGGCTATCACGTTTTTAATGGCTGCTCAACGTTTGACCTGTCTTGTCTCGCTTATTGCTGACGCTTTTTATCAAACATCTGCTTGTCCTCTTTACTGTGACCCCTGCAGACTCCAAAATACGTCATAGGCCTCCCCACAGTGATGTGCTCATGACTTTTCAACTTTGGCCTTTCAATGTAGTTATTGAAATCGATCATATTATTATTGCTTTCGCGTAATTGAGGACATGTTTCTTGAATGAATATTGACGCCACGGTGATTGGCGGATGTTTTTTTCCTCTAAATAGGCTGGCCTTAGTTAATGCTGGTCAACCCGGGATCACCCCAAAATCTGTTATTTGTTTATTGTTTTCCTGTTTATACGTTAGTATGAGGAAAACATTGGGAAATTTCGAAATTTCAGTGGGTGTACACGTTTTGAGGTCCCAGAAACCCATCAAATGAGTGGTTTTTAGGAAATCTTGGTTTATCTGCCTGTGCTTCGATTTGTGGGGAAACTGATTGGTGAATTTTGATGAAATTTGACATGACTGTATATAGGTTCACAAAACACAATCTCGGAATGTTTTTTTTTTTTTTTTTTTTTTTTTTTTGTTAACTCAACTTTGTGGTTTTATCATCCAAAAACTAAAAAAAACACGGCTAAAATATTTTTTTCTCAAAAACGGCTCCAAGGGTTTCTTATAAATTCATATTGTATATTAGGGGTATTCACTCTCCGGTATTTAGCATGCTAAATCGTGTTAAATATAACCCCTGGGGTTCGCTACATCCATCGTATATGTAAATGAGACCCTTCAGCCTTTTCGGCATTCTACTGTCTTTCTCAGGATCCATGTGTCGCCTCAGGCCCAACCTGAACTGAACTTACCCGTGCGCTGGCGTCATTTAAAGAAAATAATAATTGTGGAATAGCTTTTTATATGTTTGATTTGGGTGATTTCATTCTATCCAGCATACAGTAATTATTACCACCTTTTTTATTCTTAGATTTTAAACTTGTATCAATTTCCGGTAGTCATTAGGTGGTATGCCATAATATACATTGTAGTGTTATATTGTATATGTATATAACACTGACATTAAATTAACTTTGGACCTCCTCGTTATAACCGAAATTAGAGGATATGGAAGAAACTTTACTTGGGGGGGGGGGGGGGATTCGAACCCACGATTTACGCCTAACCGGGGCGTCGTCTAAAAGGTTTAGAAAAATTAGATTGGACATTTATTATTTATTATTTTATTTTATTTTATATTTTGTAAAAGGGGGGCCCAGCGCGGACTTGTCCTTTGGGCTCCCCTTATTCCAACACTAAAATACATTAATGTAAAACATGCATCAACATGACTAGTATATATGTTATTTTTCCCCTATTTAACAGTAAAATGTTTGTAAATTTCTCGCTCAGCAGTTGTATGCTGTACGAAGACTGTAAGCTTGCCATAAAAAACTTATTTCTGTTACATTTGCCACGTTTGTAGGTAAACTGTTCTGATTTTATAGTGTTTATCTTTCAAATATTAGTGAAATCTAAATAAATTAATTACATAAAAAACTGTTATCGGGAGCACATTTGCTAACGAGGTTACCCTAGGACCGTCTAAAACAGTTTGCCCTTTAATTAACTCCGAGCAACTCCTAGTAGGTATGCATCGGTGCGCGGTACATGAATGTGTCATAGGATTGAATACCTAGTGTGAAATGCCAGATGTTGATATTCCGGCGGCCATATACCGGCCTGTAGTGGAAGATTTATTTAAGAACGCTGTAACAACATTATTTTGTTTTTTGTTCAAATTGCGTAGAAAAGCCTTGAAAATGAAAATCAAGGCGTAAATGTCATGTCAGCCTCCGGTCAACTTAAAAAAAATAATTGATTGTCAAAATAATTTGAAATATGCGCAATATGGCGGGAAGGTCATGACGTGACTTATACGTCAATCGGTATTGAGTATATGAGGCTGACAACTATAGTATGAGTAGCTCAGTTCTGTTCAGTTGTGGTTTGGTGCGGTACATATAACTGTACTTCCATATTAGTGTTTTTTGTCGAAGGAGGACAATTGTGATTTCGAATGCAATCGAAATCACAATTTGACCAGTAAAAACTTGAAAATTCTTCCTCAGGTGAGAAGTTCTTTGTTTTAGTTTTTATAGTATGAAGTGAAATCTTGTGGTTTTTATGAATTTTTGTTGTCCATTTTGCCCTCAGTTTCGCTATGATCTATCGTGTTATGTTTTAATTCGCAGTTAATTAATTTGCGTCTACACACAATATACCTGTATATACGATGTCAGTCAAATGCCGGATAAGTATTATAAATTGGTGCTCAATGCCATATGGGCGTTTATGGGGAATATAATGATGTCTCTTTTCATTGTGACTATGCCAAGTTTTTCTTGGTTTTTCTATTCGATTTCTTTTTTCGAAGTCTTTGTAACTGTAATTTCTCAACTTTTAAGTATGCAAAAATGTTAAAATTAGCGCTTGCGTCGTCGTTCCTTTGGCACAGATACACACGAACGCTCCCTCACTGTATGCAACGTCCTAAAATAATTATTACGTTATGAACAATGTACATACGGTACGGTAATTATACAGTAAGCTTATATTAAATTTCAAGTGTTTGAGTCAATTGAGCTCATTGCTTTGTTGAACGTTGTAGTGTCAAAGTGCTAATGAATCACATCATCCTCGTCCATTTGTAGAATTCGTGGCAATTAGATTAGATTAGATTAGTAATGGGGCGATGCTGCTACTTGAGCTTGGCTCACTTTGACCTTAAAGATCTATTGTGAATCCCCGTACTTTTAGTCCTGGTCAGTCAGCAGGTCCCGTAAAAACCTGCACAACTGCCCAGGGGCCAACTGGCAAGCCTCCCTTGGTGATAGAAACCAAGAGGACGTTGCTAGCAGCCGTCTGTTCTTTACTGCCGGACACGAGCAGATGATATGCTCAGCAGTCTCAGCCTTTTCTTTGCAGAATCGGCAGGTGTCATTCAAGACTTTACCCATGTTCTTTAAATGGTAGTTCACGTGGCAGTGTCCTGTGAGTGCACCTGTAAGTACCTTAAGTTCAGGCTTGCTGAGGTTCAGTGCTTTGGCGGTATAGCTCTTAGAGTGAGTGAGGAATATTTTGGATTGTCTGTGGCCTGTGACAGACTTCCAGTATGCTTCCTTTCTCTTTTCTTCCCATAGGCCAATCTCTAGGGTTTGGCGGTTTCTCGGGAAGGCGCAGAAGGGTTCAGGCCCAATGAAGGGTAGCGCGCTCCCTTCTCTCGCCAAGGCGTCGGCATTTTCATTGCCTTCGATCCCGGCGTGTCCTGGAACCCACATGAGGGTGACTTTATTCGTCACTCCCAATGCGTTGAGTGCAAGCATACATTCCCACACCTGCTTGGACTCGTAGCTACTCGAGTCCAGCGCAAGAAGGGAAGCCATGCTGTCGGAGATAATGAATATCTTGCTGTGGCGGTAAGCACGTTTAATGCAATGCGCCGCACATGCGCGTATGGCATGTATTTCGGCTTGGAAGACTGTGGGTTGGGATCCCATGGGGATGACTAAGTTGAGTCGTGGCCCATAAACCCCCGCCCCTGTACCTCCGTTTTCTATTTTTGACCCATCAGTATAAAATCTTAATGAGCCGTATGGAAAGACTACCTCTCCGTCAGTCCATTTTTTCCGGCTTTCCAATATAACCGAGAAATTCTTTGAGAATTGAAAAGTTGTCTCCATGGAGTCTGAGAACATAACCTCCGGAACCTTGCACTCATTAAGAATGCGTAAGTGTCCGGTAAGGTCGCCAGGCTTTAGTCCATGGCTTTTCTTAATGCGATAGGCCCACTTAGCTGCCTCACTCTCGATGAAAATCGGGAGTGGTGGTAGGTTCAATAGGACCTCCATGGCAGCCGTGGGGCACGAACGGGATGCTCCCGTGATCGCGAGGCAAGCCAGCCTCTGTAGTTTGGTGAGAGATTTTGCTCCCTTTTTGCTCTTATGCAGTCTAGGCCACCAAATTAGCGCCGCATAGCTAATTATAGGTCGCACAATGGACTTATATAGCCAGTCCGTTACTTTCGGCTTAAGCCCCCACGTTCTACCCACCATTCTGCTCGTAAGAAATAAGGCGTTTCGCGCCCTGCTTACAGCCTGGTCCAGATGCAGGCTCCATGTGAGCTTCCGGTCAAGGATAACACCAAGATATTTGGTGCTATCTGTGAGGGCTAAACGCACCCCGCTGAGGGTGGGAGCTTTAATATTAAGCTTCAACTTCCTCGTGAACGGGACCAGGGTGGTTTTTTTAGGATTTATATTCAGTCCTTCAGAAAGGCACCAATTATGGGCTATGGTTAAGGCCCTTTGCATTCGCTCAGAGACAAGAGCGTCATGCTGGCCTCGCACCAAGATCACCAAATCATCCGCATAGCCGCAGACGTCGTACCCATCTTGCCCTAGTGCAGTTAGCAGCCCGTCGACCACCAGAGACCAGAGGAGGGGGGAGAGGCATCCGCCTTGTGGGCAGCCCTCACCTGGCGTGGCTGTGATCGAGTCTGTGCCGAGTACCATTGAGATAATTCGGCTTTCTAGCGATGTCATGATCCAGTCTGCTACGACTGGCTCAACGCCTCTCTTTTCTAATGCATTCATGATTGATTTACGAGGCGTGTTGGAAAATGCCCCTTCTACGTCAATAAATGCGCATAGGGCTATCTCTTTGAACTCTAGAGCCTTTTCCAGTTTCCTGGTTAGACTGTGTAGAGCCGAGATGGTTGATTTACCTTTTTGGTAAGCAAATTGACACTTATGCAGGGGGTTCCGCATCAGCAGATCGCCTCTGATATAGTTATCAATAATCTTCTCCATCGTTTTCAAAAGGAAGGATGAGAGACTGATAGGACGAAAGGATTTAGCTTCGGTACTAGGGCGATTTCCAGCCTTTGGTATGAAGCTCACTTTCACCTCCCTCCAGGGTGTGGGAATGTGCGACCACGCAAAGCTCGCACGAAATAGAGCTAGCAGATCCGCCATGAGAATCTGAAGCCCCTTCTGCAAGAGGGCCGGATACACGCCATCGCCCCCTGGAGATTTAAAGGGCTTGAAGGACTTAATAGCCCAAGTAACCCTATCTTTTGTAAAGAGTTTTCGACCCAGTTTCCATGCTCCCCGCTTAGGGCGTTTACGCGCTGCGCGGGTGGGCGTCGTACCGCCGACTATGTTGGAGCCTGGAAAGTGGGTGTCAAGGAGCACCTCCAACGTCTCAGTACCTGACTGAGTGTAGGTGCCATCCCCTTTTTTAAGCTCACCCATGCCGTTGTTATGGGTCTTAGCCATAACTTTATGCAGGCGAGCTGCAGTCGGTGTCTCGTTGATCCCTTGACAGAATGAACGAAATGACTGCCGTTTTGCTTTCCGCAGCTCTCGAGAGTACTCAGCTAAAGCGGTTTTGTAGACAGCATGGTGATTCGAATCCCTGCTGCTTGACCACTTGTTGTAAAGCCGTCTCGTTTTCTTGCGCAGTTTTGATAGCTCCTTATTCCACCATGGTGCATCACCATCAGATTTCGGAGCTACCTGTGCACAGCTAGACTCAAAAGCATTTTTAATTTTGTTATGCAGGTTAAGGGAGGCATTTTCAATCTCATCTATATTATTTAGATCGTGTGTCCTCGGACCCTCCCTATCTAACAGACTTAGATATTTATTCCAGTCTGTGCGTCTCGGGTTTCTTCTCATAGCCTGCCGTGGTTTGTTAGCCGTGTTGTTGTCGTGGCAATGAACTAATGTACTTCGATTTACAGTATGTGCCTAGGCGTATTGACACTCTAATCACGATTTTGTGGCGACTTTGAACTTTGAATTTATCTCCAAAAATAATCTAGAGCTATTGTTAGTCTTGATTTGCTGAATATAAGAGCAATGATGAAACGGGTATTCGCAAAGCAACTTAATAAAATTTCAAACGGTTAAAAAATATATTTTTTTTTTACCACAATTGATAAGAAATCTATTGAGAGTGTACAGTCCGTAGGAAATTGGCAACCCGAAATTTATTACATTTTATTTTTTATTTAATTAACTAAGCATGTTATTAAAGATTTGGCTCATCAAAGTTGTAGAAGACTACTTTATGCATCATATAATAAGGTATTTTTAGTTTTCGAAATTGTAGTTTTTTTATAAAATCGCTTTTACGTGAAAAGTTATTGTTGATAAAATATCTGCATGTTTATGAAAAAACTACAATTTCGAAAGTGAAAAATATCTTATAATATGATTCATGAAGTAGTCTTCTACAACTTTGATGAGCCAAATCTTTAATAACATGCTTAGTTAATTAAATAAAAAAAAAAAAGGAATAAATTTCGGGTTGCCAATTTCCTACGGGCTGTACACTCGTAATAGAAATCCGGTCACATACAGACATTTAAAGAAACACGTTCTGGAGTAAAAAATATTACATACTGTACTGTGTATGCAGTACTACTAATGCAGATTAAGGTCTCCTCGTGTTTCTGTTGTGATGCAGCGAGCTAGCTGAATACATACGAAGTTTGACCCTGAGAAATTACTCACTGGAGTAAATGGGTTCGTGCAAAACGAGCCTATTTAAAAACTCACATCAGAATATTTCTGATTCATTGGCGTGTCGAGGGAAACCCGTGCAGCTGCACGAGTTTAGCGACAGAAATCGGCTGAAGTAAACTGTTTTTTTCCCTATCCCATTTGATCCCTTGACCAATTTCTGAGCATCTGACGCGTTTATTTATTTCTGAAAACTGTCTCGGGCTCCTTACTATTCCCACCACTATTCTAGTCGGCCTCTTGAGACTCTCTCTCTTGACTTATCAGCCGTTGATCTATTTTTTTTTTTTTTTTTTTTTTTTTTTGAAACCTAAAACGCAAAATAAGGCGCAATAGACTACATTAAGATAAAATGTTTGGGGTGTGTGTTATACTTTGCCTAGCATAGTTTCCTCTCACAGTTCGAGATATCTTACTGAAGGTAGCACACTTACTAATTGTACTACACAATAGTGTATTAGTTACAAAATTTAACCATTACATGATTTTGTTTGTTAATTTCAGGTCGAAGACGTTGGTGGGTTGCCCACCGCCTGCTGGGAGCGTCTCGCCGGTGACTGGCGGCTAGCTCTCAACGCGCACCCGCCTTGGTGCTAAAATTCGTCCATAGACACCTCTAATTCAAAATTCTTCGACCCTTGCGTTACAGCTGCCTCGTAAGTAAATTTCCATCCGTTGGGGAAAAAGGAAACATGCAAAAGTTGAACGTGGGTCTCCTCCTTGCCGGGGTTGTGTGTGCTAACCTCGACACCAAGCTTGTTCTGTTAAATCCTTCACAACTTGCGGTAGTTGACATGTTTTTCGCAACAACGGTAACTAATTATTTCTACTCAACCCTTGTAAGTCGCTGAGTTATGTTAAAGGGCTACCGGACACGTCACTTTCCGGATTTTGCACAATGTCAAATTTTAAAGCGTCTTGCAACAGCAAAGGCTTTCACGGCTGGAGTCGAATGAAGAACCAGTAGAATCCGGGCTGATGGGTCGCGGTCGAAATGAAAGCGACTTCCAAACGTTTCGTCAACATCTGTGGTTGACATCTTCAGTGGAACTATGTAGACTTCTAAGATACAATCTTAGAAGTCTACGCAGTTCCACTGAAGATGTCGACGAAAAGTTTTGAAGGGTCTGTGAGAGACAACCGTGTCGCTTCGCCATGTTTTACTGCTCATGCGTGGGGACTCCATAGCTGGCAGTTGAAGTGGAAGGAAAAAGTTCATGAGGTCAAGGATTCGTTCCAAAGACTTCCAGCACTTTTGCCCACAACTCTAGCCTTGGTCACGTGACAACATATGAAAGTGTCAACCGTAGGCTCCGAAATATGAGCCAATCACAGAGTCCGGGTATTAATGCGTATGCATCAAAAAATTGGCGAAGCGACACGAGTTTGTTTCTGACTAATGCCAAAATTTTACATGGCATATCGGCTATAGAGCTTTTTTTTATTATTATTATTATTTGTAGAAAGATTTTGCTACCGCAGTATGGCGGGGATTCCACCGACCGGCTAGGGCTAAATACAAAAACGGTGACGTGGTAGCAGACATTCAAGACTTAGGCGGGGTTTGCACCGACCTCGCATTGCAGAATGCAAATGACATTGACGGAAATTAGAATTTTTCTTTTTATAGAAAGCTATTAAAATGTTTGTACTTAACATATCCCATGACGCCATTTCTTAATTTTAGTTTGTTTGTTTGTGATTTACCTGTATGATCTTTGATCAATTTTAACGATAGAATAGAGGAAAAGAAACATTTCCGTCAATGTCATTTGCATTCTGCAATGCGAGGTCGGTGGAAACCCCGCCTAAGTCTTGAATGTCTGCTACCACGTCACCGTTTTTGTATTTAGCCCTAGCCGGTCGGTGGGATCCCCGCCTATGAGCCATGAAGCCTATAGCTTCCCCAAAACAGCCGGTAAAAAAAGGAATAACCTACAATCAGCAAGACTTCGTTTTTAGTTTACTCAAAATAACGCGTAAACGATGTAAAAAAAAAAAACAGCTAAACGATAGGTAGAATGAAGAACCTGTAGAACGTAGAGTATGCTATGCAGCGCCACTGATAATTTCGACTGCAGTTGTTGACGAAACGTTTGGAAGTTAACGGATCCTACTGGTTCTTCAGCTGACTCCGGCCGTGAAAGCCTTGGCGTGACGTTATCACCCTAACGAAGTCAGGAATGAATGGTGCCCCTATGTTTGGCTTATGATCGCGTACGCAATAGAAGGACTGCGAAAAGATGTTGTCCCTTGGAGATCCTATCCTTATTTATAAGTTTCACACAAAATTAGCTACTTATTTTTATCAATTGTTCGTGTTCATATCATTGAAGAATTTTTTTATAAATTGACCCCGTTTGACATTAACTGCAGTCTTCCAAAAATTTGGCTCACTGAGTATGTGACCGTCACTAGTGACGACTGCTTACTACAATAATTTCCTCATTTCTCAATGATAGCTGTTTTACCGATATTTATTTATGGTAAAATTTGATTCTGTGCACCTGTAAGCTTTTCCCTCGACCCCTTAAGACTCCTGGGTGGTAAATTTTGTTTCTATTGAATCACAGTTTTACAAGTTTGCTGATTTGTGCAAGGTACATTGACTAGCGCCACCGAATTAATAATACGAAAATAAATAACTACTTATATTATTAGACTATTTTACAATATTATGTAACCTCGGCTATGTAATAATTATCAGCCAAGCGTGAAATTATCAGTAAGCCTACATGTCATGTACAATAGCGCGTGAATTACGGACTAATGACTACTCGTACTTCTTTGAACCCAATCTGTCTCAATATCTAATGGCCTTGAAATTCTGATTCGTGTTCGAGTTCTTTTTTTTTTTTAACTGTCGTTTAATTTCCGTTTTTTTTTAAGCAATTAAATATTCTTACCAAAATTTAAAGCACTTTATCTTGGACTCTTGGTAGGTATTAAGAAATATCTGTCGATAGAGTATCTTCCTGAGTGTGAAGTCACAAGGCCACGAGACAGATTACATGGGAATGCAAACCTGCCACTGCTAAGTCAGACCAGTTAGTACTTGGGCGAGTTTAATGATGGGAAACGTGTACTCATTACTATACGTAGCTAGGCCTTCTTACATGGTCGTCAGGCTTAATGTCGTAGCACATGAAAGTCAGGGGCTCGAATCCTTCGAACGATGCCAACTAGTGGACTCCATAAAAATAAGAAAAACTCGTTAGATTGGAGCAAATGCTTCAGGAGAAGAAGGTTTTGCTTCGAGGAGTAATAGATGGTTCTATTCGCATTACTTTCTTGTTGGAAATATTGACTTGCAGCTACGAGCAATGTGAACGCTGTGCACCCGTAACCCGTGTGCCTGCGTAACGTGTTCGTGTTTATGGTCTTTTAGAGATGAAATCTCACTCCTTGGCGGGAGCGAGTGTCCCATCTCTCTTACAGTATTTAGAACTCCAGCTGACCCCTGCACTAAGGCTCTATAGTCTAAATACTGTATAGCAGTTAGGTCTGGGTGAAGGGAGAGGCTAAAGCCAGATTTATATTCTTTAGGTATTACCTAATGATTCCAAATTCCAGCGGGCCTACTATGGCGATTAATTTTAACCTGGAATTAAAAATGTAAACAAGATAATTTTATACCTAATGGAAAGTGCTATGGCGGCAATTCCACCGGTAAATTTACTTCATTTTTGTGATTTGAGATTTTTTGTTTGTTTTGTTTTAAGGAGACTATTCTGTAGATACTTAGCTTATCTATTATAAATTAAGTTATAATATGGTAGCAGACATCATTAATAAGTATCTACATAATAGTCTCCTCAAAACAAAAAATCACAAATGAAGTAAATTCGCCGGGGGGGGGGGGGGGAATTAGCGCCTATTCAAAATTGTTTTGTTTACATTTTAAACCCCATGAATATGTTAATGCTAAACGGCATGGTAGACCCCCAAGTTATAGTTATATTATATAAGTTATATTATGAAATTGAAGGACATTTCAATTTTACTCTATGCCATTGTTAAAATTGATCAATGATCAATTGATAATAGAGTAAAATCACAAACAATGAAACAAACAATCTAAAATTAAAAAATGGCGTCATGTGATATGACAAGTACAACTATTTTAATTGATTTCTCTAAAAAGAAAGCGTTTCTGTGTAAAAATTATAATAAGGATTAAATAATAAGGCGACGAAGAAAACAAATACAATTTCAAGAAGCAAATGCAAACAAATTTCAAAAATTTGTTTCTTGAAATTGTATTTGTTTTCTTTGTCGCCTTATTATTTAATCCTTATTATAATTTTTATACAGAAATGCTTTCTTTTTAGAGAAATCAATTAAAATAGTTGTACTTGTCATATCACATGACGCCATTTTTTAATTTTAGATTGTTTGTGATTTTACTCTATTATCAATTGATCATTGATCAATTTTAACAATGGCATAGAGTAAAATTGAAATGTCCTTCAATTTCATAATTTTCATTGACGTTGTACGTATGTGGAATGGGCGCCTAAGGCTTCGATATTTTTACGTTGGTACTTACGGTAGGCGCCCATTCCACATACGTACAACGTCAATGAAAATTATGAAATTGAAGGTGGTAGCAGAATTTTTAGTATGTCTTTAATGTCTGCTCCCACCTTCAATTTCATAATTTTCATTGACGTTGTACGTATGTGGAATGGGCACCTTATCTCTGATAGTTGGCTATGGTTCATGGGTGCTCCCGTCGTTCCAGTTAATATATTTCTATGGTTATAGCCTAGTAAATGTCAACATTGAAATTTAATTTTTAATTTTTGAAATTAGAAGTGATGTATTTGTAAAAATGGCTGAATGTGTTGCTATTTAAGCTGTAAACCTTGTTGTTCTCTTGAAATGAGTTGTTTAGCATTTCTACGGTTAAGGAAATATACTAAGAATGTAATCCATTACATGAAACTTGATTACCATCTTCTGGGAAGAAGGAAACCGCGGAACACTGTCCAGCACTGTTGCGGGCGCGGTTAAACTGTCTTGGGGCTGCCTATATCGATCTGGTCAATTTGATTGACTTGCCATTGAAGGACATGACTGTATTTGCTAACAAGGTTAAGCTGTTGTGTTTCTACAGTTGATTGATTGGCAATGGTTATACGAGTACGTAGTATGCATGATTAGGATACACTGATGTGATCGCAATAGTTATGCTGCTCAAAGGGTCCCAAGACCTATGTCAGCTCTACTCTCTAAATAATACCATCTACACTGTAGTATATGGGTTCCAATAAACACATAATATTTATTCATGGCTCTCTTTCTATACCTTCGCCCAGACCTGGTGGAGTAGAAATACCCGTAGTTTTAGAGCCCTATGCAGTAATTTTAAATTATTGGTTTCAGTTTACCTACTTAAACAAACCTGTCATTAACTGCAATGAAGACGCCGGTGTGTGAGAGTGAGCGAATCCACATCGTGGAGAGCCCTGCGTGGTCCGTCATAACGGATATAGTCGAGACGGGTCTTCAGGAGGACGCCTTCTACGTCTGTGACCTGGGCGATATCGTCAACAAATACCGCCAGTGGAAGATATTCATGCCACGCGTCGAACCCCATTACGGTAGGTCCAATTTTTAACCATTACTTACTTCACTTTAACGGCACATGAACAGGAATTAGGACGCAACCGCCTGGGTCCCAAAAAGAGCTTTCTCAGACGGAACAGCCAGTCGCAACTGAACAACCTATTCACTGACCAAGGCAATTCAATAATCAAGGAAGAAATTGCTCGCGGAGTTCAACTACCTTACCCTACCTGACGGAGTCCCAATAGGCTAAGAACGGGGGAACCTGTGAAGGTAGGGGTTGGCAAAGATCTGCAACTGTACTATATGTGCGTGGCTTACAAAATTAGCTTATGGTTGATGTCCAGTAGTTTCAGTGGCATTTATTATTGATTTTACAACAATAACTTTTTATATTGCTATCAATGCTATCCATGTTTTGTTCTCGGTAATTGAGGGCCAGGGGAATGATGCGGATTAATTATTTCATAACTTATATAGTCACATAGCGTTAAATTAATATAACTTCCTGAACCTTTATAATTAATTAGCTGTCATAGTGATGTAAGAATTTTCTTTGATATTTAGACTAAAATTTGTAACACAACTTAAAACCACAAATGGTCCGGGTGCTGAGTGCCAAAATGTGCATGACTTGGCATTGGAGCCAATCCGTAATGTCTCTTTTCGTTACCAAAACATTTTTTATTTTTTTACAACTTTTTGGCAACTGCAACAACCACCTTCTTGTTCGCCCGAGGCTTGAAGCCGTTGTATCCCATGCGGATCTTCTTGAAGCCGATGACATGCCGCAACATTTTGTAGCACGGACACGTTAAGTTAGTAACGGCGCCTTATCCCTCACGGCGTCGGCGGCACGGATCTTCACTTTCAATGTGTTCCGATCTTTTGCATCCTCAGGTGACATTGTCCATTAGTTTATAGCCGTGGTAGTAGTGCATTCGCATCGTCGCCACATACAGCAATTCTTCTTCAGTGACTAATACTGCACTCCTTCAGGTCATTTTTAGCATTCTTCTGTTTTTCAGGAGCCCCTCTATTTTTTTCCCTCAGTGTGAACTTTCATCGTTGCACTGACGTCATATACTTTAGCCGAATCAATATTGATAATAAACGTAATCTGCGCGTCACTCTTGGATTGTAAAGTTTTTCAATTCCAAGTGACCGAAATATTTACAAACGCTAATAAAGACTAAATTGTTTTTATATCATTGCAACTATATTTATGTAGTTTTACGATAGTTTTTTTATTATGCCGCTTTGGCTACTTTTTGTAGTCAGAATGGCTGAAATTCCCACCTCAACGCAGTTACATATAGTATATTGACTCACATGCTTGACTGGCTTGTTAAATGAGGCGGCCATTGGATCCATTACGAATAGCGTCACGGGTAAAAGACGCGGGACTTTAAAGCTGTTAACACAGCTCTGGGCTATGTTGTGCCGCGAGGTTCGGAAATCGACTCAGTCGCGGCCTTCGGCTCGAGCTTCGAAGGGTGAAATTAACAAGGTTTTTGACCTCGAGGTGAACTCAGTCGAGATCGGTACACCTCTCAGTGATGTTGTTGGCAAACTACGCCCAACAAACGCATTAAAAAGCCCCTGCGTACAATAAGAATGGTTGTTTTACAGCTGTAAAGTGTAACGATACGCCCCTGATGCTGGAAGTTCTCGTGGCCCTCGGCTCGAGCTTCGACTGCGCTTCGAAGGGTGAAATCAACAAAATTCTAGACCTCGGGGTCAACCCAGCCAAGATCATCTTCGCGAACCCTTGTAAAATGCTGAGTCACATCCGCTATGCTGCCGACGTCGGCGTCTCTCTCATGACTTTCGATAACGAGACTGAGCTTCACAAGGTCAAGTGCCTCTATCCCAGCGCCAAGTAAGTCTAACATCTCTCCTAATATTTCCGTCCCATTGGGTGCCTTGAAAGACTATATACAGTTCATATCCATGGAAACCTTGGCTATATGTAGGCTGATTTGATGATTCAGTTACTTTGATATAATTAGTGCTGCTATGGTAGAATATAGAATTGACCACTCAAAACTTTCTTATATTTATCGGTAGGGGACAAACGCGACTGGCGACCATGTTGCTAACCATAACATCACAGACAGAGCAGTGGTCAAGGGGATGCTCTACCAGTCCTCAGGCCCCCAATGCGTTGTTGAGCCTAGGTAATTTTTTATGGTCTTATCGAATCGAGGATAATGGGAACGCTGGAGGAAAGCGCTTATATTGCTTTTAAAAACAGGGCAGTTATTTTTTAGGTAGGTTACTACAACGGGACTTGGCTATATGAAGGTAGGTTTGAAGGTTCGGTAAATAGACGAATGGAATACTTTAACGGTCCCATCAAGGGTAGCGGCTAAGTGTGGGAAAAACGTTCTTGTCGCTCTCATGCCGAATTAAATGGAGGTCACCTTGAGAGCAGGTTATCATAAAGAGAGTTCTGGTGTGTGAAAGTGGATTTGCAGGTTCAGTGACGCTAGCTGCCCTTATAGTTTCAAGGGTAATAGTAATTTCCTGAATGGTTTTTTATAGACCTTGGCCAACTTATATTGGCCCATTGGTCCTTCTTTAAATGCTTCTTCCATCGAAAATTGGAGATCATCCTGGCAATTGATGCCATGATGATTATACTAGGGAATTGTAATACAGTGGTTTCCCATTGCCTTCTGAATCCTAAAGCCGCTGACTCTTCATTGAGTTCCTCCGCCTTCAGGGGCAGTTTCCCAATCTCAGGGCAAACAATGCCCTTTACAGAAAAGACTGTGTTTTTCGCATCTCCCGGCTCAAACTCGGTCTCCCTCCTGTTCAGTCGCCATTACGCGCTTCTATCTTCACCCCGAGGTGGTACAGATTAGTGCTTTTTGCGTCGTCGCTTCTGAGACCATAAGCTCAGCTACTTAGAAGACATTGGTCCTTGTCCAACGCTAACGACCTTAGGATTTTCGGACATTATTGATATTGCTTCCATATGCATTTTTGGCCATTGGCGAACTGGTACGGGCCTATAGATGTCAACCTGCAGCGGCTACAAGTGATAATGGACCAGCTGAGACAAGCTCGTGACGCAATAAAAACCATTGATACAGCAGGCATAAGCATGACTTCACCTAGTCCGGGTACGAGTTTCGAGGGGTACTGGCTCATTACATACAACGGACATCCAGAGGTTATCTTGAAAGAAGGTTACTATAAAGTCGTTATTTAGTTATTTGTTGTAATATGCCCCAAACTCTGTCTTGAATTATAATAGTGGTGTACGTACATTGAAACACTTATCTAATTGTAAAGCTCATCAGAATTAGGTCAACATAAGGGCTCACTCCTTTATCTACGGTCGTTGATGTCATCAATTTAAGTAGCGCTCAAGCAGCATCATACCTTATCACGAGGCCTGATTTATGTAAAGTTTGTCGTCTTTGATACAGATCAAAGCTCACGATCGAGATAGAAAATAGAGATAAATTACAATTTCCTATACCGTACCAGCGGTTCTTATTGTTTGCTTGATGAGTTATGAGGAAATTGGACACTCGCTACTCGTTTTTTGGACAAAGTCAAATATCAGTAGAAATATTCGTTGTAGAGCTTTAAAAAAAAATGAAATATTTATCTACATTTTGGATACATGATTTGGGGCCGTAACTATCACAGATTAGCCACAGTTTTCAAATTCATTCCAAATCTTTTTGTGCAATTCAATTTTGAATATTGTGGCCAATCGATGCCACTGCCACTTATCATGTATCAAAATGGAGGAAAATGTTTCCTCTAATGGCCATTACATGGGCTTACATATTTTATAAGCTCTACAAAGAATATTTCCTGTGAAATTCGACTTTGTACAAAAAACTAGCACTGTGGGAGTCCCGGGGTGTTAAATTAGATTTTCTCTTATGGTAGAATGTACTATTTTGGCAAAAATAACGCAATCGCACGACACATTGGTGGCGGAGATAAAAACGATCCAGACAGCCCTATCGTTTCTGTCCGATATGTATGAAGCAATGAAGGTAGAGCTACAGGACGAAAGGAAAAAAGGAGAGGCCTTAGGCAAAGAGGTAGCGAACCTGAAAAATCAAAACCAATGGCTGCACAGAGAACTGCAAAAGAACAAAATGGATGTCAACGATCTCAACCAATATGGGCGAAAAACAAACATAGAGATACATGGACTAGACGTAAGCCATAATGAAGACCTCACGAAGATAATAACAGCGATCTCCCAGAATCTTCGTCTGCCAATGGGACCAAACTCAATAGAAGCCTGTCACCGTCTGAGTACACCTAAAACGAAACCAGCAGTAATAGTAAAGTTCTCTAGCCGTAAAGAAGCAGAGGAATGGAAAAAGAAAAAGAGAACAGGACTCATGAGTAAAGACCTGATTCCTGGAGGCTCAGAGGATAGAATCTTCATAAACGACAATTTGACACCACTAAACAAAGAAATATTCTGGCAAGCAAGGAGGGCGGCAAGGAATCTGAAATACAAATTTGTGTGGGTCTCCGATGGCCAGATTTTTATGAGAAAGGATGAACAAAGCCAAAAACTCCGTATTCAGAAGATAGAAGATATCCCAAAGAGTCCGATAAAGAAGGCACCAGATGCTGACGCTGCTGATGCTACTACTACAATGGCGACCACCACCACTAATATTACGACTTAGGAGAGTAGGCTAAATTACCGTACAAATGTATCAACATGTTCCTAACCTACCTTCATGAAGCTAAATATTTTCTATTGCAATGCGCGATCACTACGCAAAAGTTTTGACAAATTAACAGTTTTATTGTCTTCTGAAATGTGTAAAAATAACGACTATCAGTTAATTGTTGTTAGTGAGTCCTGGGTCGGAGAAAAAGAATTCAATATATTTAAATTACCAGGGTATACCGGTGTCTTGCGAGAAAGGTCATGGGGAAGGTCAGGGGGAGTGGCGTTATTTATTCGTCAGGACTTAGACTATAAGATTATAGCATCATTAGGAAATAAGGAACATGAGAGCCTCCTCATAAATATTAAATTGGGGGACGACATTTTTCGCATACTTTGTTCCTATCGAAATATTAACTCGAAGGTAACAAGATTTATTAACGTACTTGATGGATTATTGTCTTCACATAACACCTCCTTTGACGTACTAATAGGGGACATAAACCAAGACTTAAACGATGACCACTGTCCAAATACAACCCAATATATAAACTACCTTTCAGCACAGGGATTTAAGTCATTCATAAATTGCCCAACTCGAGTAACAGAAACAACAGCTACTACAATAGACCATATATTTGTAAGAAACACACTTGCCCAATCACTGACTATTTCGGCATCATGTCTTGATGTGGGAATTAGTGATCATATGTGCCTATCTATTTCTATGCAAAGTACAGCAACTCCTGCAGCCACGAAATCGAATAAATCTATTACGTTCTGGGATAACCGAATGGTTAATTACCACTTATGTCAAGTTGATTGGGAGGCCGTAGGGTTATACAGCACAGACGATGTTGATGTAGCCTACTCAATAATAGAGAAAGAAATAACAAGGGCTACCTTAAAATCTACTGAGACTAAGACAATAACTAGTAAAAATAGAAAAAGAAAAGAATGGATCACACATGAACTAATAAGTCTATGTAACAAAAAGAACAAACTGTATAAACTAAGTGCTCGCAACCCTTTTAACCAACAACTACAAGAGGAATTAAAATCTACTAATGCAAGGTTAAAACATAAAATTAAAACCACCAAAGAGCAGTATTATTTTGAGAAATTTCAAGGGGCAAAAACACCTAAAGAATTCTGGCAAATAGCAAACTCAGTGGTAAAACCCGAAAAGAAAAGTTACATAAATTCAGTGAACATAGAAGGGGAAAAAATTAACACGGAGGGACATGAAAAGCAAGTGGCAGATTATTTCAATTCTTACTATGCGAGTATCGCTGAAAGCCTATTGAAAGAAAATGGAATCACTGAATGCATGCCCATCCCTCACCTTATAAAAGAGCCATCGTCAATGTTTTCCCCACATCTCTCCATACAAGAAGTGGAGAGAGCATTCATAAAACTAAAAAGGAAAAAATCCCGTGGCTATGACGGAATTTCTTGCGAATTACTTAAGGACTGTCAGGAACCACTGCTCCGCCCGCTTCACCACCTATTTGACCTCTCCCTCCGTATAGGTCGGTATCCAACAGCACTCAAAGTTAGCAAAATAGTCCCGATATATAAAGACGGAGATGTTTCGCAGGCCTCTCAGTACAGGCCGGTCCATGTCCAACCGGCGATAGGGAAACTACTCGAAACTTGTGTACAAACGCGAATTTTAAAATATTTAGATTCGACCAACTACCTATCTCCTAATCAATTCGGGTTTCGAGCAGGAGTAAGTACAGAAAATGCTATCTTCGAACTGATCGACGCAATGATCGAAGGGCTGGAGAGGGGTGAGAGGGTGGCTACGGTTCAAATCGACCTATCTAAATGTTTTGACGTAGTCAACCATTCGATTGCAGTGGAGAAGCTAAAATGCTTGGGAATTAATGGATCGCTATTAGAGTGGTTTCGGTCATATTTTTCGGACAGAAGGCAAATAGTGCAAATAACCAGCCCTAAAGGTACCGCAAATAGCTCACCATTGCCAATTAAGCATGGAATATTTCAAGGGAGTGGATTAGGCCCCCTAATTTTTTTGATTTATACAAACCAACTATCAAATATTCCTATTAAATCAAAGATGGTCACCTTTGCAGACGATATAGGTATCGTGGTGAGAGCCCCTGATAGCGAAAGACTCCAACAAGAAATCGAAAATGATACAAAAAAAGTCATGACCTGGATAAAACAACATAAACTAATACCTAATCTAAAAAAGACCAAGGTCATGTACCCCAGCTACCGACAAACCAACAGTGTAAATAGAAATCTGATATATAATGGCCAAATAATTGAGGAAATAAACGAAATCAAGTACTTGGGTATCACCATAGACAACAAGTTGACATGGAAACCACACATTGATAAATTACAAAAAAACCTCCGATCTATCAGCTACATATTATACAATCTACGGCGGTTTTTCCCACAATCAGCGTTAATCACTCTATATAAAGCATGGTACCAAGCCAAACTAAGTTACTGCATAGGCATATGGGGGGGAGCAGCAGCGACCCATATTCAACCATTACGAACGACACAAAATTATACAGTAAAAACTCTCACAAGAAGCCATAGATGGTCACACTCAAACACAATATATAAAATGAATAAACTGCTGCCCATAAACCTCCTATACAATAAAAATTTGCTAATGTTTACCACAAAACATATTGCAACAATAAACACACGTAATAATGCAAGACAACACACAACAAGATCAACAGCCTACCATACTCTCCCCCTTCCCCACTGGAACCTGACAAACTCAAGACGATCATTACGATATAAGGCAACGACCCTGTACAACTTACTCACTAAGGACTTACACTCTAACAAACACGAGTATCCCACAGTAGACAACGACAACACTGACAAGAACACAAGAACAGCTATTTACAAGACAATCATTAGAATATGGACGAGGAAAGAACTGGACAAATTACAATAGTAATGCGACGACAAATTACAATAGTTGTAATGAGTAATTGTTTGTTTCTAATTTTTTAATTTTAATAATATTTTATTTTTAATAATCTAAGTAAATATATATAATACCGTAGTCTTAGTTTAGTGCTACCCTCGCACGCCCATGGCATGAGGGGGCACTACTTTATATATGTACCGAGAAAAAATGTAAAGAAATTACACGGATTTATTATTATTATTATTATTACTATTGTACTATAAACATTTGAACACCCGCAAAAATCGAATAAACTCGGTGTTCCGCTTAGGCGGGGTTTCCAATTACATCAATGGTAAATGTGGTATTGACGTTTTAGCAGACATTAAAGACATACTAAAAATGTCTGCTACCACGTCAAAACCATATTTACCATTGACCATTGACGTATGTGGAAACCCCGCCTAATGCAAGTTTTCAAATAAACTGAATGTTCCAAAAGTCAAGTAGTCATGTATATTTGTGGTGCTCATAAGATAATAGACATAGACTCAAGAAAAATCAGAACAATGCGGGACTCAAGTTCTATGCCTTTCCGGGGCGTCTTGTTAGCTTCTACATCAAAACCAATGCCCAGCAGGAAAGGTATGCATCGTAGATTCTAGTCCCTCATTGTCCAAGTTTTCCTTGTTCCCCTATTTTCGGATACAATGTTCTGAGGTGAAAATACGGAATAGAAAAATTGATAACACTTCATGCCAATAGGTAACTGGCAGACCTGTTCAGTTATATAGTGCTGACCTGTCTAGCCATATGAATATTGTTGATGAGCCAAACATGGATAAGGCGGAGAATGTATAATACCTAGAGACCTTTTAATTCATTTTTCACAAAAACATTAGCTTACAGTTCCGCCTTGTATTTACATGAGCTTAGTGTGTCCTTTTTCTAAGAGGCTGTAAAAATTGTCTTATAAACTAACCATTTTATTTATTTATTATTTATTATAAATAATTATTCTTATAAACTTATGCTTATACTTCTGAAATCGCTCTATACACAAAAGAGATCTTTTACACATTTCAAGTACACTAATAGTTCTTCTGTTTACATGAACGCCCGATTGATTGGAATCGCCTGAACTAGCTGCAAGATCATATTTTCCATAATTTCTTAGTTAATTTCTCTTGCCTCATCCTCTTCGTTATTTCTCCTGTTTCTTTATGGTATACATTTTCATTTTTCAGGCTTGTGCTGCGTATTCGTTGCGATGCCGCGTCTGCCCAGTGTCCACTGGGGGCCAAGTTTGGTTGTGATCCCATCAAAGAAGCTCCTCGTCTCCTAGAATTGGCTCACATGCTGGAACTTGACGTAGTTGGCATTAGGTAAGTTCGATATTTCCGGTTTATCACAGTGGGCTAATTTATACTGGGGATGAAATAGGATAAGTTATGCTTTTTCTACAAAACATGATTAAACTGAATTTAAAAAACTATAGCATAACTTTAGTTTCATCTAGTAGATTACCGTATTTTCCGTCGATATACTGTGCTAGAAAATTATTTTATTTTAAAATGAAACTGTTCCATCACTTTCACCAGCGTCTTTTTGTCCTGTCAATTTACATTCCCCTAAAGAGCACATTTTTAGATGATAGTGTTTATTTCGGTTCCACTCGCTGAACATTTTCCAGGTATTGCTCTCAGGACAGTTTTACATGTAAATATGACGTTTCTAAATCAGCAAATGATGGGGGCAGTTGCAGTTAGCTTCGATGCATTTCAGCCAAGGAGAGACGCCTAAAAAGCTCATGCTCTTTAGCAGCCATCTCTAAAAGCTGTTACATCATCTGACCGCCAAGCTAAGGACCATATGGTAATCTTATCTTAGCAGTTCCTGTCAGAGCGGTCTTGTCGATCAATATATATATATCTCTCATATATCTTAACAATTAATTGTTGTCTCTATTGCTCAATATCGATGGCTGCAATGAGACATTGCTTTCATATTTTTTTGACTTGGAAATTTAAAAAAAATTAATTTAATAATTTCATTCTATGAGCACTTCTTCCATTTTATTACAACTCATTATATCCTGTAAAAATTGACGTTGGTGGGACAATTTGGCTTTTCATTTAGTTTATTTTTACGTTTCAGCTTCCACGTAGGCTCTGGATGTCGCGACCCGCCTATCTTCCGCACGGCCATCGGTGCAGCGCGCTCTCTCTTTGACTTTGCAAGCACTTTGGGCTACAATTTCAATCTCCTGGACATCGGAGGTGGTTTCCCTGGAAACAAGGGAACTTCTCTCGATAAGGTGAACACCCTCAAGAAGCCTACTCAGTTCAAAACGCATACGAATAATAGTTATAATTTATCTAAAATCAATGTAAAATTCACGGAAAAAACACATTGCTGCATTTAAAATAAATATATTGCATGTATGAAATGAATATACTGAATATTTATTAAGATGTGTTGTAAATAAAAATTGACTGGATTTGGAGTGATCCAGGGATGGCCAATATCCTCTTAACGATTTTCCTGCTTCAAATTTGACAATTTTCATTTTGCTGCAGATTGCTTCCGTCGTCAACCAGGCTCTCGAGGACTTCTTTCCTGACCCGTCAGTGCACGTGATAGCGGAACCAGGCCGGTACATGGCTGCGTCTGCTTTTACCCTAGCTACCAACATTCACAGCAAGAGGACAGTCGTTAGTCCGTCGGGAGGTGCTCACCATATGTACTACATCAACGATGGCGTCTACGGAAGTTTCAATTCTGTTCTCTACGATCATGCCGTGGTCACCCCGGTACCGCTTAAGGTAGTTAATTATTAATACAATTAGATGATGAAGCATGGAGATGCCGTGGTCGATCTCAAATTTTGAAAGATCCAGAAGTTCAGAAGAAAAATTACTATACAGGAACCCCCCTTTTAGGGCAAGGTGTTCTAATTATAGGTAGCACCACTGCCTTGCGAGAGTTGTCTTCTTTTTGTCGAGTGAGTACACTTTCTTCCTGGTCGAAACCGGTAGGGTTCGCTAGCCCTTACTGTAGTCTTTAGCGTATTGTAACCCGCTTCGCCTCAATTTTATAATCTGTTTCACATTGTGTCCCTCTAGCTACACCTTCCCCCATACTTACTTTTACTTTTTCGTGTCCAGGTGAACATCCCAAAATCGGGTGAAGTCGTAGGCAGCACTGTTGGCCCCCCATAGCTCAGTAGCTCAGGTAGCTGTTTCAGCCCCTGGACTAAGTATTGTTTTTGCTTAGGTACGGTCCGGGTATAATTAGTTCCGGGAGCGTTGTCACTCAACATCCGTCTACAAATTTGCCACCTCCTATTAGGACTGCAACTGATTTTTACACATTCTAACAAGTTTTTTGGCAGCCTCTATCATGTACAGCATTAGTCATAAATCCTGGAACAAACACGTTTATGGCTTTTTATACAAAATTAGTTCCCATATCAAACTGTACATGATATTGTAGTATCGTGGGTAGGTACCACACACTGTCACCAAAACTTTGAAATTGGATCAGTGGTTTCAAGAGGATGCGCTGAAGACGGAAATGTCGTTGGCCATAATGGTTGGAACAAATCTATCACAACTCTTGCTCACGAATTTTCGCCTTCTTAAATAATAATTTAGTATGTAATTGTAAACATTGAGGTTTTAAAACTTGATGGAGGACAAATCGTTGACCATGGACATAAGAGAAAGAAT
Organism: Psococerastis gibbosa; assembly: GCA_963971405.1. Classification (NCBI taxonomy): domain Eukaryota; kingdom Metazoa; phylum Arthropoda; class Insecta; order Psocodea; family Psocidae; genus Psococerastis; species Psococerastis gibbosa. The sequence continues at coordinate 29,207,098 of OZ020487.1, forward strand.
TCTGGCCCCCTTCAAGTAGGGGAAGAAGCCTATTGACATTGGGTGACCGGTAGAGGTCCCCAGGTCATCAATTTATAGAATTATCAAGCGAAATGTGTATTGATACCCCCCCAAGCATGTAAAAGTGCAGGCCGTCCTCGTAAAACGCCAGCGGAGTACAAAAGAAAGGTGTTGTCAGTGGTCGCGGGCATCCCTGTTGCGTATCGCGGAAAATTTTTGCTCAAGTTAAAAATTTCTGGAGCCGAAAAAAATTCAGCAAAGACACTAAGACTTCAGCTAACTGGAAATGACCTTAAGAGTTGCTGCCCTATAAAGAAGCCTTGTCCATCGAGGAAGAACATAAAGGCTCGGCCGAAATTCGCATTTAACCATGCATCATTGTTGCCCGGATATTCTTCTTATCATGTTTTTTACTAACAGGTCTTCCAACTGCGTTCATACCAACCGATCCATACAGATTGAAATTGATTCATCGCTGAAAACCACGAGATTCCAGTAGTTTTCAGTCCAATGGATTTGCCTCGTTCGTCAGTTTCATCCAACCACCTTTCTCGCCCATCTACCTAACAACTTACCATTTTCAATCATTATTGCAGCCTTTGCCCGGGAAACTCGAGTCGAGCTCAGTGTGGGGGCCGACGTGCGACAGTCTCGACCAGGTGTGTGACAACGTCACGCTGCCCGAGCTCACCGTCGGCGACTGGATCGTATTCGACGACATGGGCGCGTACACTCTGCCCGTCGCCAGCCCGTTCAACGGCTTCATGGTCTCCAAGGTTCACACTATTGCCAGTGAAGCTGTCTGGTACGTTTTACATTGTGATTCTTTATGCAGTTGAACTCGGTTATAAGAGACGTGGTCGTGCCGAGTTGGAAGTTCTCCAGTAACCTAGGTACTTTACTAGAAGAGGTTCATCCCCTGCCACTAAAACTCAATAATTAAACCAGGGATTTCATCTTAAAGTATGTGGAAGTCAGGGATTTTCTCAATTTGTAGTCAGTTTTCTGTTCAGTTTGATCGAATGAGAGACATGATAATTCTACATTTGCGCCCATTTTCAAATTGTAGTGGGCTGTTTCATTATACACTTTTTGTATATATAATAGCAGGCCCCACTATATTCTACATCTTACTTTTTTATTACTAAATCATATTTCCGAGGAAATATTGATCGTATCATTAAGGCCTCAGTAGATACAAATAAGAAATGTTCCTATACATTTTGATATGTACTATGTGACCGTCACTAAATTTACTGATAAGCCAGTTATGGAGAGTTTATGAAAAATGCCCTGCAGCATAAAAAAAACAATTATCTAATTATGTATAGAACCTTGCCCTGTAGCGGCATCGCCGTTTTTTTACATTATTAGTATTGTTTTCCGTGTGAATTTTGGCCGCTGGCAACATGGTAGATGTCCTCGATGACAACCCCTTGAGGCTACAAGCGACAATCGGCATTGTTACCATTGACATAACGTAACACGCATTTAAGCGGGACTTAACCAAGATCGGGTACGAGACTATTTATGGCCTCATACTACGTTTCGGAATGTAGAGGAATATTTCTAATTTTTACTGAGTCCTCGGACCACCTCAACGATAGCTTAGCGATCAATATCTTCTGTGAAATTTGGTTTTGTACATAAAACGCCTGCAATACAATACAAAGCGAATGGATAGCAAGCAACAGGTGCTGGAAGTAGACAGCGAACACGAAGAAGAGGAATGAGATGCAGAAACCAGGTTGATTACGATCTCAAGAGAGTGGGACTGGTAACAGAAGAAGATTTGAATAATCAGAAGGGTGGAGGCTCACGTATCACACCCTGGTAACTGGGGCTGATTATTGATGATAGTGATGATGGCGAACAAATAAATAAGGACTTTTTTTGTTCTATTACTAAGCCAACCTAGCGGAGTTAGGGCTATAAAGCCCTCTCTTACACTCAACTAGGGAGGCCTGGGACCGCCTGCTTTACATGCCCTCTGAAGCATGGCCAGAAAATGTAGGAAGTGTAGGATATTGGGGTCCGTTATTTTATTAAGACTATTTTACTTTTTCCTCACCTTAATGCTTTTGATTATTTACAGGGAACTTCTGAAGCACAACGTGTCTTTTACGAGCGATGACGAACTCAATGAAGAGCCTTTGGAAGAAATGAGTCCTCCAATCAACTGTCACCTTCAGACGATGGACTCTGAATCAGCCATCTATTCCCTTGTGGACTACTCTCCGATGCACTGACGTTTACTGCTACGAAATTGGAAAACGATATCACTGAATGCGGTTCTACAGTTGACGAAAGGTTTTTATTTTATTCCTTTACAAAATTTAAAAGTAATTTTCAATTTGTTTTAATTTTTATTAATTTTTTTGATTATTTTCCAGACAAGTTTTTGTTCGTGTAGGTAAAGAGGCAGCAATTTTAAATCTTTCTTAGTTTTTAATTAATATATTTTTTGGCCATATTTGACTATTTTCTTTGTGTGCATGTGTCTTATTCAGTATCAGTAATTATAAACACGCGAAGCCTTCTCACTTTTCAGTGAGTTCCCTGGCGACAAGGGTTACGATATTTCAATTTAGTTTAGTATTTTTCCTGAGTTCTTTCACACTTTCGACTGTTATGTAAGGTAGGTCACTATTTTGTTCCTAGATCCATATGGGTGGTGTCTCATCAGACTCATTGCTCTTCTGTTACTAGATTCCTACCACTTTATCAAGAAATATCTGTGATAAGTGGAAAGTGCTTTTATATTTAGCGGCATAACCTATCTACAGAGTAAAAATTAATGATGTAATGGGGGTTATTTCAAGAGCCTTCGTCGAGTATGAAAATGTCCGAGCCTAGACCGAACTTAGATTTGCAATCATAAGAAGCTTCTATCTTGTGCCGCTTAAGTTGGTTAGATAACTGAATTATTTTCTACGAAATTAATTAATTTCCCTATCATCTGCCGCAAACATATTAGAATAGTGTTTTGAAGCCTTTATAAAATGCAAGCTTCGCAGTAGTTAATTAAAATTTCAGACCTGCGGGCTTAACCATGCCGTTTAATAATAACTGATTCTGGGGTTAAAAATGTAATCAGAACCATTTTAGAGTAGCACTTAGCATTTTAAAATTGTCTTTTTTAGTTTTTAACACACGTTTAGTTATTATGTTAAACGCCAACGGCCTTACCATGTTGATTCCATTAGAGCAGAGCATGTTTCAAACTGCAGCAACTTGGTAGTGTGCACAGCGTTGGCAGGGGAACCTGGTGGGACATGATAACGCGCTTAGGCAGTATAAGTCGAGTCCTGGTCACCTCCGATTCAATCGTGTGACTTTACCATGTTCCCCAAGTGGTTCGGAATCCACTATAATCAGGAGGTCCACCCTGTTAGTCAACTCCTCTTTCCCCGAGGTGAAAGAGTCTGCCCTTAGGGTGCCTCAAGTTAACAAACAGACTCTCTCCACTCGCCAGGCTGACAGGGTTGCTTAAAGCAGAAATGCTGAAAGCAGGCGTTAGAAACAACAACAACAGTTATTATGTTAAATGGCATAGTAGACCCACTGAAATTTTATTGGTGTTTCAAAATACACGATTAAGTGCATTATTCAAAAAATTTTAAAGATGAGTAGTAAATCATCTGGGTAAATAGGCTGATTTCCCTGAAAGATTGTATTTTTTATGAAGTATGGAAAAAATTCTAAAGGAATTGGGTTGTGACTCGAGAAATTAATTTCGTCAAAATAACTCGGGTGGCGTTGTCTTAGAAAATACGATATATGGAACGCCTTATATAAATTTTGAATTGTGTAGGCTACCGGTCCTTTTCCTATGTAGACCTATGTATCATTATTTAAAGGTTTTTATAGACGTAGGCCCATTTGTAGACCCATTGAACTTCGCTCTTCCAACGACCCCTATCTATTTTCGGACACCATTGTTATTGTTCCCAAATGAATTTCTATAGCCGTTGGCAAGCTGGGTTACTCCTCGTTGTCAACCCACACTGATAGCAAGTGCAGCTCAGACATAGTTGAGCTCGACTAAGCCAAATACGGGAATGTGATTTTGATAAATAATTTACTCAATAAGCAAACATGCAAATTAATAAATAAATTAGGCGTGAGTTATCAATCATTATTTATTTTTATACAACTCCCTATATTTCTTCAAACAAAATTGCAACATTATAATACAAAAGGTTATTAAATGACTAGCAGTGAGATCCAATAGAGTTATGCCTGAGAACTAAATTTTACTCCTTTTGACTAGCCTTGTTTATTAAATTTACGTCCCCGCGGGCTTTTTGGTCAAGACCCATCTTGGTTCATAGGGTATTACTTCTGGAAATTGAGGGGTCTCTTAGCATAATTAGCCTAACATTTCATAAGTGCAAATAAATTATAATTAATAAATGTCTAGCTACAGAAAACAGCAGCATTGTATAGTACTGTTCGGCCAGACATTGCTGTACACTGCAGGATTAAATTATTTTAAATCCCTAAACAAAACCATTGTATACAGTACGTTTGTAAGTTTCTTACGCATGCATATACTGTATAATACAGTGCTAGTGTAATTTTAATATACAAGGTATAAATTTAAATAATTATTTCTGGCGAATGGCGACATTCTTCAATAGCCCAGTTCAATTTGGAGTAAAAATAACACATACATTGTTATACTGAAAATTCACTGTTACCGAGCTAGGAGTGCATTGGGTGGGAAATGTGCCCAGTTCCAGGAAGATGCTTCCTGCACAGGAAAATAGTTGACCATTAGTATATCTAAACATTGATTATGGACAACAATTAAATTGCCCATTAGGAAATATCAGTAGGTTTTCAAGGAAATGCCATTTGTGGGCACAATGTATATTTTTGCTCAAATTGAACAGGGAATTCGCTCAAGAAGATTGTGCCCGTTCGGCTGAATTACCCTGTATATCACAAACTGAATGAAAATAATTACGGTTATCCCAATTAACTCACAGGCACTCGGTACTCAAGCGATCCAATTATTTCAAATTTTTATATAACCTGGTCTAAATTTCATAACTTTGACCTTCCGAGGGGGGGGGGGGTCTATTCTGACCCAAGAACTCTGTCTCGATCTAACAGTCATTAAGGACAAGATGTTGCGCAGACCTTCATTAAGTAAGTTACTTTCAATTTGGGTGATTATTAAAAAATATCGCAATGTTTCTTTATGTTTAGCTCTGTTTATTTTGTGTGTGGGTCTAATAGCAATATTTCTTTGTGTGCCAAGAGAGGCAGTTATAAACAGATTAATGGATAAATAACTTGCTTCTACCATCGATATCATTGTGGCATCGTCACTTTAGGTTTTTTCTCTTATGGTAAGCTTATGCATTAAGTGCCATCTTAAATGACCGTAAGACAGGGAGCGAGTTTCCTATGTTTACTATAAGGGTTGGATTGTCTAAGTTATGAAATTCAGACTATAGTAACTTGTTGCGACTCAACCAATATGACAATATTTAACTATTAAAATTTTTTTAATTAAGCCAAATGATACTCCTCAAATTCCACTAACACACATAAAACCAAATGAAACACTGTAGTCATTGAGCTGAGTCAAAAGATTGTGCAACTCTCTCTCTCTCTCTCTCTCTCTCTCTCTCTCTCTCTCTCTCTCACTCTCTCTTAATAAATGATAGGTAATATATACGCTAAGGGTACCCTTAGGCGGGGTTTCCATTGACCTCATATTTGAACGTGAGCGTGATATTGACCTGTTAGCAGACATTTTTAGACTGTCTTTAATGTCTGCTACCACGTCAATATCACGCTCACATTCAAATACGAGGTCAATGGAAACCCCGCCTTAGATAATCCAAGATATGTTATACTGTTCTTAAAAATTTCCTTTAAAAAACAGTTGCTCTTTGAGTCTTATCTTGTCTATTACTGAAGGCGATTTAATACTTTTGACTTAGCCCACTGACGATAAAGCCGTATTTTTATTAACAATTGTTAAAACACCCTGTATACTGGTATGTTTTGAAAATTGTAAACAGAAATAACGTCACACCCCTGACAAATCTGAAATAGCCGCAGAACGCTATGAACCGTTGCAATGCACAATACTAGCGTTTGTTGGTTTGTCAATAAAAATTCTCACCATTGGTAAACTACACTAAGTTGAACCATACTGTGCAAGTGTTACAAATGATAATATATATATATATATGCTGTGTAACTTTCGTATATATAATTTGTAAGGCGACTGTTGTTCGCGTAAAACTTGCACATTATGCGTCAGTCAACTTGTGATTTTCTGCTATGACATATAACCCAACTCGGAGTAGTTTACCAATAGTCCTTTAGTGAAATTTGTTTAGATTATAAATCGATGGAAAGACTGGGATTGGTTGTCTCTCGCTACGGAAGTATGGTTCTACTTAAAGGCTACGCGACGAATTATTAGAAAAAGACAGTGACAGGTGACAGACAAGCCCAGTCTTCTCATCAAGTTATAAACAAATTATGTCCGATTTGAACAATTTTCTAGCATACAATCGAACCCACTAAAGTCCAGCCGATATCACGATGTTGCTGTGTGCAGTACCAACTCATGTTTGAAAATTTCTAGAAAAAAACTTCTAAGTAGCCTACACTAAAATTTCAGAATCCATCACAGGTGAATGTAACTAAAGTTTTCTTACAAAATAAATAAGTTACCAGCGATAGGCTACGGTTTTTTCTACCACCCACACTATAATTTACATAACTTACTTTTGATATGATACTATCTGTACAAAAATGCCATTTGTTTTCTGTTTACATTGCGCCTACTATGCTTAGTATATATTATACATTTTCCTGCATAATTCATTTCGGAAAGGATTCTACAATATAGTAGGTTGGCGGCAATACAAGCAACCATTCATGTGTAAAAAATGGAATGTCTACGAAGTAAATGCATTGCTGGCGACTGGTATCTTGTAAACATTTTTCTTAAAAGACAAAAAATTTAGGCAAAATCAAAGGAAACTTAACAATTTTGTAGGGCTGGGAAACATTTTGCATTCTGGCTACGTAACACTGGCAATGACATACAGTGGCGTACATACACAGAGAAATGTACTGTATACAGATAAGTGGCAAATTGATAGGTGCTTGTACACGACGCATTGGCGTATACAAGGGCAATGTAAGACGAAATTAACTAATGTGATTTGTAGCCCGCGGCAAGAAGTTGGTAGCTAGAAGCGACCCCCCCCCCCCCCCATATATTAAATATATGCGCCACTAACCCGGGGCCATGTTGTTTCATTTTTGCTTTTAACAAAGTATCTGGATCCCCTCTCCTGACCACTCTTTTATTTGGTCAGCGACATGACCGGCAGCCGTGTTTTTCTCATAGCATTGAAATTAGGTAAGAGACCCATTAGGGTTGGATGGACCCTGACCCGGCGAAAAATGTTTCATATAACACGAACTTGAAAAGTTTTGTTAAATGCCCGCCAAAAACTAGTTCGAATTAGCCGCCATCAAAACATGCTATAGCTGAAAATCATTGCCAGTGCGATGTACCGTACACTGCGTATCTCCCATTTTTAGTTGACTAGCACACATGATAATAATCATAAAATTACAAAACATAATACATTTGTAACAGCCTTTCAAGGTATTTGTCATAGGCCTACTCGGGAAGTTGGGCCGTCGGTTTTTTGTCGTGTCCAGAAAGTAATAGATTTCACTTTTCCGTAAGACTAATATCTCTAGCGGGATCCCCTCCTTTTTTTGGATTTTACCTTAATAAGACAAATAAGTTTGAAAAGATACTATCAATGTTACTTACTTGAATATCATATGCAATTTATTCTTACGTAAAAAATGTGTACTGCGCTAATGCTTTGGCCATAGAGATTTTTTTTCACCTATTATTCAAAATCATAACTGGATAAGTAAGCGCACCGTTAGGTTATATGCCTGAAAAGCTGTTAGAATAATGTCTAACTTGTCAGTTTTTGAACCCAGCAGTGAATGCCACAAACGCCTCTGGAAGGCTCCCCAAACAGCATTCGTTCGCATTCTTTAAAGAATCATATAAAAGGGTAGATCATGCGAATCTGATTGTTTCATATAGGCACGGTATTATAATGTTGTAGCCAGGGTCTAGCTGATTAAGAAATTTTTCGCTACAACGCTAGTGCGAATCAATTGTTTTTTTTTTAATTAAACATCTTTGAAGTGATTCAGCGAAAGAAGTTTAAATTTTTTAGACATTTCCAATTTTTGTAAAGAGGGGGATAAAGATTGCTTTAGAATTTGTATTTCACAATTAATGGTCGATTAGACATATGCATTTGTGGCATTCAAAAATTTGAAAATAAAATGTTGCTATAACACTTAACATGGGTAATACATGATACAGCTCACCGTGAAAATCACTAACAGCTAGGGCACGGATTTCTTTCTACAATTGCGCGAAAATTTCACTTCCCATCAAAAATCGATTTGAAAACAATGTTTCTCAATACTTTATCTATAAACTTGATTATTGCTAGCATTACAACAGTCCAGAATTAAAATAACATTAACAAATATTTTCTTTAATTTTTTTTAAATCTCCTAAAAAAGTACAAAAATAATTATTATTTGACGGAGGCTGCTGCTTCTATAGGTTTAAGGTTCAAGTACCTATTGTCCTACATTGAAATGGAGAACTTTCCTATAGCAAATCCGACATGTAGGGCATCTGCCTTGTTGTGATTGGCCAGCGCATCCCCATACTGCAGTTCAAGTTTTTGTTTTAGGAGTGGCAACCCTGTTGCAGGAGAACTGCTTCTCTCTCCACAAGATATGTATGGAGATGCGCCGCGCCAATCACAGAAAAGTGGAGGCCCTCCATATTGGATTCCCTCTATAGGAAAGTTAGCCATAACTATACTGGGATTCCAAAAGGGGGTGAAGAGTTTTGAAAAATAGAAAGGCACTGCTAAAGAGCTTGAGGCGGCATAAAAATTCATTTACTGTAGGCCCTACTTAATTATGGCAACTCTTTATTCTGCGACCGGGAAAGTGAAAAGCCATCACACCGCTTGCCGCGTTACATCGACTTCTTGAAGTATCTACACTGATTTATAGTGTAGTGTTTATTAGTGTATATTTATAGCATTCAAAAATGAGTAAAAATGCTGTATTGTATTGTAAATAAGCTTTATGGATATTTTATGTTATTAACGCTTCAACAGAAAAAGCTCAGGTTTTCTCTGGTGAAATATCATAAGTGTTGTGCATAGTTTGTTCGTTAAATAGGTGATGAGCCTTATCAAGTGCAACCATGAAAAATTCTTTAAAATAGTAAACACTAACGGTATTATCATTCAACAAATTGAAATTGTACCTAGCATTAATGAGGGTTAGTTATAGGAGTAATACTCTCTCACCACGAATTCAATTCAAAGAAATTAAACCAAGTTGCTGCGAGTCAATATTTCCAGCACTGCGTTTCCTCAGCTTGACAAGAGCTTAGCCGGTACCTAATTTTGCTGAATTGCTACAATGGGGACCTTTCCTATAGAAAATCCAACATGTAGAGCCTTCACCTTGTTGTGATTGGCATTGCACATCTCCATAGTTACCTTATGAAGAGAGTTGAAGTTATCCTACAACAGGGTTGCCACTCGCGAAAACTGAAAATTGAACTGCACCTCTCTTCATAAGATATGTATGGGAATTCGCCACCGCAATCCCCGCAAGGCAGAGGCCCTCCACATCAGATTTTCTATAGGAAAGTTCTCCATTGAAATTAGAATATTATTTAAATACGGTACTCAGGGGCAAACTTTCTTTTCACCGACGAAGTTTAAAAAACCATGGCATGGGCCAAAATGCAATCTGAGCTTTTCCCATGTTTTGCTGACAGTCAGTATTGTACGAATATAGAAACAGCGGCGAAGGCAAGAGGTATGTTTGTTAAGACATAGAAGCTAGAGATGGGTAGCGCATATTTGTGACCGTGAATTATTCACGTTCACAGCTCACTACTGTACCCAGAAAAATCGGCGTCACTACCCACCTCTAGTAGAAGCTTAACCGTCATCTACTGCTAGCAATAACCAGATTGGTTCAAGTCCGAGCCGGCCATATGCTGGCCGGGTTCGATGGGTCACTGTCTCTCAATGAAGACGATGTGCTGGGTCTGGAGGGGAGCCAGCGGGGGTGATGGTCACAAGTCCTTGTCGAGGTCCAGGTCGCCGTCGAGCTGGGCGTGTTGTACGCTCATCGCGTTGACGGTGGACGAGAAGTCGTCGTCCTTCGGAGGGTCCTCGTCCCGCCACTTGTCCATAGACCGTCTCCTCGCGTTCATAAAGAAATTGCCCACTGTCGTCGGTTCGAGACCTAGCTGCCGTGCTATTGTCACTTGCATTTCTTTAGATGGTCGTTTTGTTTCCTGAAATAAAAACATAGCTTTTAAATATTTGTAGGTATCCGATTCAAACCGATTTTGGGATCAATTTCAGATTCGCAATGTCGGAACATGACCATACTGCATTATATGTCTCGAACACAATGATGATGGACAGCAAAATGATAAGACCCGGCGCTTTGTCGTAGGAGCAAATAGGATGGTGCAAAATCCTAGAGTCTACTCAAGCAGATTTTAAGCGGACCTCACGTATGTGCATGGTTTTCCCTCGAACCAGAAATCTTCTTATAAGTATGTTCAGAAATAAACTGTTTTTGCACCAATAACGACAAATCTCTCGTCGAATCGCCGAATCAATCAATCAATAAGGTTTCCATTGGGGTAGGGAAAAATTTTCCACTTGTCTCGAACATCGACCTTCCGTGATTTATGGTCCAGTTTTCTTCCAATTTAATTACCCGGAAAACGTTAACACAATTGAATAGTTTACTTTTTGCAGATTTTATTTTTATATCTGATTCCTACGAAATCTCCCTTCTGCTATTAAATACAGTAGGCCCTAGGTGGTTCTGTCTATGTTTCGGAAATCTCTCCCATTGTAATCTATGTCCATCCTTTTTCCTTCCTTTTTTCCTTTTCATAAAAAGGTGAATTGCGTACACACAATTTAATGAATGTATCCGAATGTAACCCCTTCAATCGCCTCACTTAGGTGCCCATTCCATTAACCGGCTAGGGCTATTTCCAAAAACGGTGACGTGGTAGCAGACATTCAAGACTTAGGTGGCGTTTCCACCAACCTCGCATTGCAGAATTGACGGAAATGTTTATTTTCCTCTATGCCATAGTTAAAATTGATCAATGATCATACAGTAAAATCACAAACAAACAAACTAAAATTAAAAAATGGCGTCATGGGATATGTTAAGTACAAACATTTTAATAGATTTCTATAAAAAGAAAAATTCTAATTTCCGTCAATGTCATTTGCATTCTGCAATGCGAGATCGGTGGAAACGCAACCTAAGTGTTGAATGTCTGCTACCACGTCACTGTTTTTGGAAATAGCCCTAGCCGGTCAATGGAATGGGCGCCTAAGTAACCTAATAGGTACTTGTGTCTCCCATCGCAAGGTGTGTAGAGACTCGCACAGGTACAAGCACGCTACCTCCTTACCACCGAAGTCGCTTTATAGGAAAGGGTAAGACGTAGAATCTGACCAATTTTTCCCTTAGGATTCAACTGCCCAGCACAGTTGGCCGGAGTCGCTCCGAGACTATACTGTAGGTACCGTACCACGCCGTATTGTAAGTCTAGTCTCTAGTATTAAAAAGTTTGATCACATTTCTACACCTCTCTATATTACAAACCTGTCTGCTAACAAACGGAATTTTCATGAAATCAATGATCGGTGTAAATAAAAAAAGATTAAAAAGACAAAAACGCGTGGGGCGGAGGTTAAGGAGGGTGGCAAGCTGGCAGCAAGTTAGGGGTAAGCTGCGGGAAAATAATTTTAAGTGAGTATAATTACATTATGCAACTTGAAATAAATTCATTAAAAGCTTGCTGGTTACCCACAATTACTACGACAACCAACTTAATTACAGATTTTCCCACAGGGGCCCCATGCAAATGAGCCGCGAATTTATCATTTAGAGTTAGACCATAGACTTGGAGTATATAGACTGCTTATTAGTGCTTAGGCCAAATGCTTATGTACAATACTATTGAACCGTGACAGGCGCACAGGCCTGTGATTGGTTGATTATGCTACCTCTTTCTTTGGTATATTTCAATTGTTTATTGCAGTACCGACTCCATCCTTAGGGCAATGTGGTTTGGATTTTGGCGCCGCGGAGAAGGAAGCGCGGGGTTAGCAGATCCGTCGGCCGTCGGGGCAGGAGGGGGGTGTCGTCTGCTGTCGCGAGAGCGTGGTTGTGTTGTATATTGTCGGCGTTGAAATAATATAATATTTCCTTTATTAATTAAATTTGTGATAATAAGTGACGCACATGATACAGTTCGTAATCTACCTGTCTGGTGCGTTACTTTCTGCCATATAGGCCTGGCCTAGGCCTACCTACTAACTGCTGACAGCCGAATTAAACAAAACCTTCTTGACATTCTGATTCTTCTGAGAATAAAGTACCTAACAAGGTAGGTATTGTACAATTTGTAACGGATTTAGGTACTGTAATACTGCACATTACGATTAAAACTATTGTAGACAACACACAGTTATTACCGGTCTTAGTAATTGCGTTTGCGTAGCTGTTGTATGAATAATTTTTTCAACCGGTACCTACCTCAATGCCTGTTTTATAGACTACTGTATATCTCATTGAAGGTTGGCAAATCGGCCCGCATAATTTCCTTCCAAAATTGACTAATTATTCATGTGTAATCAATATTCTTACAGCACATTTGGAACTTTCATCTAATTTATGACCAACAATAAAGTGAAAAATCAAGTTGTTTGTAAGTATAAGTTGAATATTATGTAGCTCAGTTGTTAGGGTCCCTCTCAGAAGTAAAGTCCACCCCTTCCTTGACAACTGAATATTCATTCAACAACCCTTACAACTAAGTACGCGCCTTTGCCCTTTTCCTTGGATTTTCTTTAAATTACAGTAATCTATCTTGACTAAGACTTAAGTAGGCGCATCCAGCCCGGGGGACTTTTGGCCGCTGCCACTACACCACGTCATCTCGGACGATCTTCCGATTTTACTATCGGAATGTAATATTACAAAATGAAATAAACTTGGAATTACAATACATAGACTACGAAACGGAACGTTGAGGTTCGAGACACGACATAAAAGGAAGAATTTTCCACCTGTTCTGGGTTCCCCAACTCCAATGTACCCTTATTTTCATCCGTAAGGGAAAATACGGCTCGGGGCATGAGGGTGACCACAAGATTCTAAATAGAGCTGTGACCACGAGAGCTGATCCTCTACCAATCCTCAGGCCATCATTGGGTTTGTCGTGCTACGATGCTGTGTGGCTGTCACTAACACCGATCGGCCACAGTTATTGAACTTGATTTGTAAAGAATACTAACGGAATAATAATAAAATAATAATGGACACTGAGAATGTCAATTATTGTCGAGTGTCCACAACTGTGGCCAATCGATGTTACTGACGGTGACATAATAATGTACATCAAAATTATAAGTTGTAGCGTACCATTTCTTCGGACTGGTATCTGTATACTTGGTTAAGTCATGCTTTCGCTTGATACAATACGCCAATGGTAAGCTTGTCTCAGCTTGTCCATTATCTCTTGTAGCCGGTGTAGGTTGACATCGAGAACGTATACCAGTTTGCCAATGGGCAAAAATGCATATGGAAATAATACAAATAATGTCCGACATCCATGGGGTCGTTGGCATTGGACATGGGATCTATAACTATAAGTAGGTCTGAGCTTAAAAGGTCATTCAAAAAATTTTATCATTACCTAATATTATCGATAGGTAGGCCTACCTATTTCCTGTTAAATTTCAATGTTAAAAATGCCTCTTTTTGGGTGTGTTCGATCGTCTCTAAATAAATTCTGGTGTAACGAATAAAAAATAATATTGAAAATCATGGGGGACTGGTGGCCTACATTTCCTAGCCGAGCATTACCTCGCTGGCTAATTAATCGCCTAAATTGAAACATAAATCGAAACCGGACAATCTGGCCATCGCATCACCACATTTGGCACTGCCAGAGTTGGCAGTAAAGCCTACCTACCTTAAAAATAGCCTGTAGCGTACGGCGCTGGAGATCGGTGAAAACCAAACGTGGCTTCTTGGGCGCGGAGCTGTGTTCTGGTGTCTGGTGCGAGACCGTAGCACTGTCCTCTCTCCTCTTGGCCCCCACAACAACTGCAACAATTACAGGAACATACATTATTGGTCGTGTTTAACTTTTTCAGAATCAGTGTTTTTTCTAGGAGAGACAGCTCCCGTGCCAAAGATAGTATCTGATTTTCTGTTGCTACCTGGGTCTTCTTTTGCCATACAAAGCACGCCTTGAACACTTCCAAAGAACCGGTACTAGTTTACTCGAATTGCTATCCTATTTACAATTAGTAGATAGACAATACACGTATAATTCTATAACAATTTAATTAATAAATAACAATTTTCTTGGGGTTAAATTTCGGATCCCCGGATGGAGGTTTTTGAGAATAAAACCCTCCAATATTGAGGTAACCCGTAATAAAAAGAACCGGTCCGAGTTTACTCGAACATGCTTTCCAATTTATCAAGTAGTAGCTAGAGAAAATGAGTAATTTCATGGTAAATAATTTTTCTATAGTTAAATTTCGGGCATCTCAGGGGGGGGGGGGGTTGTCCACCTGACGTCACTGGAGGTGAGGTAAATTCTAGATATGTCAGACCAACAAATTACCACACAGCAATAATGGCAGGACGCGCAATGCATTTGAGCGCGAATTTTCTATCATTTTTTCAAAAAATAATTTTTTGTGCAAAACCAAATAGTTTTTTGGGAAAGCAACCTGTCCAGTTTCGTTACTCAATTTAACACCTAAAACATGCCTGAAGGTAGAAATCATCGATAGAAAGGTTTCGAAGAAAAATTATTTTTTAGTCATTTTTCATTAAAATTAGTTATTTTTATTTTTTTACCGCCAGAAGCAAACTATCAAGGGGCAAGCGACCCCCGCATTTTGTCAGCATTAACAACAACTACAATATATGTGAATTTAAAAGAAATCGTTGGAGCCGTTTTTGAGAAATAATTTTTTTAGTCGTTTTTTATGAGTTTTTTGAAAATAACCCCCCCCCCCCCCCAAATTGAGTTAGCCCAAAATAAAAAATGGTCCGGAGGTATGATTTTTGTGAACCTACATGCCGAATTTCATCAAAATCCACCGAGTAGTTTGCCCGGAAATCGACGCACAGACAGACAGAGCAACAGACAGACAAATCCACTTTTTGGGTTCCTGGGACCTCAAAACGTGTAAATCCGTTGAAATCTCGGAATCGAAAATTTCGACCATCACAAAGCTTTCCTTATACTACCCTACGTATAAATGTTCTCGAGGTATGATGTTTATAAAGCTGTATATGTCGAATTTCATCCAAATTTACTGAGTAGGCCTGAGTTGTTTTCTGGCAAATTGGCTAACAGACCGGCAGGCAGTCTTTTAGTAAAAAAACACTTTTTTGGGTCTTTGGGGCCTCACAACCTGTAAATTCACTGAAATCTGGGCCAAGTATTATATACAATATGTAAGAAGTGGGCATAGACAATGGTTGGCTCCGCTACCGCAGAATACAATACATGTAGGCTACCTATGTAACTCATCACAGACAGATAAAATGCAACGTAGGTCAAAATGCGCTAAAATAGTAAAATTATAGCCGTATACTTATAAATTATGGAATTCTCAAGGTCCCAAAATGTATAAAATTAAAACTACTTTTATTGATCGTCTTATTTTCAACTGATGCGCAAGCTACGATAAATTGAGAGAAAATGTACGCATAGACATAATAATATAATATAAATTATCTTACCTCCGCGTTGTGGGATCTGAGCAGCTGGAAAAAATATGAACAATATTAGATATATTGGGCCGACATTCTCACAGATCATACTGTATACCAACTATTGATTATCAGTTATTTTTCATATACAGTTTGTATACAGTAAAGGTATCACCTTCCTACTTTATTAGGCCTATAGAGTCACAGTATGATTATTATATTTGCTGAATGTTTGAAACTTTATTTGCGAAAAATCAGGACAAATTATACTGTTTTATTGTAATATGCAGGTACGCTAACCTATTAATAATTAATTTATACTTAGGACCATCAGTAGAAAATAGTACGGGAAACCATTAATTGTCATTAATATTGTGCGTGAAATTTTAGAACTGCGAAGAGTGAATACCATTTTCTTTCATTACAGTAATTAGTATAATATAATATATTAATTAATAATATTAATTAACAATAGGCCTACGTACAGCTATATTAAAGTTACTAGTACTTCTGAATTTGATATGTTTGTTCTTACCTCCCTGGGAATTTACATGCAATTCAAGGTCAGCGTGGGTTTTGCTTCCTCTTTAGTTACCCCTCAATCCAGCACTCCACTAAATTTCATTTTAGCCGTTTATTTCAAATATCGTATCTAACTTTCTCAAACTGACGAAGCATCTCGTTTCTAACAAAACCTAGCCAACTTAGCAAGAAAAAAAACCCTTTTCATCGCATTCAATGAAAATTGTTGTAACTTAAGAATTCGATCAATGAGTCATTTGTACTATTTTATGGAAACAATCATACTTTTAGTAGAACAACTAATCATCTTTTTATGAAACATTTATAAAACGCTATCCTGAATATCTACATAGTAGAACAGTAAGTAAAGTTGTTGTTGTTGTTGTTGACAGTAGCATGTAATGCTAATGATTGCCAATAATCGATTGATCACCGTATAGTTGATTTAGTGGTACCACAAAGAGCCGTGCAATTAACTATTCCGCATAAGTATCCTAAGTTTTAAAAAATAACCAATAGCTTTTGAGCCTTAAACTTAGCCAACGCTGGCCTAATAGCCACCTCGTATATTAATGCCTTACTCCTAGCCTATAATTTTGGAGGATTCGTATCCCATTCCACAAATGAGCAATTGTGCATCAGTTCGGGACATGTAATCCGCAATGTAACATCCAAAAGAATTTTCTCATCATTCTAAAAATATTTGAATTTTTCAATTAAAAAGTAAAACAAACAAAGAGATCTCTGCTATCGGCATGACATTATTAACCGAATCAACAGTCACTAATGAAAAAGTATAGGGGAGGGGGTTGATGCATCATGGAAGGTCAAAAGCTACCCAGTTTTTAATACACCAGTCATTTACCAAAAAATAATAAATAAAATGTAAAAAACATGAGCGGTGGAAATGGGGGGTTGGGAGGGATGCAGTTGGAAGAAATTGAACCCTCGGGCGAATTTCAACCCCGGGGGTCGTTTTCTTTCAAACTGCACCATCCTGCGCTCTTGTATTTTTACAAATATTTATTAAACACGAAATTCAAGGGTGAGAGGAAAAACATAAAAATACTTTTAGCATCATTGTACGTTGTTAGTTGATTTTCATCTGGTTCGCCAGAGGTGTTAAATTTCTTTTTCTTTTTAGGTTTTTAGCACGCATAATACAACTGCTTTCATAATCCTGATAGAAATTTGCCTAAAATGTAGTCTCAAGGCTCTATAAACCAACTCCCACTGTTGATGCACTTGACTTGTGTTGCAAATTAGTTTAATTGAGTATATGTTATCATATAACAACTATTATAGAGGTCCAGAGTACCTATTTAACTTTGTAGAGACAGGCAGGGGAATGGGAGAACAGGAAAATATACAAGGTTACGTATGTTGGGTCCTCGCCTTCAAAAACTGTGGCCAAACGGTGTCACTGCCGGCTATTATAGATACTCTGTGCAAAAATATAGGAGGACATTTATTTTCTTATATTTTATAGCATCTCATTTATGGTTTTATGATCGATATATAATGTAAAATTCGACTTTGTACAAAATAACGAGTAGTTGGGGTGTCGTTGGATGTGCTCTTAATTTGAGGAGCATACAGATGCAAAAAGCGCTTTGTAAAAAAAAAAAAAATAAAATATGAGTTGGTGGTATTAATGGAACCGTCGCATTGACTGCTAAAAATTACAAATGTTAGTTTGGTGAAAAACACGCATGGTATCATAGTGTATTTAATTAAAATATTACAACCCATAATGTAGAAGCAGCTAGATTTTCGAAGTTTTTTGTCTCTGCAGCATTTTTAAAATAAATAAATATCGATTTTTTTTGTTCTATTACTAAGCCAACCTAGCGGAGTTAGGGCTATAAGCCCTCTCTTACACTCAACTAGGAAAGCCCGGGACCGCCTACTTTACATGCCCTCCGAAGCATGGCCAGAAAATATAGCAAGTGTGGGACTCGAACCAAAAACCTTTCGGGTGAAAGTTGGAGCCCGTTCCACTACTCTACACGTCCAGACATTTACAGTTTCAAGTGACAAATATCTTTTTGCATACATGCTTCTAATTAAATTTACAGTAAATTATCGGACAGTACAATGGGACCTTTCAATGCAGACAGTGATCACAGTTTATTACACTATATAAATATAGTATGTATCTTTCTTCAGGGATATATAGCCTACCTTGATTTGTCCGAGATTTTGTAAAAAAAAATAACTGTATTTTTCCCTCATACGCTATTTATTGTAAGAAGCCAGATACATATATATATATATATAAACACCTGTTTTGTGTTTCTTTATTGCTCTATGATCGAAATTTCATGAGAAATTTGATCATTTGATCAATAGCGACTTCGGTGGCAAGGTAATAGCGTGCTTGTACTTGTGCAAAGTCTTTACACACCTTGCGATCGGAGATGCGTTGTAACTCGACACAAGTACCTCTTAGGTTACTTAGTGAGGCGATTGAAGAGGTTTATTGGATACATTCATTAAATTGTTTGTTCGCAATTAACCTTTTAAGAAAAAACAAAAATTAAATTAAAATAAACGCGTAGTGGGGTGGGAGTCTCCGATTTCCTCTTAATCTCATGATGTACGTTTGAGAGTCAACTATTGACAACAACTTATCTGGCAAATACCTAATATCCCTATTTGTTATGTTTTATTCGAATGGGCCCTTAGGATGTTAAGTCACAGTCAGTCAAAGACCGAAGCCCCCCCCCCCCTAATACACAATGGGTGTAGTAGCTAGTCTTACATATTGCTAGTATCCTAGCTTAGCTGAATATTAGCTGGTCATTGGATTTTTGGCTTCGTATTACTGAATTCATGTGAGTGTCTTCTAATGTGAAGATAGGTATATTTTACGATTTTTTAAGACACTCGTTGCGTAAGGTAAGATTGGTCCGATTCACCAAAAATTCGCAAAATTATTAAAATTCATAAATACATTTTTTTCGTTTTTGATTGAAAGGCCCGAAATTCGCCCATACGGAAAATAAGAACAATTTTCTTTTTCTCTTTCTTTCAATTAATGCGAATTTTGAAAATATTAAATTTCTAAGAGATTTTGGATATGCCTAGCCTAGAGTAATCGACCTGCGCAAGTGAATATAAGAAAAATTCTTATTTAAAACTAGCCTTGGTTATAAAAAATAGTTATTTATTTCTATATAGGCTATGCGCAAAGTAATATCATGCAACATTTAGAGGCAAAAATTAGCATGCAAAAAAATATAACATAAATGAACCCAAATAAGTTTAAAATGCAAATAAAGATGTATATAAAATTAGGATTACGATGTGGACTCACAAGCAGGAAGTAGAAGAAGAAGAAGATGGTTTTCTCCTTTTGGAATTGACTGCTCTCACGTTTACACTGCGCATCTGGCAGTCTGCAAATGAAAGAGAGAGGAGCCAAGGTTAGGAATCAAACCCAAACAACACACACTTCCTAGGATCACCTCCGCAAAAGTCAGGAAAAAGAACGGGCTCCTTATGAAGCAGCTTAGCGACTACACTCGCACAATATTTGAATTTATTGTATTGTAAGTATATTCTGAGGAAGCTGGACGTAGTAATATTCCACCCCAGGATCATACACATAAATAAGTTATGTCCCTATTTACTTTCATTATTATTTATTTATTTATTTATTAGTATTATTATTTATTTAATTACTAAGCAAGTTATTAAGAGCAAATCGGACAAAAGTGTACAAAATCGAATTGCACAGCGAATATCCATTGCAGAGCTATTAAAAATGTTGCAACCCTTAGAAAAAATACACCTCTATATTTTGATATATTGTAAGATATGTGGTCGTCACAATTTTGGAACTCCTTTGCACGCCATCACCAGACGTTTTTCATGCAAATCAAGCTCTATAATTGTGGCTTATATCAAAACGTAGATGAACATTTCTGCTAAGGTATGTGATATTTTTGAAAGCTGAACGATTAATATTACCTGAGATATTTGATTTTGTGTGCATTTAAGGCTATACATTGCGGTATTATATGGTATATTGAATTAACTTTTAGTTGATAACCGAAATTGGAGGATATGGAAAAAACTGGCGGGATTCGAACCCACGATCTACGCCTAAGGCTGTATGTAAAGCTTTTCTGTCTGCCTCCGATTGTCTCTTACTGATGTGATTTCAAAATATTTGGTAAACAAGTCTTTTTGACAGAATTAATTAATTCCTCATTCTGAAGCCTCAAACATAGGCTATATGAAAATGGTCATTTGAAAAATTCATGAAAAATAATACAAGCTTTCGCAGCAAAATGGACATTTTCTCACCCTAAAAAACACGATAGAAAGAATTTTATACAATCGTATTAATTAATTCAAGTGAATAAGTACACTGTGCTTTTAGAAAGCTTGTCCTTTTTAGGAATCCGACCATTTTCATATCTTTATGGCTGAGTACCGAAGAATTGATTAATTACGTCAAATCAATTATTTGTTTGCAAAATATTTTGAAACATCTCTATAGTGTCTATTAAACGTTGTAGAAGATTATAATACATCATTCTTATATGGAAAATATATTTAATGAAATATTTTCACGAGGAAAACTGGATGCACCACTATATGCATGGGAACATGGGGTGCTTCCAGTAAACATTTGTAAGGGTAGTGGACGTGGCCCCAAGATACATATAGAAATGTTACAGACGAGCCTGTTCAATTGAACAATATGCAATGCATATACACTGAATTTCATAGTTCAAAATTGGGAAGTAAGCAGGCGAGCTGTTTTAGGCCCATTCCCACCATCGCTTGAAAAGTATCTGTGTATGGAACACTGGACGGCACCACCAATGCATGGCGGTATCGTACAGTATTTCTTACCAAGACTTTCCAGGCGATGATGGGACCCGTTCTTATACAAGACACTGCAAACACGTTGTCTTAATAAAAGTTTGTCCATCAAAACGGGGAGTAAACGGCGGAACCCCCTTCTCCTTAAAGGAAATTTGGCAAAAGTGAAAAGGTTTTTATTAAGTTTTTGTTTTGTGTTAAAGCAACGAAATTCTCCTAGGAAGTGATACGGTGACAATGCTAGTCTATGTGCAATGTGCAAAAACGCCAGCAAATTCTTAAGTGGTATACAATGATTGTAAATATAGGCTATTCATATCAGTGTAAGCCAAAAAGCACAAAACAATATACAATACTATGCGGTGCATTTTTTTAAAAAATGATGCTAGTGAAAAGCAGCTCTACCGTACGTTATGCATCATAGCCTATATTTTCCAGTCCCTAAAAACTAAATGGCTACCTAGGGTTAGCATATGACTATCATAAATTCATAAGTAATAATAATTGAAGAACCAGTAGAATCCGGGCTGATGGATTTGACTCCGGCCGTGAAAGCCTTTGCAGTTACAGTAATAATAATTGTCATACGATAGGGTAAATAATTATTATCTATGGGATGTCGTTAAGTTAGAATGGGCGAATTTCTTATTCTGTGGGATAAGGAAATCACAGTAGTGGATAATTTATTGTTGCCATGGCAGTTGATTTAACCCTATGCTGGTCGGTTGGTGGTCGCCGTTCGGCCAACCCTTAACTAGATATTGGGTCATTTGTTTTTGGTACTTTCTATATAGGTACCTCAATTCTGATAGTGTCATCACTACACTATTATTCGCCGCAATCAGAATCAAGGAAATTTTAATTACGGTACATTAAAATTCATCTACAAATATAAATTCATGATTTGATAAAATGCATCCAACTATCAGGGCCGGATTAACTTTCTCTGGGCCCCTAGGCAATGAAATTGATGGGCCCCCTCCCGCCTTTATGGGCTTAATGTTAATGGTCTTACTAATAATACTAAATACAAAATACATCATATTTTCCACATATTAACAAAGAGTTCTAGCGGGGAGACCCCGGTCCCCCTTTCTCCAGTTTCGTTAATAATGTTATCGTCTGCAAAATCCAAATTTCAGGCCCATCTTTTAAAAAGCAATCCCGGGGGGAAGCGCCAAATCAAACACCACCCCATTCGAAAACCTATCGTAAGCCGGCAAACTTTATGAAAACTGGACCCCCAAAAAATAATTCTGGCTGCGCCACTGCCTAGTTGGTGATCCGGCCAACTATGAACCCCATTGAAATTTTTCTAACTAGGCGACAACTACAATATACATACAGAATCTACATGTGTATTCATTGATGAATGCAAAAGTATAGTAGGTTCTCATAATTATTTGAGATTATTAATTGACATTTTCTGCAAATATTTTGCAAAAACAAATATCACCCGAGCCCGAGTTTAGACTCAGTTAATTATAGTAAAGGCATTTTCACAGAAGTAAGTAGTTATACGTATGATATACACAGATGATGGTACACCCTAATTCCCTTCTATTTAGCTTGAAAAGGCGTTACAGTACCGTAGATATGCCGTTTAGTCAAATCGATAAAATCATAATGCAATCTATCGTATGAAACAAAGCAAGTTGATTTCAAGTACAGTTTGTGTGTAACTCCCCACCTCCCCCTCCCCAGGCATTATCCAATTACGAGCTCGTAAGCAAGATGAAGAATTACAAAGGAACAGCAACAGCACTGCCGGAAGGTGCTCACTTTCAACAACCGCCCCCCCCCCCACCCACCCATCTATGTCGAAGGATTCAAAGAAACAAATTAGCTGACGGCCACATCCAGCATGCACATAGAGGCAGTCAAAAGCAATTGCTGCTGCTGCTGCTGCTGCTCATTTCAGCTGTCCTATCGTCTCATCGCGCCCTTCTCCCCTTTTGCTCCAATAACTCAATTTAAACATTTTCAATATCTCCCCCCCCCCCACCCCTCATGTTTGTGTGTGAATGCCTTTAGCGTATAAACAGTATAGTAAGTATACGTATTCGCCACTGTTAAGCGTACCTACTTACTAACTTTTGTTGGGGGGGGGGGGGAATTCAGAGAAGTTAGAAATAACAGTTAATAAATCAATTTAAAATAAAATGGAAATTGTATATCTTATATTTCTAGTTTTCCCACGTTACCAGCAAAGGTATAGTAGTAGTAGTAGTAGTGTTCGTCGGGTTAATAATGACTTAAGCCTCATATTTGGGCCCATAGAGCGACCCCGACTTGACTGTCCTACGCAAGCCCATAAAACAGTGGACCTCCTGATTATAGTGGATTCCGAACCACTTGGGAAACACAGTGAAGTCACACGATTAGTTCGGAGGTGACCAGGACAAGTCCTACCATGTTTCCCTACCGGCACTGTGCACACGACCAAGTTATCTGCAGCTTTGAACCTGCTCTGGTCCGCTGGATTCAACTCAAGGACGGATACAGGGGGGGGAAGGTAGGGGGTAGCTGCCCCCCCCCAAAAAAAAAATTGGTAAATCTATTGTAAATTAATGTATTACGCTCTAATTTATTCGATCCTACATATGTTTTTCCTATTTTGACCCACAACTACCCCCTCAAAAAAAAAAAAAAAAAAAATGGCTGGATCCGTCCCTGATTTCAACTTGGTATGGCGGCCGGTACCAGCAAAGGTAAGTGAGTGCCTCTAACAATGTTCTGAAGTAGTAACAGTAGTTTTAGTCGTAGCTGGAATTTTGGTGAGTGAATATGATTTTGCTGGTTGGCCATTTCTGGTTAGGCGGGGATTCCACCAACGTCAATCAACAAATATATTGTACGAACATACGCAGAATGGTCACTAGTCATTAAATCCCGGTTCCGTAATTAGAAACTTAAATATGAAAATGGATATAAATATATAGGTACAATGTACGTGTTAATTATTTGAATACGCCATATTGGCTAACCACAGCCAATTTGTTTTAAAATAAAATAAAACTAGTACCTACCTAAGTTCGTTCAAATCAATCTACTTTTTTGTTTTTTTAAAAAAGGTTAATCGCGTATAAACAATTTAATGAATGTATCCGGTTAACCTCTTCAATCGCCTCACTAAGTAACCTAATAGGTACTTGTATCTAGTTACGACACGTGTGTAGAGACTCGCATATGTACAAGCACGCTACCACCTTGCCACCACCACCGAAGTCGATACAATCAAAAAACGTTCATCAGTCCATCTTGAGTGCGAAAGTGCTGCAAACTTTTAAATTAGCACAACTAACACACTCCGTAGTAAGATTTCGGCTAAAGAGTAGTCGCGTATTGGGGTTTATCTTCGGACTTTAAGAAATCGGCCGTCCATAGTCTCACAATTTATATTTTTCATTAATTAGAAACTTATTAAAGCACAATTTTTGGCTCAAAGTTTAAGTACCCATGTCTTGAATTATAAGGAGAAAAAGACGCAACCCGACAACCCATTGATAATTTAAGCCTAAGGACTGGTAAGTTGCTTTTAGGTAAATAAGACATCTTATAGATATCCGTTCAAAATTGCAAACATTGGAAGATTTAAAGAATCAACTGTCTACCGCGCCTTGCTGAGCGAGAAATTTAAAGGACCAAGGATACAATACAATACCGAAGGGGATTCCGTCAGTTGGAATTCTCTAGATTTCCTCCTTAGCAGCCACTTGTCAGCTGGGATACTGCAAGTGCTTACGAGAGAAAGTAAGCTTTCGCAATGTCAACTTTCCTCCATAATTGATGTCAATCAAACTACTTGCTGCGTGTTTGCTTAGTATCGGGAAACCTGTATCAGCAACTGGCTTAAGATCTCGCCTTTGCAACATTGGGATTTTTTCTTCGGAAAATTATACTTTAAAAAATACCCTTAACAAGTAGACCAAATTGTTTTTTCTTTCAATTTTATGAGGATGTGGAGCGCTGATAATCGGCACTCCAAATTCTGACAGTTATAATTTTTTTTTTAACTTACCCTAATCTACTACTCAACTTATTAAAGATTTAGTCTATTCATGTTAAGAATTATGTTATTTGAAGTTATTTTTAATTTTTGCTACAGTAATAATAGCCTATATTTATATTACATACCGTAATTATAATTATATTTCGGTCATACGGGGAGGTTACCTCTTCAACCAAAGTTAGTTTATTTTTATATTTGTAATATATATTGTATTTAGGTTATTAATAGGTACGGTATACTGTATATGCTCAATAGTACTCGGGGCATTACTCATTGTAGACGTTTACAATTATATACTATATATCATGCAGGCTAGGCTTAAGCACATTAAGTTCCCGTTTACCACTAGGTCTACTGCAAATTATAGGCTCTAGATTTTTTTCTTGATAGCTTAGAGTCTATACCTAGGAAAATCCCATTTCAAATTTGAATTTTAAACACCAACATAAAAATGCGCTGATCCAGTAAGAATATGAAATGGGATAGAAATGGGCAGTAAAGTGAACCTAATGTCAGACAAAGGTGTAAAATTAGCATCTGATGATTTATTCGGGATGAAAACCAGCAAGGGGTCAATTTTCCAAAAGAAAATTGCATTTTCGTGGCTCTTCTGGCAAATATTAGTCAGTAGGAGATGTACGTACTATCTACTGTATAGGTTAAATACATAATTCTTCAAAGTTCTTTTATGAGGGAGCAATTTTTAAAATTTCATTAGCTTTCTGTAAACTTAACGAATTTCTTAAAGAGAAAATGAAAATCTGAGTGGAGGGTTAGTGTCACTCATATCCTACACTTATACACTTAGTAGGTACAGGTATAACCCAGTACATAAACCTGTACTGACATAAAACTGAACGTATATAATAAAATATATTACCAGTACGTCATATTGTACGTGAAGTAAAGTAAGTAAAGTAAAATATATTCCTCCAAAAATAACCGTTTAAATATGGATTCATTTATACAAAATTTGAAAGACCCGGTCCGAGTTTACTAGAACATGCTTTGCAATTTATCAAAATTAGTAGATATAGAGAAAATGAGTAACTTCATGGTAAATAATTTTCCTATGGTTAAATTTCCAATATCTCGGGGGGGGGGGGGGGGGTTGTCCACCTGACGTCACTGGAGGTGAGGTAAATTCTAGATAGGCCAGACCAACACATTACCACACAGCAATACTGGCAGGGCACGCCGCAATGCATTTCAACGTGACTTTTCTATCATTTTTTCAAAAAACCATTTTTTTGTACAAAACCAAATACTTTTCTGGGAAAGCAACCTGTCCGGTTTCGTTACTCAATTTAACACCTAAAACATACCCGAAAGTAGAAATCAGCGATAGGAAGGTTTCGCAGAAAAAATATTTTTTAGTCATTTTTCATGAAAATTTAGTTATTTTTATTTTTTTATCCCCAGAAGCAAACTATCAAGGGGCAAGCGACCCCCCGCATTTCATCGGCATTAATAACAACTACAATATATGTGAATTTAAAAGAAATCGTTGGAGCCGTTTTAGGGAAATAATTTTTTTAGACGTTTTTTTGGAGTTTTTTGAGAATAAAGCCCCCAAATTGAGTTAACCCCAAATAAAAAAAAATTCTTGAGGTATGATTTTTGTGAACCTACATGCCAAATTTCATCAAAATCAACCGAGTATTTTTCCCGGAAATCGACACACAGACAGACAGAACGACAGACAGACAGACATATCGTAAAAAACACGTTTTTTTGGTTCCTGGGACCTCAAAACGTGTAAATCCGTTGAAATCTCGGAATTGAAAACTTCGACCGTCACAAAGCTTTCCTTATACTACGTATAAATTGGAAAACAACAATACAGTAAGACTGCATGATATTCCATCCACCCAGTACTAACTAGTAACTACATATAATTATGTAGATGTGCAGTATATTTATGACAAGACTAGAAAACTAATTATGCAATTTTGGCTTCTTCTTTTAGGTACTTGTAACACAAATTAAGAACGACAGTGAATAACCATTTTTCTGCTACAGGCGCATTTTGGTATGATTAGTCAAAATATCAGACTTACTCATTATAATCCCCATATCTTAAAATCGCAAAAAGCAGTACCGTAATATTTTTACAAATGGAATTTTATTGTTACCTACACTGATGTAATTTTAGGGTATTCCCAATGCAAATTTCTTATTGCCTTATTGCTAAACCCATGGCCTATTGGACAGACATTTCATTTCTAGTTTACAGCTTGTAGACCTCTATGTGATGTAGAGGAATGTGTAAGGTGAAAACATAGGATATCCATTAGTATCTATTTTAAAAATCTTGCAGGCAACCTTGTGAATATTTAAAATGCCTGATGAGAAGCGGCTGTGATCCATGATCTGGAATTTCACCTTGTCAATTAATTAAATTCTCCCTTCCCATCCCGCTGTTGTCAGGAATTTACTAAAATATTGTTACATCAACATACTTTGGATTTTTGCCGTACCGCAATCAAATAATTTGATTTTAGTTGAAACAATTACGGTAATATGATTTTTCAAAATTAAAGCAGGGATTTCAAAACAAAGAATTAGCCAGCCAAATTGACGAAATTAAATAATTTCACCTTCCACAGACACATAGATATGAAAGTAACCAGATGAAAATTCTTAGTTAAGGAAAAATTTACGTTTTCTCACTTGAAATATATTACTGAAAAGAAACCCGTTGAGATTTTATAAAATGGTCTTAAAACAGTTGTAAATAGAGTAATGTTTGAGAAATCTTGAATTTTTTTATGAATTTTTCATTTGACAACTTTCATATCTTTGCGACTGTGGAATGAGGAATTAATCAGCTTCGTCCAAAATACAATACATTGCCCAGCATTCCTTGTTTATAAAATCACTTCGCTACATTAATGATAGACTTTTCTATTCCTTTTTGCGTCAATAACGGCTACGTAGGTTTTATTATTCTACTTGTTAGGTTGAGATTCATTGATGATAACTTATTAGCCCTCTCACACACGTAATAATAATAATACTAATAATTATAGTAGTTTCTTTATTGTACCAGGCTCCACTAGTGGAGTTAGGGCCTTCGGGCCCTTTCTTACATACGTACCAATTGACTTTCAATATTTAAGCAGTAAAATCTAAGATGGCCGTGAAAGTCTCTGTAATAATATTTTGGACTTCCAATGGTCTGCACATTCCACAGTCTCTTGACAATTAAGAAAATGAATGCACGCAATCACTATACGACAAATAAGTTAGTACAGACTGTACTATGAGTATATACATTATAAAATAGTAGTCAGGACATGTAGAGTAGTGGTACGGACTCTGACTTTCACACGAAAAGTTGTTGGATCGAGTCCTACACTTGCTACATTTTCTGGCCATGCTTCGGAAGGTATGTAAAGCAGGCGGTCCCGGGCCCTCCTAGTTGAGTGTATGAGAAGGCTTTATAGCCCTAACTCCGCTAGGTTGGCTTTGTAATAGAACAAAAAGTCCTTATTTATTTATTTAGTATAAGCCTATAGTTATGACTTTATGGTACAAAGGAAAACTTGAACTATATGGGTACGTCTTATTTAATTCACCTGCCCATTCAAGTGGCTTCGAATGTGTACTAGTAAAAAAAAAAGATAAAAATTGATTCAAACGCAAGTCGAGTAAAATATGTAGCCTACACTCTGTATGAAGAGTGGGTCCGACTGTCGCGTCGCGAGAATACCGAGTAATGCGAAAAAATTATTATATTTTCTCTTAAATGATACAGTAGAGGTGTGGTAATGCAGGAGAAAAAATAATATTTATGTGTAATTAGTCAAATTTTCTTCACTACTTACTGTATAATGAAAGTGATCTTGGTATCTATAGTAAGTACTCGGGAATGTCATTAAATCGGTGGAGTAGTTTGTCAAGACGTGTACGAAAGCATTAATGGATATTCTGTGTCAAAACTCCATCCATCAACCCCCCCCCCTCCTCCCAACTACCCCATAACCAAAAAACTGAGGTTCCCGGCATCACTCTTCCATAACGACTCACTTTTAATAACTTCCACCCTTCGCGGCTTGAGGAAACCCCAGTCAATAATATGCCTAACACTTATATGAATTACCGTAGTTTTTGTAATTTTTAATTCATTGAATTTTGTCCTGCCGACGACCCTATCGGTTTTCAGACATGATTGGTATAAATAACTAAAAAAGGACTTTTGATTGTTTCTATTACTAAGCTCGCCTAGCGGAGTTAGGGCTACAAGCCCTCTCTTACACTCAACTGGGAAGGCCCAGGACCGCCTGCTTTACATGCCCTCCGAAGTATGGCCAAAAAATGTAATGGTAACAACCTTTCGGGTGAAAGTGGTGAGAGTTTCGAGTGAGAGTCCGTACCACTACACTACATGTCTTGTCATTGATGTTATTGATGGTATTGATTCCGTATGAATTTTCGGCTGTTGGCAAACTGATTCAAGTCATCGATATCAACCCATACGGACTAGTTGACTACAAGTGACAATGGACAAGGTGAGACATGACTACCATTGGCAATGTAACAGCTGTAAAGTTAGCTTGACTTAACCAAGTACGGGAACGAGTCTAGCTAGATATAAACAACAGCTAGTGTGTGTTCCGTAGATTTCTTACGTACAGAGGCGAATTAGGCCTACCGGTAGCCTTTTTACGTGTCTACGATGTGGATGCCTTTTCAAATAACAAAATGACATGCCCATTTACCTCCCTTAAAAGCCTGAAAGCTACAAATTAAACGAAAAAAGGGTGGAAAAAATAGGCCCTCATTTAAATTTAATATGATTGAGAGGCCCTTTCGATCAGAATGCACTGAAATTCCCATGCATTTCATTGGCAAATATGTTTTTTTTTTCATTGTAGGGGGAAATGGACAAAAAATGACGAGGTAGGGAACAAAAAAGGGCGCAAGAAAGTAGTGGAGAGACAGAGAGGTTGAAAATGTGGTGTTTCCCACGGTGCTTTCAGAGGGCATGTCAGTGCCGTGCTATGGTCGGGGTCGAACCCTCTGCCTGAAAAATGCATGCATCTTTGAAACAAAGCTAATCTACCTATAACCTTAAAAATTTACTTTTCATTTTTGGCTTTAAATCGAAAAATATTGTAATTTAAGCAATTTCGGCCTATGTCATTTGCAAGGGGCAGTAATTTTGTTCAATCACACCGACTGTATAGTATTTTGCTACTGTAAAAACCTTCTGCGTGCACCAAACTGCACATATGGAGTATCTATACATTCTTTAGAACACAGGAATCCGCCAAACATGCGCATGTCTTATTTAAATGCTCCATAATATGTAATTAAGAGGGCATGTAGATGTACAGGTATACGAGTATAATATACGATAGAACTTTTTATTTTTTTATTTAATTAACAAAGCAAATTATTAAGTATTTGGCTCATGTAATGCTTCATATAATAAGAAATATTACGTTTTTGGTAGGCCTTCTTTCTTAAAAACCATTAGGGACTAAAATTTCGAGTAAAATATAATTTTTACAACAACTGAAAAACCGAAAAGTAAAAATACCCGATTATATGATGCACGAAGTGGTCTTCTACAACAAAGGAGCCAAATTTTTTATAACTTACGTGGTTAATGAAATAAAAAATGGAAAGTATTTAATATTGGGGTGTCGATTTTCTACGTACCTTAGCATATCTCTCCTCTTGAATCATTTTTTAAATTCGTGCGCAGAGGCGCTTTTTGTTGTCATGGTAATTTTTTTAGTTGCCTAATAAAATGCAAACAGGCGCTGTAAAATTCGGCGAGTGTTCGCCACTAAAATTCCTATGTTGTATATTTTGCCTCATTATTAGTTTTTTTTTCAAATACACTATCCGTTTTTCGGCTGAGTTTTGAGACTCATCATAAAGTAAAATGTGTCCCCCGATATTGTCAAGCCTCCCTCAATGAGTACAATTGGCAGGGGAAAATGCGGCGGCCGGGCATGTTGCTGACCACAACATCATAAATACAGCAGGGGCCCTCGCAGTAGTGAGCACTCCATGTGTAGTCGCAGGCAATGGCGGATCCACGGGGGTGGTCACGGGGGTCATGACCCCCCTTAAATGAGTAAATTCATACGATGGTAAAAATATTTTTTACAAAAACGATGCTCGGGAGGGTGGGGGTATATGTTGCACACCTACACACACAACTTGTGACCCCCCCCCCCCTAAATTTTCCGTTGGATCCGCCCATGTTCGTGGGCACCTTATGAAACTTTTGTAAATACCTATCGCAGAAATTTTTTTATACTTACGAACACTACATTCCAATAGTAGTATTTAACGAAATATAATAAGTCAATATAAGTGTCATGTTCACTTTAGATGAATAATACAACGGGCATATTAGAACTAAATTTTTGTTTAAAAGAAAATCAACATCTGTTTGCGACAAGAATGTAGAGCCCTTCTCCCCTAAAATCCCTTCGTCCACTTATCATCCAAGATTTTTTTACACTAGTCAAGGATTCTTGAGGGTTATTTCAAGTTAGAGAACTCGTAGAAAAGCCTCTTTTTCACTTTTTTCACCTTGTTTGTCAAACAATTTCATCCTGATGCATCCCCTTACGTGACTTTCATTTTCTAGTTCCCTCTTCAGTTTTTATCCTTAGATAGTCACCTACTCTGTCTTGATGTTAACTTAATAATAGTAGGCGTATTTTTTGTTATGGCTTTCCTATTTATAGGTAGTACTAAAAAATAAGGAAAGCTTTGTGGTGGCCAAAATTTTCGATTCCTAGATGGGGTTTACCCCATAAAAACTCCTGAAAACTGATAAAAAAATATATATAGATCATATAGGCCTACTCTCGCTAAAATTATTTTCTGAATTTCTGGAGGCAATCTTCTTTGACCAGTAATTTGTGGAAAAGGAGGTGGGAGAAGCCAACAGATATTCAGATAGCGGATGTTGTAATTAGGGCTGTTATGATTATGATTAGACATAGTATATTTATATTTATACACATTAGATTATTGATAATTAATCATTTAGGTAAAAACCCCAAGAAGGGGGGGAGGAAGGGACGTCCCACAATTTTATAAGTGCTAGGTAGTTTGCTGCAGTAGAAAGTAACATTTTCAACAAGTGGAACTAGCCTAGTCTCTATTGCACAGAAATGGTTAAACTGTGCAATTGAGATAGAAATCAGTCGACGGATTTCCCTGCTGCGTCTGACAAACTGGAAAAGTGCAAACAATGGGATCATGCTGCGGCAACGGGAAGCAATTTGCGATTTCATGAGCGACTGGAGGTCGACAATGTAAGCAGTCGGGGCTGAAAACCGCCGGACTCTTACAACTGACATCTAAATTTACCAGCACATCACTCATATCACGTCCTTCGTCTTATCTAAAACAATTTTCCTTCCGAGAAAATATTGTCATATTTGTACGATTTATCGTATTTTTCAGTGGTCCACTCTTCCTTTCTGCAATTTTCAACCTAAGCACTAAACTAATCTTACAAACACCGTGTATACGGCAGTGGCGGGCACAGCTTTTTATTTAGAGAGGGTCATCCCTCAAAATACCGCCTCAGGTAGGCTATAAACTGAGAATAAAAACAATACGGTATTTGATTTAAGTTACTGATTTAGTTATTCCGAACAATTTTGGTTGGTACATACAGAATAAAACGAAACCATGTAAAGAAGTATTACAATAAGACTTTCCATTTTATTGATGTTTTTTAAAGAATTAAGTTGTCATTTTGCCGTTTTTTTTAATTTTTGGAGGGGGCCATCACTCCCGTGACCTGAGTCACTATCTTGCAGTAATGACGAGTGGTCTTAATGATATGAACTGGGATTTACAAGAGCCTGTCAGAACGAGATAAGAATCGGCAGGTGTGTATGTTATAGTACTAATAGCAACGCCATGGAACAAATTATTCCATTAATCGCCTACTAGACCTATATCTCAATATTAAAACTACATGGCCTTAACTATATTGGTACTGGAATTGTGTAACAGGAAAAAAAGTTTAGTTGAAATTTAAAATGTATTGGGAAACAAAAAACAAATAAAATAAGTTAAATAAATAAATAAGGGTTTTTTATTGTTTCTATAGTATTAATAAGCCAACCTAGCAGAGTTAGTGCTATAAAGCCCTCTCTTACACTCAACTAGGAGAGCCCGGGACCGCCTGCTTTACATGCCCTCCGAAGCATGGCCAGAAAATGTAGCCAGTGTGGGACTCGAACCAAAAACCTTTTGGGTGAAAGTCAGAGTCCGTACCACGTGTCTTGACTTATTGCATTTTTTTAAATTAGGATATTTTATATTTTGTATATTAGGATATATATATTTTTTGTATTTTCTGATAGGACACGCTCCATTCAACCATTAAAATCACTGCACGGTATACTACTGTTACGGTACAGCCACAACCAGAAATTATTTATTTTTAAAATGTATTAATAAAAAATGTTGTTGTCACGATTGAAGTTAATATACAGTACCTTTAAAGTTAATGATGTTAGATGAATAAGGGGGATGAATTGGCTGGCTGAGGGAGTGGAATAACGAGGTCAATTGGAGGTGTTATTACCCCCTACGCTGGACCCCCCCCCCCCTGGCTCTCTTACCCTTGGCTGCTAAGTGCCGGCTCCCTAAGTGCTTCCACTTGGTCGTGTCTCCCCCACCACCTCCAATTACATACATTTCACTGCAATTGAAATTTATTATTATAAAGCGCGGTATTTATAGTCATTTACGGCATTGTCTTTCTTTTTAAATTGCAGTAATGTAGTCCTCATAGTATATCCGCAAAATGAAGCCGTGTTTAGTAAGGAGTCTCAACAGATCCTCGTGAAATCAAGTGAAATACTTTGAAATCTGCGACTTAGGTACAATAATATGATGTAGGCTGTGGAGTTAACGCGTCACCTCGCTCCGGAAAGACAAAGATCGAGGTAGCCTACCTATATAATCCGGTAATCCCGTTCTTACCAATTTTTCTTAATTTCGAATGTCGGATAGAAAAGGGTAAAAACTGCGTGTATTCTTATGCTGCATACAGTATATTGTAGTTCGTAGTTAGATGCTCCTTTGCAAGCGCAAAAAGTGTTAAACATAAATATAATCAAAAATTGTGCATCCGGAATTGCCAAAAACCGGTCAGAGTACTTGCTGGTCTAATGGAAGTTGGTAAGCGTGTCGATCGGGACCACATTTGAAACATTTCAATATTTTCACTGTAGTATAATGCAACGGAGTGTGACATCTCCAAATTTGCGAACCCGGGCGAAAATTCGCAACAAAACAATAGAAATTACCATAACAACACAAAATCCCCTGTGCGCACGAAGAATACGTTTTAAGATCGATTTAATTAAATCTGAAGCAATTATGTAAAAAAAGGACATAAAAGTATGTTTGGCATATTTCTGAGGTTCCAAGGAAAGTGTAGATACTGCATACGTGTATGTGTACTTTGGAATTTATTTTCGGTACAAAACAGCCCAGTGGCGCTGGACCACAGTGGTTAAGACGACGTTATGTGTAGAACGTGGGTTCGAATCCCGCCAAGCCCAGTTTTTCTATATCCTCTAATTTCAGTTAAAACAACCTTTTAAAAAAAAATCTGAACCTTTCAAAATAATCACTGAGGACGTCAATGAAATTAAGATTTCGATTCTTTAAAGTGGAAAAGGTTTGATCCTCGTCGGGTGGGGGCGAATTGTTCCCCAAGGGGAGAATAGACGATTGATAACTCCTGTGGGGGATTTGGAATGCTGTCGTGTTCTAAGTATTACCCCGTGTATCACTCAAGAACGTAATTGTCATATATACAGTAAGGGTAAAATTCGTTTTCAATTCATTTTGTCTTTGCCACCAATCTGTTGAGACGCATTAAATGCTGGGTAATTTACCTATCTGTGGTAATACATAGTATCTTGTACCAGCTCTCAGAACTTCAGTAGCCAGGTTCATGAAAATATCATGAAAAATTCCTAATTAACGGCAAACCTAACTGAAGACATAATTTTATTAAGAATAGGTATGCAAACAAAAGGCGCAACCTTAACTAAGACGTGTGTGCCAATTATACCTGAACCTTAAGGTTTAAGTTCATATTAGTATTACAAATTATGCCTCAGATAGATCTTTCATTTGATTTGTATACATGACACATGTTTACATTCAAAAATTACGAGATCCTTTTTCCATCCCCCAAAAAGTGTTTAATTCTACCCAAAGACTGATTGACCCCGACGTTGTAATAGCATTTTTTACCGCATTTCAAAATTCTTCATCATAACACCCGAGAACACATTTCGCACAAGCGATGACCCCGCTTGCCCCCTTTCGAAACGCTATGTAGAAGACTATAAACTTTTGTGCAAATATCACATTATTTTCACTTTGACTGACCGCCATTTTGAATTCGTTCATTTTTGGTAAAATGTGTTAATTGCCATTATCGTGTACATTAAAATACATTTGTATTCCATTCCTTTTTAACCAATAAAATCACATATTTTCGATAACACCTAGACCCTGTTACCTGGCCTTGTAGTAGTACAAACAATGGACCCCCCATCCTCCTACACCCCCTCCTTTTTTACCTTCTTTCCCCCTTTTTATATTCCATATACGATAATTAAAGTTATATTTTACAGTGTATACTGTTATTAAGTTATGGTTAACATGAAAAAAGACTTTAGTCTTATTGTTTGCCATGTGTATTGCAATAAAGTCGTTTATTCATTCATTCATTCAATAGTAAAAATGATCTAACTGTTTGGGTTTTGATCGGCCGCGATCTTGAAATTAAATTACTAGTAGGGCTGGTTAGCGAACTTTATCAAGACATGGGTTGGGTATGAGTGTAAACTTTCGTAAAAAAAACCAACAACGAGTAAATTTCATTTAAAAAAAAAGTACATTCTGGGCGACCCACTATAGCAGGCTACACCCGTTTATCTTAGGCATACGACCTAGAAGTAATAGTAAGCTATAAAAACATACCCTATTCCCAAATCTGTTATTTGGGTACTATACGAAGCACAAAATCTGTCTTAACTGAACACAACACTTCACGTTGTTATTATAATGAAATGCTGATTCATCTTCCTTAAAGTTCTCAAAGGGAGAAGTTGTAGCCACTTCACTACAAGTACATTAAAGGGTGCATTTTGGAATTGGTCCCTTCGCATTAAGGGGTGTATTTAGAAATGTTGAGGGACTCGAGGGGGGGGGGGGGGCGAAGAGAAGTAGAGAAGTAGAGGGGGCTAATGTGCGAGGGACAGAGAGAAAATACCTGAGTCAGTGAAATGAGGTATGAACGCGATAAGAGTCTGTTAAGTTGAGCACCGTCAATATCACAACATGGACTTTTAACAAGCGCTGATTTTCACTTTAATCCTGAATATGGTGAAATGGATATAGAAGCCGAGTTGCTGCTGAGGGTTAAGAAACGGAAACTAACATAGTTAGGTCGTGTGGTAAAGAACAAACAGTGGCGCCTTCTGCATGTAATAATCCAAGGGAAAATAGATGGACAGAGGGCTCCCGGCAGAAGCAGAAAATCCTAGTTGAAAAGCCTGCGGCAGTGGCTAAGCCAGAACACAACTTCCCTTTCAGAGCAGCAGTCTCCAAGGTTCAAATCGCAACGACACAATACAATACAAGAGGAGAGGAGAGAGAAGAGGAAGAATGGTGCAATGCCTGGATTTAAGATTAGGCCAACTATGGCTTGTTATAAAAAACGTATGGAAGGAAAAGAATAACTTTATGCAGACAACTTTTTCTATCAACAGTTTTCCAATGCTTTGATATGGGGGGTAATAACGCCACTATAAAATTTTCAAACTGGTCCCACGACAATCCATGACAACTTTGATTGGCTCCTTCCTTTGACTTAACCATAACTCAACACGGGTACTTACCTACAGAGGCGACTGAAGAGGCCAATCGTATACATTCATTAAATTGTTTGTATGCGATTAACCTTAAAAAAAACTTCAGTATTTTAGTATGTATGTTTGTCTTCCAACGCCTGCTTTCAGCATTTCTGCATTTAAGCAATCCTGTGAGCTTGGCGGGGGGAGTGAGTCTGTTTCTTAACTCGAGACACGTTAACAGCAGACTCCTTCATCCACCTCAGGGAGAAGGGGAGTGGGCTGACAGGGAGGTCATAGTGGATTCCGAACCACTTGGGGAACATTGTAAAGTCACAATGTTTTAATGTAAGAAAAATTCATTATTAGTGGAAATTACACCCCTTTGGTAATATCGTAAGTCTAGTTTGGTCTTTAATTATTACAATAATAATAATTATTATTATTACAATCTCTGTCCGTCCACACATAATTTTCTTATGTAATTTATTGTACAATATGTAGGCCTCAATCAAAATTTCTTTTATCTAGATCCAATTTACTGGAGTTCGAAATCGTAAAATAAAATAAAATCTGTAAAGAATTTCGAAGGAATAATAAGATGAGGGTTGGAATCGGGGTTGAAACAAGTGGTGGGAGACCACGGTAAGGGTGGGAGGTTAAGGGTGCTAAATGGCTTAATTTATGAAATGTGCTTCTAATTCGCAACCTCCTTCGAACCTTTTTCACCCCCTACGACGGTCATGGCAAGAAATCAAGCTCCGTCAGTTAAAATAGTGCCTTTCGATTCGCTGACTTGGAAACGCTTTAATAAATTTGAAAGGGTACGAAATAGCGAGGAGGGTTATGTAGGTGCTGTTTTGTTAGAAGTGATTCTAAGAATCTCATTTGGCATAAGGGAAAAACGTTCCCCAAAATATAAAAAAAATTAGATTAAATTTACTCGCGACTTCGTGGTATTTCATTTTAACAAACAAAAAACTAAAACTTAGACTTTTAGAAAAACTTGTTAAAACTATGTAACCCGAATTAGTAAATCCCAAATAATCGTTAAAAAATTAACTTTGTCTAAGAAAACCACTTGTGTTAATATAAAACCCTGAGCGCTTTCTGCAAGAACTGCCATCTACAGAGGGAAACCCACTAGCACAGTTACACCTTATTTGCGATTTGAAACATGCTCACCTCGAGAGCAAATGTGACTAGGGAGAGGAAACCTTGGTTTATATAAGACTTGGAGCGGGAGGAGGGGGTGGGAGGGGGCGTGGCTAGTTACCTATTCCTAACCTCCTGGCTAAGTCCCCAAAATAAGAATAAATATCAAAATATGCATGTATAGTATGTATACGCTGTACTTTATAGTGTACATTTACGTATAGCAATGCAACAAAGATTGTGCATATAAAAAATTGGTTCCTATAAAAAAAATTGAATTGAAATGTAAATAAAAATTCCAAAGCCAATGGGAAAAAGATCATGAAAGTGTCAATCTGCCAGTTGAATCTCTCGACTCGTCGTATTACCCTAAAGGGCACAGAAAGCACATCCAAGAGCGAACGGGGAGTTTTTCAAAAATACTTATTGTTACTAGAGTGATGAGGGGGTGAACTTAATTTTGCAAGTTATTTTGATTTCGTCTTGTAAGCAAGGGTATACACCGAGGGTGGGCTTGCCCGATTGCTCTTCGGGTTTGTAATGTGCCCTAACCTTTTCTCCCTAGCTTCATTCTTGCTCACTGAATAGGTTCATTGTGTGTTTTGATTACTTTTAATCCTCCTTTTTATATTTACCACCAGTACGCTCGTCAGCCAACTAATCAGCAGGCCTAGACCCCCCCCCCCCCCGTTCCCCACGGTAAGTCCTGTTACTATAGCACGTTGATTTGCTTTTGCTTCCCAGCGTTTTCAGTTGGCCTAAAACTAACTCAACTAGCTCATTTAATTTAATCCCTTCTCCGCTCATAAAAATTGAACGGATTCTCAGCAACTTTTGTGCCCAATTCTTTTAAACAAGTATTACTATTAGAAAACGAAGCTAAGTTGAGCTGTTGACAGAGACATACTGTGCAATTTTATATATAAGTTACAACAACAATAGTCATCTTTCAAAATATGACACACACGATAGATCTTTAGTATATAATATATGTAATATATTATATTTATACTTTATTTATAACTTTTTCACATTTTTCCACTACAGCAGTGTGACCTCTGACTCAGCCAACGGTCATACCAAGTTGAGTCCACTAGAATAGAGCCTGTGCCAAACTACGGCAAACATGGCGGTGTGCACAGCGTTGGCAGGGGAACACGGCAGACATGTTAACGTCCTGATAACGTGCTACGGCTATAACAGTCAGTCTGAGTGCGTGTCGAGTCCTGGTCACCTCCGAATTAATCGTGTGACTTTACTGTGTTCCCCAAGTTGTTCGGAATCCACTATAATCAGGAGGTCCACCCTGTCAGTCAACTCCCCTTCTCCCTGAGGTGCAGGAGTCTGCCCTTAGAGTGCCTCAAGTTAATAAACAGACTCACTCTTCCCACCAGGCTTAAAGCAGAAATGCTGAAAGCAGGCGTTGGTAAACAAAAAGGCCTCTGACTCTATCCACTACCGAAACCAGGCTTTGGTTTCTCCTTTTCAGTCATAGATTTCTCAGCCTTCTCCAGCATTAATGTAGCAATGCTCAAAAATAGTCAAGTTGGTCAAGAACTGAAACTCGACATAAAAGAAAAACTTTTTAGGTGAACACCTGGATCCATCCTTGGTAAGGGCAATATAAAACGCGGTTGCCGAGTATGTTTTTACCACAACCTCCGAAGCAGAGCAGTGGTCAAGAGAGCCCCTCATTGGGTATAGTCGTGGCGCCGCGTTTTTTTCTTTATCCAGCTCCAAAACGGGAATTTTTTTTTATATTTAAGTTTAACAATTTACCTACTACACCACCCAAGTAGAAGAAAAGCAGGTCCGTACATAAGAAGCAGTGGAGGGGTAGCGACTGTAGCTCGAGGGAGGCAAGTTTTTGCTGCTTTCAAATAGATTTCCGATAGGACCCCCTCCTGCCCCCCCCCTGCCCCCACCCCTTGCGCACCCGCATTACCCAATCTACTTTATAAATCTACTTTTACACCGAGTGCGGTATTAATATCGTATAGGCGGTCCCCTGACCGAATTTCCAGAGGCAGGGGGTTGCTTCTCTGCGTCAGCTAATAACTTTTCAAACTTTTCTTGTGTCGTCTCTTAAGCCCCCTTCCTTCCATTTTCAAAAACTGCCTCGGAGAGACCCCTTGTATGTTTACCCTAATCATTCTTAATCATGCTATTCATACGAATGCGGCTTCCCTTGTTTTAAAATTATTGCCATTATTTTATTTGGTGAATAAATTTGTGTTACCTACCATACAATATATATTTTAGTTGTTTGGTATGATTTGGGCTGTGAAGGGTTCATTCAGAAATATTTTTATTTTATGAAATCTTATTATATTTTCTTACTAATTTATTTGGCGGGTCCAAATTAATAAAGCCAATGTAAAATACTGTAAAATTATTATAAACACAATTCCAGGTTAACTGCGAAAACGTATAATGGTTTTAACCCGGAAAATATAGATGAAGTCCATAACTAAGACTTGGCGCGATTGTTCTAGGTCCCCTCTAATTTTGGATATAATAAGCCTAGTTTGCTCATGTCAAAAACGTGGCATTAATTAAAAATTCCACAAAAAATATCATTCACGGCTGAATATTCAAAATTCTGCCATAAATGAATTACGGTGCTCTGCCAAAAAGACGAAAATAAAAATTCTGTCTATAAATCAGAACCAGTGTCCGGCTACCACCGTAACTTACAGGTATATACTCGCATGCTCTTATCTTTACATGAGCATTCATTTAAGAGGGCGAAAGGGCAACAATAATTTTTTCGGACAATGCAATTTGCTGTTTTTTTCGACACCACCGTCGAGTAATTTTAATTTTATGGCATAGACTTAATGGTGGGTTCAATCGTCCTCTTATACAATAGTATGTACTGAATAGCTACTCCATGCACTCCTGCCAATTTCTATCAAATCCACACGTGTTCTGACCGACTGTTTTCATCCCTATGGGCGCGTATAATGAACATTTTTAGGGGAGCCTGGACCTGAAGCTGTCTTGCACATTATACGTATGCCTACATCTACACTTTAAGTTTTTAGAACACGAATGCAGATTAAAAATATATTCTTTGCTGTTAAATTAAATTGCTGTTTTCCAGTATTCGCTGCAGGCATTAAAATGAAGGCTGAATGGTACATAAAGTCAGGACATGTAGAGTAGTAGTACGGACTCCGACTTTCCCCCGAAAGGTTGTTGGTTCGAGTCCTACACTTGCTACATTTTCTGGCCATGCATGAGAGGGCATGTAAAGCAGGTGGTGGTTCTAGTAGAAAGCCGTTAGGGCCTAACTCAACCAGGTTGGCTTATTAATAGAACGGAAATAATTACTTATTTATGTATTTATAAGAATGGGGAGATGACTTGAAAAGTGTTAAGGTAAATTAAAACTGTGATTAATGTATTAGAAGTTTGAAGTTGTGGTAGGGAAACTGGCTAAAGCTGCCTAAACATGCAAGTAGCTCCCATTCAAAGCATTGAGATAACCTGGCTCATTAAGCAATAATCACCGCGTGGAAGATGGGAAAATCAAGTGCAGAGTATTTGCTGCTCCGGGAAATTTCTTCTTGCGAACTTTCGAAACTCCTTCCTTTCATTTCTTCCGTGCTAACGTGAAATTATGGGGAAGTATATGAAACGCTTGCTCAGAAAGCAGTAGTACAGTAGAATCAAGGCTACATGATGTTGTTGTTGTTTCCAACGCCTGCTTTCAACATTTCTGCTTTTAGCAACCCTGTGAGCCTGGCGGGGGGAGTGAGTCTGTTTGTTAACTTGAGGCACCCTAAGGGCAGACTCCTTCCTTCACCTCGGGGGAAATGGGAGTTGACTGACAGGGTGGACCTCCTGATTATAGTGGATTCCGAACCACTTGGGGAACATGGTAGTGCCACACGATTAAATCGGAGGTGACCAGGACTCGACACGCCCGTAGACTGACAGGTATTGGCTCAGCGCGTTATCATGTCCCACCATATTCCCCTGCCAACGCTGTCCACACTACCAAGTTTGCCGCAGTTTGAAACATGTTATGCTCTCATGGAATCAACGTGGTAAGGCCGTTGGCTACATGATGAAACAACCCTATACCTTACAATTTTCATTACTGGTTGTTTTCGCGCTTTTTCGTTTATTTTTGGTGACGTAATTTTTTCATGGATATGAAAATATATGAATGTGATGCAGTTTAATGTTTGGACAGAGGCGGTGAAAACCCACCGGAAAGAA
The DNA here is from genome assembly GCA_963971405.1 of Psococerastis gibbosa. NCBI lineage: Eukaryota > Metazoa > Arthropoda > Insecta > Psocodea > Psocidae > Psococerastis > Psococerastis gibbosa. Next base: position 29,249,647 of record OZ020487.1, read on the forward strand.
ACTTTGGAACAAGTTAGCATTTTGCAGATAGAGCAGTTGGCAAATCAAGGAGCGATATTTCATTGCTATTGAAAGATTTGATTACGTTTGCCAGAATTCAGGACGAATAGAGGAAGATGCCACCCTAAACGACCAAGAATGAGGTGGCTCGATTATCTTTATATATAAAAATTACGTGTCACGTTGTTTGTTTGCGATGGACTCCTAAACTACTGAACCGATTTTTAATTTGATTTGCACACCGTGTGCAAAATCGACCCAACTTGAAAGATAGGATAGCTTACATTTCAATTTATAGTCGCAATATTATTTTATTGCAAATTATTTGACTGCATTACATGGTTGCATAATCGCAAATTCACAGGAAAACGTAAAAAGACAAACCCTGCTGCGGAGCAGTACATGGGACGGGATGGGTGAAAGATGCGGAAGTATTACATGCCCAATGAAAAATGTAATGCAGACAACGGAGAATGTGGAAAATTGACGGAATCCCTGACACGACATTCATTGACTGTTCGGCGGTTAGTAGTTCGCCGGGTAAACTAGTAGTATATATAATAAGGCTAGTAGAAAAAGCGCAGTGATGTTAGGAGAAAGGTAGTGAGAATTAGGGACAATAAGTAATTTATATCTCTTTGAAGTTTAAAGATTTGACCAGAATCCTGAAAGAAGACGCCTGACTATACGACCAAGAATGAGGTGGCTCGATGATATGGACGTCCGGGGATTTGGATGACTGGCTTGCAAAAGGCACCCAAAGATGAAGCTTGTAGGAGAAGATAAAGACGACGATGTTTGATGCTAATCATCCTTATTGACTCGCCAATACCCAGGTCCCTGCCGAGAGCAGTGCGCATTGTTGTCTTCAGGACCACCACCGGCCACGAGTACCTTCCTTCCCACCTGCTTCACATCGGGGTCCTTGCTTCGGATATCTGCCCCCTGTGTAATGAAGGTTGAAATGAATGCAGAACATCTACCCGAGGGCCAACCCTGGTAGAAGACGGGGAAGACACGGACGACATCTTCCGGGAGACAGCAAGGAGATACTGGTCAGCGCCTCACCAAAAGGCTAACCTGCCAAGGGTGGGCGTTGGCTGGTAAGTATGCATGTTTGATACTTATCGAAGTTAAATATAAAAATAATTGAGTGTGAAAAGGGGAGGATTAGACGGAAGGAGCAATATTGCATTGGTTAACCAGGTTCTGTTTATAGTGTAAACGGTTTTAAGAGTAGTACAAAGCGATCTATAGCTTTCCGTTATCGGATGGAGGCCGTGTATAGGTTTCAGATACTAGGGCCAGACCTGTTGCACCTCTGCAACGGTTTTCACTACACTAAGACATCCATTTATGGATTTCCTCTACGCCTGCAATTGGTTTATGGATTTTGGATAGTGCGCCGACTTTCAGACACGGTCTCATGCCGCCATCACCCGCCAGATTTAGTGTTTAGCTTGTGGGGCTGGCAATAAAGTGGTAGATGAGGAAATTAATCGGGATTCAACAGGTGTTTAAGTACCTTAGTAACTTTTGTATCGAGTGTTCAATATGGTCGGTAATCGTATTATCTATAAAGCGTTAGAATAACATTTGATCCTGCAAGGAAGCAAAAATACTATTTTGGTTCGATGTATTACACTTACTTTTATTCTAGACTCGCGTATCCGAGCTTGGTTAAGTCATATGCTTACGTCTTACATTGTGTCAATGTTAGCTTGAACCAGTGGCGGGTGACATTGAGAACGCGTTGGTACCAGTGTGCCAACAGCCAAAGTTCCCACAAAAACAATTCCATTTATGACCGAAAAATAAATGAGGTCGTTGGCAGGGCAAAGTTCAATGAGCCACTAAAGTAGGCCCGTGTCCATAAAAACCATTCAAATTTATTTATTTTTATATTTGTAATAAAAAGGTTAAATCGCTAACAAACAGTTTAATGAATGTATCTCTTCAATCGCCTCACTAAGTAACCTAATAGGTACTAGTGTCGAGTTGCGACACGTCTCCGATCGCATGGTGTGTAGAGACTCGCACAAGTACAAGCACACTACCACCTTGCCACCAAAGTCGCATGAATAACAGACCTATTCCATAGAGGATCAGTCTAACTGAGAGGGCTTTAAGTATGCGTTCATACTTTACACAGGCGCAGATATCAGACAGCTGAGATGGTAATTGGGCCCAAAATTCTGCGGTCGGGTGTGATTTTTTCAGAGCTTAGCACAGCTGGGTAACCGAAATTAGAGGATGGCTTGTGGTCCAGCGGTTAAGACGACGCCCCGGTTAGGCGTAGATCGTGGGTTCGAATCCCGCCAAGCCAGTTTTTTCCATATCCTCTAATTTTGGTTATAACGAGCAGGTTACCTCTTCAACCAAAGTTAATTTAATGTCAGTGTCATTCAGAACATATAATACTACAATGTACAGCTGGGTAAGTTTTAAAACGTATTAGGGAAAATATTACATTGTGTTGAAATTATACATTGTACTTATTTATGTAGAATACAAAGATAATACAGTATATCATTGTAATCGAGCCTATATAGGCTATATGAGGAACAAGCAGACGGTATTGAGTTGAAAAAAATATCGCATTTTGAGAACATTACAACATATATATCATTCGGCATTCATTTTAAGGCGTGTGTCTATACCTACAGCGTATACTGGAATACCGTATTTTCTTAGATAATAAAAAGGGGAAAACCTCCAAATACTGTAGCCGTACCCCTTATGTGGTATTCTCGGGTACTTAAGAGCAAAACGGAAACACCCCACTACGCGTTTTTTGTTTAAAGTCGAATATCACAGGAAATATTGATCGTAGACATGGCCGTGCCCAGGGGGTGGTCCATAGTGTCCGGACCCCCCTCCCCCTCCCCCCGTAATAAATTTTTGTATGTAAACCTGTATGGTTTGAAAAATTTATCCATTAATTCATTAATAAATAAGGGGAAAAAATGTTTGTACCCCCCCCCCCCCGAAATCAAAACCTGGGCACGGCCTTGCTCATAGACCTGTCAAAAGTAATTACGCCTCTACATTTTGTTACATGACATGTGGCCGACACTAACACCGATTGGAACTCATTCGTCAGGGGCCCCAATTCTTATTCTTGAGGGAAAACTTATCAGTAAGGCTACCCAGGAAACATTTATTTAAATTAAAAATTTATCAAAATCCACGTTCTCATAAATCTTAATTGATTAGGTAATCGAATCGTCCCAGGAGTACGGTAACCAATCAACATTTTTATAAGTTCTGGGCTAGTGGCGTGTCAAGTCAAATTTGAAAATATTCTAAAGAAATCACAAAGCTTTCCTTATGCTACGTATAAATAGGAAAGCAATAAGTTGTTCGTTTTTCCTCGATGCCACCGTAGTAACGTACGCGTAAACAGTCCATCAGTTAAAACCCAAGGGGAAAATTGCTAACAAGGATACCAACAAGTAGCTGCTGGAAAACCCAATATGCAAGTCCCGTGGGATATCTGAAACCTATATTGGTTCCCGTCAACTACCCCTTGGCGTTTATGCTCACCTACTAAGCTTTTTATTAAGAAACATCACACACGAACTTCATTGTTTAGTATTTAAGCAAGTTCCAGTGAGATTTCAAAACAAATGGTACAGGTGGCATAAAACCATCCTGTTCCCAGGATTTCCGATTGACCGTACATGATCGATACAGTGAAAAATATATTCCTCTCCAAAATGCATTATCAAAAAGGGTAAAGGGCGTAAAAATACGTTGGGGGGACTTTTGCAGGACCGCACATCATTTTCCGAATTTCCATCAGGCACGAGATAGTTGGCTTGGCCCAGGATCTGCTTGGTCCCGGGCATAGGGCGTGGTGTTTCCATTTCGACCCCGCCTACCGAAAGCTCTGGATGGCCAATAGAAAGCGGTAGAATTGATCAAGTCGGGACGTAGCCTGTTGGGAAAGGGTTGCCGCGGCTGCGCAGAGAGTTCCAGGTTCTGCTACGAACTCCCCCTTCCCCGCGAGCCCCCCAACCTCTGCTGCTGCTGCTGCTTGAATGTAATATTTCCCCAGTTTGCTCTATGATGATGGAATTCCATGATTTTCCCCGCGTCTGTCTAATTCGTTTTTAGAGTATGAAAAGCAACGTCGAAGAATTTAAGTAATTTCCACAAATAAATTTCCAATTCCAGAGAGGAAAATTGCGGAATATTTAAATATTGAACACGGCGCTCGGGAACTGTTTTTTTGTTTAGCTCGTAAGTTTTTTCGTATTTCGGTATTTAATTAATTTTGACGAATGATAAGAAACTCTAACAGCTGCTGCTATGTTAAATATATAATTTTTGTGATTAAGTAGCCTTTATAAGTGGAGTGGAGCCTCCCACTCTAAAGTGGGGTGAAATTAATCGCTGCTTTTTGTGGTTACGAGTCTATCATAAAAATTGAAGAGTCGCCAACTTGCAAAATGCGTAAAACCTCCTTGATTTGGGCCTATTCATCAATTTTTTTCTGCGGGGGAGACCCCCGGGCCCCCCTTTCTCCAGGATGAAATATTAGTAAAACCTCACAAATTTGGGCCCATTTATCGATTTCAAGGTTTCAAGGTCTTGGGGTCCTAAGGCCCCCCCCCCCCAGAAATTTTGGGAATTTACGCCAATGCAAAAAGTAGGTACCAACCAAACTATTACACGCATGGGGCCAATAATAAGATAGAAACTTATGAGCACACGTCCCGTTGAACATAGATAGATAGCCTGCCCTAAAATTCGATGTGTTTACAGACTTCTCATTTTTTTAATTAATTAACAAAGCAAGATATTAAAGATTTAGCTCATTTCAGTTGTAGAAGACTTGTTCATGCATCATGCATCATATGGTATATACATATTATTAGTATGTATAGGGTATTTTTAATTTTTAATTTTTGTACCGTAGTTTGTTCATAAAAATTTCACGTATATAGGTAGATACCATGAAAATACTACAAAACCAAAAATTAACAATACCCAATTATTTGATGCATAAAGTAGTTTTCTGCAACTGAAATGAACCAATATTTTAATAACTTGCTTAGTTAATGGAGTAAAAAATAAGGATTCAATTTCGGGCTTCAAATTTCCTACGGGGCACTCTTAAGAGTAAATGAAGCCTCGCATTTTCCATTTGTTTTACACAAATTCAAATTTCTCGTTAAGTTTCAATCGTTGAGTCATACTATAGGGGTGTCGTAAAGTAGAAAAAATGTTCCTCTTCCGTAACTATCACAAATTGACCACAATTTTGGAACTTCTTAGACCTGATATCCTCAACGGTCATTCTTTGTCAAGCGCAATAACCGTGGTCTATATAATCAAATATATAAACACCTAATGACTTTTTGTTCTATTACTAAGCCAACCTAGCGAAATGTATATCAAAACGCACAGGAATATTTTTTATAGTTTATGACACCTCTTTGATGTTTCTATGATTGATATTTAATGAGAAATTTAACTTTGGCGCAAAATATGAACAGTCATCGCTGAATTTGCCCTTAAAAACTATGCCTACATTTTCACCTGATTGTATAGCTTTAAACATGACTCTTAGCATGAAGGAATGAATTGATTGCTTTAAGCAATCGGAAAATCTATGTTCAATATCGGAAAATCGATTTTAAGCTTGGGCTGCAGCCCAAACCTGTTCTGTGGCCCATTGCTCGGTTCGCTTTGCTTTCGTTCACATTCCACATTTTGAACTTGAAAATATGATTAGCTAGTGGCTTTTCTGAAATAAGAATAGACTGAGTTTTTTGTGCTATAGATGGGTACTCACGATTCTGTGGAAACTGCTTGAGGGAAAAATAAAACATAAATGACAGAAAGTAGGAGTGTGATGATGGGACGGAGTGTGATTTATTATATATACGGCTTTTCAGTAGTGTAGTAGTATAGTAGCGTAGTAGTGTAGTAGCGTAGTAGTGTAGTAGTAGTGTCAGACCCATGCGACTGACATTGGGGTCGACCAAGTGCTGCAATAGGAAAGCATATTATGTTTCATAAATATTAACTGTCATAAATGTAAATTTTCTACGTCGAAATACCGTACATAATCTGAAAAGGCTAAAAAAACAGGTTTTCAAATTTTCCCCCGGGAGAGAATCCCCACTTCCTCTTCCGCGGTGACAGTGGTGGGGAATCAAATAACCTGCTATGTCAGTAAGTCCCCAGATAATGTTTAGAGGGAGAGTGGGGAGACTGTTCAATCTGTGTACTTCCACTCGATACGTTCAGGTCTCAAAATAAAATAGGCCTACTATAGTGTGCGTGTGGGTGGGCAGGGGCAAATTTCTCTCAGGCCCGAGACCCTTTGATTTTCTCAACGACCCTATAACTGGGCCACCCGGAAAAGAGCGCTGTACGCTTAAAAAAGAATCATCTTATACATAATAGTGTTTCCCACAAGTTTAAATTTTTAAAAAAATGTAAATATTCAGAACAAAAAATTACACGGCACATTCAAGCCCAAAAGGGTATAGAAAATGAAAAAAAAAAAGTAAAAGAAAGGAGAGGAAATACTCATTTCGGAAATTTGCAATGAGAATAAGCTGTGGGAAGAGCCGTTACTGAAGATGGACATGTTAGACAAAAGGCTGGGCGAGTCATCTCAGATGGCCCACAGCGAGGTTTAATCACTGCTGAGTATTCTGAGACAAAAGGCTGCAGCATCCGGCAGTCAGCATTCCACCGACAGCAAAAGAGTGCTGAAATGGTAAAGCAGTCGGCCATATTTTTTTTTTAGCTGCAGCTCACGTTGGCTGCCATACACAATAGTTGATCACGGTCAGTAGTTCATTTGGAAATTTCCCCATCAACCGCAATTACTGTTGTCTGTTGTATACTGTATATATGGGATAAAATTGGGGTTGCCGTTGTTTTATTTTTTCATTATTTTTATTTCTTAATGGATCCTCATGAGCGTTTTTTAAACGTAATACTAGGGGTAGGCTACACAATAATCTGTGGTAACCCATGGTTTTTGAAACTACAAGATACCCCCAGGTCCATGTCAACCACTATTTGCCGGCCCAGGTCCAACCATGGACTAAGCCCGAGTTATAGTACCAACCATTACGGCTAAGTTCAAACCCCTCATGCACTCACTGCGGAGGGGATTACGGTGACTTACAAAACTTAATTTTGGAGTGCTCCAATTTTGCCACCCATAGAGAAAATTTGTTTGACAGTTTAATACCACTTATTACATCACCTTTCAATTATCAACAGATTTTAAGCAGTTATATGAGATACCATTTACTCCACAATTGCACACAAACTTGTTCCATATCCGTCTAGCATAAACCAAACTCATATAAATAAAAGAAATAAATTAACTCCATAGCCATATTCCATATACATCAAAACCTGATCATGGCCGAATGATGTGTTCAAGGCCAAAAAAAGATACAGCTTTCGGAAGAAGCACTACGCTTCTTGTTTGAATCTCTGACTTGACATTGAAAAAAAAAAATAGAAAGTTTTCAATTCAATTCGTCAATTTTTTTTCAAAATGTTAGAAAAAATCGATCGAGTTAACTTTCTAAAATGATTAAGTCATTGATACATTGGGATGAAATAACTTAACTAAGTTTATTCCCTTCATTAGTGTTTTCTAGACGAATTAAAATTGAAATTGGGGGGCAGAATTAATAAATGAATGGCTCAGGCGTAAGAACTGGTAAAGGATCCTCTTCTTTTACCACTGCCCTGCTTGGAATGTATGGTCTGCAACATGCCCGGCATTTTCATTACCTTTTAAGCTAAGGTACCCATTACGGTTGGGGTGACAAAACCCCTTCGGAATTATATTGCAGTTTTATATGGGATAAGATCAGGACACGGGGACATGTCAGGACATGTAGAGTAGTGGTATGGACTCTGACTTTCACCCGAAAGGTTGTTGGTTCGAGTCCTACACTTCCTACATTTTCTGGCCATGCTTCGGAGGGCATGTAAAGCAGGTTGTCCCGGGCTTTCTTAGTTGAGTGTAAGAGAGGGCTTTATAGCCCCAACTCCGCTAGGTTGGCTTAGTAATAGAACAAAAAACGTCCTTATTTAAAGATAATATTGACATTCAATTAACTTTGTTGAAGAGTTGACCTCCATTTGGCGGGATTCGAACCCGCCAAGTCCACTTTTTTCTTTGGAATTTTTTTCATGTCACATCTAGTACCGAACCTCGACCTTTTTATCCTATCCAGTTTCCTAATAACTGGACTACACGAGGGGAGATTTACAGACCCGCTATGATATAGTGTGACCTGGCCGGGAGACATTTGTCTAGCACAGGATGGGATGTTATATGCAAACATCATTTAGAATAGTTTATGTAAATTTTGTGGGACCCTGTGACTAATGTCAGTGTCCCCCTGTGAGCCCTCTTCAAGACGAGGGAGCATACATCTCATGAAAATACGGAAATAATGACCATATTACGACAAAAGACCACATATTGCATTAAATTGTGTCCCAAGTGTTGTAGCTTTATAAAGACGAAGTTTTTCAAACTTGAGTTAAGCGACGTATCTATGCAATAAGTTAAAAAATATCAAGAGACTTGCTTTTTGTTTGTATTTGAAATTTAAGTTTTTTAGCCTGGCGATTACAGTTAGGTCAAAGGCGATTATTATTCAGCCAAGCTGTGAGTTATTATTTAATTTAACTTGGAATTATTATGTCGATATATTACAAAGCATACCATTGAGACTATTACTTGCACATCTCCACACCCCCACAGTCCTTTTTCAAAAATTAAATCCAACTTTGCAGGAAATTCTTAGAACCTTCAATTATGTCATAAAGTAAAAGAAATGTTCCTTTAAATTCTAATATATAGAATTTGGACCCCACAGACTTAGATATCCTTCAGCCTGACATTCTCAGTGACCGTTATTTTTTTACCAACCAAGTTTAGTAACTGTAGCCAATCGGTTTTAGTGACGGCCACAAATTGTAGAAGAACTGTTCTTCTTCACTATGACAACTCATCTATTGCTGGTAAAGCTTAATGGCTATAGTGTAATAATATTTAACAAAGGGTTAGTTGGACTTACTTACTGTATCTCTATATTATGATTGTAACGAAGTAAGCAAAGATTGCTATTTTAGTTTCGTAGACTATAGGTCTCAACTAACAGGCTGTTCTTGACCATCATCCCCTGTTAAGCCCCAAGTCTATCCTCATATAGATACGATGTTTAAAAGCTAGCCTGAGGTTTAGGGGGAAATTTAAACAACTTGTAAGACCAGCACCACGCACAGCCAAGAGTGAGCAACTGGATCCTAAACTACAGGGATTCGCCTAGGTACCTTAGAAAACTCCCGAATTAACTGAGAGTGGGGAGAAAAGCTACTAATAGCCCTAAATTGCTTGAAGACCATCTCTTAGAGAAAGCTTTCTACAATGTCACTCAGCCATTACCGTATTACAATGACAATAACAGAGCTACCTGATTTTGTCGATATTTTGACGATTTCAATTAATACTTTTCTGTTTATTACTTGATTGTATGGTAATTTAACAGAATAATTTATTTATTTATTTATTTATATACAGTATATACTACTATAGTAGCTAAGAAACAGGCGCAAGAGCAGCATGTAAATGTAACACAACATTTTGCGAGAAGCACCCCCCTCCCTCCCCGCAGAAATGTTTCGCAGATATCGGTACTAGAGTACAAGGGAAACAATTTATTTTATATGAATTTCAGAACCTTTTCAAAGGAATTTGAGGAATTCAAAAGGCTGAGTTAACTGTTGTGTTTCAACTTTTAATAAAAAATTACAAACGACGGAACCTTCCACCTGAATGAAATATTGGAGCCTTTTTTTAGCGAAACATCTCCAACAGCACAAAGCGGAATAATAACAAGAACCTAATATTCTGTAGGTAGGTACCTGTGTTATAGCGTCAAAGCAATATTATATTGAAACTAATTGTTTGTCCTATACTAGGGCCTATATAGCATTGTGCGGTACCTAATACTGCACTAACACAAATGTAGAGCTTAAAATAATATGAGGCAATTGAAAGAAAACTAAAAATACGCACCCAATGCTTGGAAATCTTTGCCACAGAGAATATGAACTGTGAACTTTAAAAATTTAAATTAAAAAAAAAAAAACAATAAAACCATAAAACTACTCTGAGTTGAGCATGCGTCACAGCAGAAATTTCTCGGTCAGTTGACTGAGCCATACTGTGTATGTGTTACAAGATGATCAGTCATCGTACAAATGATATTTGTGATGCGAGCTTTCGTATACAGTATGGCGGCTATTCCACTGGTCGATTTTCCCGTCAAATGTGATTAAGAAGAGTCTGCTACCATATATATAAATTAATTTATAATTGATAATTTAAATATCTACCGATATACCGTAATAGTCTCCTTAAAACAAAACAAACAAAAAAATCTCAAATCAAATTTGAAGTAAAATTGACCAGTGGAATACCCGCCTATGATATATCATTTGTTACACTTGTACAGTATGTCTCAGTCAACTCACAGGGATTTCTCTGCTATGACGTATAGCTCAATTCAGCGTAGTTTTACACACAGCTTAGTTATGCATGCACAGTATTTATATAATTTTTATTTATTTATATCGGCTCATATTTTACGTAGCTAGTAAGCCTGCGTATACCTGCGTGCACCTGTATGTTACGCTATATTATTGTAATGTAAATGTCTTGGCATTGGAACCCATACGCAAAACTAGTACGGCAGTACGTGCAGAGTAATGAAATCACTATCAAAAGTGCCTGTTCAAAGAAAACATGCTGGAATAATCGAAAATTAACGGGAGAACCTTTGAAAAAGCATTGTTGATGGAGATGATTGACAGTAGATAAAAATTAATTAGCTAACTCTGTGATGCTACCTGCCGCAACAGCCGCAGTTACTCCAAATATTTTAATATCAAACAATGGAGGAGGGAAAGGGGATCTGCCTCGGGCTTTTCCAACCCCCCATTCTCATCCCCCTGCATTCTCAGCGACATATTATAATCAGCCCCTGCTCCGTTTTGGACTTTAGGACCTTTGAGGGTGAACATCGCCTTTTTGGAACTTGGAGTTGGGGAACGACGAGATGCGTCAAAAAAATGTGAAGGTATTTCACCAAATTTCAGCTGCGGGCTAATGTCCCATTTCACACCACTTTCTTCAGTCTTAATTTAATTTTTAAATATTTTTCACACTAAAGCTCTGCCGTTCCAATACAATAGGTACACCTAAATAGGGGTTCTTAAGAGTATCCCGTAGGTAATTGGCAGCCCGAAATTTAATACTTTTTATTTTTTATTTAATTAACTGAGAAAGTTATTAAAATTACATTTTTTGACTTAAAATGATTTTCTGATTCTGACAGTGTAAATACAGTGTCTCGATTTTATGAATCATACATAACTACCCGTACTATGGTATTGTACATAGTTTTGTTAGTAGGCTATATCCACCATCACAAAGTTGCTTCAAATTAAATCATTGTAAAATATTAAATTTTCAGAATATCCGGGCTGCAGGTAAAATAAGTTTGTCTAAAAATTTATCTGCCGGCTAAGAAACTACCCTTGCTCAGTTTGAGAAATTGAAATGAAAATTAAGGGCTGGCTCATTGTTAAAGCTATCTCACCCCCCCCCCCCCCCCAACCAGCTCCCCGCCTGTGCCCTCTTCTGGCTTCTTAACTCAATTATTTTGAAGGTTTTCTCAAACTGTGTTTAACTTAAATATTATGCAGTTTCTCTCGGCTTTCCCTATTAACAAAATAACTTTGTGAATAATTGGAAACAGCAATTTTTCATAATGGAATTTTTTTTAAACTATTGTAAATACATGCATCATCAGCGTACACATAAATACCTCCATTCTTTTGAAGTAGTCTATTAATTTATTGACCATTAATATACTATATTTTAATAAGGTTTAATAAGCCAACAAACTGCCTTGCCAAAAAACTAACGCCCCATGGATTTCGGACATTATTTATATTGTTTCCATATGATTTTTCGCCACTGGCAAACTGACATGGATACACCAACTACAAGCGATAATGGACAAGATTAGACAATTTTACCATTGATGCAATTTAACAGGTGAAAGCATGACTTAACCAGGTATAGATATGAGTCAAGTCACTTAGGTAGAAGAGGCAACCTCCTCAAGACCGTATCCGAAAAGAGGAATAAAAAAAATCTGGACAGGGCCGACTTCGAGCCCCCGATCTACTTGTATGTCTCGGAAAGGCATGTACATCGTGGTTTCAAGTTCCGACTCCAGCTCTTATCAGTTTTTTTCTTACTCCCTTTTCAGAAGTAGTGAGTACCAACCAACCCCATTCTTCATTCTTCTACTTCTTCTTGTCCGTTTCCAATTCATCCCTCCAGGGTTTTCGAGGACTTTCGGCCAGTCGTCTTCCTACCATCCTTACTTGGAAGGTACATCTTTTTCGGCATGCGGTCGTTTAACATTCGTACGACGTGTCCCAGCCATCTTATGCGTTGCGCTTTTATGAACCGGACTACGTCTTCTTCGTTGCGTATTGCGTCTATTTCGGCGTTGTTTCTCACACGCCACTCTCCATCTTCGCATAGGGGTCCATAGATCCTCCTTATTACCTACCCTCATTATTTTTCTAAATAACTAACTGGAAGGGAAGACCAACGCTCGTAAAATTCACCACCCAAGTTTCATTTGATAATGTCACGGCTCATAGAAATAGCTGTCTGGTAAGCTAAGGAAGCCATTAAGGGCGGGAACAATTAATTGTTGGGTGATCCGACCAGAATGACAGTGTTCTCAATCGTTTTCTGTCAGCAGGCTCGTTTTTCAGCAATATTCAGCACAGCTGTGCCCTCTTAATTGTTTTGTGGCCATTTCAGACTCCTCAAGTCTTCTTCTGAAGTCAGAATCTATCGATTGGTGTGTAGTAAATCTTTCCGTCTTGAATTCCTTTAGTCATCTCCACCGTGTGTGCACTAGCGTTTCAGATGGGGGGAGGGGGAGGCATCGAAGGCTGTGAATGTCATCCAACAGGATTATAAACGTTATTAGGTCTATTAAATGCATACAATACTACGCATACATTCTGTTTTAAACAATTTGAAGAACGCAATATCGGAAGAAGTGCATCTTCATACGTATTATTTTCGAATTTTTGTACCTACAAACTGTCTCTCTGACTGAAAATATTCTGGAATGCGCAGGTAATTTTTATGATTTATCCCTATAGGCTATATATTGTACATGCATTTCAGTCAAGATACAACGTATGTGACAGTAATGGGAGAACAACAAATTGAATAACTTCCCAACCCCCGCAGTGTCGTGGGCATTATCCAGTTTATTCATACATTTCTCAAAAATTCTGGCAACGTTGCCTATATGTTTAGCCACTGCTGATCGCTTGTTTATAACGCTAAAAACCTGGCTACTATCTGGAACTTGTGTTGAGAGAATGAACGGGTTAGCGGTTCTAAAATATGCCGAAAGGGACAGTGAACAAGTAGGTATATTATACTTGTTCACACAGAAGCAATTATGTAACTCAACGAAATTTTCGAGGAAGTTAAAGCACAGGCTAAATTTTGTGTTGTAGGCCAACTAATTAAATTGTTTCTCTATTTTAGCTTATACATTTATTCTTCCAAAATTATTTATTATGTAAGAATAAATATTGTTAACCACCTAAGATTAAGTTAAATTCGGGTAAGCTATTGTAAAAGCATTCCTTCCACCAAAACAATAAATCACAACTTTCTTTGTACCGACAAGGCGACAAAACCAGCCAACTCTAAGAAATTCATTTTCAACGTTTAACAGACGGAAACGTACTGACCCGGAATAATAGCGATGCACAGTATTACGACATGATACAGTATGTTGCCTTTAATACCATTCCGCAGCCGTGTGGGATGACAACGAAAAATTCTTAAAAGTCACCACTGCCCCGGCGGTTCCCTTGAGTTCCAAATAGGTTCCGCATCTCATACCTTGTTTGAGGACTTCTGCACGCTAAAAGCTCTAAGCCAGGGGCTCTGAAAAACACTGTGGCAGATTATTGTCAAACAACCACCCTCTCCTGCCAACAGCACGGTTGCATAAACATATTTTGGAAGGGTTTCCTCGTACAGGGTTATTCACCCTCCTACTGTAGTAGTTTCAACTACTAATGTAGCACATTCCAATCAAGGTCGGCCACTACACCTGATAAGGCCAAGCTCTGTGTTGTGTCGCCATTTGTACCTCTGTTACCCTATACCCTACCTCAACCTTTGTGATTCATACGCATATAAGGGCTGTCAACGCAACGGTAGCTTAATTTATTGTGTTGGAAAGATGGGAAAGATTGTGTTGTGATTTAATGCCCTTCTTTCCATGGAGTCCTTCACATCTGATCAGGTGCCGCCCAGGCCCGTACCCAAGGCCATGCCCCCTCCTAAATTTGATAAAAAATAATAAATAATGTAAGAGTTTCAGCTAAAACTACTAAAATCACTACGGATGTACCTATCATTTATAGAAAAAATTGTTCTTGCCCCCCCCCCCCAAACTAAAACCTGGGTACGGGCCTGGTGTCGCCCCCTCCCCCCCCCCCCCTCCCCGTCCATCCACTCGCTCTACTCACGGATATGGTGGTAATTAGAGACTTCCCTTCGAATATCCTTTGGACCACCTCTTCGACTCCTACATATGATCTCGGATATTTTTAGCATTCTTCAATAACACCACATCTCAGAGGCTTTTCCAACTTATTATTTTTGTCTTTTCCGTAGAAATGTCTCGTAACCATATGCTATGCTCCCAGCTAATGACTTAAGCAAACTTGTGACGATATTATTATGGACTTCGATGGCATAGTTTGTTCGTACTTGTGCGAGTCTCTACACATCATGCGATCGGAAACCTATCGTAACTCAACACAGGTATTACCTACAGAGGCGACTGAAAAGGTTATTCGGATACATTCATTGAATTGTTCGTATGCGAATCCTTCCAAAAAAAAAGAAAACTGTGAGCATCGGCAGCTACGGGCAGGTGCACCCCCCTAATGGGAAAAAATCACTGAGAATAATAGGTGTAATTTCATAACTTATTTATTGGTCTGGTCATTGTGTTCATTAATTTTTTTGACAAATGTCCAGTAACTTTTTGGAACAAAGTATAAAGTATAAAGTATACTTACTTAACCGTGAACATGGGTTCCCTACTTTTGTGGGCATGCTTAAAATCAGCCAGTGTTATAAAAACGGCCACAGTGATTATGGTCTCGGCATGTACCTTTCCCCCCTCAGCTCAAGGTCTGGCACCGCCCATGAATGAAACCGTTGGTTTTCATTTGTAATCCGCAAATCCATGACAGAGAATGTAAAATAGAACGTAGTAGAAAAAGTCAATATTTTTTCTTTTTACAAAATATTGCTGAATATTTTATTGTACTGGACTGGTTTGGTCGATATTTAGAATCTAATCTTTAGGTATAAATATAAATATAAAACATGAGTAGTTTTCTGTTCCGACCAAGTCACATGTTAAATTTTGACTTCGGTGGTTGATCTGTAGGGCTTTTTATGGACTTTTTCCATGTAAATGAATTTTTTGGGACATTGGCAAACTGGTACAAGTTCTCGTTCTCTACACCGGCTACAAGCAATAATAGAAAATCTGAGACAAGCTTACTGTTTACACAATGTAACAGCTATAAGCGTGACTTAGTCCCAATTATATACTCGTATATAATAGAGTCTAATATTTTTATAGTAGCTGCTCAGCCGTAAATTATTTTCTCACTTAATGATCTCCTCCAGTTTCCCCTAAATGTTATGTAATTTATCGTTGCGTATAGCGATACTTACCAAAGTAGGGCAATGCAGAGTTCATCTTGTATAAGATGATACTAAACAAATGTAGGCCTACTTATATTTGACTAATTTTATTTATTCATTGTGATATCATAAGAAAAATCTATTATCCTGTATTATGCTACATATTAGATTAGTTAATATAATCGCCATAATTGCCATAAATAACCGTTGGTGCTATACTTGTAGGTAAGAAATAATAATAATAATAATAATAATAATAATGATAATGCGTGTATTTATCAAAAAACATTACAAATTATACATTACAAACCGGTGCAAAAAGGCGCGTTGGGATCACCACACATTGCAAAAGTTACTTTATTGCATTAGTTTTTTAATCTGTACCAGTGAGAAGACTTAAAATATAGTTTTTAATGATACACGAGGTAATATTTTCATGGTATCCGGCCACGGTTCTCATCCGTAGCGACAAAAAAAAGAAATAATAAAAGACTTGAAATTAGGTGTTAACTCAAGAGCGTAGTTCCCCAATTAACTCAAACAAAGTCACGCGTTTCAGCTATCATCACGTTATAAAAAACGGACAGCAGACCAAAACTAAAATTGAACGAAAAATTAAAGGAAGCAAGATGAGATAAAATAGCGACGACGCGCATTTTCCCAATTAACTTAACGAAGTCACGCGCTTTCATTTTTCGCGCCAATCACGTGGTGCCTACGGACTGCGTAAATTAAAACTACTATTTTATTTTAAAAAAACCCCACGGTGTAAAATATCACCCAGGATTACCTATATATAAAGGTTTAAATCTAAACGAAATTGGCTACAATAGGCCTGTATCAATTTTTCTTTATCTTTTGAAATTGAAATGACTTCATTGAAAAAGAAACAAAAGGCGAATTTTCTTTAGCTATTTTCTTAATCTATTTTTCCTGTCATTGGAAAATGTTATGGCTTGTTGACACTGCTCAAAAATATACTATTTTGTAGGACTTCAACCCACGATTTAGTCCTGTCCGGGGCATCATCTGTCCTTGTCTCTCCAAATGTCCTCGATCCCCTGTTGCATGATGTTCATCGACAAGATTCGTGTTTGACCTATTGACATAGCAATAAATCACTGAAAAAACTGAACAGGTCTGAGAGCTATTCTTTTTCGATGAGCATGTCAGGACATGTAGAATAGCGGTTCAGACTCTGACTTTCACCCGAAAGGTTGTTGGTTCGAGTCCTACACTTCCTACATTTTCTGGCCATGCTTCGGAGGGCATGTAAAGCAGGCGGTCCCGGGTCTTCCTAGTTGAGTGTAAGAGAGGGCTTTAAAGCCCTAACTCCGCTAGGATGGCTTAGTAATAGAACAAAAAAGTCAATATTTATTTATTTATTTATTTATGAGCATTTTGAACTTGGGGATCGAGAGACATCTGTAGAGAAAAGGACAGATAGTGTTGATGGTAACTATCTGCATAGATCGCGGGTTCGGGTTCTGCTCTGTCCAGGTTTTTAGCGAAGCGACAGGACAACAGGAGGGGAATCGTTCTGTGTCCCGCAAGTTTTCGTTCCTCCCGTTCCACAGCAAAAATGCAGGCGGGACCAGTACCGGGGCCATGGCCCCAGGGCCCCCACAAAGAAGGGGCCCCCACAAAAAGCCACAAAATACAAAACTTACAGTAGATAATTATAGATTAGAAAACCAAAACAAGCAATAAGGCAAATACATCTTCCCATAACTGACCAGTTTATGCTGTCACTGGATAAAAGAATTTCCGCTTATTAAGAAATCGATGAGAAATTTGGGTTTTTAAAATGTTTACAAAATATAAGCACTGGCCCCGAGGATTTAAAAACTAAGGCAGAGAAATTGGTCCATTGTTACTCGGATGACCTGGACGGAAACCTACATGCAATAATTTGAGTTATTACAATTTCGTGAGTTTGTGAAACTCTTTGTGACAGATGAGGGTCGATCATAAAAATAAGATAATCGAAAAAAATAATATCAGTTTTTAAAGGTTCATGTACAACCTAATTTTTGAAAAATGAGTTGCTGATAGTTTTCCGAATGTAGAAGTAGTTTTTAAACTGTACTTAGTTATTATGAGTGCCAACATAAGTAGCGAGCGATCATTTTCCGCACTGAAGGATATAAAAAATTCACATCGCACCAGTACTACAGGGCTTATTGGGCTGCAGCAAATAGGAATAAAATGTTGAGAATAAATGAATTTGTCTTCCTCAGTAAATTATAAACTTTACTACTGTTAAAAACGTAAAGCTCCACCATTTTAGGCCTATATTTTCAAAACATTTCCTCCGGGGGAGACCCCCGGACCCCCCTGTTTGCAGCTGTATGCCTGTTCATTTCTTTGTAAGCTTTCCTGTTGTAAAACTCCAATATTTTGCTCATACATTATGGCTAAATGATATGTTATTTTTATGAATAAGCATTTCTTTGTAAGCCTTATATATTATATACTTTACAGCTGTTAAAATGCTTAAAACCTCACTATTTTGCACTTATATTTTCAAATTTTCACCCCGGGGGAGACCCCCGGGCCACCCTCTTCGGGTTAACTGCAATATTATTTCTATACAATCTCAGCCGTCGTAATGATATCATTACGATTCAGTCCGCATATCCGCTAAATATTATAAGCCTGTGTCGGCCAATAAATTGACGTTTGATGTGTCCATGCTATGAGGTAAACTCGTGTACGAGTAACACCATAACCTCTAAAGAATACACTAGATACAATTGAATTCTCATGAAAAAAAGTACACCAGATAGGATTATAGTCGCCACAGGCCGAAAAAAATCCTGTCTACGAGCTTGTCTGGCATCCTGATTCCTTTGTCTCCATATTATAATAAATCGGTAGTGGAATATTCGTTTAAGGGTATAAGACTTTTCTGCCCGATAAAGGGCCCCCACACAATTCTGGCCCCAGGGCCCCCACAAAGCCAAACCCGGCACTGGGCGGGACATGGAACAGGGACTCATAAAGTACTCATAAATTTCCTTTTTTTAACTTCACAAACAGAAGGGGACAACTGATGTCCTTCTTTTCTGACACGTACATTACTAGAAACTTAGAACTACGAGCACTACGACTAAATTCTTTCCTATAGTTGAGTCGAGTCAGATAGGAAAAATATTAAACTCCACCAACATGTTTGCTAATTCAAAAATTAATTTTTTGTAGCTCAATTCTCTCCTAGATTTGTAGGAGAGACGGCACCGTGGTGAGGGGGGGGGGGGATTATCTCACCATAATAAATTAGGCAACCTATTGTATTTTCATTGTACATCCTTAACTCTAAGAACGGAAAAAATAAGCCAGCCAGTTAATGTGCTTATTTATTCAAATCTCTAATCAACTCTCTTCAAATTATTCGTTTCTTAACCGAAATTAGAGGATATGGATTCGTTTCTTATCCTTACCCAGAATTAGTCCCCAAAGACTCCAAGTACCAAATGGCAGAATATATAATATTAGGTTCCCAATGCATGGTTAGGCCAATTTTCTATCAGCAGCATCCACAACGCAATAATTAGAAGGCTTAGGTTGTGTATTTTGATTTGCTAGCTATGCAGCACGTAGAATGAGTTTGAGAATTTTATTTTCATGAAAGTGTGATGGTAAGACTAGAAAATGCTGAACCTGAACTACTGAACTACTTGACTTTCTAAGGGCTACATTACATAAATTGTACGCTATATGTGCATTAAGTGAGTACGAAGTGGAAAGGTCAATTCCCAGGATCAGGCGCGGATCTAGAATGAGACCAATAAATTTCGATTTTTTATTTTTTTAAATAGGGCTGAAATATTGGGGTTTTACGCATTTTGAGAGCAATAAGGGTTCTATATTATAGGTAATTAATACAATCGACCCCAAGGGGGGCGCCCGGGGGTCACCCCCGGGAGAAAATGTGTGAAAAATAGGACTGAAATAGTGGGGTTTTTCGCTTTTGATGAACCTATTATACTGAACTACATACAGTACAGGAGGTTACTAGAAATCCTAATGCAGTATTGAGAAGCTGTGCACAATTACTTAACCCTCGGCCCAGTACTGCTATTCAATAAACAAAAAAATCGAAACATTTTTGAAATGCTTTATCAATTGCTTCACCGAAGCATTGAAAGCTCTAATATAATATTCATATACAACATATATATACTGTATATATATATATATATAATACAAGCGGGGCTTGGGACCACTTCACGGCCCCGCCCCCCTTGCGCCGCCAGCGGACAGCAGCTCGCCCCTTCGGGGCCTCGCAATAACGTGGTCCCAATGGGCATTACGCAGATCGCCCCTTCGGGGCTCGCATGACAAGTGAGAATGGTCGTAGACTCGTAGTGGCGCAATCGCAATTTAGTTGTTGAACCCAAACCAAGCAGTTACCTAACAAAATGAAAATCTGGCGTTGCACACAAGTCACAACCCCCATTCATAAGGGGCAAGCAACTCAGGTACCGGCACAGCGGCCCACCACAACTCGTGACCCCTGTAGAACAGTCCCCTGCACTTAGCTTATGGAAATGAAAGTCTCCAACGGAGCAACCCAACGATTATCAACTTCAATTTTCAGAATTTTCTAATTTTCCGCGCAATTTTTTTTTTTCTCCTGAGAATAACAAACACAACAAAAATATTGAAATCGGTCCAGCCGTTCACGCGTGATGGCGTAACCAATGGAAATTATATAGGGTATATATAGATTTACATATACTACATTATGTAAGTTATACTATATTATGTACTATATATACCGCTTCTCATCAGACCTGCAAGTGTTTTGTACAGTCTGATAGGTGTTTTTGGTTGGCTCTATCGTGAACACGGTCATTGAGACCTACGAAGACAGTTCACACGTTGCTGCAAGTCAGATCCCAATATGAAGCACTGCTGTGTTTCCACAAGCGACGCGGATGTCTTAGATGCAATAATTTTAGATTATTATATATATTATTATATATATATATATTGTTCTATTATATATTATTGGCCATACCAACTTTAAAAAAATCCTTTATATATTAATGGGAATGTCTGAAGCGGCATTAGGGTACTCGATAGATCAGTGATAAAATTATTGCGAAATAATCAAGGAGTCCTCCAAAACTAGGACGGATTTTTTTTTTTTAACATTCAGGTCCAGAGAATGTTTCACCCTGTTGAGAAATTGGTGAAAATAAGATTAATTCGTTGCCTGTTTCACTGAGATTGGTCAGAAGCTAGATCACTCTGCGATTCATCTGGTTGCTTATATTTTTACGTATATTTTTTTTCAATTGCAACTTCAAACCTGTCCTGTATGTATTTAGGTTGTTGTACGAGGAATTTTTTTATAATGTAATTGCTGAAGACATTACGTTAATTTAGAACGGTTTAAAATTCATTAATATTTACTTCCAACAAGACTAATAAATGTAATGAAAATTTTAGTCCTGTCCTATTGTTGGCCAAAAGTCAGCCTACAGCGGAGTAAGTTAGTGTATCTTATTAATAATTAACAATAAACTTGTTATCCGACGATCGCACCCCCCCCCCCCTCACATTGGCTGACAATTTCATCTGTACACCTATACAAACATTTCATATTTCTAATCAATGGCATCACTCTTTGCAATTCTTTTGGATTCAATTAAAAGCGAAAGGTTACGTATACAAGGAAATGTCACAATGGCTTAGGTAATTATGCACTTACTGAACGTTCCTAATAATCTTTAATAGGCCCTTTATCTGTTTTCTATCCTAGAGCATTTGGATAGCACCTTTCACACATCGTTCATTTTTAACGAAATACATGCTATTTACATGGGAAATTATACATACACTGTTATGCGAGGAATTTCATTCTACTTTATTCTGATTTTTAGATTAAATGGATGGAAAAAAACTTGTCAAACGAGCCGTGATCAGGAATTGTTCGTCCAGTTGGTTAGAAAACTAGACTATTAAATGGAAATGAGACTCCACCCATAACGAATAAGTTTCCCGACCGTTCTGGGTCCACCCAACCCAAATGGAGCCCTGGTCAAGAGAAAGGATCCTCTACTAGCCTCATTGGGTTGTAGTGACACAACAGAGTTTTTTTTATAAATGAACGGTGCGCGCAAGATACAGTATTATAGGCCAGTATATTAAAGATAGACCTACCTGCCAGGCGCAGAGCGGACATTCGCTGGAACTCAGGCTCCTGCAGCCACTTCCACATCCGACGGAACGTCTCCCTTCCGCTCTTGAGCTTGGACCACGGCTTGGGGTTGCGGAGCAAGTCGGACAGGGTGCCCTGCGAGCGGCAGAGCACACGTTGAGCAAAGATGGCCTGTGGAATGCTGTACCGCTTCAGCTCCGCACTGATGCGCTGAGCCAACTCCTTCGTGTTGATCTCCTCCGCTTCGGAACCAGTAGGAGCGTTGAGACCCATGTCCCCTTGCATGCCTTTGCCCTGGCTCTGGGAATGCTGGATTATGGAAGGTGGTGACGGTGACTCCATCATCTCCCGCTTCCCTCCCATGTTAGGAGAATGGTGGGGAGACATTGGTGTTAGTGCCAAACCGTTCATGCCACCATGATGAGCTGAACCAAACTGTATGGCGCCATGTACAGGGGAATGTAGTGAAACTGAGGGAGGGCTTAGAGTTGGACTTTGTGGATGATATCCGGGTGACTCATACCCCGTTGGAGACAAACTCTTCTGGGGTGACTGAAGACCTTGGCTGTACGGACTCTGCGGAGAAAGCGGTGAATGGGGTATTCCGAGACCCAAAGGCGGCGTAGAATAATGTTTTTCATAGCCATATCCCAGGCCCAAGTTATTTTGCATGACGGTAAATGAGCCGGACACACTGCCAGCGTGGCCGTATGCAAATTTGTCAGATACCGTAGAAATGGGAGGGAGCGGCTGGAGTGGAGTGAGTGTTGCGTATGCATTGGGGCTAAGCCCGGTGGACGAGATGCTGGTGAGTGTCTGGTACGTGGGTTCAGGCTGCATACGGAATTCGGACGCGTCGAGCATGGTTGCGGACGTTGGAGACAGTTTGCCAGGCGACAGGAGTTCAGAGTCAGCTGAACCAGCACGCGGAGATACGATGACTGAGAGCTGCTCGGCGTCCTCGCGGTCGCTCCGTACCGCGACAATGACGGCATGCTCGGCGCCGCGGACGTCCGCATGCGCGTCCCCGCCCGGTGAATCTCCACATGGCTCCTCCGCCCCTCTATTTTCTAACAACTCGCCCATGTTGGCCATACGCTTCACCACTCTTCCTTATTGCACTTAAACCACATTACTGCGTCTTCTGTCATTTTTGACTAGGAACCTGGTAAATTCATATTACCCACTAGTGAAATCACAATGTTACAATGCTCTTTTGTCTTCTTCATCTGGTGCAGTAAATTTACCTAGAATTCATGCTGGGTAAAAAAAAATACTCAGGTAGGCAATGCATTTATTTAAATTGTAGTTATAGAACGTACTATTTCACATATAAATATGTACGATATTGACATTGCACGTCAATCCGGCAGTATAAAAATGACAAATATTTTAATAAATTAAGGCCAAACCGGAGGGTTGTGGCCTTGACCGTTGAGCGTTGAATACATAGAAATATAATAGAACAGGAGCGGCGGGAGTCATAATATGCCTTACGAGGCACCCGTTAACCATAAGCCAACTATCAGAGATAAGTACCAACGCAAAAAATATCAAAGTCTTACACATTGTAGCATAGCAAAAACTCTGTAGTTTAGTAGTTAGCTTGTGCAGGCTATTTCCCCGCCGAATTGCGTACTTATCTTGGGCAGGCTTCACTACCAGCCATATTGATAACGGTCTCCAGGCACGCGGGATCGTTGAATATCCATTTTATAAACAAAGCCCCGCGTCTCGTACCTGTTCCGTATTTGACTTGTATTATTTCAAATAATTGGAGTTTTACCTATTTCTGGCGCTTTACTGTCAAATTAAGTGTTAAGCTTCTGACGAAAGTGCATTTCATTACAAAAGTTGGAGGTTTTTCTTCCCTGTGGGGCACATAAAAATGTTCTAAAAGGTATGTTTTTAATTGCTTCATGCACAAATTTTAGACCTAATGTAATTGTAATTTTTGGTTTAGTCAATAGTGTAAGCATGTCTACGGGTATACTATACCCTTCTATCGCTTTTTACTATACCACTGCGGTTTAAAACATATATTACGAACCCCCTCTGCAAAGACATTTCCATTTCCATTTCCATTTCTAAATCCCAAAAGGATATTCAGAAAATTCGAACAGAAGGCAACAATATTATCACACAAAGTAACCCTTTAGAAATGGCGAACTATTTCAATCAATTTTTTTGCATCAGTTGGTATTAGACTGAATCAACTCACAAATAATAACCCTGTATATTACGAAGAAATAAATCCTAGAACACAAAGCATAAACAGTTTCGAAATATTTGATGTGAATGAGGTACAGCAAGTGATAATGAGTTTGAAAAACTGTGCTTCGCCGGGTCTAGATGGAATATCCACAAAAATCCTTAAGAAATTCTCTGAGTATATTAAAGTACCTATCACTCATATTGCCAACTTAATTTTAATCACTGGTGAATTCCCTGATGTATTAAAAATTGCGGTTATTGTTCCTATTCACAAGAAAGGTGATAAGGAGCAAGTTACGAACTACAGACCTATATCGTTAACCTCTAATCTCGCTAAAATTATTGAAAAATTAGTTAAAATTCGATTATTGTTTTGGGTTGAACCTCAATTAATGGCACAACAATACGGCTTTAGATCAAAACTCTCAACTACTGATCCAATCTTAAAACTAACTAATGCGATCTACTCCAGTCTTGAAAGTGAAAAGAACCCAATTTCTATCTTCTTAGACCTTCAAAAGGCTTTCGATGTGGTTAACCACAATATCCTATTGAAAAAACTTAGAAATGAATTTGGAATGTCTGGAACAGTACTTAAGCTTTTTGAAAGCTATTTAGATGACAGGTATCAGTGTGTACGGATTGGAGAAGTTATTAGCGGCTATGAAAAAGTATGTTGTGGAGTACCGCAAGGAACAGTGCTTGGCCCAATTCTTTTTATACTATATATAAATAGCCTTAAATATTTGCCTTTGTTAGGGCAATTATTTTGCTATGCTGATGATACTGTAATTTTTTGTACTGGAAAAACATGGAATGAATCTTTCTTTAACGCAAATCATGACTTAAATATAATTAATAGATGGCTGTCATATAACAAATTAGTGCTCAATGTTGAGAAGACAAATTTCGTATGTTTCAGCTACACTAAAACGAGGCAGCCTTCAACTGATAGAGTCATACAGATACATGAGCCTGACTGTTTAGGGGTAAAATGTAACTGTTCGTCTATTACTAGAGTAAAATCAGTAAAATATTTAGGAATGTTAATTGACCAACATATAACATGGTCCGAACATGTAAGGCAAACGTCTATGCGACTTAGAAGAACGATATACATTTTTAGACGATTGAGAAATGCTCTGAATGTTCATCTACTACGTATGATATTTTTCGCCATCACTCAGCCAATTGTAAACTACGGCATATGTGCGTGGGGAGGGACCTTTGGATCACTTATTAATAAAGTAAATATATCCCTGAACATTATCCTACGAGTAATGTTAAATAAAAGCAGAAGAGAACATGCCCAACCCTTATATAGTCAATTACAAATTCCGTCAGTTTACCATACCTACACCTGGGAAATGTTAAAATTGGTCCACAATAATAAAATTTGCCTACCACCAGCCTCCGTTAAATACTACAACACAAGATCAGTACAGAACATTAGTTATTTCCCAAACATCACCAAAAGCCGCACGACTTTCTCGCCTGTTTTCTTGTCAGCGAAAATTATAAATGCTCTCCCCACTCATATTACAGATTTACTAAGAAAAAAAGATTTTTTACCATCAACAAAGAACTGGCTCAATAATTCGGAAATAACATTTCTTAAATCACTATTAAATGAATAAATCGGTATACCTAAGTAAAAAATTAATAAGTACTAAATTACCGTATAAGTAAGTATGTAAAATAACTTATTGTGATGTGATCCAAAGGCCTGGTTCCCCCACGTGGACATGTATTGCATATACATATACGTGGTGTGGAATGTGTTTTTTGACAATTTGTATTCTTACTGGTTTAATATAATTACTTTACTTTACTTTACTTTTAGGCCAGTCACGTGACCCCCTCCGGTTTGGCCTTAAATTCTCTGTTTAAATTTTAATATGCTTAACTTATTTGTAATGCCTGAATGCTTGTAGGCGTGGGTTGAGAAATTAATTAATTTTGCCAAAAAACAGGCCGGCTATTGTTTACAAAATATTTTGAACAATTTACCCTAAAATTGACTTGAAACTAGGCTTTATAATTGACTAAAGTTATAATGCTCAGGCGATTCTGTACCGTATAAAATTGAACTGGTGCGGAACTGTAAACGGCGTGTAACTTTTTGGAATATGTCTTGTATTACAATATATATTGTATAGTAAAGGTACTCTATGAAACAATAATCGTACATACCTACATTGACTTACTGTAGCCTACATGTACACTCGAATTCATGATGAAAATAAATGTATTGCCTGCAATGACTATAGATATCGTATGCTATAGGTAAGAACCGAATACAATATATACTGTATATAATTATTATATAATAAGCCGTCAAGAAGAATGAACATTACCTAATATTTAAAAAATGTTTATAGACTGATAAATTTGGTATAGGGTAGCCGGTTTCTCAATTTACCCTATTTATTGACAATGGCGTCAAAATACAGTACCTACCTACTGTATCATGGACCTATTATAGCCAAACACTTCCATTTTATTTCATTTCATGGCACATTATTTTGACGTCACTGTCAAATTGAGCATAGTGGTTTTTTAAAGTTAAATTATAAGTATATGTTAGGTTATTAAAGAGCTGGGACACAAAAGGTGGTGTGATACCGTACACCTATCTTTATTAAGTACTTAAATTAGGCATCATTGTTCAAAAGAGGCAACTTCTTGATAGGAGGATTTTTGATATGAAAATGTATACTGTTTCATGCGGCGATACTAATCTGACACTTAGGCTAATGCCGTACTTATTATCCTATGGCAATTGTTCGTGCAAAAAAATTCAAATACACTGAAAATAGTGGCCTATTATGGGATTCTCAGCCAACCTCAGCTGAGGTCTCAACCCCAAATGTCATTACATTGTACTTTCAGTCATTATCAAACGTAAAAGGAGACGAGCCATTTTACTTTGAAGCCAACACCACCTTTTTTGTCCCAGCAAATTGTTCATTCTCCAAGTCATATACTATTAGTATAATATACTATATTATAGCAAATACTGTAGCTAGAGGGGCGTCATTTAAAAAATTGTACAAGTGGGCGTAATCACACCGGATTTTTGACAATATATTTGATGTAAATGGGAAACTGCGAAATAAAAAAATTAATGTGCCTTGTTTCGCTAACAAACACGCCAATTGCACAATCGCTAAGAATTAATTTGACTTGGTAGACTGCACCCACTTTTCCCGGAATGGCCCACTCCGAAAATCTGTCCTGGACCCGCCCTTGCCAGACACACCAGATCATAGAAATCTTCTGAAGTAGACTGTCAGTTTTCACTAACCACTCACCAAGCCCTATGTCTATAATGGAAACGACCAGAATAGTTCGTGTGTCCTGAACCCCCCCCCCCCCTAACGGTGAAATGTCCGCAAGAATCCTGTGCCTAAAGAAAAACCGCTGCCTACTTCCCCATGGCTATTTCGTACAGGTACCGTATAGGTACCGTACTACACTTAATGTATGCCTAGTACTATTATATATTTATATATATTATTTTTTTTTCATCTAGGTACATATGGCCTTCATTTTTGTTTTCATCGCCGTTATGGGCTATATTCTTTAAAAATGACGCCCCTCAATTTGAGAAAACATTTGAGAAACATGGAGATTTTACAGATGACAGTTTGTTTTTGCGGCTTAATCTAATTACAGTAGGTAGGTACCTAATTCACAGGATTAAAATTTATAAGGCCATACATATTATTACAAAGAAAAAATGGGACTACTTAACAACATTTTCACTTCTATCACGCTGGAACTATTGTGCCATAACCACCTATTGATGATAATACAATAGAAATAATTACGCAGGCCTACCGCAATGCAGAAGAAATTTTTATTTTGGAAAGGGTATATTGAAGGTCATAACAAACCTCTTTTGTAAACACCATTAATTTTATCATAGGCTACATACGTTTTGCAAGGCCCTAGGATATGGGTCAACCCACGCAACCAAAATTTTTGGTCACTTGACACGTTGCGTATCAAGTAATGAAAAACCCACTAATTTGTGTCTAATTATAATAACAAATATTTCCTCAGGCTCCTTGTATACTGTTTTATTAATAAGTCTTCGTAATATGTAAAATCTATAAGTTTTTGCTTTCAAAATGCGTAAACCCTCCACTACTTCGTCCCTATTAAAAAAATCCATCAGGCCTACAACTTTGAACTTTGACCTCGCACCAGCCTTACGCTTCAGGCTTCGCAAGCCTTTGTGGGCTAAGGGCTGTACCCGCACCACTATCAGGAAGTATCCACTTATGCAGAAAACAAGCTAAATATGTTCTTGAAGCTTAATTTCAGCATTTAATCATAAATTTGTAGAAAATGAGCGCCTCACCCCCCCCCCCCAAAAAAAATTATAATTCCATCCTACGGCCTTGCCTTATTGCATTCTAGCCTACATAAATTATTTGCGTGTAAATTATTACTACACCTAGTTTCCAAAATATAAATTGTTTTATAACTAGCTTAAGTACTAAAGTCCATATATCTGCAAAGACATAGTGACTAGATCCAAAAATAAAATTCAATAGGAGGGTTTAAAATATAGACATTAAGCCTTAAGGGCCTCTTTTGTAAGTATAGGGACATGCTTGCGCCCAATCAATGCTGAGGTCATGGGCCCAGCTGATAAATCCTATCTAGTATACTAAACAGGTCCATTGCCAAGATTCGAGCCTGTGTTGCCCGGTAGGTATTTTAATATTCGTATATGGTAATCTAAATCTACTACTATCACAAAACTGGAAAAATACCGGCAAGTAAGCTAATGTATTCTTGGTTCATTAATTACTCTTTTTTTTCTGCCGTTCGGCCAAAGGTTTTCTTATTAATAAACAAGTCTCATATTGGCCGATGGCCGTACATTTAGATAGGGCAGTAGGCCTACAGCATCTCTGCAGATATAGGGTGATAGGTAAATATAAAGAAAAAGTATTACAGTACCTGTAGCGCCGCCTTGACGGGCAACCCCGGAGTCAACTTGTTTTCACAAGAGGCGAAGTTTCGGGAAATTCCGGTAGATGGAAACTACCGCGGAGTAAAAGCGCGGGAATTTTCCATCTGATGCACGTGCTTCTTTATATGTCCATATCGCATTTTAATTAGTCGGTAAAAGATCACAAAATAAGGCATTATAGGAAGATTTAGAACTTTCAAAAATTAAAAATGTTAAAAGTCGCGTAAAATAAATGGGGCTTAATAAATTATTTTTTACCAAGTTATGACCACGCAAAGAATTTTCGGTAAATATATATGAATTTGTATGGTCTGCTAATAATTCCATGTTTGGAGGTTGACAGGTTCCCGAGAATACGTCTGAAACAATGTAAAACAACTTGTTGGTTTCTTATTTTTTTATTTGCAGGGGGGGGGATTAACCTTCCAGTATAACCACCATGAGAGCTCCCTATTTACAAGGAAACATCTTCAGTCACTTTTGTCATTATTTTTAAAATCAAACCCAACCCCCAATGAACGCCGTTTATGGTCAGGCACGGCTTTCGAGTAGTGGATTTACCAATAGGCAGCTAAGGCAAATGCCTATATCCGCGCAAGCTTACCTTACTTAAAAATAAATTTGTGCATAGTATGTAAAAAAAATTAAAATAATTATGTATTTATAACATTGTAGTTAAGGAAAAGGAAGTAGGTTATTTTGATTATAAACATTTAAAAAAAATTGTGATTTTATGAGTGAACCCCCCCCCCCCCACTATACATACAATAATTATTAATGTCCGTGACAAGGGCAGTCCTATATCCGCACAAAAGCTAAATCCGCCCCTGCTTTCGAGGGGCATAGAGCCCCCGAAACCCTACAAACTATTTGATGAGATTTGTGTCCAATTTCATGCAAATCTTTTTAAAAACACCCTGATTTTTTATTATTATCCATAACTGGCCTTAATTCTTCGAGAAAAAAAATATGATCAAGTTTGGGTGTACTGTATAGAGGTTTTACGTAAGCCAAATTGTAATTGTCAGCTTCAATACACCCCCTGCTCCTAAAAAGACCACTACTGTGTTACAATAAATAGGTCCTTGGGGTTGAAAGGTCGTACTCACGTACATCAGCTGGTTGGTTCAGATTGGATTATTATTGTTTTCGGAAATTGTATGAGATATCAGAAATCTAAGATGAACTATATGCTTTGTTCTGAAACTGAAATCTAAGTCGGGTAAGCCAGAAACTTGTGAAATCTCAAGTTTTAGGTAGCCTGTAACTCATTTATTTGCTAAATAGTTGCAGAAATAAAACCGAGAAGAGAATAAAAGGTTTTATCTTTAAGTACGATAAGCATAACCGATAAAGCATATCAACATAGCGCCTGGACCTGAAATATCAGGTTCATTGTAAGCCTACCTGGAAAAAGTTCAGACCTACATTTTGATAAATTATGTAAATCTGTAAGATGCAATCTTGAACACTATAAGACTGGAAGAATTAAGGTTGGTGTAGGCCTAGGGGTTAAGAAGTATATTTTAGCCCTCTAATTTCCCGGTCTCCATCTATACTATTAAAGGCACTTGCTCGTCTGATGAGAGTTGGCGACTGTGTGAGACGGTTGTTGAGCGGCTTTGCAATGGAATAAGGCAAACCTCGACCATAGCTTAGCAAAATACGAACTAGGCCTAGTTCAGCTACCTGACCTAAAAAAAGTGCAACCTGAAAAGGATCGAATCCCTACAAGACTCTAGTGCATATGCAAAAACATATATACCTCAAAATGTGGCAATTGTAAGAGTGGTCCGAAAGGCCCAAATTTCGCCTACATGGAAAATAAAGACAATTTTCTTTCTTTCTCTCAAAATGAAAAGAAAGAAGATCATTTAGCTTGGTCCGACGAGTTTTGTGAGAACCGAGGAGCATTTGATACCACAACGTTATAAAGTACCTAATGTACAGTGTATATACCCTAAATCCTATTATACGTACCGTAGGTACCACTGTTGAATTTCATGATAAATGTTGAACTGTGGATTAATGATTATAGATAGCCTACAATAATATTGCACAAATTTGAAAAAAAAAAGAAAAAAAAACAATAATCTCGGAGACACCTGCTGGCCTGCGGGCCTACTATGGCGATTAGTATTAACTTACTCTTGGGGGTTAAAAATGTAAACCAAACAATTTTGAATAGCACTTTTCATTGTAAAATTTTCTTTTTTACTATTTTAATCCCAGATTAAGATTAAAAATAATCGTCATAGCAAGCCCGCTGCTATGACGTTATGTATTAACGTAACTTGGGGAAAAAATGTAAACAAGATAAATGGAAAGTGTTATTCAAAATAGGTTTGTTTACATTTTTAACTCCCAGAATAATAAACATGCCGTTTAGGCCTAGTATTAACTTATTCCTGGGGTTAAAAATGTAAATAAAAAAATTGTAATAGCACTTTCTATTCTAAAATTATCTTGTTTGCATTTTTAATCCCGGATTAAGAGTAAAAATAATCGCCTCAGTAGGCCCGCAGCCCGCAGGTTCCCAAAGATTTAGTTCGGAACAATATATAGTAATCAAATGTACCTGTATATAACAAGGAATAGCTTTTCTATTCTTTCCAACCGTGCATGGCATCATTTACTTTTACGGACCATCCGCATGCGCTCACGAAGGTGTAACAAATGTCTTTCAATGAATTGTTTGAAAAATGACAGCAACTTACGGTTGGTATCGATCGGAACAATGTGACTACTGGGGGGAGGGCGCAGGTGCCAGGGACAAGTTGAACGCCGCGGCATTATGGAAGCTTCCCCCATAGAGAAAACACCCCGCTGCCCAGCCAGCGTCATAAAATACGCGACACGAAACTTCCTATGAGGCTATTGGGCATGATTGTAACCTAAATTTAAAATTTCCAATGAAGGTTGAAGAGCTATACACAGTTAATACTCAATTAGGTATAGGCTACTACAATAGTAGCCTAAGGGCCTAAGCATGAGACAAAACTTAAAAATGGCACCCTTTCCAAAGAAGGAAAATGTATAACTGTATAAAGGCCAATTAAAAGCCGTACCCATGATTTTTTTCAACCGTCATCTCTTTCCTAGAATAGGAAAATATGTTAACCATATCAAACAGCACAGCTAAATTTATGGACAGAGTTTTGACTTAAATTAAGGGCACATACGACAAATTCAATAATTAATTATTAATGTTACAGAAATATTTTTTAGCGACAGCTGATTAGCTCTTTCTAACATAGCTCTGAACTCAACTCAGTGTGACATTTACTTACCTTACTATATGTGTTATTATCAGAATTAGCCTATGATGTATTGTATTACATTTAATTGATATATAGGCTATGAATTATAAATTGTAACTTAACCAATACATGTTCATTAGGCGAAAAGAATCTTCCCCCACAGCGGGACTCGAACCGTGTTCAGCCGCGTAAACTTTTTTATATGGTACAACATTGTGTTATTAATGATGGGTTAATTGTACGAATGGGCCGAAAGGCTAAAAAATTCGCTCATATGGAAAATTAAGACAATTTTCTTTATTTCTTTTTTCCCACCCCTGCCACAATGCGAGTCTTTGCCTGAGGGTTGGTAGAGGATCCTCTCTCTTGACCACTGCTCAATTAGGGAAGTTGTGCTCATCAACATGCCCGGCAGCCGCGTTTTTTTCTACCAATGGAGATAAGGTAGCCATTAGGGCTGGGTGGACTGGGGCAAAATATATCCTTATTTCCTACATCGAGTGTTGAACCTCTATCTTCCGTTTTAAAGTCTTTTTCTCTACCCAATCGGTTATTCCGGGTGGTATAATTTTATGTGGTGAATTTCCCGCTCTGGTATGGTAGCCTATATTTATAGTCTAGATATGTTAGTAGTATGCAAGAACAGTACTACATATCCGCCTACGATAGATTAGGTACATGCGTATATTCAGAAAAACAAACAGACAGAAAACAGATATAAATTGCCTTACAATAGAAAATTAAATTAATTGTGCATTTCTTCTACAAATTTTGAATTATTTCTGAAGAAGACTGTAGACTAGACTGTAAATAGGTTAGCTTTAGCAAATCAAAATCTAGCCAGCTAGCCTACCTGAGCTATATACAAAACAAGAAAGCCTGCAGCCTACTGGCACACCGTACCTTCAATCTTCATATCGCGAAATAAATCGACCGCATTCACTTTGTACAATTAACAATTCAATTTAAAATAAAAAAACTATGCTTAATATTACAGAATCTGAACTTGTAGAACTATGGTAAGAACCGAATGCTATATTCGCTAGAATTAAAAAAAAGCGTGGAGGAAGGTGAACGTACTGTGGCAACCCTTCGTTATTAACTATGCGGAAGCCACCCAACGGAACAGCTGTAGTTTTTGGTCCAGGTGTCACACCTACTCGTAGGCTAAGTGAAGAGTTTCAGCTTACCCGCGTGTACCGTACCAATATATTCTCTCTGCCCGTCCACCCTACTTAATGGGTATCTTATCTTCACTGGTTGAAAAAACGCGATTGCCGGGTACGCCGTTGACTACAACATCCCAAAAGAACCGGTCCGAGTTTACTCGAGCATGCTTTCCAATTTATCAAAATTAGTAGATAGAGAAAATGAGTAATTTCATGGTAAATAATAAATAAATAAATATTCCTATAGTTAAATTTCGGACATCTCGGGGGGGGGGGGGGTGTTCATCTGACGTCACCGGAGGAGAATTAAATTCTAGATAGGTCAGACATTACATTACATTACCACACAGCAATGATGGCAGGCCACGCTATGCATTTGAGCGTGAATTTGCGTTTTTTTTTTTGTTTTTTTTGCACAAACCATGTAGTTTTTTTGAAAGCAACTTGTCCGGTTTCGTTACTCAATTTAAAAGCTAAAACATGCCTGAAGGTAGAAATCATCGATAGAAAGGTTTCGCAGAAAAATTATTTCTTAGTCATTTTTCATGAAAAATTAGTTATTTTTATTTTTTTACCCCCAGAAGCAAACTATGAAGGGGCAAGCGACCCCCCGCATTTTGTTAACATTAATAACGACTACAATATATGTGAATTTAAAAGAAATCGTTGGAGCCGTTTTTGAGAAATAATTTGTTTTGACGTTTTCTTTGGAGTTTTTTGAGAATAAACCCCCCCCCCTGCCAAATTCAGTTAGCCCAAAATAAAAAAATTGTCTCGAGGTATGATTTTTGTGAATCTACATGCAAAATTTCATCACAATCGGCCCAGTAGTTTCCCCAGAAATAGATGAACAGACAGACATACAGACAGACAGAGGAACAGACAGACAATCACTTTTTTGGGTTCCTGGGACCTGAAAACGTGTAAATCCGTTGAAATCTCGGAATCAAAAATTTCGACCATCACAAAGCTTTCCTAATACTACGTATAAATTGGAAAGCAAAAATATCAAGGATTCTCCATCAGGTCTCAGGCCTGAATACTTCAATGGCGAGGTGGTAGAGTGATTGTACTTGTCTCAACACGCCATGCGATCGTATTTATGTAGCTAAGGCGCCCATTCCACCAACCGGCTAGGGCTATTTACAAAAACAGTGACATGGTAGCAGACATTCAAGACTTAGGCGGGGTTTCCACCGACCTCGCATTGCAGAATTGACGGAAATGTTTATTTTCCTCTATGCCATAGTTAAAATTGATCAATGATCATACAGTAAAATCACAAACAAACAAACTAAAATTAAAAAATGGCGTCATGGGATATGTTAAGTACAAACATTTTAATTGATTTCTATAAAAAGAAAAATTCTAATTTCCGTCAATGTCATTTGCATTCTGCAATGCGAGGTCGGTGGAAACGCCACCTAAGTCTTGAATGTCTGCTACCACGTCACCGTTTTTGTAAATAGCCCTAGCCGGTCGATGGAATGGGCACCAAAGAAAAGTGTAACCTAAAGCAGGTTGAATATCCGCATGATCTTAGCCCTTCATTAAGGAAACATGGTTTTGACGCATACTTTATACATAATGTTGAGAACATATTTTCTTCTACATTGATGACATTTCATTTATGGCTCTACTATCAATATTTCTTTGTAAATTTGTATTTATTCAAAATGCTGACTGAGGGGGTGTCTGATTGGCTTTGAATTGGCTAGAAACGTACCTCTTAGCCCTTAGGCGCATATTACACCGACCTCGCATTTGATAGTGATCCAGATATTGACGTGGTAGCAGACATTAAAGACAGACTTCCAACACACCCTGCAATACTTGAAATAAAGTACCCTTTAAACTAAGGTTACTTTTACCTAGCCTTTCATTTTAACACCAAAACCAAGCAGCGCTTCCTTGGTAACAGCCCGATAATAATACAAGTAGGCTGCTGTAAGACCAGTCATTAAAAGGCACAAACCACATTGTTTATCCAATACTTCCATAATATAATCATGTATTCAAAAAAACCGACAAACTCGGTGTTTTGTTCGTTTCAATTCCTGTTTCAACAGCACCGCTGTCAGGAAGAAAGCCTAAAATAGCCTTAGTTTGGCAGGCTATGCCTATTGCAAAGTTCATTTTTTAGATTTGGTGAGCCTAATTTTAAATAACCTACATAATGTACGGTACAACTTATTCAATGCATCTTATAGTATTGTATATGGTGAAAAACAAAAATTTATGTGGAAGTACCATATAGAAAATTATACCTAAAGGTAGCCTATTGCAATGGTATATTGTATTAAAACAATTCATGGGGAAGAATGGAAGATTGTAGAAAAATCTAAGAATGTCATGGCTATGTGCAGCCTATACTAGGCATAAACGTGTTTATTATTTGAGCTACTTATATTGTAGCTCGGTCGTTCCCGATATTTTCGTGCCTATGGGTAACATCCAGAAATAATTCATAATTTAGATGTCAAATGTAACCATTACATTTTGTGATGTACCGAATTTTACTTGAATTTAATCCAAATCTGAGTTGTACTGCTTGCCGGGAACTTAACAATTAAGTTTTCAAAAGCTTACGGAGATAACGCAAAACCAGGTAAACCATTAAATATTATATCTACCTACCGTGCAGGTACTTTGATTTCTCTCACCTTTCACACAAGGGTATCCAAACAGGCGTAGTAAAATTATCTAAAACGAGGATACTAGAAACAAAAAATTTACAAAACGTTGTTTCAAATACACATTCTGATTATCGATTGAAATGTAGCGCATGCGAAAGGGCCTTTCTCACAGCTGAGTGCAACAAGGAGCTAAGTTAAGGGAGACTTAGTGAAAGCTGCACATAAGGGCAACAGAGGCATATTTGGAGAAAGTGCTCTGAAGGATCTAGACATTGTAGCACATGTATTCTATTGTATTGTATATATACTGAAAATCATAACTTTGCATATTGAAGTGTTTTGAATATATTTTGTTGTACTTTATGTGCCAGTTTAATAATGAATTTAACTTTAAGGCAAATGGTGTTTGTCCTAAAAAAGTTTACTTTCTATTCAGGGACCGATCAAGGACAAAATGGCTCAGCACTCCGCGGAATAGGCTAAAGCGCAACTTCATTTATCATAGAATTGGAAACACGGGCATACTTCTTATAGGTCCCTTAGACTCTAAACCTAATTAGTTTTTTACAATAATCAATATTAAAATGGTAAGGAACTGTATGTTCCTATGTACAAGAGCCTCGAATTACACATAGAATCATTCAGAAATATTTTCAACATTGTTGCTCGAAATCAAAGAAATATTTATTTTATAATTATAGATCCACTAATTTTGGTTATAACGAGGAGCTAGATTGCCTCTTCAACCTAAGTTAGTTTAATGCTAGCATTATGCACCATATAATATGTATTACAGTATACAATATATTAAATCGGATTTAGATTGACACACAGTATATACTCCATCAAGTCCATGCACACAGCCATAGGCATACTTTTATTTGTATACAACACTCCATAAACATGGGAACGTTATACCTATAGTATAGTATAATATAGCAACTATGCCATGCATGTCCTCGCTGTGATGATAGGCCTATAAGGTACAGCTACTCAATCTTTCATTATCTTCTAAATTTCGTAATAGACATACTGTATATTAAATGAAAAAAATAGCGTCATATCTCTTGCTCCGTCTACAGAGGGGAAGGGGGGCTTTATAACAACGCAAAGCCAATCGGAGGGGGAAACCCCTAAGAGGTGTAAAAAATCAAATTT
This sequence comes from Psococerastis gibbosa, assembly GCA_963971405.1. Lineage (NCBI taxonomy): Eukaryota > Metazoa > Arthropoda > Insecta > Psocodea > Psocidae > Psococerastis > Psococerastis gibbosa. The sequence continues at coordinate 29,287,102 of OZ020487.1, forward strand.
CATTTAAAAAATATCGATCTCAATGAATAAGATGTCACAAAGAAATAAAAATGTCCTTCTACATTTTGATGTATAGAATGTCACTAATCCCGATCGGCCACTGTTATTGAGCTTAATTTGTTTATAAAATAGTGGTCACTGAGGATGTTAGGTCGAAGAAGTTCTAAAACTGTGGCCAATTGGTGATAGTGACAGCCCCACACTATCTATCAAAGTGTAGAGGAACATTTCCTCTACTTTACGGTAGATATTTCCTGTAAAATCTGTCCTTAATATTAACAAAATATGGGGGCATCCGAATTTCTCCTGAAATAAGGCAAACTAATGAGAATTTGAGCAATGCATAGAAGGGAGGGGAAAGAGACAGTGGTGACTGGTGAGTAGGCCAGAGGGAAGGAAGGGAGCGACAGTGACTAGGGGACGTTGTGTACTGTGACGTCACATCTCCACGGCGACTCACGTCAGGCAGACAACAAACTACTCCATCAACCTGCCTGCATCAGGAGCGTATTCTAACGGTGCGTTCGAAGACAGGGCGATAATGTGCAGGGTAGGGGACGTTGTCTACTGTGACGTCACGTATCCTCGGTGACTCACGTCAGCCAGACAACAAACTATTCCATCAACCTGCTAAGTGCTTCTCGATCATAGATTACCGCCATACTGAATGGCACTTAGCCTATGCAGCTATGCTACACTTTATCCTACATGATGATGATTTTGACCCTCATTTGTTATGCCTTCTGGATATAAACTTCGAAATCTACGTAGTTCCAATGATGATGTCGACCGCAGCTGTTGCCCAATCGTTTTGGAAGTCCACTTCCAAATCAACCGCGACCTATTGGCTCGTATTCTTCTCTTGCATACTTCCATCGCTCACGGTGTAGCTCTATCCAGAATCCTGCGCATCTACTGGCCTGCCCAAACCTAACCAACATCAGCACAGCTGACGATCTCTTTGGGGAGAACGACAGAGCTCTGTGGTGAAAGCGACAGAGCTCTGTGGGCCCCAATTGTTGACAGCAAATTTCCGTTTCGCTGGACGCTAAGGAAGTATCTTACGGGGTAGGCTAGTTTTCATCGAGAAAGAAGTCCGACTTTCCACACTGCAACGTTTGCAATGAATAGCTCCATTATAACCAAATTTTGGGTCACTGTACTTGTGCATTTCATTGATCAATGAGCTCTGTAAGCCAACAAGTGGCACTATTGATTTGCAAATCAATATGGCCGTTACTGCTTCCACGTGCTCCATCCATCTCCTCCTTTTCGCTGGATAATCTCTGTATGCCGTCTTTGGGCTGGACTCCTTAAAAGAATTCTGTTTGAGTGTTTTGTAGATGTCGGCCACCCCGCGGTGGATCACACCAAAATCTGTTAGTTTTTAATTTTATTGCATTTCCTACACTATAGTTATTATAAAGGTTTAAATCCAAGATGTAGAGGACTATTATGTTATAAATTTTCCAAATATTTCACTTCATGGAAAAATTACAACACTAAAAATAAAATAACCGGGATGAGTAAACCCATGATTTCCTATTTATTAATTAGTATAGGTGTTGTAATAGTTCCAAGGTAAAATATTGTCCCATGGTTATAAATATCGGCTGCCTATCGTGAAGCGAATTATCCATAAGATCTTCAAAAATACTATTCTATTTAAAACTTAAATTTTATGGCTTTGGAAAAAAACCTAAAACATACCAGAAGTTCGGTAGAAAAATTATTTTTTAGTCATTTTTCATGAAAATTGAGTATTATTTTTACCAAACTGTCAAGGGGCAATCGACTATTGGGTTTTGCTTATATTACTACTAGTTCTAGCCCTGTATCCTCCGTAAACCGACCAAGTGTCAGATAGACCGGCCTCTGCGAGCATAGGCTATATTGCCAAGTTTAGACAACAATATTCAATATAATATTACTATTAAAAACCCCGACCCCAATACGAAGACACTTGGCGAGGCTTATTTTGTTAATTGAGAAAGGGCATATTCGCCATAGTCCGAGTAAGAATCATTTCATTAGTAGTATAACTCCGCACTTAATGACTGTAATTTACAATGTGAAAGATTTTAAAAACAGGCCTCGCCAAGTGTCTTCGTATTGTGGTTGAGTAGTACTAGTTGTACATCATATATTGTACTGAACGCACCTTCAAGAAGAAGGGTAGGCACAAGAAATCACATAACATGGAAAAGGAAATAATAGTAAATCGAAATAAAAACTAAGTAAACAAACATGCTGCTGCAGCTTTTGAAATGCAATTGATGAATTGTTCATTTTCTATATTTTTAATAGCTTACTGTTTTTCACGCACTTTGACCAACACAGGTTTGCAAGCACCTACCCTTATATTAAAAGGAAGCGAAACTCAAACTTGTGTTTATTTCAAACACAACCCAATTCATACATACAGTACATACTACATACAGTTTTCATGTGGGCCTATTGGATGAGCATGTAGTCTTTCATTTCAAGCCTTTGAATTTTGATAAACGATACCAAAGGGTACCTGGCTACTTCATAAATCATTATTATAGGCTACTTTCTATAAGTATATGCTAGGCTCATGGTTAATTAATTATTGGAAAATTATAATATTATAATGCAAGTTGCTGCTACGTATAGTACAGAATAAACTAAATACAGTAATGAAGAACTATATGATCTATTCAACCCTGATGCTGAAGAACTCTCGGGCGTGGTGGAGGATTTAATTGCAGATGGCGGTGCTGTTGTGTTAGAATTTGGATCAGACGACACAATAGGTGTTACAGTTGGGCTAGAATTTGTTGAGGACGACGCAATTGGTGCTACAGTCGTGCTAGAATTTGTTGAGGACGACGCAATTGGTGCTTCAGTTGTGCTAGAATTTGTTGAGGACGACGCAATTGGTACTAGAGTCGAGTTGAAAGCTGTTGGAGACGATGTAATTACAAAAATGTGGGAATCTGGTGCTACGGTCACATTTGAAGTTGTTGAAGGCGTCTCAGTTTCTGCTAGAGAAAGGTTGGCTATTGCTGGAGACAACGTAATTGGTGCTACAGACGTGTTAAATGCTATTGGATGATAAGACTCAGAAGGTGCTTCTATATTTTTATTTTTAGTAGTTATCGGGGAAGAAACGAGTGAAGTTGCCGATGAGTTTCCAAGACTGTGGTTAAGACTTCTTATGGGTTGCGCGTCATCAGCGGTGTATGCTCTTCTGAATGCAAGTAGTATGATGAAGTAAGAGACAGAACATGGATGGGTCTTCATTGTATGCCACCTGCAACAATATTTATACAAATATTACGGTTTAAGGGCAACTATGTTAGTAATCCTAAGTATTTCCAATGCATTGAAGTATTGGAACAACCAAATTTCCGGCAGATTTAACTTCCGGCTGTTGGTAGAAAATCGTCCTAAGTAGCTAAATAGGTTTTTTTAATGCGCGGGTTCCTTGCGGATATTTGCGCCGTTAGGTGGGGGTTTGTGATAGGCTGTCGAAGTTAAAAAATGTTTAGGTAACAATATATCTTTGACAATATAGATGTAAAAGAAAAAAATATCCTAAGAGAAAGGTTGAAATCAAAAACTGATAATGTCTCTGTCTTGACAGTGCTGTTTGCTGACCTCGTTCTGCAATCCAAAATCCCTCTTATCAGCAATAACTAATAGTATAAGTTTAATCGAAGTCGGTGAGCTACTATTGTAGTAGGTACTTATGTACATTTAGCAATGTTAGCTTACAAAAAATGGAAAAAAACTGCTTTATGGTTTATTGGTTTATTGGTTTATGGTAAAGACTCCTCTTTCTTGACCACTGCGATTAAGGAAGATGTGGTCAGCACCCACACTTGCGTTTTTCAACCACCAGTGAATATGGAGCCTCCAAGATACAGTCTTAGAAGTCTACGCAGTGGCACTGAAGATGTTGACCAAACATTTGGAAGTACGCTTTCAGATCTTCCCGGATTCTACTGCTTCATCATGTATCTCCGGCCGTGAATGACTTTGTAATTATATTAGTCTAAACTATGGAAATGGTTCACCGCGGTGGCTAAACTACATAAAAGATGAAAATATAGTAAATGTTTTCATACCTACGGTAACTTACCTTATTGTATACAGTCAATTGTTGACGTGACTACGACGTTAGTAAGACTGCGGACCTAGGCTGCGATAATATGTTAACTATCCCGCGCGTGACCGAGTTGAGCCTACAGTATGTTCAAGTGCCATTTTGTATGAGTCACATCAAACAGATATTTACAAAAATAAATCTAGGCCTACAGGAATTGGAAGGGAGATATTGTGTGTCTGGGCCGCGACTCTGACAAGTAAAGTAACCTACTGTAGCATACTGTATGAAGGTACTATTGGTACCTACTATTATGTATACAGTATATAAACCTAGCTTATAATCCTCATTCCTTAGGCGGGGTTTCCACCGACCGGCTAGGGCTATATACAAAAACGGTGACGTGGCAGCAGACATTCAAGACTTAGGCGGGGTTTCCACCGACCTCGCATTGCAGAATGCAAATGACATTGACGGAAATGTTTGTTTTACTCTATGCCATAGTTAAAATTGATCAATGATCTTAGAGTAAAATCACAAATAAACAAACTAAAATTAAAAAATGGCGTCATGGGATATGTTAATTACAAACATTTTAATAGATTTCTATATAAAAAAAAACATTTCCGTCAATGTCATTTGCATCCTGCAATGCGATTTCAGTGGAAACCCCGCCTAAGTCTTGAATGTCTGTTACCACGTCACCGTATTTGTATTTAGCCCTAGCCGGTCGGTGGAAACCGCACCTTAGATAGAGTTTCGCATAGAATAGATGAATTAATGTCGATTTTCATTTTATTAATATTATTTATTATGACATTATTTAGGCAAGCTCTTGTTTCTTCACTGGGGCCCTCAGTGTGACAGACGTTTATTACAAATCACACAATATCTTAAAAATGTAAGTCATTCGACCCAGTGCCACAGTCCTTTTTACAGGCATTATTGATAGTAGAGCCATAAAATGAAGTGTCATGGAATAGAAGAAATGTTTCTCTACATTTTTATATATACTACGTGACCGTCACTAACACCAATTGCCTACAGTTCTGTAACTCCTATGTGTTCGTTATTTTTTTACAGATCAAATTCAATGACTGTGGCCGCCACGGCCATCTAGTAGGAAATATACATAGAAAGTAGAGGAACATTTCTTCTAAATTATGACCTCTCATCCATGATCGATATTTCCTGTGGAATTTGATTTTCTCAACACTCGTAAGGTTTTTCCCAGTCCAGGCTTCTCTTAATAGCTTATCGATTCTGTGATGTTCAGTCATAATATCATGCTACCTTGGAGACAATTACCTACTGAGGAATGTTGGCTACCAGAGTGATTAGCTTGCTAATTTTATGTACATGTGAATTAAATAATAGATTATGAAATCAATGATGAATGCTATTAGCCTTTTTCTCAGTGGGACTTTAACTAGTACGATGTGGATTTGTCTCGAGTATTTTTAACTTAGGCGAACGAGAATACCTGGCAGAGTAGTACCTAATAGTAGTAGTCATTACTTTATGGAGCTATTTATTTAGATTTAAAAAAAAAATAAACAAAGAAAGTGCGGGATTCGATCCTGCGTTTCAGTTGGGCTACCCTATAAGTTCTGCCAAAATCTCGCACCCTCGCCGTCATTCGTCATTGGATCTCCTTCCCCGCACTTGTCATAATTAGGCAAAATGTGGTGCATTAGTATTATATAATAATTGCTGAAGCCATGGTATGTGCCACAGACTATAGGCGCAGGACCAAGAGAGCTGGAGGATGAATCCTGCGCCATGCCACCTTCCTCTTCAGCTCTTGGTACGATCGAGCACCTGCGTCCTCTTTCAGTTGATTCGTGAATTTCTTCTTCGGCCACCCTCTTCCATTGGTTCCTTCTACTGTGCTCTCAATGACGGTATGTTTATCAGATTTTCGTTTCTTAGCAAATGCCCTACCCTTTTCGATCATCCACGTTTTATGTGAGGTAGCAGCTGTCTCTCTTCTTCAATGGCCTCTAGCGCTCTTGCATTCGTCACTTAGTCCCTCGAGCTGGCTGATCCAAAGCATCCCTCTGTAACACGACATTTCAAACTCTTCAAGCTTCTAGGCGTCAGCCGATACAGTAAATTAACTATATAGTCTGCGGGCTATTTATACAGGAATATTGGAGGGATGGCGAATGTTGGTACCTTTTTCTTCACCCCTTCTCTATTTGGAATGTATTGGTCAGCAACATGGGCGGCAGCTGTGTTTTCACTGGAGGTAGTAGTAGTAGTGTTCGTCGGGTTAATAACGACTTAGGCCTCATTTGGGCCCATAGAGCGACCCCGACTTGACTGTCCTATGCCAGCCCATAGGACAGTGGACCTCCTGATTATAGTGGATTCCGAACCACTTGGGAAACACAGTGAAGTCACACAATTAGTTTATTAGACAATTAGTTAATTAGACAAGTCCTACCATGTTTCCCTACCGGCACTGTGCACACGACCGAGTTATCTGCAGCTTTGAACCTGCTCTGGTCCGCTGGATTCAACTTGGTATGGCGGCCGGTTTCCCTGGAGGTGAGGCACCCATTAGGGTTGGGTGAACCTAGACCCGTCAGAAAATTGTTTCGTTTCATGTCAAGTGTCGAACCACGACTTACTTAGTCCAGTTCTCTACCAATTACGGACAATGTGACACATTGTAAATTTATAGATTTCCTAGCCTATTATAATAGGCTAGGACGTGAGTTGGACCTACAGTAAGTGCAATTGGCATTGACTATTAATTCAGGGCTGCTGGTAATAAAACTGAGAGTTGTTATTTCGTGTTTAAACAATTAGATGGCAGTCGATAATTTGTTGTGATGACAATCGCTACTTAGGCTTATGCGTCTAAAACTGAGGATGACTTATAGTAATATTCTCAAAAATATACGGTACCTACTTTACCATCTACGATATTGTACAATGCCTGTTTAAATGTCCATTCAACTCTTTTGAACTTCTTTCAGCCTGGCCTATATTTTCTTGCTTCAAGCTTGAAGCGTTGAAAATGTGGTTTTACAGAAGGATCAGTTGGAGGGACCACGTGACGAGTGAAAGAAAAAATTGTCTTTATTTTCCATAGCCTATGGCTTTCGGCCCACTCTTGCAATTAACCCAGTGTTAGAGATTATTGAAGAGGGACAGCTGCTACCTCACAAAAAAAGTAGAGGAGCTATATCGTAGGGCATTTATTAAGACACGAAAATCTGGTGCACACCATCATTGAGGGGACAGTAGAAGGAACCATTAGAAGAGGACGGCCGATGAAGGAATTCATGGATCAACTGAAGAAGGATGCATAGGTGCTCGAACGTACCAAGAGCTGAAGAGGAAGGCGCAGGACCGAGAGAGCTGTAGGATGATAAGCAGGGAGTTGCTGCCAACCAATCGTTGAGATTGTGACCTCTGAAGGAGAATATTTCCTTCTATATTATAGTACATCTATATATACCTGCCTACTACGGTACTAGGTGCCGTTCACAATTAAGTCTATTTCACCACTTTTCGCTACCCCCTCGAATAGTGTCTGCTTGGCATATTCGTACTGTACTTATAATAAGAATATATTAAAATATGACTGCGCTAGTATTGTAGTATTAGTATTGCTGTACTTAGCCTAAACTAAGACTAATATGTTACTGTTGCCTTTAGCCGGCCGCCATACCAAGTTGTATCCAGCGGACCAGATCAAGTCCAAAGCTGCAGATAACTTGGTCGTGTGCACAGTGCCTGTAGGTCCAACTCACGTCCTAGCCTATTATAATAGGCTAGGAAATCTATAAATTTACAATGTGTCACATTATCCGTAATTGGTAGAGAACTGGACTAAGTAAGTCGTGTTTCGACACTTGACATGAAACGAAAACTTTTCTGACGGGTCTGGGTTCACCCAACCCTAATGGGTGCCGTACCTCCAGGGAAACCGGCCGCCATACCAAGTTGAACCCAGCGGACCAGAGCAGGTTCAAAGCTGCAGATAACTCGGTCGTGTAGGGAAACATGGTAGGACTTGTCCTGGTCACCTCCGAACTAATTGTGTGACTTCACTGTGCTTCCCAAGTGGTATGGAATCCACTATAATCAGGAGATCCACTGTCCTATGGGCTGGCATAGGACAGTCAAGTCGGGGTCGCTCTATGGGCCCAAATATGAGACCTAAGTCGTTATTAACCCGACGAACACTACTACTACTACTGTTGCCTTTGCAGAATGCCAGGACATGTAGAGTAGTGGTACAGACTCCGACTTTCGCCCATATACATAGATATATATATACATATATACTGTATGAGCAACCTTATGAGGTTGTTGGTTCTAGTCCCACAATTACTACATTATCTGGTCGTGGTCCGGAGGGCATGTCAAGCCGACGGCCCCGGGTCTTCCTAGTTGAGCACAAGAGAGGGCTTTATAGCCCTAAATTCGCTAGGTTGGCTTAGTAATTGAACAAAAAAGTCAATCCTTATTTATTTATTTAATGATGATGATTCACCTTAAAAAACTAGCCTAGGCATATGGGGGATAGACGGTAGGTCCCATGCAACTCAACACAGCATATATTTAAAAAAGCATTGGAAATTCGTTTAAATGACAGTAGGTATGCAATTAGAGGCTACAGAAGTAAAATGCAACCAAAAAATCAAGTGTAGATAGACATGGCCACTGCCCATCAGCCTTATTTCTTAATATGACCTTAACCTGAATAACCAAGCACAACAAACGCGGAAATACCCAAGATAAGCTTCCTATTGGGGGACTTCCTACGGCATGGGCTACAGTAATATGCAGTAGTATTAATAATAACATTAGCCAACTATTTGATTTTGTGTACTTAGGACTAATTCTAAATACTCTAATCTATTGTATTGAACCTTGTCCTACCAATAACCCCATCGGTTTTTCGAACATTATTGGGATGGTTTCCGTATGAATTTTTGGTCGTTTGCGAACTGGTTAACGTCCTCGGTGTCAATCCACACTGACTAAAAGTCACAATGGACACGCTGAGATATGCTTGCTATTGGGATTTTAATCGGGTTGTACTATAACTCTTCAACTCTACGGGAACAAGTCCCGATGCAGTTGTACATAAGATTCAAATCACTGATAATATAGACCATAGCTATTTACTGTTTTTACTATGCGCATGCATGCACGTGCTGTAGACATACAATACTGTGCTTGTTACTGTAGGTAGACTCGTACCCAAACTTGGCTAAGTGACGCTTATACGTGTGTTACATTGTGCCAATGGTAATTGTAATAAAGCTTGTCTCATCTTGTTCATTATGCTCTTGTAGCCGGTGTTGGTTGCTTGACACTGAGGACGTGCACCATGTTGCCGAGGGCCAAAAATTCTAGCGGAAACAATACCAGTTAAGTCCGAAAAATCATTCAAAGAACCGGTCCGAGTTTACTCGAACATGCTTTCCAATTTATCAAGTAGTAGCTAGAAAAAATGAGTAATTTCATGGTAAATAATTTTCCTATGGTTAAATTTCGGGCACCTCGGGGGGGGGGGGGGGGGGGGTTGTCCACCTGACGTCACTGGAGGTGAGGTAAATTCTAGATAGGTCAACAAATTACCACATAGCAATAATGTTGTTGTTGTTGTTGTTTCCAACGCCTGCTTTCAGCATTTCTGCTTTAAGCAACCCTGTCAGCCTGGCGGGGGGAGTGGGTCTGTTTGTTAAATTGAGGCACCCTAAGGGCAGACTCTTTCACCTCGGTGAAGGGGGGGTTGACTAACAGGGTGGACCTCCTGATTATAGTGGATTCCGAACCACTTGGGGAACATGGTAAAGTCACACGATTAAATCGGAGGTGACTAGGACTCGACTTATACTGCCTAAGCGAGTTATCATGTCCCACCACTCCACCAGGTTCCCCTGCCAACGCTGTGCACACTACCAAGTTGCCGCAGTTTGAAACATGCTCTGCTCTAATGGAATCAACATGGTAAGGCCGTTGGCGTTGACACAGCAATAATGGCAGGGCGCGCAATGCATTTGAGCGCGAATTTTCTATAATTTTTAAAAAAAATAGTTTTTTGTGCAAAATCAAATAGTTTTTTGGGAAAGCAACCTGTCCAGTTTCGTTACGCAATTTAACACCTAAACATGCCAGAAGGTAGAATTCATCGATTAAAAGGTTTGGAAGAAAAATTATTTTTTGGTGATTTTTCATTAAAATTTAGTTATTTTTATTTTTTTACGCCCAGAAGCAAACTATCAAGGGGCAAGCGACCCCCCGCATTTTGTCAGCATTAATAACGACTGCAATATATGTGAATTTAAAAGAAATCGTTGGAGCCGTTTTCGAGAAATAATTTTTTTAGACGTTTTTATGAGTTTTTTGAAAATAACCCCCCCCCCCCAAATTGAGTTAAAAATTATCCCGAGGTATGATTTTTGTGAACCTACATGCCGAATTTCATCAAAATCGACCGAGTAGTTTGCCCGGAGATCGACGCACAGACAGAGCGACAGACAGACATTTCGTAAAATCCACTTTTTTGGGTTCCTGGGACCTCAAAACGTGTAAATCTATTGAAATCTCGGGATCGAAAATTTCGACCATCACAAAGCTTTCGTATACTACGTATAAATTGGAAAGCAAAAATAATAATACTGTTGGTAACCTACATACATAATTTCATATACTGTACGTGTACGAATTAATATAGGTATCCCACACTACAAATACCTCGGCTATATACGACGTACTTGTATGAGTATGCAGCCGTGTAAGTTGTCTATGACACCACACTACACAGCAAGATAAGATACAATACATTGCTTATTTATTTTGAAGGACGCACTAATTTACATACTTCAGTACTGTTGGCCCTATCAGTCCCAAACAGTACACCTTCTATGATCGAGCTGATTTTTTTCACAGCCCTCATAACATTTATTGAAAAAATAATAAATATTTTATGTATACAGTGTTGTGTCTAAAATTGTGTGCCTACCTCAGACATTGGTATATATATATATCTACCGATGATTGGCTTTTTATGGGTGTAGGCATGTGGTGTGATCGATGATACCTTGGCCTGCCAACGATCCCCTCAGTTATCGGCCATTATTGATTGTATTGATTCCGAATGGATTTCGAGCCATTGCTGGTGAACTGACCGACCACAAGTGCCAATGGATTAGCTGAGACATGCCTACCATTGACATTGTCACAGCTGATAGCTCAATCTAACCAAGTATATGGGAACGAGTCCATCGTACCTAAAATACCTATGTAAGCTGACCTATTTGAAATTGTTAATTAGACATTTCTGACCCGAACTAGTTTAGATTATTTAACGCTCAGTATAATTAAACTTAAAAATTACTGCTCAATCCGGCAAAATGCTTAAAATACCTATAAATTTCTTGACGAAGAGCTTTCACCATGATATTTTTCAATTCTACCCAAGTACTGTAGCTTCGAATTATAAAATCATTTTTATTGTGTTGTTTTGTGGTTTATTGTTTTGATGGCAGCTTCTTCGCCATATTTATATTTTATTGAATAACTGTTAATTTTAAACTTTTGTCAACATTAACATTGTCTTCAAAATGGTACGAATTCATTAATAAACCGTTAATACTTGAAGTTACATTCTTATTGAGTAGGTACCATGCAGTCCCAACGGGGCAGCGCCTATCAGTTTAGTTTATGTAGATCTACAATATTTATTGCACAACTGTAAATACAGTGTAAAGCATATTCAAACAGCGCCGGACGAAGGGTAAGCGACCGCTTTAGTCCCAAAGTTAAAGGGGGCGCCATAACGAGTGAAAATACCGACATAAAGAATACCACAATCACAAACATTTATAAATAAAAATTTTATTTAAGAAAATTAAGTCGTTTAATAAAATAAGAACTTTTGACTGTTGTACTGATGCTTTTGCCAGCCGCCTTTCAATTTAAGTTCCTTGGGGGGGGGGGCGCCGAAATGACATCTCGCTTTACCCTGAAACCTCGCTCCGTCCGCCCCTTTATTCAAAGTTAATTTGTTGTGTACATTAGTGAAAGGAAGATATGGAATACAGACAGAAACGAGATTCGAATCCTACCCTCCATTTTTTCGGGGTGGTATATGCTGACAACTGCACCATCTATCGCGATCTCCTTCAATCCCCTAAAAATAATATTCTGCAATATTTTTTAATATTGTTTAATATTATGCATTCATTACAGTTTTTCATTTAACTCTGTAGTTTTAATAACAAACGACAGTATTTAATATATCCCTAAAAATAGCTCTTAAAATAATGCCAATCCACTTTTATACGCCTTGAAACCCCTGGCGATGTTGGCACCCTTGGCCGAGCCTTGCTGCAAGATGGTGTGCTACTTTAAGCAATACCACGCTTACTATGGATATTTTTTTTAAATATCGTGTATAACAATAATACAGTAGGGAGTACCTACCTATTTAACTTTGTAGAAAACCTAGCTTTTTCAGGCAGGGGAATTACTGAAAGAACTGATATAGAAATAAAGGATTGCCACGGTTGTTCCATTCATACGGCCTACCAAATTAATTGTAATTGTGCAATACCTAATTCATTCTACATTGTAGCTATTAAAATTAACAAGAAATTGGAGACCTTAGTAGTTTTTTTTTTTCTTTTGCCTTAGGCTAGTCCTGAAGTTGAGGAAACTATTAAAAGACTACAATCACGCAAAGGCGTTGTCGGAGCCATCATTGTAAATACTGAAGGCATTCCTATAAAAACTACAATGGACAACACAACCACTATTCAGTATGCTGGGCTTATAAGCCAGCTCTCCGAAAAGGTATACAGTAGATACCTACTTGTGATTACTCGTATAGGTTACGTTCACGCCTCCCAAAACTGAATTAATGATGGTAGGTTATATATCAAAGTAAAGAAGGGCATTTCTTTTGCTTTATCTTTACGTCATACCAGCATTGATGTTTTTTTTTTTAATTAATTAAATTTGAGTAGAAATTCTAGCTTGGTTTTACTTACATACCTACAGTAGACCTACTGTATGTAATGTAAATAAGTGTGTATTAGTGTGCAGTGGCAAACTGCTATCAGAAGCTGACTGAACAATTAACGAGGTTCCCGTAAAAAGGGGGGTCGTATCAAAAAGGTTTGGTGCCTTAGAAGGTTTACCTATGTCTTTTTTTTTGCCTTGAACACCTATGTCTTGGACTATGTGGAAGTGTACCGAGTCTTAACTCAGGCTATTATATACTCATTAGATGGCTTTATAGTCTATACGATCAATAATATTTCCTTTGAACTTTGGTTTGGTAAATGGAGGGAAATAAGAAGTGCATTGTAGGATTTACTCTTAAGATTAGGCTGAACAAAATGAAATATTATTGTAGCTTATTTAACATGGTTTTAATTGTTTCAGGCCAGGAGTGTGGTGCGTGATTTGGATCCCACAGATGACATGATATTCCTTCGTGTGCGTTCCAAAAAACATGAAATTCTTGTAGCACCGGATAAAGAATCGAGATTGATTGTCATACAAAATCCTATCGAGTAATGCCATAATTAAATTTCTACAAATTAATTTGTTTTGATTTAAGCCGGTTACTATATGTACCTACCAACTAGGTATGGTACCTACTTTAAAAAACATACTCTGAGCATAGTTTTTTGTAAATTTCGTGTTTCAGAATTTTATTAGCATCAGTTATTTTTTTATTATTAAGTAATTTTAGTAACTATACTGTTTTAAAGTGTCTTCTTAATACGTCAGATAGTGTGCTATCTAGTAGCTCTCCTAAATTTCAATTTGGATAGGTACCGTACTGTAATAGTGTCTTGGTAAATAATTGTCATGGGGTTAAATTTCGGTTTAGCCTTAAATTTCGAGTTTTCACTGAGTTGTAGGTAGGCCAAGACTAAGATGGAGAGACCAAGTGCTCGAAGATGTGTACGCCACGGGCACCCGAGACTGGCAGCTAGCGGCGGAAGATCGTCCGAGGTGGCTTGGTGTAGTGGCAACGGCCAAAAGTCCCCCGGGCTGGACGCGCCAACCTAAGTCAAGTAAGTCAGTCAAGTCACTGAAATGATGATAGGAAGATTGCAATTGTTAAGAAAATATTACGATACAACACAGTAATAGTGGCAGGATATGCTACTGGCATGAATTACCCATTATTTCTTCAAAAATTAATTCCTTGTTCATACCCGCGCAAATCTTTGTTTGGGAAAGCAACCCCTTCGGGTGTGTTACTCTATTTAACATCAAGAACATAGCCTACCTGAAATAAGAACGATCGGTAAAAAGGTTCCGTAGAAAAATAATGTTTTAATAAAAATTGAGACTTTCTTATTATTTTCTTTGCCCCCAGGACCAAACTACAAGCAACCTATTGGATATGGTTTGCATTAATAACGACTACAATATAATATGAATTTAAAAGAAATCATTTGAGCCGTTTTTGAGAAATATTTTTTAGCCCTTTTTTTGTTTTGTAAAACCCCCCAAAATTAAGTAACCGTAGCCCAAAATATAAAAATTATCCCTAGGTATGATTTTTGTGAGCCCATATGCCAATTTTCATCAAAATCCACTGAGTAGGCCTAGTTTGTATGCTCACAAATCGATGAAAAGACGGACATTTTGTTTAAAAAAAAAAAAAAAACTTCCTTACACTACCTACGTATAAATAAGAAATCAACAAATAACACCCCTGCTATTGTGACATTTATTGTAAAAGTAAAATCAACGGACTTTTCGCGAACGCGCACTTTGGTGACTTATAGTCTTATACGGTACTAGGTATATAGGTAGTTACATGTTTTTAATGTTAAATGCGTAAAATCCTCTGACTTCTTGTGTATTAATAATGATAATGATATATAAATAAGCCTATATATACATGATTTATTTTATAATCGCAGGTGATGGTGTCTATATATACTGTGCTCTGTATTTATTTATTACATGCATCTGTGGGCCGATTATGGCGATTGGGGTTAAAACTGTAAACAAACAAATGTTGAATAGCACTTTCCATTATAAAATTATCTTGTTTGCATTTTTACTACCAGGGTATTGTATTAACCCAGATATTATTATCGCCATGATCAGGCAGCTGCTGTATAGATATATGGTATATAGTCTTGTTGCTGAAGAGTTCTATAGCTCAACTACCCCATCCTGTAAATATATGATTATGCAATAGTGATATAAATGGACGAGGACAGGGTTCCAAAATACACGCCTGTAGCATAATGTAAAGTAGTCTACATTATCTTCGAAAGACCTACTAGCGGTTTCACTTTTTTTTAACTTTATTAGTCCATTTGTGTATACCGTATTTTGAAACTTTTAGACATTAGACGAATCAATTATGTAATTTAATTATATTAGTCCATTCTGATGTCGATGGTAGATTAAAGTGATCTGATACTGATATAACTATCTTTGTAATAAGTTAAAAACTAATTTTGGCGGGGAAAAAGTTCGATTATCGAAATATCGTTTATTCGTTTCTTGGAGACAGCTTGCTTGTTTTGATGACGTCTGCTTGGCTTCGATGTTTATATTCAAATTCAATAAATAATTGTTAATTTGTAACATTAGTATTTGAGCTGCGTTAGATCAATTAATATTATTTTCAAAATGGTAAGATTAACTCCTATAAATTCCATAAATTAATAAGACACTTTTTCTTACTTTGTAGTTTGTATGTAACTGTAATTGTCTTGTAATGAAATGCCATGGTTCATACTGTCAAGTGTCTGAAGTGTCTAGGGTACGGCTAACCAGAAGTAGTCAAGAATGAGTAATGACGAAATAAAATTTTTATTTTATCTATTAATTTTAACTATTCATTTTTCGTGCCACAGGCCAGTGAAGTTGAGGAAACTCTTAAGAGAATACAATCGCATAAAGGCGTTGTCGGAACCATCGTTGTAAATGCTGAAGGCATTCCTATAAAAACTACAATGGACAACACAACTACTGTCCAGTATGCTGGGCTTATAAGCCAGCTTTCGGACAAGGTGAGTTCTTCTCATGAGTTATTTTTAGACATTTCCTTTAACATTATTGTCTCACATTTCCCCTTAAATTTCACCGCCATCGACCTTACTTTTCTTAAGAGTGTACAGCCCGTAGGAAATTGGCAGCCCGAAATTTAATACTTTTTATTATTTATTTAATTAACTAAGCATGTTATTATAGATTTGGCTCATCAAAGGTGTAGAAGACTACTTCATGCATCATATTATAAGATGTTTTTAATTTTCGAAATTGTAATTTTTTCAGAAACAGGCAAATATTTTATAAACAATAACTTTTCACGTATATAATCGATTTTATAAAAAATTTATGAGCCAAATCTTAATAACATGCTTAGTTAATTAACGCCAAACCGGAGACTTGTGGCCAGTCACGGGCCCCCCCCCCCCCCGATTTGGCCTTAAATAAAAAATTAAAAGTATTAAATTTCGGGATGCCCATTTCTTACGGGCTGTACACTCCTAAGGTTAGGCACCATTATTAAATTGTATTATATTTGGCATGGACTACATAAATACATTGCAGTTTTTACCCGAATAGTAATGGCGTAAAAATATTTGTTAGCAACCCAATGAACAATCATTTTTTTTTGCCCCGTGAACGAGTTAATGCAACTACTGTGTGCCTATGTTAATGATAATGTTTAATTATTATTCCTTAAAAGTATATTAGTAACCAGGGTTACCACTCAGATAAGTTCTGTTTTTTTTAATCTTTCCACAGTTTAGTCTGTGCAGTGGTTTGATCATTCTTTGGGCACTTTTGACTTTTGGCACTTAAAAAGGTCCATACAGGTGGTGTGTAATCTAACCCATTGATCTCCTATGAGTGTCTCGAGCGATGATCTTGACAAGAGCTTCAGGTAGTTTGAAGTCCTTTAGCACTTGTAGTCCGGAACGGTAGCACGCTCACGCGCACCTCCCAGGAATCCTCACACTACAGTGACATTCACGTCATATTTCCATCAAGGGCTTAAATTTAAGCACTAGGATACACATGAATTAGGAAATAAAGAAAAATCTGGACTTCGCGGTTCACGAACCCACGATCTATGCCTTGCCAGGGCATCGTGTTACCTCCACCCTACCTACAAGCATTGATTGCAGGTTCCGCCAAATTCAGATTTTTCTTGGTTCCTTATATTTTTGGATATAACAAGGTGGTAGTAACAAAACAAAACAAAAAACTTACTCCATGAAGGCTATATACATACACATGTAACATAGTATATGTTAATAGGCTATGTTATAGTATTCTGTGTCAATTTAATGCTCTTAATAAATCTGTATGGTATACCATATAAGACGGTACTACAAATAAAAATAGATAGCATATATAATTGTTTTCATTGTTGCAGGCCCGGAGTGTGGTGCGTGATTTGGATCCCACCAATGACTTGACATTCCTTCGTGTGCGTTCCAAAAAACATGAGATACTTGTAGCGCCGGATAAAGAATTTATATTGATTGTCATTCAAAATCCTGTCGAGTAACGCCATTTTGAAATCTGTGAATTAATTTTTGAATCGGCTTCTCAAATGTATTCATCATATTTGTAAATTTTGTGTTTCAGAATTTCATTATTTGTATAATAATTTAAGTTATTATTGTTTTTAAGACATACAATATAGTTAGTAATTTTAATGCGTTAAATGTTCAATTAATCTCCTCAAATCTTGTGGATGTAGCCTATTCAGCTTACATTTTCTCTCACAGTTGACAAGAGGTACCCGAATTAGTAGGTCTCGCGAATAGAAGTGAAGAATTTTGATTTTGAAAATTGAAATGGGAAAACTCGCTCTTTGGTGACAAGCGGAATAATTAAATTATACCTATAGGCCCGGCTTTAGCTACAGCATATATGCACCTTTGTACCTATATCATTTGGTGGCTCCGCCCAACGTGGTGACAATGAAGCTCTTTCGTGTCACAGGTGAATGCACTAGTCAATGCTTGCGGCCAACCAATCAAAGAATAGGGATGTGACTGCATATTTTATCAACTGCTGCATACGTATAGCTTACTATAAGAAAGAGATCGTGATTTTAGGAATAAGTTATGCGCTATTAAACTATTTTTAGGAAGCAATAAACGCGTTAGTTAAATTGTTTGGTTCACACTGCATCGGCATCAGCAGGCTGATCATGGCCTTCAGTAGTAGTTATGGTACCAAAAATTATTTACCTTGTTTCATATAAAAAATTGTAACATAAATCATGACATGTAACTAAATGAAGTTGTTACTTAAATGCTTAATATTAAAAATTAAATAAATACTACTCGTACAAGTTCTTTTTTTGATATTATAATACATTGATATTGTATAATATTAACACAAGTCAGGAACAATAATGAATTCAAATTATATGGAAATTCCGCCAAAACAACAACTTTCGGTTTCCGTCGTGGCAGTAACTGCATTCAAAAACACAGACAACACAACACTGAGTTTCTGACCGGCCGCCATTTTGTAAATGCTAAGCTAACTTTCAGTTCACGTGTCTGGTTCAGCGCTGATTTTAAAGAAAATTATCTCGACCGGGCAATAACTTATTGTGAAATATGGTAATATAACGTTATAATACTATATTTGCTCCAATTTGTAGTTATTGGAAGGTTTAATAATGCTAACAGAGAGAGAGACCCCTTCTTGTACAACCCAGCCACATGTGTACCAAGCGTCCAAGTGCAATGAAAATTTACATTTATTCTCTGGACGGTTTAAATTTAATTTTTGTGGCACTTTACTACCTTTGTGATTCGAACAGAGTTCTTGGTGCTGCTTTAATAATGGCCTAAATTTTTATAGGCCAAATGTTACGGCCCTACCAATCTGCGAGGCTATGGATGGATTTCTAAACAAAAGTGGTCAATATTTCCCATATAAGTTTGTAAAGGTCTAGTTAAGCTACGCCGCGGTACAAAAGGCCGTATGAAAGCTAATATTAAGTGGAAGGCAAACGTCCCATTAGCAAGACAATTTATCGTATATTGTATGTAATGAAAGTGTTGTTTATTTGCATTTTTCAAAAGCCTAAGTGCCTATATGTGCCAACGCGTAAACCGACATTATATGGGCTATTGGCAAATGATTGCTTTATCCTGCATTATTTCTTACAGCTAAAAAAAACAACTACCCAAATTATGTTAATTTTAATAATACGGGTAGCTCGACCTTCTATTTTAAAATATGTATTGCCTCCTTTGATTGAAAGAACACAAATTATGGTAAAGGTTAAGTTTAGCTACCCCGCAGTATCAAAAGTCGAATGAAAATGCTTTTAATATGGAAGGAAAGCATCCCATTTGCAATGGAATTCATATTTTAAGCAAGGATTGTCTTATTTACATACCTCTGACAATGTTCCTTCCATAAAAAAATTTATGAGGAAAATATAAGGCATAAAATATACCTACCTGCCCATGCAAAAATTCTAACTAAGTTCGGCTGTAACTCAAAAACTATACTTTTCCGACTGTTAATTCTTTCGGAAATGGGTTTCTTTAAAGCTAAATCAACGATATAGAACCAAATTTTGTGATTTTATTTTAACCTTTACCCAAATTATGGTAACTTCGGCAACGGGTTTTATATTTAACGTAACCTTATCCCTAACTGTGGCTATAGGAAAGTCGGGCATGTTCCTCGTGAAGGCTTCTTCAGATAAATTGATAAATACTGGTTAAACTTTTATTGTTACGTTTAAAGTTATGTAACGTTATCCATAAATAATTTAGACCCAAGGCAATTTTTACTGTGAAATTTATTATTTTTAGTCGACTTACAAGGATCCTGAGAAGCCCGCTGCGGAGGCACCAGTCATTCACAAAATTCGTATAACTCTTACATCACGTGTTGTACGAAGTCTTGAGAAAGTTTGTTCTGAATTGATCCAAGGAGCTAAAGCAAAGAATCTTCGAGTTAAGGGTCCAGTCAGAATGCCCACAAAGGTATGTTTATTTCGTGGCAATTGTGTTAACCTCAGGCATAGCAAATATTAAAACCTTTGCACCCATTTAAAAAAAAATTATAGTTGTGAAATGTTCACTCCAATTGGACTGCTCTGCTGTGGTAATAAATAAAGGCGTGCCACCGCAGTGCTGGCGGGGCTTTTAACTTTATTTAAAAAAATTACGGTAAAGGTTCAGTTTAGCTACCCCGCTGTATCAAAAGTCGAATGAAAATGCTTTTGATATGCAAGGAAAACATCCCATTTGCAAGGGAATTCAAATTTTAAGCAAGGGTTGTCTTATTTACATCCCTCTGACAATGTTCCTTCCATAAAAAATTTTATGAGCAATTTGTCCCTATACCTGCCCATGCAAACATTCGAACTAAATTCGGCTGTAACTCAAAAACTATACTTTTCCGACTTTTAATTCTTTCGGAAATGGATTTCTTTAAAGGTAAATCAATGATATAGAACCAAATTTTGTCATTTTATGAGGGGTAGCTAAACTGAACCTTTACCAAATTTTCTGTATAATTAAGTCTGACAATATGTCGTTTCTTTTAGACTTTGAGAATCACGACAAGGAAAACTCCCTGCGGTGAAGGTTCAAAGACTTGGGATCGATTTCAAATGAGGATCCATAAGAGGGTGATTGATCTCCATTCCCCCTCAGAGATCGTCAAGCAGATCACGTCAATCAGTATCGAGCCAGGTGTGGAGGTAGAGGTTACCATTGCTGACACGTAATCTGCTACGTAATATATTATTGCGTCCTCTTATTTTACATCTGGCCTATTTGTTCAGCCCACCACCACCCACACTGAATTTATAATAGTTAGCTACAAGCAATTTACTGTGCTGGTGCTTTATTAGATACTATATATTATTAACAAAAATTAAGAGGATCGACAAGTTGGACGCCTTCAGGAGTGCTTTGATTAAAATTATGCGGAATAGTTAAAAGTTAATTTCACGGTTTTTGTGGTACTACTAAATCAACTTGACTGTGATCGATGGATTATTGGCAATCATTAGCATTACATGCTACTATCAACAACAACATGAAGCAGATTTCCATAATGTGCCATTTTGAAACAACAATTATTGATCCATAATTTATAGCACCATAACTACGGTTGAGCGTTACAAGTATCTGCATAACTAATCGAAATCTTTTGCATTAAAAATTTAGTCCCCTTGTTTGTCTCTCAATTCAATCGCTGTTTATTACATAGATGTTTCATTTATGGAACACAATCAGACAACATATTTGAAAGATTGTTAATAATTTTCAATTGTGGCTTTGCGTTGGTAATATTAGCGCGAAAACGTTTTGGCGTCGTACAAAATTATTGTCCATTCCTACAAAAACAGGAACAACACAATTTGGTGGACTAAGACCCATGCAAATTCATTCCTTTGCCCAAAGTGTAGTAAATATCAGCTGTTGTCAAAGATTTATTTTTTAATTTAGGCGCGCCGTTGGGGACTCCAGGGTGCCTGGGGCCCCTCGATATGTAGGTCTGAAAAATTCTCCACCGCTCCCGGAGACTTTTGAACCGCTTACTTAAATTCTAAGAAACTGTGCATGCTTGAAAAAATCGCATATATATAATTTAGGAATAACAATTACATATTTATTATTTGTGAAGTAGCTTTGTACAAAATAATCTAACTTCATTCGCTACGTGAAGGACATTTTAAAAATTATCAATGCGGTATGGCGCCTGTATTCTCGAATATTTCTTTAATAAGATGAAGGTTAGAAACGACTACACCATTCGCCGAATGGCATTCTGGAAGGTTATTTTCAGCTAAAAACAAGTTTCGTTAGATGCGTTTTGACTTCTTGCTAGAGGAGAGAAGCTTTTCAGTTTTAAACGATAAAAAGAAGTCATGGCTAGGGCTGAGGTGCAGGTGGCGAGTAGGGGAAAGTCCAGATACGGTGGCGAGCTCCGAATATTGGAAATATGCAGTCCCCGACCAAGCAGCGACAATCGGAGAATATGGTGGCAAAGTCTGGTGGTGCAGGCTTGTCTAGACTCGAGAATGTCAATGTGACGGGTGAATAGTTGCTGCTACTTATATCAGGGGAAACTTTTTGAAGTAACGGGGTGAGACGCATTTTAACAACACTAATGTTTAGATTGAACAGGCGAAGAATATTATTGCAAAGAACAGGTCTCAGTCGTTATGCATGTATTATTGTGTTCGTGAAGAAGCACCCATTGCTTATTAGGTGCTGAGAAGAAATGTAATAAATAAATATGTTTCAATAACAATCAAGGTCAACACTAAAGTTCCCTATGAGGACTGTGGCTTACTGCACAATATGTAGGAAGAAGTATAAATTAAAATTAATTTCCTTAATTGGGGCTCTATAATTTGCATTTAAAACTCCCGCCGGATTAGAAATCATCGTGGCAATAGATACTGAATTCAAAAAGTTATTTTATCTTATTTCGCCATTTACTACGCGCCAGCTAACATTTTAATCATAATTTAAGTAAACATTTTGGGTTATTTTATTTTGATCGCTCTATTGCAGTAGCAGTTCATTTCATACTTTTTTATAATTTAAGCTTTTGACAACTCTGTCAGTCTGTCTGTGGTTAATATAAAAAAAAAATCATGATGGCCGTTTTTTAACTTTGCTCTTGTCAGTTGAATTGATATATTAAATTTTTAAATATATTCCTTTGTCAACTATGCCTATAATATTGAATGACATAAAGCTAGACTTCAAAGATGTACTGCTTCGCCCGAAAAGGAGCACGTTACAGAGCCGTTCGGAGGTGAGTTTCATTTTTGTTCATTAACTCCAGAAGTGTCAGTTAGGGCTTGTCACGGCTGTCCTATAAGTAAAGCATTGCTGAGTTTGAGGGTCAAAATCTTTTACATTGACCCACTGAGCGGTATTTTGGGATTTTTTGGTTGATGTTTCAAGGTTTCCTTGTTTTAATTATCAGTAAACTTACTACTACTTTGTATCCCGCAGGGCGGTCCTTTAAAAACTTTTGTTTATAATTTAGAGCTCATTGCTTTTCCAATTTATACGTAGTATAAGGCTTTGTGATGGTCAAAATTTTCGATTCCGAGATATCGAAGGTTTTAAACGTTTTGAGTTCCCAGGAACCCAAAAAAGAGGTTTTCAGGAACAGACACCGTCTGTTCATCGATTTTAATGAAATTTGGCATGCAGTGAAGAACCAGTAGAATCCGGGATGATGGGCCCTGCCCCCGTGGTCGAAATAAAAGCGAACTTCCAAACGTTTCGCCAACATCTGCGGTCGACATCTTCAGTGGAACTGCGAATATTGTATCTCGGAGGCTCAGCAGCGATTGTGAGAGCAGGGGGATGACGGGGATGTGCTCTGAAATTTATACTTAGCTGCGGGGGGGGGGGGTGGAGGCGGAGTCATCCTCGCTACTGATTGGCTCCCTACTACCTCAACCTGATTTCCGGATGATGACACCAGTTTCTTTGCTGTAGTCTTCTCTAAGGCTGGATACCAAATTCTATTGACCTTCAATCCTTCTTCCTTCCTATTGAAGTTATGCGAGTGCTTGTAGATCTCTATAGCCTCTCTGTGTAACCGAGGGTGGTATGAAGAAGTTGTAGAAAGTACTATAGTATCATGAAATTGTATTATGTGACCGGTTTGTGTTAGAACATGCTCAGCGATTGCAGACTTCTCCGACTGTAGAAGACGGCA
Organism: Psococerastis gibbosa; assembly: GCA_963971405.1. Lineage (NCBI taxonomy): Eukaryota > Metazoa > Arthropoda > Insecta > Psocodea > Psocidae > Psococerastis > Psococerastis gibbosa. Next base: position 29,310,890 of record OZ020487.1, read on the forward strand.
GTTTCGTTTATGTTCATCAATCCTGGTTTTTAAGCTTCGTTTCGTAGTACCTATATAAACTTCTCAACACGAACACGGAATCCTGTAAACACCTGCTGACGTCATCGGGTCCCGGCTATCCTTCGCTGATCTGAACAAACTAATTTTCGCGTAGGCTTGTAAATAGTCTTCACATTGTGCCGTAAGAAGAGTTTACCTATACGGTCTGAGACTCCCTTGATGAATGGAAGGCAGAGTAGGCCAGAAGTACTTGGGGGTGCGTCTTGCCGAGCGTATCTATTCATGCTGGGTCGGATGGCGTGGGCTATTTCTCGTGCGCTGTATCCATTCGATTGCAGTGCCGTGTCTAAGTGCTTGAGTTCCCGTTGAAGAATATATTGAAGATAAAAGAAAAATTCACGGATGACATCGCTGCTTTGTTCCACCACGTGCTGACAACGACGTATTTTCAATGGAATTCGACCTTCTATGAACAATTGGATGGAGTCGCAATGGGCAGCGCAATCAGTCCAGTAGTCACTAACTTCTACATGGAGTTCTTTGAAAATACGGCTTTGAACTCGCTACAACCGAAATGTTGGTTCCGGTATGTTGATGACACGTTCGTGGTATGGAGTCATGGCCAAAAGAACATGGAGAATTTCCTGAATCATATAAACTCGGTCCATGCCAACATCCTATTCACGATGGAACAGGAGAACAATGGCCAAAATTTAACCATAGGGAAATTATTTACTATGAAATGACTCATCATCTCCATATACTAATTGATACATTGGAAAGGACGTTCGAGTAAACTCGGACCGGTTCTTCATAAATGTTATACAAAATCTTCGTGCATTTGTTTTAAAAACATCAATATATTTTATTTTGTGATACCAAAAATTTGTTTTTTTTCGCTCCACTCAGGGATCACTTCCTTATTATTATCAGGGCCGGGGGTATCTAAAGTATTCCTGCTATCGGTTGTCACACGACCTCTAGGAACCCTTTGAAACAGGCCTCTCCTGGACGCGTATTATTATTTTTTTTATATGGGTGATCCTGTTATTGTTCACCCTCATGACGTCGGCCGCTATTTCTTTGAACTCCAGGTGTCTATTCGGTCCAGCATTCTCTGCACTATGTGAACGTCTTGATGGCCCTTGTTGTTTTCACTGCGCTATGAGGGCTAGTGGCTAGTCCTCTGAAAGTGATATACTAATTGTTTAAGTTAAGTTAAATCGTAAAATTTTATATAATTTTCGATAAAACTTAATTGAGAATGCAGGCTAACGGGCCGTGATTGATCTGAAAGCGCTCTACTTCCTCAAGAACTCTTCAGACTTGGACTGCTCGGATTTCGGAAGCTCAGCAGCAACTGTGGCTTAGGCGCTTATTCCACCGTACTATTGGCGTGTTTGACGTGGTATAGCAGACATTAAATCAATATCAGCAATATTTTGACTGTTGATGTCGGTGGAATAAGCGCCTAAAGAGATCCATTCTTAAAAGTCTGCACTTTCAGTTCGACGACGGTTCATTCTTTTGTTCCATCAATTTTACTTATTGTATGTGCATTTACTTATTTATTTTATGCCCTTCCAAATGTTAATAATGACCAACCAAGGGAGTTGGCAAACCAACAATAAGAACTGAGAACATGATACACCTGATATACATACATATACATGATATACCTGACCACCGACTTGGAACTTCTGAAACATTGAATCCGCACAGAATTATTTTCTTAGTTGTTTGTGGTAAACATTATTGGTTAATTAATTTTTCTTTTAGGTGGCAATGACTAGGGAAATAACATTTAAAAATTCTAAACGAGCATTCACTGGGATACCTATTATAGCTTCTAACATGGACACAGTTGGCACATTTGAAATGGCTAAAGCAATTGGGAAACATGGATTGTTCACCACTATTCACAAGTATTATTCCTTAGAAGACTGGGTTAAATTTGCTGGTAAGTTGCCTTTTTAGTATTTCGCATGAGCCTTTGCTATAAGCCACTGAGGCATATTGATTTTGTGCCGTCCAAAAATTTGAACTGTTCGAAACGTTTATTTATGAATTATTTTACATATTAATAGCATTTGTCTGGGACAAGTGCAGGCATGCGAACGGCCTCTGCACTGCAACGACCTCGGCACTACAGTTCGGAGTGAGCTTTGGCTCACCCCCTCCAGACATTGCGGTACTTTGGTCATCCTATGCCTAGCCGCCACTGACATCTTTCGCAGGTCACATTCCACCTCGTCCCTCCATCGTTTTTACTGTTAGCCTCTGTACATAGAGTTTGGAGCTTCGTGTTGACCAATTCGCTCCACGAGCTCAATCCACCTAATTCCTCGGGTTTTTGCAAAGCGAACCATGTCTTCGTTTTTTTTCTTGTAAAATTCCAGCTCAGTTTAAGTAATGTAATTTGTTTCATTAATTGTGTCTTTAATATTGCAGCTGAGAATCCTAACCTGTTGGACTTAGTCGCTGTGAGCTCTGGATCAGGGAAAGACGATTTCGAACGATTGTCTGAGATATTAAACGCTGTGCCTCGAATTGGTTTTGTCTGTCTAGACGTAGCAAATGGATACACACAACACTTTGTAGAATTTGTGCGCAAAACGAGAGCCGCCTTCCCAACGCACACTATTATTGTAAGTTATTCAGGCTATCAACACCATGCTAATTAAAAAGAGCACATTAGTTTGGAAAAATCTCTAGACATGAATGTTTTCAGGTTCCAATGCCTTTCCAAAATGTAGTATTGTGTGACTTCAAGTCACACAATATTACAAGTTAAGTCACTGACTGACCTTGTTTTTCTATCAATGAACTTCTTTCATATATAAATCCATATAGAAATGACGTCAATCGCAATGATTTGATCTATTGGGTGCAAGCATTTTTCCAAAGATGTCCGTTGCGAATGAATGTAAATAAAACGGAAACCTGCTTTGCTATGTAGTATTCCCATATTAAGAGCAAATCGGACATCCCCACTACGCATTTTTTTGTCTATGTCGAATTTCTCATGAAATAGAGACCGTAGCAGAAATACTCTTCTACATACATAGTATGTACATGTGTTTAGCCTCAGTTTTGGAAGTCGTGAAAATCACTGTAACCGCCGACTACATATCAACACGTAGAGATGCATTTCTTCTATTCTCATTTATGGCTCTGATCAAAATTTCATAGAGATACGCCTTGTAAAGAAATGGCATAGGGGGGGGGGGGTGTCCGATTTTAAGCTCAAATTTGCCTAAGCATTATTTTTATAAATTTTCTTCAATGTACAAGGATCGAGCAGAATTCGAAGCCTTCAAACATTTTAATTTCATATCTCCTTAACTTTCCTCGTTTCTGCCTCCATTAACATATTGCAATAGGTACCCTGATGTTCTCCTCGAGGTTACAGAAAATTGGTTTGGCCATTGAAGTCAGTCATTAGCCGTTAGCGTTATATATTATTACTAGCGTACATCGTTAAATTTGGATCGCTGATTCTGGAGTATGGTGGCTTATTTAACAAAGGGTTACTTGGACTTACATTGCCTATTGTATTAGTTGTCATTAAATGCAGGGGCCTTAGTCATTGAGCAATTAGGGGGGAGTCCGGTAGGGGAAGGGGGTGACATTTCAGGAGTGGGTGCTACTCCCATAGTCAGGCTTGGTCCTGAGAAGGACTGATGGCTTCTGGACGATTAACTCATTACTCTTGTAATCTTATCTGAATTATTGAGTAAATCAGATCCCCTTGAGTATTTGAACTACCGCTCTCCCGGTTGAAATGCAAGCTCTCTAACCATTTGTTCTAACGTAATGACTACTAATACAAGAGACAATGAAAGTCCAACTAACCCTTTATTAAATGATATTGCACCATTGCCATTAATCTTTGCCAACGGAAACTTAGATCGAAATATTGGTTGCAGGCTGGCAATGTGGTGACGGGGGAGATGGTTGAGGAGTTACTGCTCTCGGGGGCGGACATAATTAAGGTGGGCATAGGGCCCGGCTCTGTGTGCACCACACGGCTGCAAACTGGAGTGGGCTATCCCCAGCTATCCGCTGTATTGGAATGCGCTGATGCTGCACATGGTCTCCAAGGTCATATCATTTCAGTAAGTCATGATTTATGCCATAAGCAAACAACGCCTATTCTGACGGCATGTCCTAACACGGTTAAGGGTAATAACTTCTTATGGGAGGGTCTTGAAATCTGGATTGTTATACTTCTTGAGTGGGGGTAAACTACTCGATGGATTTCTATTAAATTTTCCATGTAGGCTCATTAATAGAAATCATTTCTCGGACCGTATTTTCGGTTTTCTCATATTTGGGAGGGGGGGGGGGGTGTGTGTGTAGGTGTGTATGTGTGTGTGTGTGTTAAAAAAAACTACTAAAAATATTATTTCTAAAAAACTGATAAAATTATTTTTTATAAAGTCACAATTAATATTGTAGTCATTATTAGTGTGATTAAACCCCATTATGTCGCTTTTTCCTTGATAGTTCGGTTCTGGGGCAATAAATAAAAGAGACTAAAAAAATTAATATCGGGATATTGTTTCTGTTTTGGCCTAACTCAATTTGGGGGGGGGGGGGTATTTCTAATTGCTTATTAGTATATTTAACGCTTTATTCCATAATAGAATTGAGGGGGGGGTGAAAATGCGACTGAAGACCCTCTTCCAAAGGGCCCTTCAATTGATTGATGAAGTTTCACTTATGAGAAAACTGGTATGTGCTGCAGACATACTGATCAGAGGAAATCGAAAGCCCCACTATCCGTTTCCACATGAAATGTTGACAGTAGAGCCATCAGCGAGGTCTCATGTGTTATAAATAATCATCTAAATGTTGAAATTATATAGTGGGTAGCCATCACTAACAAAGTTTGACCACAGTTATGAAGGAGTGGGATTATCAGTTTTTTCGCGTCTTTGACAGTGGTATATGAAAGGTGTAAGTGATGGCTACATACTACTCATGTCAAGTAAAGTAAAGTCAAATACATTCCTCCAAAAATAACAGTTTACAATATGGATTCATTGATACAAATTTAAAATAATACTGACTCCGGCGGTTGTTGTCTCGAGTCCCACACTTGCTATATTTTCGGAGGGCTTGTAAAGGTCCCGGGGCTTCCTAGTTGAATGTCAGAAAGGGCTTTATAGCCCTAACTCCGCTATTATTATTATTATTATTTATAAGTTTGTTAGCTGACATAGGTCACAGACCCTTTGAACAGCGTATAGACATTGAGTTCATTTTTATTACATTACATTTTAACTATTGTATTAGTTCACATCAGTCCATTTGGTTAAGCCGGCAAGCTTTGCGAACCGCACTATGACTGGAAGCTTGCTGCTCTTAATTGTAGCGCTATCGGGGAATGCCTGTTCAAAACACGCCAACCTTTGCCGCCAGAACGCTGTGCAAACGGACAGGATATGCGCTGCAGTTTCTGGTTCGTCTCCGCACATTCTGCAAGAGACATCCCCGACAGTTGTTAAATGTGCTATGTGTGCACGGTATGGGCCATGTCCCGTCAGGAGAGAAACTACTGCTCTGATTGCCGTTCTGCTTTCCCGTAACTTATGTACTCCATACTGTGGTGAGGGCTCTCTAATGTACAATTTTGAGTGCTTAAGATCTTCAGTTTTGTTCCAGTGTTCTGAGAACGACCTCCGTAGTTGCGTTAGTATTTGTCTTTTAACTGTCGCCGGTCCCAAAGGTAGAAAAGGTTCGTTTCCTATTGGGGGTCGGGATGAGCCAATTCTGGCTAGTTCGTCAGCCTCCTCGTTTCCGTGTATTCCCCTATGGCCAGGGATCCACACTAGAGTAATTTGTACGTCACTCTGCTCTTTGTGTAGCTCGCGGCATTCCGCTATCAGTCTCGACGTTATTGTGGCGCTGCTCAGAGCTTTTATGGCTTTTATTGTCTGGGGCAATAAATAAAAGAGACTAAAAAAATTAATATCGGGATATTGTTTCTGTTTTGGCCTAACTCAATTTGGGGGGGGGGGTATTTCTAATTGCTTATTAGTATATTTAACGCTTTATTCCATAATAGAATTGAGGGGGGGGGGGTGAAAATGCGACTGAAGACCCTCTTCCAAAGGGCCCTTCAATTGATTGATGAAGTTTCACTTATGAGAAAACTGGTATGTGCTGCAGACATACTGATCAGAGGAAATCGAAAGCCCCACTATCCGTTTCCACATGAAATGTTGACAGTAGAGCCATCAGCGAGGTCTCATGTGTTATAAATAATCATCTAAATGTTGAAATTATATAGTGGGTAGCCATCACTAACAAAGTTTGACCACAGTTATGAAGGAGTGGGATTATCAGTTTTTTCGCGTCTTTGACAGTGGTATATGAAAGGTGTAAGTGATGGCTACATACTACTCATGTCAAGTAAAGTAAAGTCAAATACATTCCTCCAAAAATAACAGTTTACAATATGGATTCATTGATACAAATTTAAAATAATACTGACTCCGGCGGTTGTTGTCTCGAGTCCCACACTTGCTATATTTTCGGAGGGCTTGTAAAGGTCCCGGGGCTTCCTAGTTGAATGTCAGAAAGGGCTTTATAGCCCTAACTCCGCTATTATTATTATTATTATTTATAAGTTTGTTAGCTGACATAGGTCACAGACCCTTTGAACAGCGTATAGACATTGAGTTCATTTTTATTACATTACATTTTAACTATTGTATTAGTTCACATCAGTCCATTTGGTTAAGCCGGCAAGCTTTGCGAACCGCACTATGACTGGAAGCTTGCTGCTCTTAATTGTAGCGCTATCGGGGAATGCCTGTTCAAAACACGCCAACCTTTGCCGCCAGAACGCTGTGCAAACGGACAGGATATGCGCTGCAGTTTCTGGTTCGTCTCCGCACATTCTGCAAGAGACATCCCCGACAGTTGTTAAATGTGCTATGTGTGCACGGTATGGGCCATGTCCCGTCAGGAGAGAAACTACTGCTCTGATTGCCGTTCTGCTTTCCCGTAACTTATGTACTCCATACTGTGGTGAGGGCTCTCTAATGTACAATTTTGAGTGCTTAAGATCTTCAGTTTTGTTCCAGTGTTCTGAGAACGACCTCCGTAGTTGCGTTAGTATTTGTCTTTTAACTGTCGCCGGTCCCAAAGGTAGAAAAGGTTCGTTTCCTATTGGGGGTCGGGATGAGCCAATTCTGGCTAGTTCGTCAGCCTCCTCGTTTCCGTGTATTCCCCTATGGCCAGGGATCCACACTAGAGTAATTTGTACGTCACTCTGCTCTTTGTGTAGCTCGCGGCATTCCGCTATCAGTCTCGACGTTATTGTGGCGCTGCTCAGAGCTTTTATGGCTTTTATTGTCTGGGGCAATAAATAAAAGAGACTAAAAAAATTAATATCGGGATATTGTTTCTGTTTTGGCCTAACTCAATTTGGGGGGGGGGGGTATTTCTAATTGCTTATTAGTATATTTAACGCTTTATTCCATAATAGAATTGAGGGGGGGGGGGGTGAAAATGCGACTGAAGACCCTCTTCCAAAGGGCCCTTCAATTGATTGATGAAGTTTCACTTATGAGAAAACTGGTATGTGCTGCAGACATACTGATCAGAGGAAATCGAAAGCCCCACTATCCGTTTCCACATGAAATGTTGACAGTAGAGCCATCAGCGAGGTCTCATGTGTTATAAATAATCATCTAAATGTTGAAATTATATAGTGGGTAGCCATCACTAACAAAGTTTGACCACAGTTATGAAGGAGTGGGATTATCAGTTTTTTCGCGTCTTTGACAGTGGTATATGAAAGGTGTAAGTGATGGCTACATACTACTCATGTCAAGTAAAGTAAAGTCAAATACATTCCTCCAAAAATAACAGTTTACAATATGGATTCATTGATACAAATTTAAAATAATACTGACTCCGGCGGTTGTTGTCTCGAGTCCCACACTTGCTATATTTTCGGAGGGCATGTAAAGGTCCCGGGGCTTCCTAGTTGAATGTCAGAAAGGGCTTTATAGCCCTAACTCCGCTAAGTTGGCTTTGTAAAAAAACAAAAAAGTCAGTATTTATTTATTTATATGTAATAAGACTGCGTGATAGGATCATTGTTTCTAAGTTATGGGATCTCCTTTACTATTATTTCCTGTTAAATTAAACTAAATAAATAAATGAAATATATATTAATAATTATTACATTATATTATTATTATTTGTCAGGACGGCGGCTGCACATGTCCAGGGGACGTAGCGAAAGCTTTGGGCGCTGGCGCCGATTTCGTCATGATAGGTGGAATGTTCGCGGGTCATGACCAATCAGGTGGGGAGCTCATTACCAAACCAGACGGTCGTCAAGTTAAACTTTTCTATGGCATGAGTTCGAACACGGCGATGAAGAAGCATATGGGTGGAGTTGCCGAATACAGGTAAACTACAATAGGAGTGGTATTCAAAATTTTGGAAACATGCTTAGACTAATTATGTTATTATAATGCTAATAAAAATAAAAATTTACGTGTAGAGTTTTGAAATAAAACAAGAATTTTAATTAATGTGTCTGCATCTAAGGGAGAAAAAATGAAAAACTCACCAAATATATTAATTTATCAATTTGAATTTCCCACACATTTTGCACTGTTTTGCATTTGTTTAAAACAATTGAATAAACCCAGGTATTATAATGATCCCAAACCGCCATGATCGGGCTGCAGTACGGTATTGATACATCCCGGGGCTGTAGGCCGTTATCAATATAGCGGCTAGTAAGGCCTGATAAGATAAGTCCGTAATTTCGCTGGGTGAATAGCCTGCACAAGCTAAGTGCAGAGTTTTGACCGGGTCCAGGTATCCGTTCTGCTATGTTGCAATGTTTAATTGTGTATATGTATATTTTTTACATTGGTACTTATCTCTGTTAGTTGGCTTATGACTAAAGGGAGCCCCGTGAGGGATATTATATCTCCCGCCGTTCCAGTTAATATATTTCTATGTATTGATATCATTGTGATTCTACATTCAACTATTGTCTAAATTTCAGGTCTGCCGAAGGGAAGACTGTGGAGCTACCTTACAGGGGTGACGTCGAATCTACAGTTTTGGACATTTTAGGCGGGATCCGGTCCACGTGTACGTATGTTGGGGCACACTGCATTAGGGAACTTCCGCGACGGGCTACTTTCATCAGATGTACCCAACAGGCCAATGTAGTATTCAATTCATAGTGGCGCTTTACGTTTTGACGGCACATAATTAACGCACTTACTAAAACAAATTAGTCAGTTCTAGTCATGCTTAATAGCCAATGTTCGTTTCGTATATATTGTACGCTATTTAAATGTTTGAAATCTCGCAAGAAGCTAGAGAATATTAATTTTCTTTGTTGTTATTGGCAAGATCATTGCAGTGTGGTATTTCCTGAACTGTGATGTGTGTGTTACCAGTTTGGTGTGTACTGTTTGTAAATGTAGTTAACTTATAACCATGCTCACAAAGTGAAGAGTTGATGGTTTCTTTATAATAAGCAAATGCCTAGTTAAAATTTCGTTGAAAAGTATGATGAGCTGTCGCAAAGCTTATGACAGTGAGACAGAACATTTAATGAACACTTGAATCTCCTGACAATTTACTAATGCGTGGAAATTGATCTACTGAATTACACTATAATAATATTAAACCCAATTCGTAGGATTGTACGTTTTGAAGACTTCCTTGATTTGTTTTAATATTGCCGATTTTCATTGGACTAGGAGGCACTAGAGAAATCAATAAGAGATAGTAAAAAATTATTAAATTTCAATTTTGTTCAAAGCCTTCATTGAACAGAGAGGTGAGACGAAGCGATATTTGAGTGTTAGTAGTTACAATTTTGAAATGCTCGTCTTGAGTATTGTAATGGCAATACATGGTGTTCAAAATGTTGATGACTGATGGTTAATAGGCTAGTGACGTCTTCTAATTTGAATAGAAGTTATTTGCAAGCTATATCCTCACCTGATTTGAACTACACCGTCCAATTTCTATATGGAAACCCTCTCCAAAAATGAAACTTACAATAAAAATTAATTTCATCCCCTTACATTTGAGAGGATTTCCATGTGGATTTCTTACCATGTGTAATAGCTACCATTGATTTATATTGTAAATTATGATTTATGCTGCGTTGAATGTAGCATTTGCCTACATTTTCTGGCCAATCGTTAGAGGGCATGTAAAGCAGGTGGTCCCGGGCCTTCCTAGTTGAGTGTAAGAGAGGGCTTTATAGCCCTAACTCCGCCAGGTTGGCTTAGTAATAGAACAAAAAGTCATTATTTGCTTGGTGGATTTTCACGCGTGATTTGGCCCAATTTTTGTGATTTTTGCTACTATTGTGTTGAAAACTAATTTTAGTCGTTCTGTGTTATTTATTTCGTCAACGATAGGTTCCTTATCGTCGTTTGTCTTGTTATGCGACATAGAGGTGTAGCTAGTCTGGGAACCAGGAAAATTTCCTTCCCCATGTTTCTTAGAAAAGTACCAAAAATTCTTTTGAATTCGAGGCAGAGGCTTCATCATTATTTAGGTAACAAATCGGTGAATGAAAAAATTGTTGAGTTTTTTCTTCAATCCCTAACTAACTTGCTGCCGCCTTTCAACAAACACAAATACCACCTGAACAGTTTTAAGGCGTAAAATTTTATCTACGTCACTATTATTAATGAAAGTGTGAAGAAAATTGGTACCTAGCTTATAGCTAAATCTCACTTCTGCCTACTTTAACAGTTTGCCCATGGCTCCTTCTTTGTTTTCTGATTTATGTTAATTTTAGCTTAGAATAACCAATTTAAAAAAGACAATGAGTTCTTTTGTATTGTATTAAAGCTGTACATGTGAAGTAGATTAAGTTTGAAGAAAATGAAGTGAAATATTCGCGAGGCAATACCTAGTCATATTCGGCAAACACGCATGGCTGTAGGTTTGTTGTTTTATTAAATCAAATTGATAATTCGTCTTGTATATGATGTGATGTTTTTTTCAATCTTCTCTTTATATGGCACCGCTCAGAATGCCCATAACGGTGCCATGAAATTTCCTAAAAATAAAATTAATTATTTATTATTGTATTACGTAATATTAATCAATTGAAAAAAATCCGTTAACATTATAATTACAGAGACTTTCACGGCAGGAGTTACGTGATGAAGCAGTAGAATCCGGGATGATAGGCCGTGGTCGTACTTCCAAACGTTTCGTCAACATCTGCGGTCGACATCTTATGCTGAGCCTCCAAGATGCAATGTTAGAAGTCTACGCAGTGCTGCTGAAGATGTTAACGAAACGTTTGTAAGCACGCTTTCAGATCGTATCATTCTACTGCAAACTGCAATCATTTTACAATATTATGTTATCGTGCATATTGAGCGAAATATTCACACTCACTTGGATGTTAGGGGATCTCCTGGAATGTAGAATGGATTGGATATTACGTCAACGAAGCTATTGTGTAATTTTCGGAACATCTGCAAATTTAAGAAGACGTGGAGCTGCAAATAGGCGAACTGGTTTGGCAATGAGGATGAACGATTTTTCAGCTCTTAGGACCCTTTTATAGCAAGCGGGTCAAACATATGATAAGCTTATCATTCCATGTTTACATTGGACAAAGTTTTCTTCTTAAAAAAGATACTAGGCCTACGTTCTATACAAATAAACTAACTGCAAGCTTTTCTTAGGTTTATTTTAGGCTTGACCCGCACCCTCATGCTATTAAAGGGCTCTTAAAAATTAAGAGGTATAACAAGCTCTAGGCCGACGCAAGCTGGTATAAGGCAGTATTAAAGGCGGATCGTAGTTACAGTATTTTTTTTCATGAAATGTCTGCAAAATTTTACGAAAATTAAATAAGCCTAAACAGATTATGTTTCCACGCATATAGCCCATATATGGTTCTAGACTCTAGAACACTACTGTTGTATTTGAAAGTAGCACAATGTGATAATTTATCAACGGAGGACACTTCACACTTTACTGTTAATCAATGTTTTACTCCGCAATTAACGCGTTATATATCTGGAGCGTCCATCGTGGAAAATGTTATCTTTTTGCTTTCCAATTTATACGTAGTATAAGGAAAGTTTTAGCTTAGCTACATGAATACGATCGCATGGCGTGTTGAGACAAGTACAATCACTCTACCACCTCGCCATTGAAGTCTTCAGGCCTGAGACCTGATGGAGAATCCTTGATATTTTTGCTTTCCAATTTATACGTAGTATAAGGAAAGCTTTGTGATGGTCGAAATTTTCGATTCCGAGATTTCAACGGATTTACACGTTTTGAGGTCCCAGGAACCGATAAAAGTGGTTTTTACGAAATGTCTGTCTGTCTGTGCGTCGATTTCCGGGCAAACTACTCGGTCGATTTGGATGAAATGCGGCATGTAGGTTCACAAAAATCATACCTCGGGACATTTTTTTTATTTTGGGCTAACTCAATTTGGGGGGGGGGGGTTTATTTTCAAAAAACTCATACAAAACGGCTAAAAAAAATTATTTCTCGAAAACAGCTCCAACGATTTCTTTTAAATTCACATATATTGTAGTCGTTATTAATGTTGACAAAATGCGGGGGGTCGCTTGCCCCTTGATAGTTTGCTTCTGGGGTAAAAAAAAAAAAAAATAACTAAATTTTAATGAAAAATGACTAAAAATTAATTTTTCTTCGAAACCTTTCTATCGATGATTTCTACCTTCAGGCATGTTTTAGGTGTTAAATTGAGTAACGAAACTGGACAGGTTGCTTTTCCAAAAAACTATTTGGTTTTGCACAAAAAATTATTTTTTGAAAAAATGATAGAAAATTCGCGCTCTAATGCATTGCGCGCCCTGCCATTATTGCTGTGTGGTAATTTACCTCACCTCCAGTGACGTCAGGTGGACAACCCCCCCCCCCCCCCCCCCCCCCCGAGATGCCCGAAATTTATCTATAGGAAAATTATTTACCATTTTCTCTAGCTACTACTTGATAAATTGGAAAGCATGTTCGAGTAATCTCGGACCGGTTCTTGTAAATGTTGATGACCTGGTAGAAGTTAGCGCCATTTAAGTGTCTGGTGTTTGTGCCCTCGTGTTTCACCAAAGATTTCACTCGCATTTAGTCCAGTTAATTTAGGATTGTTTGAATTTTAAAAAACTGAAAACTTATTATTGGTCCCAATCATTTTGATTTCTCACGTGAGTCGCTAGGAAATGGTTTGCTATGAGGTGGCGATGATACCAGCTGGCATACCTCCATACTGTCATAATAGGCGTAAACATAAGAATCGTACCGTCTGAATGTCATTGTCTCGCAATGCAACATTAGATGTATCCACGATTATAATGAATTTAATCTTCGTGTTAGTCGCATATCCATATCTATACAGGGTTAAAGAAAAATTTGACCTTTGCTATGGGGTTCTTCCGTCAAACGAACTCTGGGATACTGGGCCATCATTTACGAAAACAGTCATGTACAGAGTTAACTCTTGTAAATGCATAGCACACTGTTGTCCTAAAATAATCGGTTATCAGAGGAGGCGTATTTATGCTCCATGCCACCCTGAGCTGCCCCTTATACAAAGATTTATATACCTAACTGCAAAGGAGGTTTTATAGCAGAAAAGTTTTGATTTTACAGACCAAGAATATATAGACAAGGGGATCCGAGGGGGGGGGGGGGTCGCCCCGGGGGAAATACTTTTATAATACAATGTGCGGAATAGATCTTTACAGACCAAGACTATTTGTTTGAGACGGTACAAACAATAAAATGGTAAAGAATTTTGTTTAAATACTTAAATAGTAAGCAATAAAAAGATACATTTTATGGTCTTCAGTTGCGTGAAGATATCCAAGGTAATGCTTTCGGAGGTCTGTAGTAGAGAGTGTAGCAAGTTTTTCTTCTATCATATCCAAAGCGGAGTGAAGTTCATATTGAAATTGAAGTTCTAAGCTGGGATTAGCACAGGCAATAAATTGTGGTGAGTTCTGGAAACAATGATTCAACATGCATTTAAGATTAAATTGATGCGTAAACGTAAACTCAGATGTGGAACAGCCAGTCCATTGCAGCTTCTATTATATTGCAAGTGATGATCATGATAAAGATAATTTTCACAAGCAGTGGGATAAAAACTAGGCAATACAATATTTATTTATGTCAATTTTAACCGCAAGGTACAATACAGTATAGGTTCTAGACGTCGTCAATAATAAATAGCCTAAAAAATTAGTTGCCTTAGTCTAAATTATAAATTCTCACACGGAGATGGGGCAACTCTTTAATATCATGCAATACAATACTTATGATAAGTTTAGTGACTCCATAAACTTACGAAGGACAACACCCCTGGAGCAATGTCTTCACCCCTTTTCTGATATTAGATTCTGTGATATTGTGAACTTTAAGGGAACTTGGTAACTTATTAAAGAGTCTTAATCCCATTTGCTGCGGCCCAGTAAGAGTTTTGGCTAATCTTACTTGCTCCAAGTGGATGTCGTCACTACCTCGTGTGTGGTGTTCGTGTAAGTCATGGTTTGTGTGGGTGTGACAGTTTCTAGAATGTATAGACTAGCCCGAGGGAGAATCATCAATGTGCGAAAAATGGGCCTACACGAAACCCTCTGATCCCAAATAACCTCTAGAGCCCTCTTCTGGAGGCGAAAAACTAGCTCTACATCAGAAGAGTTACCTCAACAGGTCACTCCATACGTTAAAAGGGACTGAAAAATATTAAAATATACATTTCTAAGCGTATGTAAATTTCTGAGTAAGTAGACAGTTGAAGAGAGACGACCACATAGCTTATAGACGTGGGTCCGCCCAGGAAGCGAAAACATTGCGATTCATTGCTACATGGAGAAATACTCGTTGGTTTGTACTCGAGGTCCTGGTTTTAAAGACAATAAATTCGGTTTTGTCTCGATTACGGATAAGCCTGTTTGTTTTGCAGCCAGATACAGGCATCAGCGGTACCGTGCACTGACACAACCGTGTCGTCCGCATAGGGGCCGACGTCGACATTCCGGGATAATGAAGCCACGTAGGACGGTAGACTATTTATTAATAAGGAACGAAGTTGGCCCCAATATGCTACCCAGGGGAACTCCTGTCAGAACAGGCAGCTAGTTAGCTGCAGCGCCTTGCTACCGTCCCCAGTTGTCAACTCAACCATCTGTCAGCGGCCAGAAAGGTGGGAGCGAATACTATGACTCTAATAGTTTTCCAGTGAGAATATTGTTATCAACTCTCTCAAAAGCGCATGAAAGATCGAAATAATATACCGACCGACAGCACTGCAGCAGTCAGCCAGTCAGCTTGATAGCCGAGGTTAGGGAGCCTACACTATGACTCTATATTAGTATGCCTTACCCTCCTGCTTGTGCCCAGCCTCCTGACCTGCAATTTTAAAAATCTATTTTCTTGTATCAGTATACTTACGTCTTTACCAATAACGGAAATGCAAACCGCCATATTAATAGGATATTACGGCATTTTTAAAATAATTTATTAAAGTTAATTTTTGTGATTTCTTGTCTTCTTGTCACTGTTTGTTGATATATACAGTGGCAATAAGAAAAGTTTCGTGGCACAAGAATTTATTGTAAACAAACTGGTTGAGCCGCCATCTTCATGCATTGAAATTTGAAATCAATATTCCTGTCAAATTTTTTAATTATTGTGTTTTAAATGATTTTTTGTTACTAGTGTAGTTATATACCCACAATTTGTTATCTTTAAATTTAGGTTTGTATATATTTTTTTGGCAATATAAGTACCAGAAACTCTAAAAAAAATAGCATAGCCGATTAGTAGTTCTACAGTAGGCTAGAGTTGACTTCTTGTTCTTACAATTTTCTAGCTAGACTTTATATTTAAAATTTGATAATCAGTATTTATGTAGATTACGCTAGGCTATTATTATTATTGAAGGGCGTTTTATGGACGTAGGTTTACATTTAGTGTTGAACCTTGCCCTGCCAACGACCCCATAGGTTTTCGTACATCCTTAGTATTGTTTCCGAATGGATTTCTAGACATTGGCAAACTGGTTCACATCTTGATGTGAATGAACATTCAACACCGTCTAGGCTACTAGGGCCAATGGGCAAGCTGATAATGCATTGATATTATTGACATTAGAACAGTCGTTGGCTGAACTTGGCCAAGTACAAGAAAGTAATTTATAAAATAACACAATCTAAACGGCAAAAGCAGCCAAAGCATTCCAGAAATAGGACTTTTATTTTATTTTATATTTTAATAGATTAACGATATTTCCGAATATATATTTATTATCACAGTTCATGTATTTTAGGTGCTCAAAGAGCATTTTTGTCACAAGGGCTCTGGACAGTGAGTAATTTATTATCTGGATCCTAACCCATGTTTCAAAATTATGGAAAGATTCTCCTTAATGAACCCCTGTCTGCAATATCTGCGTCTCTCCGATCATAAGATGTGTAGACTTGCTCAAGCATAAGCAAGCTACCAAGTACCAACTATGCCAATGCATAGAGCCCGCTCAGATTTAAATTGGTGTTATATAATGACACTTTACAACTGACGGATTCCACTATAATCAGGAGGTCCACCCTGTCAGTCAACTCTCCTTCTCCCCGAGGTGAAGAAGTCTGCTCTTGGAGTGCCTCAAGTTAACAATCAGACTCACTCCCCCCGCCAGGCTGACAGGGTTGCTTTAAGCAGAAACGCTGAAAAGCAGGCCTTAGAATAAAAAAACTTCTGACGAAGATAGAAAATCATATCCATTCTACATTATTAACGACGTGCACACTCTCCAATGTCATATATAACTCAAACACTTGAGTATGCATTTTATTTGTTTATTGCAGATGGTTTGTAATTGTTTTTCTGCTTCCTGTTGATGGATCCAATATGGACAAAAACTGGTATCCATAGTAATTACTCTTGACGGCATGGGCAGCTCTTCATCTAAATTTAAGAAATACTTGCACCATGGCGACGAGTTTGCCGCCATGCAGGTTTATCAGAGCTCGCCTGAACTTCAGAAGAACCTCAACCCCAACGTGAGCTATGGGGAGCACCATAATCACGACACTGCCATGCATTATGCTGCCAAACATGGAATGAAACATTTGTTAAGGTAATTATATTTCGAATCGCTTACGTTCTGCACTAAAATATAATAAATTAATAACAGAATGTTCATTTGTACATGGTAACTCCAAGTATAACCAGCATGTAATTGTAATATCCATTTTGGCGTTTCTTCATCTAGGCGGCCGATGGTCTGCGGTGATTCTTTAAATATTTTGATATGGCCCCTAATGCATTAATAACGGACGAGTCCCACAGCACACAATAGTGATCTAAAAACTATTATTTTTGCTTCAGGACATTTTTGAACGACCTTGGTGGTAATCCTAACAAAAAGAATGGAAGTAATCAATCCAGCCTACATGCTGCCTGTCAACTTTCGCATAATAAAAGTTTTTCTGCCATGGAACGCCGAGCGGCCTGTGTTTCTTTCATATTACAATGGCGTGGTTCTCAGTTGGATGGCGGTGGGCGGGAGAAAATCGACCTTTCAGCCCAAGATCAGGTATTTGAAGCTTGAGTTTCTTTAGAGAAAGAAAGATTTGCAAGTTTCTTAATTAAGAACGCATAGATTGGCTTGGCATAGATTAAGTATTTACAAAGCAGAGACCTGTCCTGAGACCTCAAAACGTTTATATCCGTTGAAATCTCGAATTCGAAAATTTCGGCCATCGCAAAGCTTTCCTTATACCGGTACTAACGTATAAATAGGAAAGCAAAACCAACATGGTGGCAAATGTAACAAAATTACTCATTAATCATTTGCAGACTTTATATATGGCACGCTGTGGGTTCTCTTTTACTTGCAGAGCGGGAATACGGCGCTTCATTTAGCTGCAGCTTCAGGCTTAGAGCACTGCGTCCAAGCTCTGTTAACTGCTGGATGTCCCCTGTTTTTGGAAAACAAGGAGAAACTTACTCCCTGTGATTTAGCCGTTAAACATGGCCATGACGCTATTGCACACATTCTTGAATCTAGAATGGTTTTTGTAAGTTCCATCTATTGATTAATTACATAATACCGTAATTACATAATATCGTATTCAGCGTGAAGGTCTACCACAGGGAGCTGTTGTCAGCTGCTTACTCTTTAATGTGATGGTGAATGACCTAATTACAACAATTACAGCTGAACACGGAGTAAACGCCCTTTTGTATGCTGATGATATCCTTGTATGGGCTACTAGCAAAAATAAAGAAGCACTGGAAGCATGTTTGAACTCGGCTCTTAAGCGCCTTGAATCGTGGGCAGATGAAAACGCTATGACCGTAAGCACAGAAAAGTCCTTTTTCCAGATGTTTACTCTCTCAACGAAGCCCTACCGTGCTACTATCTCATACAAAGGAACTAACCTACAGGAAAACTCCATTTCCACATATTTGGGGATCAAACTCGATTGCAAAATGACTTGGGCACCACAAATCGACGCTGCAGCTGAAAAGGGAAGCAGGAGATGTCGCCTTCTTAAAAGACTCACTGGCTCCAAGTGGGGTGCAAATCAAGACGTACTAAGCATAGCCTATAAAACCTATGTCAGGCCAGCCATGGAGTACGGCAGCGAAGTGATGGTGATGGGAAGCGCAAGTCAATTGGAGAAACTAAATAAAGTTCAGAACAACGCACTCCGCTCCTATTGCAAAGACTCTCGAGCTGGCAGAAAAGTATGGGATCAACTTGGGTGAAGCTGAAACTGCCAACAATAATTTTGAGTTCTTTAATAACCTACCTGCTGCAAACTTGACCTTAGAAGATCACAACCTACCCAAATCCGCATCCTTGGATATAGCCCTGCGTAAATCGGCCCTACAAACAATCCATAGCCGATATCCGGCTGCTGACTGGCTTCATGTCTACACGGACGGATCATCTATGCCCGGGTCCGGAAACACAGGTGCTGGGTATTTCAGTCCCTTATTTGAAGGGCACGCTGCTGTAGGAGCCCCCCTAAGCTGCTATGATGGAGAGGTTGCAGCCGTTACGATAGCAGTGGAGAGGTTAAAAGAAGCGAAGAGTCACAAAAAAGCAGTTATCTTTGTCGACTCCCATGCTGCTATCCTCACCCTCTCCAGCAATAACGAAACTGACTGTCCTCGCACCATCCGATGTAGGCGACTACTCGACGAAATGGCTGCTGTTGGCTGGACAATTGCACTTCAGTGGATTCCGAGTCACATAGGTGTGGCTGGAAATGAGAATGCAGACCACCTAGCTAAACTTGGCGCATCACTACAGCAGGTTAAAGTGAAAACTACACTCTCCTCTGCGAGATCACTAATAAACTGCACATGTGCTAATCAAGTAAAAACTCGTCATGCCACAGCTGCACAGGGCAAGAAGTGGGAGAGGCTAGTAAAGGACGGGCCAATCAACCGAAACCTCCCCCGCCACGTGTTTGTTGCCTCCTTCAGAGCCCTCACTGGACACGACTACCTAGCTTCACACCTACATAGGATAGGCGTATCCGACTCGTCCTCATGCCCCCTGTGTGGACACCCCTCAATGGTGGCCGATCATCTCTTCGGATGCCCGGGGCTTGCAGACGCTCGAGACTCGTCGGTGAACACAGGAGAATATCTCCTCGCTGATCTATACTGGCTTGCGCGACACCGAATGGCAGAGATGCCAAGAGTGGGCATTGGATAATAACAATAATACATAATACTTATCTTTAGAGAAATTCGGACGACCCCCCCCCCCCGTTTTCTCATTATCAATAATCAGCTCCGGGTGTGATGTGTGCACCTCCTCCACTCCATCCGGTCTCTCGGCTTCTGATTATTCATACCAGGGGATGTGATATTTCTGACTACTTTACATCTTAAAAGCTTTAGTCATCAATCATTCCATGATGCAAACGCCTACTTTCTCTGCATACTCATTCTTGTGTTAAAAGTTTTCATTGTATTAGGGCTAAAATTCAAATGAAATTACCAAATCCTTATATGTTACTTCGTATTATGTTCGCTTAGTTCGGGTAATTATTGTCACAATTTTGTGTAGGACGACAGTTTGGACACCCACAATGAAGATGAACTCTCTCAAGGTGCTGGCGATGAAGTTTACTGTGGTCTTCGCACCCAAGACCTGCAAGAAGCGAAAGATCAGCTTCTTGTTGAGACATCCGATATGCTTCAAGTCCCTCTTTTTACTGCCGAAGCTTTGCTACGAGATAACGGTAATTTATTTGTTTTCGTGGCTTTGAATCCGAATATCTATTAATGGCGTATCAATGCCAGAAGCTCCATAACTCTTGGCCCCGTGAAATTGTGAGATGTTTTGACTCAATGTATTGGACTACATGCATTTTACTTATATATTGTTGCCGACTACTGTTACGAGTTGTGGAAATCGCAATGGCTATGTCCACACTTTCAAGTGCAACAAAATTGTACTTATTTAACATTCTTTTAAAAAAAATATATTTATTCTATTCTATTCTAAGTTCAACTTTAAATTGCTGGTAACCAATGAGGGGCAAGAAGAAATGCAGTGTGTTACATGAGTTAGGGTGCGCAACCGTATATAAACAATAATACTAGTACATTATTTCAGGATGTAAAATTATGGTGTTGGCAATATTAGTGGTTAGTATTTTCTCACAGTATTGGTAAAGCATTGAGGGATATTTTCATGGACATTTGCAAACTTTTCTGGGCGAACAGTATATGTGTTTATCCAATGTATTTTTTGTAATGTGCCTTAATGTGTTAAATATACAGAGTGGAGTCGTGAGTTACTTTTGGAGAAGTGGATGAAAGACGCGGTATCCTGTTGCATGTTGGCTGGAGTGGAACCGCCTCCATCCGCCCTTATGCAGCACACTGACATCCCACTCCAAGCTGCCGAACAATTGGAAACTGGAGATGTTACCCTCCAACCTTCAGACAGCTTAGCAGCCGCTCAAAATGTTGACAACGAGGAAGTTCAGGTACGGTTTAAAATCAGTTGCACATAAATAAATAAATAAAATTATTCGCCATAATTTTCAACACAAGTTGTGGGAACTTCGTCTTTGTTTCTAGTAATAGTCTTAAGAACTAGTTAATAATAATATTGCAAATAGGCTAAATCAGATGTCAGGATTCAAGAAGTATTCAAGAGTAGTAGCAAGCTTCGGCTTGAAACTTTACCTTACGTGGCTGCAAACTTAGACATTGAATAGAAATGGATGATGTAAGTATGTTTTGCTTCTTAACAGCTCACGACAGAGGTGCCTCCATAGTTTTTTGGAGCATGTGAATTCTAATTATTTCATAAGATGAACCCCAGTAGGGTATGCTGTAGCGGGTTCTCGACTCTAACAGAGGTATACATTTTTAAGGGTGCTTTCCTTGACTAAGTCGACCCATCATCTCTGCGTGAAACAGGTAGATTTCTTTTAATCACGCCATAGCATCAGCTTTCTTGTGGCCCAATAACAACACATAATCAGGTGAACCTCTGCAGTTGGCTAGAGCAGGGCACGTCTTAAGGTGTTTTCTGTCCATTTCTTCCCGAGTGTCGCACTCCTATGCGGTGAAGGTGCTTTTGAAGATAGTCTTGAGCCGTTGTCAACCTAAATTCTGCCACTGATTGGTATCTGGGTAGGTTCTTTCTTAGGCACTAATTTTTCCCACGTTTTCCCAGCGGCGTCGATTCCAGTTTTTTGGCACAGCTTTAGTGTGCGCCCTACAGTTCAGAGCCGGATCTCCGATCTAGTAACAGACCGCGGAGTTTGGAACTGCGGCTGGTTCATTATGGCTCTCTCTCTCTCTCTCTCTCTCTCTCTCTCTCTCTCTGTCTCTCTCTCTCTCTCTGAAAAGAAAGGAATCACCGCATTACCATATTTTTTTAGGTTTAGGGCGGTATGTCCCTCTATAGTAAAAGATCCCTTTAAAAGGAGTCTAAAGCTGGCCATTCACGAGGGCTCCAAACGGACTCGCCCCAAGCCAAATGGCGCGTCCTGTTCCATTTGGCGTTAGCGCCATTTAGAGGGGTCATCACGACTACGCTGAACCAGTCGCTCCAAATCTTTCAAATTGTACAGTGTAAAAGTACCTCTTCTATATCGGCACACTGTGCAATTTGAAAGATTTGGAGCGACTGGTTCAGCGTAGTCGTGATGACCCCTCTAAATGGCGCTGACGCCAAATGGAACAGGACGCGCCATTTGGCTTGGCGCGAGTCCGTTTGGAGCCATTGGGAAGTGGATTTGCCAAGTCAAAACTTGCATTTATGGGATTATTTAATCACAGAAAACTGCGCATACCAGCCACGTTCCATAATGTGATAATGTTTACTACAAATTGTTATAGGATTTCTTCTGGTCTTACATTTGAGTTGCCTATTAGCAAAAGCAATCCTCGCCATTTTTTTCAGTTTTGAGATATTCGCGCCATTTTTTTTATTTTTTAATACTCTATCCGATGAATCAGATATTGAGACGCAAAAGCAATTCTAATACTGTTAAAATTAGCTATGAAAACTGTAATGTTATACCTTATGGCGTTGCGGCACAGCAGTTTTTTGCGGTTTCTGAAAAATCGACCTGGGTGGACAGGATTGCTTTTGCTAATAGGCAACTCATTTTACCTCTCATCTGTTGCAGTGTGGAATATGCCTCATGACTGTGAAAATTTGGGAGCAACCTACCTTGAAGATTTCTTGTGGGCACAATTTTTGCACGCAGTGTTGGGAGAGTTACTTGTCGAGCAAAATTCTTGAAGGAATGCACCATGACATTCTTTGCCCTGCTTACCAGTGTTCGATTCTGGTGCCATTGGATGTTATAGAAAGGTTGGTCAGTCCGGATCTGACACGTAGATACCTGCATTTTGACATCAAGGTTTGTTTTTATGAATAAAAGCACTATTTATTTATTTGTAGGGTCCCAACATAAAAAAAGAAAATTGTGGCAAATGAAGTGAACAATCCTGCAGGCAGGGCTAACAACTGAATGCAGCGCAGTAAGTTCGGTGCATAGACTTAATAACTTTCTTATTAGTATAATTAGCTTATGACGAGAAGTCTCAACATTTTGTCGCTTCATTGCACGCGCTGTGGATGCTCACCTTACCCGCCTTGTTGTTCAACTTGCAGGCGTTTGTGGAGAGTAACAAGTGCATAAAATGGTGTCCGGTCGCTGGATGTGGCCGAGCTGTGAAGCTGCCCGAGGCGGGGCAGTTGACCCCGCCCGACGCCAAGTCCAGGGTGGCTGCTGCTTTCACTTCCCATGCCGTAGACTGCGGCAACGGTCACTTCTTCTGCTGGTACAGTAGTTAATCCAATCAGGGCTGCAGGCCATTATGAGCTTCTGGTTTATTCTTTATTGTTGGTATTTGACCCTAAAATTCGTGAAGTAGTGACTTCACTATTCATCTTTAAATGTAATCTTTAATTTTTAATCTTTGATTTCCTAGAAAGCTTAGATTTCTCGCTAATTCCCAAAATATTGAAAATAAAGATAGATAAGTTATTTAGATAGATAATTCGTGTGTTTATCAAAAATTTAATACAATGCAAATTTGTTCATTATGCCCCTCAAGCCGGAGCGTGTAAAATTGGCACATCATTAGCAGAAAAAGTACTACTAGCTCTAGCCGCAGTAATTATTAAAAAATTATACATGAAAAATATAAATAGTTAATACGTGAAAAACAAAGCAGACTATTTCCCGTGTTATTAGTGTTATAAAAACTAATATAAAAGGTTATTCTAAAATTAAAACGCATAATGATTAATTCTAAATCGCCATGTGCTTTTTAATGAACCAAATCAACCACACAACATTACAATCAAGCAGGCCATCTTCTTCACTCAAAAGGCGGGCTAATTCAAATTCCTCCGAACCCAAAGAAAAGAACAAAAACAAAAATAATCCCCCAAACTAAAAATATTAAACATCTTTCTCGCAAAATTAAAGAACACCAACTTCTTCACTCAAAAGGCGGCCTAATTCAAATATTCAATATCCTTATATTATTTTTGACGATGCCTAAAACTAAGACGACATGAAGAACCAGTAGAATCCGGGCTGATGGGCCGTGGTCGAAATGAAAGCGAACTTCCAAACATTTCGTCAACATCTGCGGTCGACATCTTCAGTGGAACTGCTTAGACTTCTAAGATTGTATCTCGGAGGCTCAGCAGCGACTGGGGGATGTGCTCTGAAATTTATACCAAGCTGCGGGGTGGTGGTGGGTGGAAGCGGAGTCATCCTCGCTCCTGATTGGCTCCCTACTACCTCAACCTGATTTCCGGATGATGACACCAGTTTCTTTGCTGTTGTCTTTGAATTTGGTATCCAGCCTTAAAGAAGACTACAGCAAAGAAACTGGTGTCATCACCCGGAAATCAGGTTGAGGTAGTAGGGAGCCAATCAGGAGCGAAGATGACTCCGCCTCCACCCCACAGCTTAGTATAAATTTCATAGCACATCCCCCTGCCCTCACAGTCGCTGCTGAGCCTCCGAGATACAATCTTAGAAGTCTACGCAGTTCCACTGAAGATGTCGACCGCAGATGTTGACGAAACGTTTGGAAGTTCGCTTTCATTTCGACCACGGCCCATCAGATCGGATTCTACTGGTTCTTCATTCGACTCCGGCCGTGAAAGCCTTTGCTGTTACGTTAAGACGACATGCCTAGGCGGTTGGCTAATCCCCCAAACTAAGAAAATTACAACATCTCTCTCGCAAAATTAAAGATCCAATCGTGTTGGTCCTGTCACGGTCTCCAAAAATGTTATATTTTAAACTCTAAAAGTACTTACTTACTTACTAGCCAACGCCCACCCTTGGCATCTGAGCCATTTGGTGACGCGCTGACCAGTATAGACGAGCTATCCCCGCGAAGTCGTCCTCATCATCCTCTATTGCGTCGTCAGTTAGGGCTGGGCAGTTAGGAAGGTGCGCAGCAGTCATTGGGGCGTAGTCGCACATAGGGCACGCATCGGACTCTAGGACCCCAATGCGGTGCAGGTGAGATGCCAGGTAGTCATGTCCGGTGGTTGTTCTGAATGCTGCGACGCTCACGGCTCTAGGTAGGTGTTTTGGAATGGGCGAGTCGACGAGAGTTGCCCAGCTTTTTCCATGGCTGCTTCTTTGGAGGCGATCTTTGTTCCAGGCTTTTACTGCACTATTCACACTAGATTTTGCAGACACGTATGACTGCGGGCAGGAGGGCTGCTGCATGGTGGTACCATTTTTCGCCAGCTCGTCGGCTTCTTCGTTTCCATTCACACCTACATGACTTGGGATCCATTGCAACACTACGTTTCTGCCACTCTTGATGAGACTACTGATCTGCGCACGACAGCGGTTAGTTCTTTTGCAACTTGTCTCCTTGTTCGTTGAGAGAGCGAGGATTGCTGACTGGCAGTCGATGAGGAACACCACATTTAGCTCGTGCGTAGTAGTTTGCAGTGTTTTGGCCGCTTCGTAAATTGCTGCGATCTCGCCGTCGTAGTTTGAAAGAGGGGAACCTACTGCCACTGAGCCTTTGAATTGGCCAAACACATAACCCGCACCTGTGTTTCCCGATTCAGGCATGGAAGACCCATCAGAGTATACTTGTAACCACTCTGGCGCTGGGTACTTGGTATGTATGGTTTCCAGGGTAGACTTTCTTAAGGCGTCTGCAGTTGATGCTTGTTTTGGGAGGTCGTGATTCTCAAGGCGGAGTTGAGCGGATGGGAGGGCGCCAACATGGTCTACGTGTAACGGGAATGGGTCAGCCTCCCCCAAGCATATGCCGTACTTCTCTTTTATTCCCTCCGTCATGGCTAGTGGAGTGACCTGAGTCTTCAGGCGGGAGGCCGCTTTCTTATATTGCTTCCATTTTTGGGGTAGCACCCGTTTTTGTCGGTCCCAGAAAGTGACAGCTGATTTTTCTCTGCGGCATTGAATTGGTTCGATCCCGGTTTGAGCCTCCATAGCCAGTATTGGGGTAGATTTGGGTCCCCCCGTGATTATTCTGAGTGCACTATTTTGTGTGAGTTCTAACTTGGATGTTGTGCTCGCACTTGCCGTTATAGTTGCTTCACTTCCATAGTCAATGATAGGGCGGATGTAGGTCTTGTACGTGGAGATCAGCACATCTTGAGTGGCTCCCCATTTGGTGGCTGTTAGTCGTTTCAAGAGGCGACATCTCTTAGATGCTTTCTCCGCAGCATTGTCAATATGGGGCTTCCACGACATTTTTTTGTCGATCGATACGCCGAGGTACTTTGATATGTCTTGTTTCTCTAGGTTTATTCCCTTGTAAGCCAAAGCTATCTCTAAAAGTAATTCAAGAAAGAATTAAACAATTAATTTTCAATATTATTTTCTTCTGGTTTATTTTTTTTTTTTTTTTAATTTTCATTATTTTTTCTTTTGTATTTTGTTTCCATCATAACAACAAAACATAACTAAAACATCAATCGAATTTTAGAATGTCAACAAAGTGGTGAACAGACGGCTCTCCTGTTTCCCAAGTTCTCACATACTCCCCTCTAGACT
This sequence comes from Psococerastis gibbosa, assembly GCA_963971405.1. NCBI lineage: Eukaryota > Metazoa > Arthropoda > Insecta > Psocodea > Psocidae > Psococerastis > Psococerastis gibbosa. The sequence goes on from OZ020487.1 coordinate 29,337,472, forward strand.
TGATCAAATCAAGTCTACTTCCTTGCAAACGCAATTTACAGACCCTCTTCCCCCCATCTGGGCTTTCAAAAATATCAACAACTTTAGGTAGAGGCCAAAATAACCGCTTTTGATCGTCTCAGAACCAACATGCACAACATCTCCAATTTTAACCTCCCCCCGTGAAGCTCTAGATCGGGAACTCAAAACACCGATGGATTCCCTTTGAAATCTGTTCTTCAGATCAACCCTTACATTATGCAAGTAGTTAATAAGCCCAATCAAGCTTAAACGGTCCACTTCATCATCTTCTTCTTCATCATCAAAGCGATCAAACAAGGCTTCATCTACACATTCCTCCACAGTTCCACCTACTTTGATATCACTGTCCTTCAAGCCCTTGCTCGCTTTCTTCTTTTTACTTATAAGCCTTCTACTATCACCATTTATAACATCCTCCATACACACCGTCATAGCTCCTTCCTCACTAACTTTGCCATCCCCCACCCGTTTCCACAACTTCCTCCTCACCTTCACTTTCTTACTGTCCTTCACAAACTGCTTCCCACTACTTGAATACAGCATCATATTGAGGAACCTTGGAAGTCAATTTATCAGTAACATACCGCAATCTTGATTCAGCAATAGCCCGGTTATCTGGTAACGGAGGATGGTCAGCCGAGGTAAGGACACTTCATACCGTCCCTCCTCATTCACTATAATAGTATGTAAGAAATTTGCAAGCTCCATTTCTCCGTCTTCATTCTTGGGCTTTTCAATTCCTAAACAATCCAAGTTCTATAGCAATTTGTCCTTTCACGGTCGCCACATGTTATAAAAACTAATATAAAAAGGTTATTCTAAAATTAAAACGCATAATAATTAATTCTAAATCGCCATCTTCCTTTTAATGAACCAAATCAACCACACAACATTACAACCAAGCAGGCCAAATTCTTCACTCAAAAGGCGGGCTAACTCAAATATTCAATAATTAGAATACAACAATTACGCATTGTGACATGCTCGTTTATCATCAAATATAAAAATACAATTATAAATAAAATATGTAAAGCCCTGCATGTTCAAATTATAACCCAAACTTAATAAAAGCCACCTTATTCAATAAATCCGGTGGTAGCTAGGAGTCCTGTTTGTGGCAAACGTCTCTTTCGTTTAATCTGGCGTGCCGCAAAGCGCTGAGACCGCCTTCAGTATGTCAGGCCACAGGCGTGACTCCAGTAACTGTCTTGATACCTATGCTATTGCTAGAGATTGTGTGGTTGAATTGCAGGGAGTGCCTAGGAGAAGCCCACGCTCCTAGTGGCTGTGCCCAATGGCGAGCATGGCAGGATAAGGTAAACCAGGTCCGCCCTGAAGAGCTCGACAACAGCTTGAAAGACCTGGAGGTGGCGTCCAATTGTTTGTGGCTCGTGTCCAACAGCAAACCGTGCCCTAACTGCAAGAGTCCAATACAAAAAAATGAAGGCTGTAATCATATTAAATGCTCAAAGGTATGTTTTTTTTCTTTTTAGGCAAGAAATTTATCAGTAGGGTAGCTGAGTCACTTCAATCACTTTTGCTGTACGTAATATAGTTTTGCAAGTTTGGTTTAGTATTCATCTTTGTCCAAATATGGAGTTACAAGTTACAGAGGGAGACGTACATTTATGCCTCTAGTTTGCATCTTATTGAATCTTCTGCGTTACTCTTGGAATAATTGTTTCTGTTTCCACACTGCCCATCTCATTGAGGAAACTCTCAATTGCTTGTAGGCCTTCTTTAGCCCATTACCTTTTTTTTAGTGCAAATTCGACTTTTGCTGGGTTTGTTTGGAAGCATGGAAAAAACATTCTTCTGCAACCGGTGGCTACTTTAGATGTAACCGTTTCCCTGCTGTTTCCAAAGCTGAAGAGAAACAAGGAGCACTATACACAGAAGTAAGTCGTATTGCGCTTGTTCGTTAACTTGATCTGAATTGGCCATGAATTTTTTTTTGGTAGTCTATCCTCTATACCCACTTGAGCAACATTAAATCGACTTGATAGGATTTCTTTAAAGCTAATTTTATCACTCTTGGAAAAAATTAAATAAAATTACATCATTATTCTACTTTTTTTTTAAAAAAAATCAGTATCGAAAATGTTAATGAACTTGGGGTGAATTTTACCATAAAAATTGTAAACTTACACTTCCTCCGTCGTACTCCCAAAAAAATAACAGAGCTAGCTTTGCTGACTTAGGAAGCGATTGTAGTATCCCCGGTCAGAGTGGACAGAGTAAATAAAATAACTACTCCCATTGATGTTTCTGTCGCTCTGTTGACCTGATCCTGCATAAACAGAACTACACTTGTTTTAGGCCGCGGCACGCAGTCAACAGATACAAGATCTCAACAGATTTATACATTATTATACTCGATTTAAAAACCACGAGAATAGCAGAAAACTGGAGGAACCTTTAATGACGGCTGCCAAACATAAAATGGAAGTTCTCGCCTCATCTTTAGTCAGTGGAAAAGGTAGGCTTCAATGCGTCGATTTTGTTGCATTCAGAGTTTCAGCCTTCAGTGCAGTTCTCCCCATTTTCGAGTTAAACCTGGATTTTGTAAACCGTTTTTCAGAGGCGGTGTCCGAGAAGGAAAAGAACTGCACGAAATTCATCGAAGATGGCGTTCGGGAATTGTTAAAAGCTCGACGTGTTCTTTGTGGCTCATACGTCTCTGGCTTTTACCTAGAGGGCAATGGCAATAATAGAACCATATTTGAATCCATGCAGGTACGTTCTTTGCGTAATTTACAAAATAGCCAATTTAATAGATTCAGTGTGCAGAAAGTGCACAGAATTTTTATCACCCAGACATTGAGGCTCACCCCATCGCTATGTCCTGGAATAGTTTTGCTGATTCGACACAAAGCGACTGCTGCACTATTCACCCCTATACCTGTTCTGTATTGGACTTTCATGATAGATACACCCGAGGTGCATTTTTACATTTTTATTCTTTATTTTTCCAGAATGAATTAGAATCAGTAACAGAAAAACTATCAGAAATGATTGCCCGACCGTATCTAAAGACACCCAGGCAGACTATAATGCAAACAACGGCTACAGCCCGTCAGAAACGACACGAGTTCGTGCGTGCTGTTGCCAAAGGTCTTATTCCGGAGGAAACACCGCCTTCCCGTCGCCATCGTCGTAGACGATATCCGGGTCTGTTCCTGGTTGACCAAAGCAATGATGTAAGTATTTCAATGAGTAATTTTAGATCTCCTTGCTCAAATAACGGTCAGTGGTCTACTTGTAGTGGCCAAATAAACCTTTCTGACATTATTGGTATTGTCAACCGACAGTGGCTAAAAGTGACAATGCGACAGTTGCCCTAACTGTGACGCCCCACTGACAGTGTTGCATTTCCTGCTGACCTGCTCACTGTTAACAGAGCCCTCCTGTCACTTCCGCACACACCACAACCCTGCTTGCAAGGGTCATATATCTATCTCATCACTGCGCGCATCAAGTCAACCCCCGTCTTGAAAACACTGTGGAGAGCCTGACAACAACATGAACGTGAAGGGCGAAGCGCCTATTTAAAAAAATAGTAATAAAATGTGACAAAGGACAAGCTAATACTAGCTACTATGAATTTTAAAATTCTCATTCAATAGGATTCGCAGCCTGTTATTCACTGCATGGCACTGCATTTTAGCAATTGTAACAAACATTGTAGATACGTCTTGCACTGTTTGGGGCCTGAGAAAAAAATACATATTTACTGTAATTAGACCTTTCAAGATCGCAATATGCAGTCTATTATTTACGTCAGGACCAATAGTTTTTCGGGTCGAGAGGCCGGTAACCTACAATACCCTAGCCTGCCCAAACCTTTCGATTCGGACAGGACTTTCGGGCTTTTTAGGGCCCTATAGCCTATTGAGACGCCCTCAACCCCCCGACACACTAGCCATTACCTGGCATAGTGATTGGAGCGGCGTACCCTCTACAAGCTAATACTAGCTTGCCATTTACACATTGTAACCAATGAGAGCCCGACAAAACTAAGTTCGTATACAAGTCAAGGGGATACTTTAGTTTCATTTTTAAATTTCAGGAGATGATGTCCCATGCTATCGCAGCTAGCCTCAAGTCCTTGGACCCAAACAACCCTTGGGTGAAAGATGCAGACGGACGGCATAATAATCTCTCGGCCATTTATGAGTGGGCTGGTAAGTTTGCAAGAAATGCTCCTGTTTTAAAACCTGGGCCATGGCACTTATTGGTTTAATTACGTTAATGAACCGCTTCTATTGAAAGACAATGGGACGCCTACTAAACTTTTATGTACAAAGTCAGAAAATATCTCATATATCTCATAAAATATCGATCATAGAGCCATAAATGAGTAGATGAAGTTGAAAAAATGCTCCTCTGCATTTTATTGCATAGTATGTAGCCGGCACCATGGCAGGCATCGACCGAACGTAACCTTGAATTTAAAAACAACTGGCCAAACGGTGTTAGTGTCGGCTACATACAATGTATCAGCGCTTAGAGGGGCATTTTCTTCTACTGTATGATGGATATTTCACGAGAAATTCGACTTGGGAAGAAACTTGTAGTGGGCCTTTCCTCCGATTTATTCCTAATTTTGAAAAAAAAAACATTGAAATATAAGCAGTAAATAGTAACGGATTCGGTTCGAGGACTGCAGGGAAAATGCACTCTTCAAAAGGTTCACCCTAAGACCCGGTGCAAAAAGATGATTTCAACGCTGCAGTGGCGCTGGGAAATCTGCCATTGGAGCTGGTCCATTTTTTTTAATTAAAGCCCACCCAGCATGGCCTTAGCGAGAGAAACTTGAAGTAGACTATGTTTTTGCTCCAATGACGGAATGCCCAGCGCGGCTGCAGTGTTGAAGTCGCCTTGTGCTCCGGGCCTTTTGCAACGAAAATCATGAATCGAGATAGCCCAAGCCCCATATTTATACATATTTATATTTTATATTGTACAGATGTGGACTCAGAAGGTGAGACTGAAGTGAGTCGGGCAGTGGCTGTGTCGCTGGTGGGCAAGTGTCGTCGGGAGGGCTGTGCGAGACCGCGGTCGCGCAACCCCCACACTCATGCGCTCCACGACTTCTGCTCTCTGTGGTGTAGTGCCAACATCCAAAATAAATTCGCCACGCACGACGACTCTATGGAACTCGCCATCGCCATTGAGATGTCACGGCTCCAGATGATTGAAGACACAATGAAAAGGACGCACCAGTAAGTGTTAAGAGCAAATAAGAGTGTGTTTTTTTTTGCCCATAAACGAAATTCACAATTTTGTGGCCAGTGGGTTTGGTACCTTTTTTACATACTATGAAGTACGGACGTGATTATTACACCCTGCGTATGAACTCATTCGTTAGCGGTTGCTTCTCTCCGATCGGTAGTCATGGTGTCTCATCGATGTCATTAATAGGTATTTTTGATTTGAAGAATAATCAGTGAGAGTATGATGATTTTTTTTTTTTTAATAAATAGACGCTGTACCCTTCTTGCTTCTGCTTGAGCGCATTATTTGTATATCGCATGTATCATATTTTTTTGCTCAGTGAATTTTTTGTAATGAGGAAATCTCATCTTCTATGCGTTTTTTGATTGAAGATTATTTAAAATTATTGCTGTTGAAGGGCTACAAATAAACCTAGAACTACAGCATCCGTCACGCAGACAGATTCTGACGCAGATCTGAGTAAAGCAGTAGATTTATCGAAAGAATCTACCCTTGACAACTTGGACGCCGATAAGCAGACGCCATCTTCTGACCCTCTGTTGAGTTGCTATAGAAAGACCACAGAGGACTTTACTGTTGATTACTTCTTGAAAAGCTTAGCTGGCCAAGAAAATTCAGTGAATATTTTCTCACCCGGCACTGAAAAGGCTCTGACTGAAAAAGAATCGGCAGTTTTCAGGTAATTATACTGTTCATGTATTGATAATATACAGGTATATCATTATTATTTATATATATATTTTTTCGTTGTATCTCTCCTATAATTTATAATTTTATAGTTTATAGGGTAAATAATTTTATCAAATTTGCTTGTCCATTGAATTTGTTAGAGACAATCGCTCTTGCTTGGAAAATTGAAAGGCGTTAATGAAGGATGGAAGGAGCCAAGTCTCATTTAAAAACATATTTTATCATGGAAGAAGGTATTATACCCCCTTTCATATATATTTGAAGGGTTCGGTAGAAGAAGGCGCCGGGCGGAAGCACGCAAATAGAAATAATAATTGAAAGAGTGGGGAACCTATAACACCTTCCACGATATTGCATTTTTAATGCGACGTACCTAACCTTTATTCAATATATAGCAGTATTATGTGGTATATAACACTGACATTAAATTAACTTAGGTTGAAGAGAAAACCTCCTAGTTTTAAATGAAATTAGATGATTTAGAAAAAGCTGGACTCGGTGGAATTCGAATCTACGATCTACGCCAATCCGGAGTGACGTAACCTTCCATCTTCTCCCATCGGACCGTTTCCAAAATTAAATCCAATTTGCACTCATTCCCCCACCCAGAGTATTTGCGATGATCCAATGAGTTATGATTGTTAAATGCAACATTTTAGCGAGATTTCTTTCATCTACCTATTGAGACGGTGACCAATGTTCAATTTCCGGTAACATTCTTCATAACTTTTTACTTTTCATTTCATGACCCCTTGAGCCGAAAGGGATATTTTTGTTTTGGGTGGACTCATTTTTATTTCATTTACTGATTCCCAGGCCACAAAGAACTGAGGACGGAAGGTTTGAAATAAGTGACATCCATGAAGGTTCATTTCAACCGGAGGAACAAGAAGACGCTGGGTTGAGGAGAGTGCGGTCTACTGGCGATTTAAATAAGCGCCGCGAGCGTCGTGAACAATACAAAGAGCCGAGGTAACGTGTTGATCTATTGTACTATGCTCTAAGGTAACATAGGCCCAGTACACACGGAGGTTCGACGCCGAACGTCAGACGCTGAGAAATTTGTCATGGGAACAGATAGATTGGTGATTGGTTGGTGCGCAAAAGAGTCTATTTCTGAACGCACTTCAGAAGATTTCTAGGTCGCTAGTGTGTCAGTGGCATGTCGAGGAGACTACTATACCTGCGACTGGCTACGGTTTCACTCGTACCGGTTCTTTATCATCTGCTCAGGAGTTGAGTGAACTTGCCAAATAATTGATCCACATAAATTTTAACATTTTTTGCAGGTATCATTTGGACTCGGATCATTCTAGCCAGCACGATGAAAAACCCGAAGACCTGACTTGTAAACATCTTACTGAATTATCTCCTGTTGTTAAAACCAAACAAGGTAAGCGCAATTTCTAATACAGCCTACGTTAAGTACTCTTCATATTTATAGAAAGTTTGAAAGTTATATTGATTTCAATGCTGTGCCTCTTTGGAAGGTGTTCTACCTAGGTGTTATTTTAACAACAAAAAATGCATTTTGATGAATTTGCTTAAAGCCATCAAAATCCTCTGCTACTGGAATCAGAGTCAACTCGACCCATATTCCGATTGAGGCTCTGTCCTCCACCTGGGAGTTGCTGTAGCCAATCTTCTTGCCTGAAACATCGCCTAAGATGTCATCATCCTGCATTATGTTATCAGCTCCACTCGCACAGATCTGATGCAGTAGCATTCATATACCTTCCTTTACGTCCAATTCTGACCATCCAGCACTTCTTCCAGCTCCAGACCCATCCTCCTGAGATCGTCCTCAATCTGGTTTCTATACTTCTTCCTCTGTTTCTGGTTACACCTTTCATTAGCTCAGGTGGCTGTGTCGACCCCTGGACTAAATCATATTTTTGCTTCGCTGTAGTCCGTGTATCATTCGACCCCGTAGCGCAGCCACGCAATAACTGTCTCACAAACTTGCCAACTCCTATCAGACCTGCCAGTGTTTCGCATGTTATGACAGGTTATTGGCAGTCTCTGCCATGTTCACATAGCTGAATATAGTTTAACATAGCAGCAGCAGGATGCGCATTCACTTTGACAAGCTGCTGCAAGTCAGATTCCAATAGGAATAGGTTTCCACAAGCTATGTCGAGGGCTCTTCCTCTTACTGTGTCCTCTAAGATATCTGACAATACTCGTTCGCACCCTTAGCTTACTAATATACCGTCCCTTATTTTGATTCAGCCAAGTGTTAGCGACTGGATCCTATACTACAAGGTTTCGCCTACATTAGAAAACTCCCGATTGAACTGAGAACAGCGAGAAATGCTTCTAACTTCCCTAAATTGCTTAGAAACCATCTCTTAGAGAAAGCTTTCTACACTGTCACTGAGGCACTAGCACAATGACAGAACTACCTGATTTTGACGATATTTTGACGATTTTACTTTATACTTTCTTGTCAATTACTTGTTGATTACTTGTATTGTATTATTTAACAGAAACATATATTTATTTATTTATTCAGCTCCTATGATGTATTCAGTGTATCCAATAGAAGAACCAAGTACTGCCGAACAAGGTGTTGCTGCCACGTCTAGCGACACATTCAGCGTTGATATGGAAGTTTGCAGAATTCTGTCATCCGAGGTGAATGTCCCTTAGTCAACCTATTTGTTGTAAAAGAGTTAATGAGGATGCCAATTTAAGGAATTACAATCCTGAACTTTTTTCATTCCTTTGAATAATTGGAAAAACTCCATGGAATCTGATGCATATTCATGTATCGTATATATTTCATGTTTTTTTTTTCGGCGAAAAGATGCCTTTATTGCTATTCTCTCTTGCATTTTAAAGAATTTAAGTAAAATTTTCATAGTTAATAACCAAGAATGACTTTTGTCATGACTAAATTAATTGTTCAGAAGACAATGCACAATAATTACGAGTATTTCAGTCCCAGCTTGAAAATTGCGCTGGAATTACTAGTAAACTACTTTTGTTATTTTATGCGTCATTTTTCGACCATCAATTTATTTCTATACCCTCACCACCGAGCCCGCGAGCAAAATGCAATTTTGGGTCTTAGTTACTGCACCTCTGTCGAATTGTGGGTGAACTTAATGTTTCATTCCTCTCACAATCCCGTTCTTTTTGAAATATTTTAATCTCGGATGGTTTTCATTTTATAAAACATCACTATTCGTAAGCTAAGCATTAGAATCATAGTTTTAGACTAATTCTTTTGCATGCTATTCTATACCCTTTGCTATTCCTTTATGGACGGTGTACGAGAGAGTCAAAACTATGCCAAAACTTTCAACTGTATTCTTTCGGCGAAAAAAATTCATTTTCATTTTACTACAGTATAGATATAGAGTTTAAGCCAAAGTAAAATCAGTTTATTATTTTTAAATTGGTGCCCTTATTTCTCCGGTTATTTGTGCATTATTTTTAAGACTGAAGCAATTCACTCAATTTCTTTTTAATGTTATTCGTCACATTGCAATATTGCATGATTTTTTAAATTCTAATTTTAAATAGATTTTAACTGCATAGTAGACTAGCTGATATGTGTAGAAAATTCTTTTTGTATTTACTCTTTATATGTGGCTGTTAGAACAGCTATTATTGTTACGACTCTTTATTAACTAGGTTAGCTACAAAGTATGTGTTCATTGTGAGAGGGCTGTTTGAATGCATTTATCATTATATTAGCTTATTGCCTTTTATGTATTAGTAAAGCATGCATGCTTGCATATTTACAATACAATGAAACAGATACTGCAGTTGTTCCCCGACAAAAGTACTAATTGGGTCTGCCTTATAAGGGCAGGGCCCACGATCATGTAAAATCTTGGTAAAGAATACATCGCTGGCTGCGTGGTAATACCACGTAAGTGCACAAAACCAAAATTTTCAGGAGGTAACAGAAACTGTTTACTTCAGCGTCTTTTCTTATGCTAAAACAGACTTTTCAAGTGCTATAACACTTAAGAGATCCAACCTCGCGCAATCAAATGTAGTCAGGCGCGTGCAACTTAAAATTCCGCTCCAGTTTCAATAAATATCTCAATTTCGACCCCGGAGTCACTTACGTGGTATTACCACGCAGCCATCAACATGCATACTGCATGCATTGAATCATGGAAGTGCCGTCTAGTATTCCTTACCGAGATTTTACAAACGATCGTGGGACTAGCCCTACGTATACAACTAAAGAGATTATTTTTAGCATTCTACAAACATTTTAATTAATTTGTTTGAAGTATACCCTTTTTTTCCCACAAGCAGCCCCTTAACATGAAATTATACCAAAGTATCTTTTGCCGTTAGGCACCACACTTCACAAGCTCAATTATTTAATTATTCACTAAACACTCTACAATTTTTTGTTTTTATTAACATTGCAGTTATTGATAATGTTAACTTGTATTTGGATTTATTTAAGAGGCAAAAAAATTAAATTTCACGGGAAATATTGATCTTCTAGCTATAAAAAATGCCTCGTTGAATAGAAAAAATGTACCCCTACATTTTGATGTGCATAACTGACACCAATTAAGCACTGTTTTGGCAGTCCTTCGACCTAACGTCTCCAATGTCCGATGGGATTGTCTCTTACATACTTATCCACATTTTAGTTAATTTCTGTTATCAGTAACACATGTTGTATAATGAGATTCGTATAAATTGCAGATTAGTTTTAGTTATTATTTCTATAATAATCTTTTGCGTCCAAACAAGAGAATGTGATCTAAAGAACCTTTATCTTTATATTTGCTCAAGTAGATATTAATTTGTTGATACTTAAAATGCAATTTACAAGTCTGCTAATCTGCTAGATGGAAAATTGAACTTTGTTATAGTATGGCTTTTCACTCCAATACGTAAGCATAGTAAAAAAAATTAATGCTACTAGTTCAGGATATCAAATATTGTATTTCGTGAATTAGGTTATTGTTAAGTTGAACTGATACATGAACGCAGGCCATATCATATTTTAATGCGACCATAATAAGACTGATCCTCTTTGTTTTCGTATTCTTTTTACTTCCAATAAATAAAGAAATAATTTTTGCTCTATTATTAATCCAACCTAGCGGAGTTAGGGCTAAAGAGCCTTCTCTTACGCTTAACTAGAAAGGCCAGGGACCGCATGCAATACACTATATCTAATACTATAAACTCATAATATCGGGTTTTGTTATTACCGTACTGTAAATTTCTTATTACTATTAACCAAAGAATGTTTCGCCTTATTTAATTATTTTCTTGTTTCATGCGGCAGAGTGATGGGAATACTTCAATGGAAAAGTGTGCGAAATCTCGCAATGTTTTTGATAGGAAGTCAAAAGAATTGTTTTATCTCACTAATGTCAGAAGAAGCTCTGTTGACGAAGGCTCACGAAAGTCGGAATCTGTGAAAAATCTTATAGAGGAAGTGCAGAATACATTGAAAGCCATAGAGTGTGAAGTTAGCGGGTCTGTCGAGAAAAGAAACAGTTGGCAGCACCGAATGTTCGAGTTCGATAGCAGCGGTGGCGAGTTCTCTAGACATACTCCCGAAAGAGCTTCAACGGGCAAGATAAAGAACAACCACGATTTAACAGCCTATGCAAAGTATCATTCCGGGACCAAAAGTGTGATGACTCTGGAAAATTTAAAAGACTACGAAAGAAAATACGCTTCTAAAAAAGTACTACTGATAGGAAGTGATAAAACTGTTAACGAAGCGCACAAAAGGGCGTTCAAAGCTGCCGGCGGGAAAATTCTTCACAAGAGGGACACCTCACATGGCTCCAGAGAAGTACTAACTGCACAAAAGTGTGGCTCAAATTTAAGGATTCGCATTGCCAAAAGTCCTATTGTTACTGATAGCTCGAATGAATATGAAACTGAAACTGGTATCCCCAAATCGCCAACCCTTTTCATTAGCGGCGTTTCAATATCAAGAACACCTGAACCGTGTAGTCCAGTTAGTGTGAAAGATAACAAGAAGAGTCCTGAGCACAAATGGCGGCCAAAAAATTCTCCGGCTCCTAAAAATCTCTCTAGTTTGCAGAGGAAAATAAACAGTTACCCAATTTTGAATTTTGTGGCAGCCTCTATTGACTCTGAAGATAATGGTCTTCCGGACGGTGGGATAGTCCCACCCGAGCAGTTTGATGATAGCAGGTTTTTAAATTCTGGTAGACCAAGTCGCTCTTCAAGTTTGAGCGTTCCTAAATCGACCACTTCTGACGAACATCAGAAAAGAAAGCTAAATGGCAGCTGTGGTGCGTTGCCTCTTCCGTACGGCGATAGGAAAAGGCACGGAAGTGCTCAGTTTGCGTCTATAACTCCTCCCATTAAAATATCATTAGAGTCAGAGTTCTCGACTAAAAATAGCGAAGGTGTATTCAGTTTTGGGATGTGCAATCACCAAAGTGTGAACCTTTGTATGTTTCAAACAATACCGGCAACTGAGGTTGCATTAAGCAGAGAAGGAGAGGCCAATGATCAAAATCTTGTGGAAGAAGGGAAAAATACTGGGAAGTCTAAGTCCGCGGCAGAGCCAGAAAGGGAACGTGAAGTGTTTCGTTTTCCAAAGTCTTCTACTGATGGTGCTCTCAGTAGTGTTCTCCATGTTCAAGAAAGTAATCTTAGCTCTGACGACTTCCATGAGGTGTTGTTTCTTCTAGAGCGCTCTCCTAAACATAGTTCCAAACGGAGAAAGAAATCAAAAAAGGAACGGGATAAAGTCAAGGAGGGAATTCCCAAAGATGGCTGCAAGGAAGCGAATTCTGCTCTTTGAGCTTTTACCAACATTATTGTTGCATGCTAAGCTATAACGTCTTGGCTATTAACATAAAATAAGCAACTCATTTCTGCTTTCTCATCGATTGTAAGGAACTACTGTTGGTAGGTTTACTCAATAACATTTTCCATAGGTAGGTACTGGGTTAACATGTTAAAATCAATTGCGGTAATTAAAATGGATTTATGTACGGTATAGCCTAGACTTTCTATTTACTATGACTTCATGGCCGATCCCATCATAGCTTGAAAAGACATTTCAGGGGGTAGGGATCGAACCCCCTGAAATCCTCTCCTTAAAAGTTGCGCCTGGCTGACATGCTGCAACCTATCTTAGCGAAGAAGGCTGTTAACGGACCCGACTGAATGATGTTACCAGGAATTTGTTCTTGAAAGGAAAATCCGGAGGATACTTCTCTAATTAAATAAATTATTTTAAGTACTGTAGGTAATTACCATATAATACTAACAAATAACGGAATAGAAGTGTATACTTTAGTTCATACAAAAAGAAAAATTAGGTCACTACTTATGGAATGCATTTTGTTTTTCTTATTGTTAAATTATAGGGATTGTACATTTGTACAGAAGTTAATAAAAATAATTAAGTATTGCGCGCGTAAATTCATAATTTCCCCATTTTTCTGTCATGTTGGTGACTTGTTCTTCGTCGTCGTTCTTGTCGACGGTTGTCACGTTGTCACTTGTCTGTAGTTTGTTGACAAGCAATCACAAAACCGGCGGGAAGTTTTGTTTTATGCCTTGTATTATATAAAAATCGCGCTTATAATTAATTGTAGCATATTGAAATAATTAGTTAGGAAATTGTGTTGTACGTGAGTCAGTAAATTCAGTTTTCAAATGGTTATTGGATAATAATAATAAGACACTGCACGCTGCTTGATTGCTGTGTTGCATTTGCTACTGTCACGTCTTTTTAAGGTAAGTATAAGTAAAAATGCTGTACAAATCAAAAAAACTTGCCCATTAACAGAAAAAAAAAATATCTAATTCTATGGGCCTGCTTATTATTATTGTTTTAGTGATTAGATCTCAAACTGGCCGCGCATAATTCCATCATAACAGTCCTTATCACAAAGAACGTATTTTTCTAAACTTTGATTGAAAAAATAAATTTTATCCAAAATATGGTTAACATTAAAACCTTCTTCTTTGAATTGTTTTTTCTTAATCTTATAAGTATCCGTTAAGGGTAACTCATTGGTGACCCGTATAAACAGTGGTCTTGCATATTTTGGCAATCTTTTTTTGAGTCCATCGTATAAAATTTCCAAACTCAGTAGATTCTTGGAATCTACAATCGCTGCCATTCCAGCTTTGCCTTCCATTCCTGGAACCTGTAATTAATTACGTACAACCATTGCAAACTTAAAAACAACATTTACTGTAACAATCAAGAGTACATAACTGTGAAGAGAAAATCATCACGCATGCTGTGCTTAGTATACTAGTATGCAGTGAGGAAACTCAAGTTATAGGCCTATTAGCTATTCAGGCTAAAATAAATGGCCATAAATAATTTTCTAGACAAATAATAACTGCACAATAAGTTACACAAATAGCAAATTGGTTCCTACCTAACTTACATACTGTAGTATTGTATATACCTATATGAATACGAAATAATAATAATAATAATATGTGTGAAATACTAGCTGCTGATTAACAAGATAAACCTTAACTATAATAACATACTTAAACTCACCTGAACACCGTAAACAGCCGTGTCTTTAAGCAATGTAATCTCTGAAATGACCTGTTCGACTTCAGTTGTTGCGACATTCTCTCCTTTCCATCGGAACGTATCACCCGTTCTGTCATGGAAGTAAAGGTAGCCATCGTCATCAAATGTGAATGTGTCACCACTAACATAGTACTGATCGCCCTCCTCGAAGACATTATGTATTATTTTCTTACGTGTCGCTGTGCCGTCAGCATAGCCCTCAAAACGCTGGCCAGGAAAGTTGCGAATACGGGCTATATGCATACCAGCTTCCCCTGAAAAACTATCAAAATTGTTTAATTCTGTCCTTTGCGAGACAGCACCTGAATTAATGTATGCTAGAGGTTAATGCAATATACATATTTAAAAGGAAAACATCGCCGTATTAATTGAAATTAGAAAAAAATCTTTGCTTCAAGGGTAAAAGGTAGAGTAATCACATTATAACGTTCATTATACGTTAGTACAGACTACAGTACAGCTGTACAGATCCTGTTTTAACTCCTTGAAACAAAACCTCCTGCTCCTCCTGAAACATTTACTCCAATTTTTGACGTAATTCCATGACTCTTATCACTTAAGCCGCCCGTTAACTGACCAAATTACTCAGTCCTAATAATTATGGATAAGGGCTTGCATGGCCGGAGTCAGGCGATGGTACAAATCGGACGCATTCATTCGTTATTTTGTTTCATAAATCCAGCCCTGATAATACATTGAAGTGAAAATTGAGTGCCAATTTTTGAATGTGTCGTGTAAAGGGTGTATGCATACCGCCGTCGTGGTTAAAGAGATATGACATAAGAAATGTTTCAACCTGCAGCTGTATCAATTTTTAAATAGTTTTTTCTTGTGTCTGTAGGAAGTAGGTAACGACCTAAACAGCTACATGTTGTCGTATCAAGGCCGTAGCCAAGGGGGGGGGGGCGGGGGTGATAACATGAATATGTCTTCCTCAGTAAATTATAAACTTTACTGCTGTTAAAATCGTAAAACCTCGCTATTCCGGACCTATTTTTCAAAATATTTACCCCGGTCCCCCTGTTTGGAGCAATACAAATATGCACTCCTTTGCAAGCTTTCCTGCTGTAAAACCCCAGTGTTTTGCACTTACATTTTCAAATTTTTTCCCGTCTCCCCCGGGCCTCCCTCTTTGGGTTAAATGCAATATTATTTTTTATGAATCAGCATTCGTTTGTAAGATTTGTACAATACTTTACTGCTGCTAAATGCGTAACGGCCATTCTCATGAAAGTGTGACCAAGCGGTAATATGGATTAAGCCCAATATAATTTGTGCTTGACGTAGTATATAGCACAAAGTTTTAATTTTAAATTTTATTATTATTTATTAAAGTATTGCACTACCACTGAGCCTTCACACAGACTTTGTTATACATTGATGTTATTCCAGTCCATTTCCCATAAAATCATATCAAATGTATCTAAAAATATTTGTCAAGTATTTTATTAAAGCTGTTTTAAAGTAAAATACGCCGGTCAAGATCTGTCGAACTTCCGCGTAATAATAAAAAAAGTTCGATTTGTAGCTCCAGTCCCGGTTATGCCAGTCCACTATTAGCAAGGACTGGGATACATTTTCAGGACTGGACAAATCCAAGTTATGGCTTATGCTTTCAAATGCAAGGAAAACATGAAAAATGTATAGACAGAAAAAGATATGAACGAAAAATATGAACGATGACTATCAGAAGAGCACTTCCACTCAAGTTTCACGTAACTTCTTTTTCTTCAGATATTTTAATTAGGCTTAGGGTGCCTAGACGATCAAGACAAGTTACCCGTTTAGTTCAGTCCCTTCAAAAGCTATCACCGGTCCTTCCTCAGACCGTTTGTGTTAGCCCAGTCCATTGAAAAGTTATACCCAGTCCTTTTTTTTCTCAATATTGCTTAAAATAAAATAAATTAAGCTACGCCAACTTATCTGTTATTTCTTGGAAAGTAAATTTAAGGTTATGGTAAATGTTATTTTGAACGGATTTTGAGCTTTTATAACTTGAGTTCTATTTTCTTGCTTATGGTCACACTTTCATGAGAATGGCCGGTAAAACCCCACTATTTCGCACTTATATTTTGAAATTTTTCCCCCGGAGTGCCTATGCTATCATATATACGAGTAACACCATAACCTCTAAAGAATACACTAGATACAATTGAATTCTCAAAAAACAAATTTACAATAGATAGGATCACTGTCACCACAGCCACCCCCGAAAAAAATCCTGGCTACGGGCTTGTGTATATGTAGTAGGATGCCAATTGTCCTCATCAATACTATGGAGGGGGGGGGGGTGGCAAGTTCCCCTCAATTCCCCTCCCCTTAAAAAAGAACCGGTCCGAGTTCACTCGAACATGCTTTCCAATTTATCAAAATTATTAGATAGAGAAAATTAGTAATTTTATGGCAAATATTTTTCCTATGGTTAAATTTCCGATATCTCGGGGGGGGGGGGGGGGGGGCGGTTGTCCACCTGACGTCACTGGAAGTGAGGTAAATTCTCGATAGGTCAAACAAACACATTAATTACCACACAGCAATAACGGCAGGGCATGCAATGCATTTGAGCGCGAATTTTCTATCATTTTTTTCAAAAAATAATTTTTTGGGCAAAACCAAATATTTTTTTGGGAAAGCAACCTATCCGGTTTCGTTACTCAATTTAACACCTAAAACATGCTTGAAGGTAGAAATCATCGATAGAAAGGTTTCGCATTTTTTAGTCATTTTTTCATTAAAATTTAGTTATTTTTATTTTTTTACCCCCAGAAGCAAACTATCAAGGGGCAAGCGACCCCCCGCATTTTGTCAACATTAATAACGACTACAATCTACGAGAATTTAAAAGAAATCGATGGAGCCGTTTTTGAGAAATAATTTTTTTAGACGTTTTTTTGGAGTTTTTTGAAAATAAAACCCCCCCAAATTGAGTTAGCCCAAAGAAAAAAAAATGGTCCCGAGGTATGATTTTTGTGAACCTACATGCCAAATTTCACTCAAATCCACCGAGTAGTTTGCCCGGAAATCGACGAACAGACAGACCGACCGACCGACAGACAGACATTTTGTAAAAACCACTTTTTTGGGTTCCTGGGACCTCAAAACGTGTAAATCCGTTGAAATCTCGGAATCGAAAATTTCGACCATCACAAAGCTTTCCTTATACTACGTATAAATTGGAAAGCAAAAACTCTGTATCCACCTCTGTTTAGAACTCTTGTAGTTTCTGCCCGGCGATTTGCACTTATACAGACAAGGTTTATTACTTTAATTATTGTAAATTTATTATCTGACCTGGATTGGATATTTTTATGCAGCGGCCCGTAGCATTGCGAATAGGCTGCTCAGTTTCAACGTCAAATTTAACTAATTTAAAGGGAGAAAACAGCCAGTATTGATACCCTACAGCACCCACTCGCCCTTCGTTGTTCACTAGAAAGAAACAGACATTGTTATTGTGGTAGCTGATGGGTTATTTAGGTGCCCATTCCATTGACCGGCTAGGGCTATTTCCAAAAACGGTGACGTGGTAGCAGACATTCAAGACTTAGGTGGCGTTTCCACCGACCTCGCGTTGCAGAATTGACGGAAATGTTTATTTTCCTCTATCCCATAGTTAAAATTGATCAATGATCATACAATAAAATCACAAACAAACAAACTAAAATTAAAAAATGGCGTCATGGGATATGTTAAGTACAAACATTTTAATAGATTTCTATAAAAAGAAAAATTCTAATTTCCGTCAATGTCATTTGCATTCTGCAATGCGAGATCGGTGGAAACGCAACCTAAGTCTTGAATGTCTGCTACCACGTCACTGTTTTTGGAAATAGCCCTAGCCGGTCAATGGAATGGGCGCCTTATTGAAAAAGGACAGTCTCGGGTTCTTTTTAAATTAAGCCAACGGCCATACCAAGTTGAATCCGCCAGATCAGAGCCGGTTCAAAACTGCAGCAAGGTTGGTATCGCAGCAAATGATACCGAGCGACCGACTTAGGTAATGAAGCTTTTCGGGTGGTGTGTCAGGTACCTGAAGCACCTTGTAACCTCAGACTAACCAGGTGCATGTGAACGTGTAATATTTGCCTTGCTCAAATTTTCAAATAACTAAATCAGATTGCCACGTCTCACTTACGCAGTGAGCCAATTCCTTCAGACGAGCCGTAGAATTCACAGATATCGGGTATGTTGAATCTTTCCAAAAAATCTTTCCAAATATGTTGTTTCAAGCCATTACCGAGCATGAGCCTTATCTTATGCTGACGGTCTTCTGCTTTCGGAGGTGATGTTAAGAGGTATCTGCAGATTTCTCCAATGTAAATGAATACCTGAAAACATACGATTAGTTACATTTCAATTTGGGGGATTAATTTTTAATCTTGTCTGCTAGAACCGAAGATAATAAAACAGAATATGTGGCGCCTAACCATTAGCTAAGTAATGCTGATGGTGGTGAAGCATATTAAGCATGGAGCTAATAAAACTATGGAGCCAACATGTCGTATTTCGGCTGTGCTGGAGGACTGAAGCCACGACCACGCCCCCTCATTGGTGCATTTTGGCGGGAAATTCAAATTTAATAGTTTTATTCTATGTTTTCTTTATAGTTTTCTTTGTTGTTTCATACATAATTATATTTATTATTTACATTTATTATATATATTGTTTAAAATTTAAATTCAAAGTACTGAAAGATCTGCATTAAAAAAAATTTATTTTTATCTAAAAGTAGGGAAAACTTTGCTAAAAATATTGTTTAAAATGTAAATTAAAAGTACTCCAAGTTCTGCATAAAAATATTGCTGGTTAGCTAGCATGATTTTCCGTTCTAAATAATCTTTAAATAATCAAATAAAAAATAAAATGTTAACATGGTATCAAATGGCAAAAGGCTCAATCTGGTCCTATACTACGGAAATAGCCGAAGTCAAGCGGCTTCAACCCGAATGTTTACGATGAGTCTATAGTTTTACTATGTCTATGATATTAAGGGGAAATGGCAAAGGTGGTCAAAGGAAATGTGACAGAGGTAAGAGAGGTTCTCGGGTCCCAACATAGGAAAGATAAAATTGGGGCAAGTAAACAAATGCACAATCCAGGCGGCAGGCTTGCCAACAGAAGGTTCTGTGCGCTTGACTCGCAATCTAAATAGCTTTTTTGTGACTGTCTTTAGCTTATAACGAGAACCTTCAAGCTTAATCTCAGTCACCACCTTTTGTCGCTGCATTTCATCATGCAATTCGCATGCGCCGTGGACACCCACAACGGTATAGGGTCATCTTTTGTTTACCAAATATTTTCAAACCTCTCCCTTTGTATATTTGCATTTTTATTTATATAATTTCTTAAATTATATACCAAGTAGTACTACTATTTTTAATGTACTTACAGTGCAGTTATAGCGAATGCAGTCGGTCCAAAATTGAGTAGATGAAAATCTGTGCCGTAGAGCCACAGAACTTCCCCATAGTACGGCCTGCCCGAGCCCAAGAACTATGCCATTTGCATGATAAAGTGGCAATGATATATACAAAATGTCTTCTTTCTTCAGACCCACATATTTGTTTATACCTGTGGCCATAACATTATACCTGAAAAAATTCATTTCACTGCGTATCCAGAGAGCATGAGCAGTTAACAGCGTGGAAAATTTCGCGCAACCTAGCAAAATTATTATTAAGTGGTGTCCACACTATGCCACCGTTGGCTGTTGCCGTTGGCACTGCAAATGCAATGTGGACGTGTCCGTTGGCATGTGCCTCTGAGCCAACGGTTTGCCCATGAAAATCGTTAGTGTCGGTCTCCATCAAAGGAAGCCAGCGAGAGCAGGAGGTGGGGACCAGCCAACCGCTGGCTCCACGCAGCACGTAGGTTCCTCGGCGAACATCTTATATCTTGCGACTGAATGCCAACTCTCGGTGTAGACGGGAGGCCAACAATCAGATTTGCCAAATTGGCAGTGCCAACAGCCAACGGCGACATAGTTTGGACACCGCTCTACACTTCACGTCTTTAAATACAAGCAGTCTGATACTTGAACCATTTAATCCAATGTGGGGTTTCTCTCGTGACTTCGTGGATACGAAACATAATGTGTAGAGTAGTAAAATTAAACGACTTTGCACAATTTCCACAAAAATATATATAATTAAAAATTAGTTACAGCTGTTTCGGTGTTACACCATCATCAGACTAACAAGTTTCTACCTAACATTAAGAGTGTACAGCCCGTAGGAAATTGGCAGCCCGAAATTTAATAATTTTTATTTAATTAACTAAGCATGTTATTAATGATTAGGCTCATCAAAGTTGTAGAAGACTACTTCATGTATCATATTATAAGATATTTTTAATTTTCTAAATTGTTTTTTTTTCTTCAGAAACATGCAAATATTTTATAAACAATAACTTTTCACGTATTATCGATTTTATAAAAAAAAACTACAATTTCGAAAACTAAAAATACGTTATTATATGATACTTGAAGTAGTCTTCTACCACTTTGATGAACCAAATCTTTAATAACATGCTTAGTTAATTAAATAAAAAATAAAAAGTGTTAAATTTCGGGCTGCCAATTTCCTACGGGCTGTACACTCTTAAGCTCTAAACCAATGGGATGGGAGGGGAACAGTGGCAGCCAGGTCGAGGAGTGGGGAGGGATGTATGAAAGTTATGTCATTTACCAGATTACAACGATAAAACAATGTTTTTTTTATTATTTCAATACACTTTAATCTGTCTAATAGCTTCCCCTTCCTGCAGTCACGTAAAATTTTAAAAGTTGATAATTCCAAAGTATGTCCTGAGGTATGTTCAGCGAAAGCTGAGTCGCAATCTTGTTTACCAACTGCCTGGCGGTGCTCACTAATCCGATCTCTGAACATTCTACCTGACAGCTATTCGTATATCCGACTGAATAATATATTTGTGGCCAATATTTTCTTGTCCCATAACATTAGCATTCCATCGGACACAAAAAATAAAAGTGTTTCCGGCAAGTGGTTGAAACTACTCTAATGAATTGAATGTAAATACAGGTGTGCTGTCACCAATGATTTAATATGGTTTCTGCTTGCTGTTGTACCATTTTACCTGTCGTGTGTGAAAACTGCTGCTTTAGGCATTCCGGTTGTCCCCGATGTAAAAACATGGAAAGCTTTACTTGACGAGATCATTTTGTTCGAAAGTCTTGGTGATGTTTGAGAATTCTTCAGTCCCGTCCTCAAGTCAATGAATTTTCCTAAATAGTTGATTCTTGTGCTGTTATTATTTTTATGGCAATATTTCGGCATTCCTTCAAGACTTTCTTCTATTTCTTCTATACCTGCCGGTGACAATACAATATACAAATTATAATCACACAAATACGGTAAAATTGGACAATTAAAGGAATGAAATTGTTTTAAAAAAAACTTTAAATGGAAGTTTCATCATTGTGATGTTTCTCATTTGGCACCACATAATTCTAATTTACTCTTTTAGTTCTTACTTCATGATGCATTATTCAATTAGTGTCATATACGATAACTCATTTTCAAAGTTACAAACAGAATTTAAATAATAAAAAATCACTATATGTTGTATTGTATAATAGCCTGATATCAATGTTTCTATATGCAGTACACTGTAACCAGTAGCCTAGTTGAGAGTGAAAAATGTAAGATGAAGGCTTCATAATCCTAAAGAGTACACGAATCACTGCGTTTATTAAATAAATATAAATAAATCTTGACTTTTTGTTGTTCTATTACTAAGCCAACCTAGCGGAGTTAGGGCTATAAAGCCCTCTCTTACACTCAACTGTTATTATTCGAGTACATGTCTTAGGTTTCAACGGTTTCGGCCCCCAATGGGAATAAAGCCCGGTAGGGCTTTTTATGGACCTAGCCCTTCCCCAATGTCAACTACCCCATGGATTTTCGGACATTATTGAAATTTGTTCCATATGCATCTGGCAAATTGTTGTTATCATACACCGGATACAAGCGTTAATGGACAAAATGAGACAAGCCTATCATTGACACAATGTAAACGGCATAAGAACCTCGCCCCCCCCCCCCTAGCGAATTAAATATCGGGGTTTCTTTTTCAGCTCATCTCTCATTTTTTATGCTAAACAGAATTGAGTTACTCGTAAGCAAGCTAACAATAAAGCTAGCTTTGTTTGTGACCGGGGCACTAATATAGACTATGTCTCTCACAGAAATTAGAGGATATAGAAAAAACTGGACTTGGCGGGATTCGAACCCACGATCTCGCCTAACAGGGGCGTCGTCTTAACCGCTGGACCACAAGTCCCGACAAGAACAGTTCATCTAAATCCTCTATTTATATGTCTCTCACTCTTTTCGAGATCTTCTCCAGTAATTATTGCTGCTGAAGGAACTGCCTTAATACAATGAATCAACGGTTTGTCCTTAAGGTTATGGTTAATGAGAGATGCTGAAGCTCCCAGCTTGAGAATCCCCAGCCAGATGGGCACATATTCCGCACAGGTTTCCATGAAAATGGCCACATTGTCTCCGTCCCCGATGCCTTGACCCGCAAAATAATTTGCCACTTTATTTGAATATTCTTCAACCTAAAAAATAATTAAGCCTGGATGAATTTATGTACGACCTAGAATAGTACAATTTTTTTTTTATTTATTCAAACTGATGTCAGTTTCTATTAGATGGATAAGAAAGATGATATAATAATTGTAATATCTTTAAAAATCCCTTTCGGCTTTGGCCGATCAGGTGTTGGGTGATTCCGCAGACCCCGCTTTTCCTCAAATATAAAATACTTCATTATTTTCCCAACACTCAAATCACTCTTGTGTTCCAAACAATGACGACTATGAACTTTTACTTATCAAATTATTTTAACTTTGAGTAGACGCCATCTTAAAATGGTTGATATGTCGTAAAATGTTTTTATTGCCATTATAGTAGATCATAATACGGGCTTTCAGTCAGATTTTAATTCATTCCTCTGCATCCAATGTTAACTGAGATATGAATTATATAAGGTTTCAATCGGCCGCCATCTTGTAACTAAATATGGATCTAGCTGGTTAATGAACTCATTCAAGACATTTGTATGATCAATTTTTGTGCCAAGTTTCATCAAAATCGGATAATATTTACGGAAGTTAGAGTGTTTCATAAAATCGATATGCATACATACATATACTTATATATACATAACTATATATATAAAATTTTAAACGGAGGATGGTTTTAGACTCATGGGGTCATGAAATGAAAAGTTGTGACAAAATTTTCCGGAAGTCGAACATTGGTCGCCATCTCAATAGGTAGATGAATCTCCCTAAAATGAATGAGTACTTGGAGTGCAACGCCTATAATCATACCTGTTGAAAGGTCCATGTTTCGTCTTTAAAGCGAATCATGAGTTTTTCAGGGTTCTGTGCGCACACCTCTCTAAATCGCTTCGGTATTGTGGAGGTAGATTTAAGCGAAGCGGCTATTCGCAAAATGGCATAAATCCCACTGAAAGCATTTGGTCAGCATTTACCACAGGTATGTGAATACCCCTAATAATAAGGATTTAAAAACTGACAAATCAACGGATGCCCCACCGCTGTGACGTCACGGTGTCTGTGTTGTGGCACTACCATCATTGCACTAACTGGCATTAATTTCAAGTTTCTGTAAATCTAATTACAAAGTCTTTCAAGTCCGGAGTTACTTGAGAAAGCCGTAAAATCCGGAATGATAGTCGTTTTGAAAGCGTACTTCCAAGCGTTTCGTCAGCATCTGTGGTCGACATCTTCAGTGGAACAGTGTATTATAAGATTGTATCTCTTGCATACTATGCAATTATTATAGTATTGTTAAATGTCTGCCCATTCTAGACTTTGCACTGTCTCATAGATCAATCCCATTCCTTTAGGATAGGGAAACTCGAAGCAGCCGAAATTGGACCCTAGGGTAATTATAAAGGTACCATGGAACTGTTCTATCTATTGCAGCACACTTGCTAATATGTTGTTAGTAGGATGCATGTATGGGTGGACTCTTACCGGTTCTTTTATACTTTATTGATACTTGTTGGAATATAGTCATCTTCAAAACTCACTAGCCTAGCATTAGATTCAAAGTTAAGGCGAGACTATGTCTGAGATTGTGTTCCTGTCTTGACAGCTTAAAGAGCTTTATTCGAATTAATTTTGGATCCTTCTCTATTTGTAATACTATACCTTACGTCACGGAAGATAATCCTGAGGTATTTTCGACGTTCGGCTGAACTTAGTAGGTAAAGTGAAACTCCAACCAACACAAAGTATGGAGTTGATTGATAGTGGACGAATAAATACAGGGCAACTTGTAACAGAAGAATGAGGCATGTCCGCAACCTGTCGTCATGTTTATCCAACATTGTCTGAAATCCAAATTTGTTAAAAGGAATCAAGCTGACCGTAGATATTGGCCACCCCTGGATGCCACCAATATCTTCGGGTAAATATTTTGTTATTTCATTTAATACATAACTTGTTACAAATTTGGTCAATTCAGATGGCAGAGAACTATTTCCTACGCAATTTGTATAAGGTATTTTTAATTTTTGGTGTTATAATAAGTTTTCAATGAATTCTATCATTCTGAAACCAAATCATTTTAACTTACGTATTAAATTAAATAAAAATTATAAACCAACAGATTTTGGTGTGATCCGCAAGGGTGGACAATATCCACTCTTAAAATAATAACGTCCTGAAAGAATTTTGGTTGCGCCTAGCCCTACTTAGAGTGGCCCATTTGTCCAATGCCAACGACCCTATGGATTTCGGACATTATATATATTGTATCTGTATAAATTTTTGGCCATTGGCAAACTGTTAAACGACTATGAGCTCTTGTGCAAGTATCAAATTTGTATCACTTTGACTGGGCGCTATCTCGAAACAAAATGATGGATCACGCTGGTTAACAAACTCGATCAAGATATTGGTGTGGTTAATTTTTGTACCAAGTTTCATCAAAATCGGATACTATCTACGGAAGTTGAAGTTACACAGTATGTACTGTATATGTGTTACATTTTGAACGGGGGGTGGTTCTAGGCTCAGGGGGTCATAAAATGAGAAGTTGTGAAGAAATTTTCGGGAAGTCGAGCATTGGTCTCCGTCTCCCCCTAAAATGCAACCAATCTCCCCTATTACAGTCTCGAATATTGATCCAATATTCGTCCTTCGATCGAATAAATATGGGTCTAAGAAAAATTGGAGAGTGTAATGCGGTACTTACTCGTAAATCTAGATTCAAATCGTATACTTCAACATTTAAACATTCGAAATAATTCTTCGATCGAATAAATATTGGAAAGGGTTATCAAAAAAATTAAAAATCTGTAAATATCTACTGCCACTTTCCGTTTATAATGTAGTTACTTAGTTACTTATTTTCTTATAACCACAAGTTAACTTTACCAAGTGTCGGGCGAATAAATTATCTGCCTGACTTAATAGTCTGACCTTGGTAGTGTTGTCTTTGACAAGGCACAGCTGCTGTGTGAAAAACGTGTAAATAATTGAAAGTGTAAATGGACTAATGGTTGCTCTTTGTTACAATGAAGTCAACTTGCCATGGAGTTTGTACTACAGACTACTACGGTACTAATTCTAAATGACTCCGGCATAGACCAGTCGATAGAGAAATGGACAATAAAGTGGAAGGTTGAGGTTCAATGTTCGATATAATATAAGCGATGTTCCTACGGGCCACCCATGCGTAACTAGTGTTCGCCCGGCTCGGTCTCGGTCTCGTCTCGAAATGGTCTCGGTTAGGGTTTGACGCCCCTGCTAATGAATGGATGATCTCTATCTATGGCCTATGCACTATGTTTTTAGACCAGGTTCGGAGTTTCGCTTAGCTAGGCGATAATCTTGCTTATCTTCTATATATTCCATTCCTTGTGTTTGGTATTTTTGTGTGTGTGGGCGGTTATGAGCATGTGAACACTGATGAGGCAGCCATGAGCCAGCATAACATTGTCAGTGCAGGCGCTATTGGTAGTTGAGTATGCAAAATATGAGGACCGCATTCTGTAAAGTTTTCAACGCAGAAAAGCTTACAGATTATGATTCTCGATGTTGCCAGGTGGTTTGTTGGTCCAATTTTTTTAAACCCCCGGGAAAAGCATTAAAAAAATATTTTGGACCCATTTTTTTAGTGACAAATCCAATTGTCTCTTATGATTAAAGATGCTTATAGCTTTTCAATTTTGAAAAAGTTTAAAATAAAAACAACAATTATTGTTGATAAAAAGATATTTAATAGCCTACGAAAAATCAAATTATGACATACTTAATTAAAAAAACAAATAATCAATTTTTTTTTTAATTTGACATTGTTATTACATTTGCATTTGTATGTATTTGTGCCAGTGAGGGCCCCAAGGATGAAGACTAGATAAACTTCCCACGTAAAACAATTCAAATAGTTACTATAGCATCAAACCGCCTCCCCCTCGAGAAGTATTTCTGGGTCCCCCTTGGCGTGTGCTGAAGCTCTGTCACAATTGTAGATGTAGAGCATCCGATGTGTCAGTAGCGCCATTTGGGTCTCTTGGGGGGGGGGGGGGAGTGGTCGCCCTATGAAAAATATGCACTGTGTACCTATTTTAACCCTTCTTGCCCTCCAAAGCCACCCTTAAGGAAAATCTGCAGTGGCGCCACTGTGCTTTTAGGGGCTGTTCTACGACCTCTGCTTATTCTGGGCTAAGCCAAACGCCATAAGTTAAGCATGGATATGGATGCCAACTTGAGCTTAGGACTAGGATTAGCCGAGGTCGTGCTGGGGCAGCCCCTTACTGGGTTCGTGATGGCCAGAATCTGAGGAAAAAACATGCTTACGCATGCATTGCAATCAGTGGGCGTTGGCCACAAAACGTATAGCAGTCCAGGCGGTTATTACAATAATATAATGCAACAATGCCTTTATGAAAACTGAGACTTGCGAGACGAAACCGAGACCAAGTAATTTTTTCGAGACCGAGACCGATATGATAATCGAGACCGAGACCCCGTAGTCTCGAACGAACACTATGTGCAACACTTATAGTCCACGCAAAATGAGAAAAGTATGGACATGGAATGTTTTGATCCTGTGGAACACTGTAAAAATATTCTTTGCGCAATTTTTGTTATGCTTTGCATCCAATGCAACAAGGTAACACAAAAAGGTGCAAGGAATATTTTTACAGTGTTCCACAGGATCAAAACATTCCATGTCCATACTTTTCTCATTTTGCGTGGACTATACCTTATACACTGATTGGTGGGTGGTAGGGAAAAACGGCTACAACGTCCCAATTAAGACTGAGGTCAAGAAAGACGATCCTCTTCCAGCCCTCAATGGTGTTTTTTTAACTTAGTAAAATTTGGGCTTTTATGTGATTATTGCTGATTTTTTTTCTAGGGAAGGAAAATTATGGACAGGCTAAATTGTTCTCTAACTAAGGAAACCGTGGCCAGAAGGCTTGATTTTGGCTCCTCAGAGTCGGCTCGCATAAATTTAGATTCATCTGGTGCAGTTAAGCCATGGAAAATGATAAAACGGGGGCGTTATAGCGAAGGACTTCTAGTTGATGGTGACAAGAAAATATTGCAAGTATCAAAAAGTGAGGAACTTAATAGCACCAAACCAGGAAGAAGCAATAGTGGACGCAGGGATATTTTTGACGTCACTTCACCATTTTCAAAGTTCTCAAATAAATATTGTGCAAGAAAATCATCTTCTGAATTGAACTCGGTAATTCAAGGGAAGTCTCGGGAAAATGGTCCACTTACGGAATGTGCAAGAAATGATGACTCAGATAGGAAAGAAGTGTTGCGAACTGAGCTGAAACAAACTGTTCCACCTGGTTTACATAAAACACCGATAAAGATTGATGAATGCAATGCGAGTAGCCAGAAATCTCCTGTTTTTCATGTTGTGTTTCGAAAAAGAAGGAAATTGAGAAAAAATAACAAGAATTCAAACGTTTGGAAAATGAAACTTACAAGTGCTTCATCTAGTGAATATAAAGACAAAAAAGAGACATCGTCAATTGAGCAAATCAGTGCGAAATCAACGAATTCTGGAGGTGCTATTAATAATAATTTTATTGTAACTGGCTGTGATAAACCTTACATTGTGGAATCTCGCGAACGTAAAATGGGGGCAGCTGAGAAAATTCATAATTCTAAAACTGTATCTTTGAGTGAAATGTTACCAATTTCGAATATTGACAAAGGTGCGCTTGAAGCGACAGTATCTGCCCATAGAACCATAGATGCTTCCAAATTATCATGTGATTTCATTGAATGTACTCCAAACAAATATTTACCGGCAGCATTGAACTCCTACAGTTCACCAAATTTTAGAAAATTTAAGACAGTGAAGCGAAAAAATACTTCTGAGTGCACTTCTGAGCGGATGGAAGTACCAAGGAGAGGGAAATCCCCTAGGAAAATACTGACTGAAAGCTGTAGCCCTTCAAGAGCTAATGAATTATCGGACATGTCATCATTTATTCCTGCCACTAAGTTAACATGTGATTATATTAGTTGTACCCCCATAAAGAATTCTAAAGCAGGCGCTGGTAACGTTTACAGTTCCCCAATTTTTAAGATTTCAACTAGAACGGCGAAAGCAAGCCAGAAGAACAGAAAGGAGGCGGTTCACAAGAAAATGCAGACGAGAGAATTTTTTGTAGCCACTACTAAACAAAACCCTCTGCTTAGACACAGTGACCCTGGCCCTGGTGTTGTAATGGGGGGAAAGGTTGTCCCTACGCCGAAGAATTGTAACTTATGTAATGGAAAAGAAAAAACACTGTTCAATTTAAACAATAAATCTTCTCCATTAGGTCATAGCAACGTTTCTAAAGGAGCTGACTCGTCTACCCAACGCAATGCCTCTTGTGATTTTATTTTCTGCACCCCTGCGGTAACGACTCCAAAGGTAAAAACGCAAAAAACTAACGCCCGTCGTTTAAAAGCTAGTATACAAAATTTAAAGGGAGTGACAGTGACTAGGCATAAACACAATCAAAATGTCAAGGATGACATTTCACTGGTGGTGAACGCGCTGACTAACAAGGGAAATATTAAATCGCCTTGTAAGGACGTAAAAGGACCCATTGAAGTGGCGAACTTGAAAGAAGCAGGCTTGATTGTGCAGCCATCATTGCAGGTTGCAAGCGCTTCAGAAATCAATGATTCGGTTAATGGGATATTTCCTGGGCAAAAATCCAAAGATACAAACTGCCCGGAGTCGTTTGTTTGTAATTTGACCGCAACAAATGATAAATGCGTTGTGAAAAATGATACGATAAAAGAACATGTTGAGCCGAATTACTATAAGAAATCGCCAGATAAGAGTAAGACGTCCAAAATGTTGGTGCTAAACATTCCTAAAGAAGTTGTTGGGAATACAAATTCTAATGACTCATTTGATATTATCGATTGTACAGCAATTGAACATCCTGTTACTTCTAAAAAGCCAATCAGTTTTCAATTCTTACAACCTACATCCAAGCAAAATCTGAAACCGAAATTGAATTTGATGAATGAATGTGTCTATCGGAAACCTAATGCTACAAGTGTAGGCTTGAGTGCTGCATTGCCAAAGAGCTTAGCCTTAGGAATTGCTAAGCCAAATAATAAGCGAATCTCTACCACTCTGCTAGAGGTTTCTAGTACAGGTGATACAAGAATCAATGAGGATGAGCCTAAGAGAAGTATAGCACCCGGTGCACCAGGCGAGAAGCGCCAGTGTGTCTCTCCCATTTTCAAAGTTATCAACTCAAAGAGGAGAACATCGTCTTATTCGCCTCCCTGCAAGCAAAATTTGCCTGAATTTAAGCCAAGAAAGCGATTTCGCAGTAACAGTAACTCAACTCTTGAAGATTCTGAGTCAAGTGCTGCTGTCAAAAAACATCTAGGAAGCCCTATGATTAATTTGCCTATAGGTAAGTTTGAAGAAGAAAAGGAGCCGCTTCCATTTGCGGAAAACTCGGAATTTAAAGTAAAAGAATTCCCCGAAAAATCTGGCTTGTATATGCCGAAAAAAGGTAGTGGAACGTCTATCAGTTTTCCCATATTTCCCTCCAAGCATAAAAAAGCCGGACGATTGATTGAGATTGCAGAATTTAAAGTTGAAAATTTTCCCGACAAATCTGACTTGGCTGCGCCGAAGAAAGCTAGTAGTAGGTCTATCGGTTCTCCCATATTTCTTCCCAATCATAACAAAACTAAGCTATTGAATGAGATTGAAAAATTCCCCGAAAAATCTGACTTGGTTACGCCGAAGAAAGCTAGCAGAACGTCTGGTTCTAGACGATTGAGTGAGATTGAAGAAAATCCGCCTCCATTTGTGCAGAACACTGACTATAAAGTTGAAGAATTCCCCGAAAAATCTGACCTGATTACGTCGAAGAAAGCAAATAGAACTTCTATCGGTTCTAGACGATTGAATGAGAATGAAGAAAGAGAAAATCACATTCTATTTGTGGAGAACACTGAATTTAAAGTTGAAGAATTTTCTGAGAAATCAAGTTTACTCACTCCTAAGAAAACGTCTGTCGGTTCTCCAATATTCATCTCCAAGCATAAAGAAGCTGGGCTAAAAACGCCAGAATGTGTTAGCAACCAATGTTTTTTATCTCCCAGTGGCGGATCCCCGATATTCAAAGTGTCGAAACGTAGGCAGCGGAAGCGGCAAAAGCATGATATTTCCATTGCGAAGCCATCAAAGACATTGTATTGTGAAAAGAAGGTCATCGTTGGAGACGTACAGAAGTCATTGAATGTCTTCTTAGTACCACCTGTTCCCGACCTCGGACTTCAACCACACAACCAAGGTATCTTTCTCATCTTTGGTTTGTTCATGCACTTATAGGGTGTGTTCGCAGGCCATGCAATGAAGTGTATTTTAGGCCAACTGTCAATACTGAATTGCGGCAGTGAACTGCTTGAGTGGATGCCAGCGGGAACGGTTATTCTTACCTGGTGGGAACCACCCTTAGTTACAAACATTTACTTGGAAGAAAAAATTGCAAATATTATTGTTTTGCTGCAACTGCCACATGAATTCACAATGTAATACACGTTTATACATGCTTTATTCCAGATACCGAAGTTATTGAAGAATTTGGTACTGAGGCACTTCATATGTTATCACTCAAAAATTCTAAAGATGTGAAGGAGGATTTGAATGAAAAGGGGTCTGAAAATTTTAAAAGACATTCGCCGCTTTATAAGACACAATCCAAAGATGAGTCTGAGGGACATCTGAGACAACCTGTAGTAAAAAAGAGTCGGATGTAAGTAATACATTTATGGAGCATTACAAAAACTAACTCTTGATATTTACAGTAAGTTGTGGGCTGTGCCGCCGACCCTCCCTGAGGACAAAGGCGATGTAAAAGTAACAGTAAGTGTAAGAAAACACTTTATGTATACATGGTTAGCGCAGACTAAATTTAAAAAATTATTTTTTTAGTTTTAAGTGTCCACTGCGTGACTACGTTTGTGCTCCTTTGTGACCCCATTTAGCTCGTTCACCCAAAAACCAATTACCGTATTAATTATGAGGGAATAAATGTGCCATAAACTCTATGCAAAATTTTGTATATTTTCGTGGTATTTTTCCCATTCAAATAATTATGTTAAATCACCACGCGGAACAATTTTCTTTCCAATTTGTGAAATAGCGCTGGTGCCTCCCCTACGGACTCACCACAAACAAACCACTCGACCCAGGTGGCTGAAATTTCAACCATCAGCACATAAAATGTTGACAAGTATTTTGCATATACAGTATATATATGTTTTAAATTTGCACAGCTTCTACGCGACTTATGAGAGTTATCAACCCACCCTCGTACCCATTAACTTATAATTTATGGTTGCCCCCCGCCAATGACAAGTGAATCTTATCTGTGCGTGGTTTTCTCGTTGAACTTAACAAAATATTCTCCCTTTAGCCATGTACTTAGGTATACGAAGGAGAGAGAAAGTTGTTTAAAAGAAAAATTAAACAAACTTAGAGATAAACTTACGAAAGAAAAATTTGAAACACAATGTTCTAAATTGACCCTAGGCGTCGTATATGCAAAGTTTTTAGTACACGCTCTTCTGAGATAATAATTATAGTGTTCATCACTTTTAGGGGGCCACTGCAATCTCGAATGGATGCCGTTCTGCGAAGGAAACAATCAGAAAGGCGTGCTCGAATTTACGAACAGAGCAAACTGGATGGACCCGTGCCTGGGTTCTCAAAAGATTTCCGAGTGCTTGACGTCAGGAACGCTGATTTCCCCTTGAGGGTGTACGCTTTAGAGAACGATGGAGTGGCGGTCGTTGTGATAAACAAAGACGTCGTCGCCAGTACAAACTCGATTTATCCTGGATGTTGGCTCAAAATATTCCCTCCATGGTAAGAATTAAATCCTAACCATTGGCGATTGCTTATTTCCACAAGTAAAAGGTTTCGCAAAAAATTATTTTTTATTTATTTTTCATTAAAATTTAGTTATTTTTATTTTTTTGCCCCCAGAAGAAAACTATCAAGGGGCAAGCGACACCCCGCATTGTGTTAACATTAATAACGACTACAATATATACATGAATTTAAAAGAAATAGTTGGAGCCGTTTTTGAGAAATAATTTTTTTAGACGTTCTTTTGGAGTTAGCCCAAAATAAAAATGAATGGTCTCAAGGCATGATTTATGAGAACCTACATGCAAAATTTCATTAAAATCGGCCGAGTAGTTTGCCCGGAAATATAGATGAACAGACAGACAGACAGAGCGACAGACAGACATTTCGTAAAAACCACTTTTTTGGGTTCCTGGTACCTCAAAACGTGTAATTCCGTTGAAATCTCGGAATCGGAAATTTAAACCATCACAAAGCTTTCCTTATACTACGTATAAATTGGAAAGTAATAAGACTAACTTATTATGCGGTAAGCAAATTACTTGTTGCATATACAGTAAATCCTTTCTTGAAATATGAATAATGAAACATTATTCATTGACTAAACTGAAATAAATAATGAAGATACAAAGTCAAAGAGTAAAAAATATATGTATAAGTATATTCTTAAAAAATAATGTCCTGAAGGTGAGAAGGCCCGTAGGTCCTATGTATATCCTTAATTGGCTTCACGTGGTTATTCATTATTTCTGCAATGTTCCTTCGTTAGTGACGCCAAACGCATAAAAAAATCAAAAAGGCCAGGCCCCTAACTCCTTGGCCCAAATTATAACTGCTATATTGTCCCGTAAGTCGTAAGAAGGACGCAAAAATACAGCAGTAGTGGTGTTATCAGGTTACATCATAGAATGCACCTTGTGAGATGGTAAACGATAAGGCGACAGCTGGAAACCTATTTTTATCAACAGTGTCGCACATACGCTAGCGTTGTCATATTTTTGTCGAAAGAAAATGCCTCCGACTGAAGTCAGTTTTCATTGGGTATATATGTACGTATATCTGATATCACATCATACCATTACACTATATAACTGTCGTTGATATGTACACTTAGGTGTAAGAGAGGGCCATAGGCCCTAATCTCACTGTATCTACATGTAGCCTATTTATTTTTGCTTTCCAATTTATACGTAGTATAAGGAAAGCTTTGTGACGGTCCAAATTTTCGATTCCGAGATTTCAACGAAATTACACGTTTTGAGGTCCCAGGAACCCAAAAAAGTGGTTTTGTAGTATGAATTAACAATTGTGACACTCATATTGGCATGAAGTGTACGCCGATGGCAGCGGTACGCCTCTGGATGGCTTGACCTACTTTGGGCCTTGTGTGTTGAACCTGCTGACGACCGCTGACAATGAGTACCTGGTGTGTAAGGATTGTTCAGCGGGCATCAGAGAGAGAGGAAGCACGAGCCAGACCCAGGGAAGTCCAAAAGATCCAGGGGCGGACATCGAGGTCTATACGTTTCCAATACAACTGAGATTAATCGATCAGGTCTTGTCATTCATAGGGTAAGTTCCCTTTTATCAATCTTATCAGGTGTTATATGGTACCTCAGATTCACCCTGACCTCTGAATCTGAGGGATCATACGACAGTTTTTACGTAATGTCTGTCTGTCTGTCTGTCTGTCGCTCTGTCTGTCTGTTCATCGAATTCCGGGCAAACTACTCGGTCGATTATGATAAAATTAGGCATGTAGGTTCACAAAAATCATACCTCGGAATAATTTTTCTTATTTTGGGCTAACTCAATTTGGGGGGGTTTTATTGTCAAAAAACTCCAAAAAAAGGGTCTAAAAATATTATTTCTCTAAAACGGCTCCAACTATTTATTTTAAATTGACATATACTGTATTGTTGTCTCCATTAATGTTGACAAAATGCGGGGGGTCGCTTGCCCCTTGATAGTTTGCTTCTGGGGGTAAAAAAATAAAAATAACTAAATTTTAATGAAAAATGACTAAAAAGTAATTTTTCTGCGAATCCTTTCTATCGATGATTTCTACCTTCAGGCATGTTTTAGGTGTTAAATTGAGAAACGAGACAGAACCGGTTTTTTTTTTCCAAAAAACTATTTTTTTTTTTTAATGATAGAAAATTCACGCTCAAATGAATTGCGTGCTCTGCCATTATTGCTGTGTGGTAATGTGTTGGTCTGACCTATCTAGAATTTACCTCACCTCCAGTGACGTTAGATGGACAACCCCCCCCCCCCCTGAGATATCGGAAATTTAACCATAGGAATATTATTTACCATGAAATTACTCATTTTCTCTATCTACTAATTTTGGTAAATTGGAAAGCATGTTCGAGTAAACTCGGACCGGTTCTTTTCAATTGAGATTTTATTATTATTATATTTTGCGGGGGAAAAAATAAAGAATGCACCAGACAAACCAGAAAGGGTTTTTATACTTGAAAAATTGAACTGTATCGCAATTTTTGTTAAATATATGCACCTATGTCGTGGGGTAACGACTAAGGAAAAGAAAAAAAGAAACAATAGTATATCAAATCAAATGTGTACATATAATATCATTTTACCTGCATCCGTGTAGTCAAATCAGTGAATAGCTGTACTCCAATAGTCTGAAAAGGTTTGGTGTATTACTAAAAACGTATCATTCTTTTTAGGGACGTTCTGCAATCGAGATGTGGCATCAAAACATATCTGTCCATTAACACGTGTCAGATCACCCATGACAGAATTCCGGATCTTAGTAAAGCACTCGTTAAACCTTGGACTTCTGCGGACGAATATGTCGCGAATCCGGACATGTTTGTGAATGCGCTGCTGGGCAGTTCTTCTTAGTTTCTGTCATAGTTATACCTTATAGATTAAGTGTTGCATTATAATAAATATATATTAATATTAATGTATTTATATATTTATGTATATACTTTATTATTATCTTGAAATATTTAGATTTACCGCGATATACTTCCGTTATTACATTAATGGCGGATTCTAGTATTTGTCCAGTAAAGTGCCCTTTATCTCTACACGGGTCAGTAAACTTGTCGGCCGTCATCTTTAACTTGTAGGATCTGTGATTTCCACTTCTCTGAAAAGAAATAAAATTATCCATATGGAAAATAAAGACAATACCTACATAAAGGCGGGGTTTCCACATACGTCAATGGTCAATGGTAAATGTGGTATTGTCGTTTTAGCAGACATACTAAAAATGTCTGCTACCACGTCAAAACCATATTTACCATGGACCATTGACGTATGTGGAAACCCCGCCAAAGTAAACTACTCGTGTAACAACATAGGGAGCATATTATTGCAGTATCCGCCCTTAAGAACATACACGTTTCTTGTCCCCTCTCAGTGCTTGCTTACGTGTCATACTTGCTCTAGGCGATCATGCAGTGGTGGTTCCTAGAGGATGAGCGCTTCAAATATTAGATTACCCTACGTAGAGACAGTAAAGATCCAGTACGCACGGATGGTTTTCACAGTCGCGCCTTGCCGACGTCTTTTCCATTGTAGCCATAGAGCTAGCAGATGATTTCTTGATGTTTTCGGAAGCTGGCGTGAATCCGACCGCACGAAAATACACAGTTTTCCCCTAAACACGCCACATCATAGAAATCTTCTGAATTAGACTCTGTGGGTTTGCATCAACCATTCACCAAGCCCTATTCCTACAATAGAAAAGACGTCGGCAAATCGTGACTGCGAGAATCGTCCATATGTATCGGGCCTAAAAATTTGTCTTTAAGGTTTATTTCGATCCGCTGGGACAGATAAGAGAGAATCGAGATTTTTTCTCCCATTATGAAACAATCGGAGGGAAGAACCTTGCTTGTATAAAAAATTTAATTTGGCAGAAATTATCGATATTAGAACTATGATTTAGGTCACAACCCTTCGAAGATTTTTGTTCTTTTGTTAGAATGTCTCCCACAGTAGTCTGCGGTGTCATCTTTTATAGCACTACCATAGATATTTCCAGTAATATTTGATTTTCTACAAAAAGTGGGAGATGTCCTGTTGCCTCTTAATTACCTACTCTCTTTCAATGTTCTACAGAAAATATCATCTCTAGTTGTATTCCTTGGTTGCGGAATAACTACCCTTGTTACTAACGCGAGTCTAAAATTATACGGTTGTAGACATGAATGAATGTATACAGTTTCTTAAGATTGCGAAAATTTATTGAACATATTCAAGTTCTATACACAAAACACGAAAACTTTCAAGGCTATAAGTATCTCATTTTTCATTGCTTTCATGACATGTACAAAAACATTTACATATTTCTCAGTAGGAATCGGTTCTATACACATTTGCGCCTTTTTAGTCAGAATATTTAATAAACTTTCTCTACTAAATGGTGAAGCTTCGTTTATTTTTGTTTCCAGTCGAATTGTCGAACTGTTGAATTTTGGCAGCCAATTTTTCAGAAAATGTACGGTACCTACTTTGCGACATAATTAAAGGCTTGACCGGAGTGTTTTCACTTCTCGACTCTGATTTTACAATTCGGGCTGCAAAACAGAAATGTATTATTTTCCTTAAATTAGCACATTCCCAGGTTGTTTTCTGTTGAAAACTGTTAATACTTTTAAACACATAACAGTATAGTCAAATACATTGATTTTCTGAAAAGTCAAATTTTATTCCTAATTTTGGCTACTATTTTTAATAAACTTTGACATACTATGCTCGAAATTAAAAATGTTCCAGAATTTCCTATCGATAATTGTAGAAGTTGTTAAAACAATTGCAGTACCTATCTTAGAAGTGATATGCTATGAAAATAACTTCAAAATAAGACGACGAATGAGTGATTTCGGATTTATCAGTAGCTCCTTGGAATAAGAAAATAGTCTTCTAAATTCAGAATGAAGTCAAATATTTTATACATACTGTATCATTTAAATATAAGTAGCTAATGCAAAGATATTAAATGGAGCTAGTTAGCATTTAGCAAGTGTAATGAACACAAATGCAATACTACTGTACAATAATGTTGAAATTGTAGCTGATTCACCCCCCCCCCCCTCCCCATGAACGAAAACTTTTACCTGAGTGCTTTCGATAGCTACGTATTTTTCAAAGGGGAAGAGAAGTGTGCTAGTGTCCATTGCTACTCCCCCCCCCCTCCTGAACAAAATCCTGGATCCGCATGTAGGTAGTTCATGATTTTCAGGCCAAAACCTATTAAAGCCCCTTTTACATAAATTGTCGCAAGTCAAAAAGTGAAAACTCAACCTTTCTTATCGTCAATAATATTCCTGTAGCTAATTTCCGTTTTAGTGCTTTCCTATTTTTTTTCTTTGCAACATGGTGGTTATGTTCCAAAGCTTCCAGCATCTCGCACTCACAGAATCTGCGATTGCATTTTTAACGCGCTTTAAGAAGATGTGGAACGTAGAAAATTGGCACCACAAAATCTGATGTTTTCATTGAATTTTTATTTTTTAAATTTAATTTACTAAGGCATTAAGATGGTATCTAGACAAAATATACTTGGTGTACACACCCCCAAAATCGATTCTTTTTTTCATACGTAACTATGATTTTTTTATTATAATGTAATTATTTTAAGTTGTAGATAACTTGTTTATGTGTCATACCATATGATACATTTTTTAATAATTAATGATTAATTTTCCATAATTTTCCCCAACAGTTAAGAAATAACGTTTCATATTACCATTTTTCATTTTGGGGCTGCATATATACCTACATTTTGTCCTCTTAAAGAGATGTCTGTTCAAGCTGTTAGAAACTATTTTATTAATCACATTTTAAGGTATTTTTAATTTTTGGGATAGCAGTTATTTCATGAAAATCACTGGGGACTAAAATTTCCCCGTAGTCATATTCATAAAATAACTACTATATAACACCAACATTGAAATATGCCCTATAGTTACGGTAATATGATGTATAAAATAATCTTCTACAACTTGAATAGACCAAATCCTAAATAACTTCCTCGGTATAGTGGTAGCGTGCTTGTACTTGGAGAGAAATACACAGGTATTACCTACAGAGGCAACTGAAATAGTTATTCGGATACATTCATGCAATTGCTTGTATACGACTAATCCTTTTTTTAAATAATAATATGATACGGACCCTATATATAAGTTTTTGGTGGTGCCAATTTGGCATTTTTTACGTTCTGTTCCATTCCGTCTTAAAATGTATTTTTTTTTTTTTTTTTTCAAAATGACAAATAGCAATTGGCTGCACTGAAAATGAACGCCTAGTCACCTTTGGCACGTGAAAAATGCTAAACTGCTAAATTAACCTAATATTCACTTACTTTTTGTACAAGAGTATTTAAACGTTGCGTTGGCACTAATGAATTCGTCATTTTATGTATAACTAAAAATTAAAAATATTGTACAACACATAATATCACTCTTGAAATGTAACAAAATATAATTTTGAGAAGACATTGTTAATCTACTACTATTTTTTTTTATTAAATCAGTGCTACTATGCAAATTTGAGCAGATTGCCCGCCCTACACTTTTGAAGTGACGCTGTTATACGTTTTCAAATACTTTATTAGCTAGAATCATTGGATTGCCATTTAGGCAGACTGTTTGGAATTGAAAACACTTTCGTTGCTGAATAATTACAAAGGCTTTCAAGGCCGGAGTTACGGTACAGAATTACCCAGACTGTTGTAGTCGTGGTTAAATCAAGCGTTTTATTTATAAATCAGTCCGCTTTAGATGGGAAGGATCGAGTTATTTTATTTCTTTCTTATTTTCCGCACCTCCAAAAACATGAACAAAAGCTATAACTTCAGTTACAGGTTCCCGAAATATTTTGATGATTCAGAGTAATCTTTGGGAAATTGTTTGAAAACAACATGCCGTGAGAACTAATTAATTAAATTATCGTTCTACAATATCTAAATTGGCAAAATCACTCTTCGAACACCTCCTGCAATGTATAAACTTTGATATGGAAAAAATAATTTAAAAAAAATGAAGCAGACGACATCATTCCAAAAATAGGACTTACTTTATAAATTTTTATAGATAAACGATAGTTCACAAGACAAAATCTGTTGTGTATTATCACAATTTATATATTTAAGGAGGTGTTTAAAGAACATTTTTGTCAATATAAGGGCTCTGAACTGAGAAATTAATTAATTGGCCCCATGTTGTCCATTGAGCATTGCATCGCATTCTCAAGCCATTAATTTTGAATGACATGCCGCCAGCCGAAAACCAAAAATAAATTTTGCCGTTCATTTACTTAAAAATAATTAAATAAACATAAATATAGTAAACACATACATACATAGGTAGACAATTTTCTAAAAGAAATAATAGTACGTACCCTAATATTTATGCAAGAAAATAACAAATATTAGAATAATTTGAAATTTGAAATAAGGATATGCCATACCCCCCCCCCCCCCCCCCCCCCACCCTATTACACACTCAAATATTAGATCCAATAAATATGGGACCATGAAAAATTCGAGAGTGCAATACCGAAGTACAGACTCAAATCATATACTACAGTTCAACATAAACATTCGACATATTTCTTCGATTAAATAAATATTGGAGTGTGAATTAGGGCGGTACAGTATAGTAAGGATTTAGGCGTGTGCATAATGGCTGAACATAAAATTAATAATAAATATTGGAAAATGTAATTTTTCGCAAGTAACAATGATATAGACTACAAAATATAAAGCGTTGCAATTGGTTTAACATTATTCTTGTCTATAGGCTCTAAAAATGAAATTCAAACTTTATAGCTGAGTTGTATATTTGGGAAAGCAGAAAACGCAGCGAAAACTGAAATAAGTATTAAAAAGTAAGGAAAAAAATTACAGTCGAAATTTTGTTGTTTTTATAAAATGAGCGTCTCTTATCCAGAGACGGATCCAGCCCATTTTTTGGGGTGGGATAGTGGTGGGTCAAAATAGAACAAACTCAGTTAGAATCTATTCAATTATGACGTAATTATTGTAATTTACTAAAAACAATTTGCCCCCCCCCCCCCCCCCCCGTCTTTGTATCCTCCTTGCTCTTATCACTCAGGGCAACAATTTTGATTAATGCTATTATAGACATTACGAATCAATCCAAAACAGCCTCTAGCGAATACCATATTTGAAAAATACTTTGTTCGTTAATAAATTTTGTTAAATATCAATCAACTAAAACACCTTGACGAGTGCAAAACGTCAGCTAATTATTTTGAGCTTGTGATTTGAGCAAATAACTAAAAATCAGTAACTTTAACTAATAATTATTAAGATAATTAAAACGTATGGAAACTGAGGATGCGTTCGAAATCCGTATGATAATAGCTAATGGCTAAATTACCAAATTGTGCCTAACGACCGAACAGAATGCTTGTTGTCACCCATAGGCTGCCGCAGTTGCATAAGTTAAGCATAGACAACGATCGTATTGACTTCAAACGCACCTTAAGACTGAGATTTCATAATATATTATGTAAACAAGAAATTGCTGGATAATTTAGAGGAAATTAATTAACTTCCTGTACCACGGCTGTGAAGACATAAAAATCCTCATAAAAATTCGTCGAGAAATGCAAGCCGAAAAGTAGGCTATTTGCCCGACTAATTTACTTCTTCTCTATAAAATTCGAACAATGCATTTTGTCGTGTTCTCACCAGCGGAAAAGAATAGTTTTAATTTTATATCTTTACAGCTGAGGAACGAGGAATTAATTTCGTCAAAATGACCTAGACATCAATTGGTTATAACATGTTTTGAAATTCCTAACTTAAGTTGATATTTAAACCTAAGTAGCTTCCTCCACTAATTTTCATAATAGCTTATATGGCAAAACATTCATCACAGCTAAAATTGTATTTTGAAATAAGATAAAGTACCTACATAATAATAGGTAATGAATAAAATTACATTGAGATATTTCATCAAAGAGAAAGAATTAAAATAGTTAATCTTGAAAACATTTATGGGTTTATTTTTTTTTTCAGAGGGGCACCCCCTGTTCTGTTTTTCATTTTGGTGGCTGCTACGCGCTTGATTTCACAAAATTATTGTTGAAATTGTAAATTTATATCGCGATTGCATGGGAAATAAGTAATAACAATTTGTTCTCCCTTATAATTGTTGTTTTAACGTTTGAAATAAATTGTTTAGCAGCTTACTCGTGTTTGTACTAATAGCATATTCGTCCACCAGACAAGTTCCAAGAAATAAATTCAGAAATCCAAAAAGAGGTTATTGAAGGCGAATCTAGTTGGCCATTTAAGACACAAAAATTTTAAAACATAACTTTGCTGAAATACCACAAAAAACATTTTTAAAAAAAGGACTTCGTCTTCTGTAATGGGGAAGAAAAAGCCCAAAGGGAAGGTACTGAGTCAAATTAGTGTGGTTGCTCATTACGCTGAACTTATTAAAAAACGTAGATAGGCGTATTCATCAAATATTTTGTACAAAGTTACGTCCATCAGTAAAAGTTTAATAATTCTATCGTGTACTGTTTCTTCCCTTTTGTAGCTTTACTATGAGGGTATACTCATTGAAGGGCTTGAAGGTGAATTATAAGAAGACCACGTCTCAGATAACCAATTAGTACGATAGTAACCACACCTTGTAATGCCCCGCACTAGGTAGATCCGTAAATTGAATTTTCTGCAGTTCATAGTGGTTGCCCATGACATGGTCTTCTTATATAGTGTTGCCATCGACGCAAAGCAAGCCCGTCACCGAGTATACCATCCCCATTATACAAAGCAACTCTTATAAGTACATAAAGTACTTTTATGTATATGTTGAAACACAAAGGTTATAAATAATTGGTACACCTTAACTCCCTTTACTTTATCAAAATCATTCCACCATTAGATTTAGATCCCCCTCACCCCACTCTTAAATTCTTTTGCCCTTTACATTAGTGGACTTACGCGCGAATAATTAATCCACACCTACCCTTCTAGTTTGTAATTTTTATGTCTTAAATTTATAAAATAGAGTTCTACGTAGGCTATATAGGAGAGATGGGATACTTTCTCGCTGCCACGTCTTTCAACCAATCACAGCACGCCTTGCATTGGGATTTGTTGTTGTTTGGAAGCGACCAAGGCTTACTATGATTGTTCAATGAAGACGGTGTCACCAGAAATTTAAAATTATATTTTTTAGTTTCCTATCGCTCCTGTATAGAACTCAAGGTTGGCCATCATTTCTGAGTTGCCTCCCTAGTATTTTTTTTAAATATCATTTTGGCGCCAATCCTGATGCAGACCTGTGTTGACATCACGTGGGAGATCATAGCGTTGTGATATGTGGTTCAGTAGGGCCAGCTCGGGCGCAGGTGGCCCGCAGGTCACTTCTTCATGTCGACCAAGTCTTTAGGCTTCGTGTCAAGATTCTGCGAAGATGACACGGATATATGAGCTCCATTGTTACCCGTTGGATACATTTTTTCTAAATGCTTTAGAGATTCAGTCAGGAAATTCTGAAAATAGAAGAACAACACTTAACGGAGGTACAGATCAAAAGCAGCAAGTACTGAGAGACGGTTAGGAAAACACCAGACGTAGACCTGATTGCTGAGAAATTTGGACTCAAAATAATATCCCTGACTTCTAACAACTTTATCTGAACATACCGTAGCCTACAGCATATTTTGTTGTGATTGCAGGCCTATACTGTATGTGTGTTATGTCCTCTCTATGTCCAGTCATTTGGTAGCCAGAATTACCGATTTTACATTAGATTGACATAGGTGTGAAGAGGCTACCTCCTCTGGGCATATGAAGGGAATCCGAGAAAAATCTGGACAAAGAGGGACTCGAACCTTTCTGGGGCATCGTGTTAGGTACCACTACACCCTCTGAACAATTACGGATCAATAACAATCGAGCAATCAATATTTTTTATATACAGTACAGTATATATATATTTGTTACCTGTATAGCGGTAAGTGCAGCAACTAACGCAGGACTTCCAAACCCATGGGATATAAGGGAGAAATGTGTTAGATGTCGCTGTATGGAGGGGTCCAGTATGTGCTGCGGCCTCGTATTGCACAGTGGCGATCGGTCCTGATTTAGTAGGTCCATTAGTTCTTTGGTAATTTGCCTGAAAACAAAAATGTTGGCATTAGAATTTGGAATTGTTTTGTAAAGCGTCAAATTGGCCATGTTTTTAAAATCCTCCTTCCTTCATCAACCTGACCTGACTATTCAAATTATCAAAATTATACTTAAAATAGTTGAAAAGATAAAACGCAGCTGATCCACAATAAAATATATTAACAGTGACCGGTTTCGGTAAGATACATTCTAACAAGGGGAAAATTCTTGATAGGTTAGAGAGTTTAGAAATAGACAAGGCTTTACACAATAACGAAAATGTAACCAATGAGATAATTTTCCGAAATTGCTCCCCACTCTTATAATGTTATGTTCCCAACCCCGCCCACCTCCTACCATTTAATATTGTATTCCCCCCCCCCCCTCTCCCCCTTGGTATGTATGTAATGGTGTTTCATTTGTTGGTTTATGTCTGATGATGGTATCTTACCGAAACCGGTCACTGTTAATATATTTTATTGTGGATCAGATCAGCTGCGTTTTATCTTTTCAACAATTTTAAGTATGATGAAGTTCCACGAAGTTACAATGGAGAATCTCACGATGATATCAAAATTATGTTCTTTCTGACTTAAATATTG
The DNA here is from genome assembly GCA_963971405.1 of Psococerastis gibbosa. Classification (NCBI taxonomy): domain Eukaryota; kingdom Metazoa; phylum Arthropoda; class Insecta; order Psocodea; family Psocidae; genus Psococerastis; species Psococerastis gibbosa. The sequence continues at coordinate 29,382,157 of OZ020487.1, forward strand.
GGTGGTACACAAAAAAAGAGTCTATGTGGAAAAGGAGCGCACGTAAAAAGTTCTATGATATACAGTATGTACTATATAACCACTTGAGTCCGGCTATAGTGAGAGAGTGACGTCATTGCTTCTGGACCTTTATAAAAAGACTTTAGGGATCATTGCCACCACCCTTGAAAATTTTTCGGTGAGAAATGTCCCAGACCTAGGCCTATTTACAGTGGCCCATTGGTCCTTGCCCAATGCCTACGACCCCATGGGTTTTCTGATATTATAGATTGTCTCTGTATGCATTTTTTCCCATTGTCAAAATGGTGCACGTCCCAGATGTCAACCCACACCAGCTAGTGGACAGGCTGAAACAAGCTTACCATTGACACAATGCAACAGGCGTAAGCGTGACTAATCCAGGTATGGATACGAGCCTACAGTATTACTAATGGAGACATTTCTAAGGTTGGTGGGCACGGCCCTTAGTGCGAAAAACTACCATGCGTCAAACAAATGAATTGAGCCGTGATAGGGTAACACGTTCCATGCCCTGCCTGCAGTCATGACGTCTCTCTCACTTTGGCTCCACTATTGTGGTACCTAACTTACTTGGTGGCATGTAGTAGTTCCTTCCTTCTATAGGAATCTCCAGGGTCGGAGTGCTGCCTGGACAGATATTCGGCTACCTGCCGCGCGGGAAACTCTGTTTCGCAGACATACCCGAAGTCCCTAGCTAAGTGAATTGCTTCTCCTGCAACAGAAATTTTGGAATATTTAGAGCCATGCACTACCATCTGTCCACTGTCCATAAAAATACAGCAAAAATAATTTTTCTGGGATAGGGGTAGCTTCTTCCACAAACATACGATCACGATACCCATCACGGGCCACATGGCCTATAGGGTTCATTTTCTAATATGTATATTTTGTATTGTATTCTTAATTTTGAATATATTGATTGATTGATTGATTAATTGATATGCAAGAATTCAACTTCAAGTATGTAGCTTGCATAGCTGCATAGGCCAGGCCAATGTTGTATAATATAGTAATGACAATTCGTGTTTCGCGGTGAACTCGATCGAGGTATTGACAATAGACCTATTATTATACGCCGTCCATCCCACCTTGGTGGGTCATGGACAAATATTGATTGATTGATATAATAGAATTTTAAATGCAATAATTAATAGGATTAATACATCTAAAACTCTAAAATAAATATCAGAGATAGAGAAATATATTGTATATAGACAGAGCAGGAAATAATCTTTCGACAATTATTTATCATGAATAGTCGTAGCAACATGGGCACGTCCGATTTATAGCCTGTTTGGAACTAAATTTAATTCATCATTAGGAAAAGGTATATTCGGGATAGGGAATCGAGAAAAATTTAGACCGAAAATTCACAAAATAATGAGTTTTCCGGTTTTAAGCATATTAGGCTACTACAATTATTTTGTATTATACGGAACAATCAATTCACATTTGTTGGTCTGTCCCCTACTGCCATCTGCACGATTGACGACCTGCATGAAGCAAAATAAATGACATAGCCGTCCAAGCTGCTCAATTTTTGACAACCCATTAAATGCGTGTCTCCCTGGACAAGTAAGTAATTCAAATTTGGGGCAATGTGTAATTAAGACGTATAGCTGAAATCACACAGGTTATACACGCTAAGTGAAATTTATATATAAAGTATAACTTAAATATTTCAGGCGCAACCCGATTCTCACGGGTTTCGCGACCTAGCCCAGGGAATGTAGCAGTGCGTGGCCCCAACACATACTTATGTGGTCAATCTGCCTCACCCAAACTCATCAGTAGGTGATGCTTATGGTCCACACCGTAGGCTTGCCCCATACTGTGTTTGTTGACCTCGACTATGCCCATTACTTGAGATACCTAACATACCTACAATCACCCATTGTACCCTTTACAGGCTAAGTGTAGGCACGGAACACACGGACGATTCGAATGCCTGCGAATCGCTGAGAAATTTGTCATTGGAGCAAATGGGTTGGTGAAACCCACTGAGTCTCGCTGAGCTGATGGTAGTGCACGATTTTCCGAAACCTGGGCACCAGGCTTCATAAACAGAAATCTTCTGAAGTAGACCCTGATTTTGCTCCAATCCCAAATTTCTAGGTGATTAGGAACTCGTAGCCATTGATTTTTTTTTCTCCCTTGATCGAGCAAGTCAGGTTCTCTTATAAAACCATGACCATTGCATCATTGAAACTTAGTTCATTTTTATGTAGGCCGTATTAACCTTGAGTGGACGTCTGATTAACAGGGTTAGAAAAAATTATTAGGGTTGATAAACAACTCACATTTCGTATTTATCTGATTGATAACTTTTCCTATTAATATTGCCAAAAACTTTGGTTATTCAGAGGCATTAGAAAGAAACCGGGACAATTTAGCGTCCTTAGCCTCTTTTTGGGGATACATGGGCACACGGCTTGAAAACCGGACTGTCCCGGCCAAAATGTCACCTTTATGGACTTATGGTATAGTAAATTAGTGTTTGCTTCTTTGTCCCGTAGCATATGTTGCAACTAAAAAACCTACCTTCTACTAGTGAGGTTAACAGAGTAACATTGGCGGCTTTCCGTCTACCAGCCGGCAAATTCAGTCCAATTTTCTCCAATTTTTCCCTCAATAAGCGGCCGCCATTTTTTGACTTCGCCCTGAAACAAAAAAATCACATCATTAGCCTAAAACCATATTTTGGTATTTATGCGTTAGTTAGTTAGTTAGTATAAGCCATAAGGGAAGCCTTGTGATTGTCTAAATTTTCTATTTAGATATTTCAACTGATTTACACGCTTTAAGGTCCGAGGAAGTTCCACAATTTTTGTTCCTTGCAGGACGATTTAGGAATAAAATCTTATTCTTCTTATTTTATTTTATTCAACAATTAACAGTCGGAATCGTAAGAATCTTAGACCTGGCTGGAATATAATTATTTAAATATTACTGAGTTGACCTGTTAGTTATTAGTTAATTAATTATTTTAAATTTTATGATTATAGATCATACCCTTATAAGTAATTATTATATTATTATAGTCGTATTAAATTAAATTATCCTATCGATATTTTTATTTTATTATTTTATTATTACATTATTATATTATTATTATTGGGATATACATTTACTATACAAATTATTCAACTTCATTATTATAATTATATTTTTATTATATTTCGTCTCCAGAAGTGGAGTTATTATTGTCATATTGCTGTTGCGCTGACTATTATTTATTGGAACTTGTGTTTCCTAAGGGAGTTACGTCGAGAATGAAGTGGAGTCTTCTGATGAGGGAGAAGCTTCGTAGGCTTGTAGAGGGCAGACCTATGACCAGACCGATGCACCGGCTGAGGCCACCCTTGTTAAGGTTGAGTTGGAAGGAGATGGATCGCGGAGTTCTCCGGTTTTGTGTGTTGCCTGATGGTACTGAGATTCTATCTTTCCATTAGTTTAACCTTACAACTTGGCGCCTTGCAGGAACAAAAATTGTGTTTAAAAAAAGACTGTCTGTTCGTTTGTGGAACTACTCGTACTCCCTAGATTTTGTTGAAATTCTGCATCAACGTTCATACAAATCATACCTCTGGCTCATTTTTTTCTAAAAAACACTTACAAACCAACAATATATGTGTATCAAGGGCGTGCCCAAGGGGGGTCCAAGGGGTCCGGACCCCCTCCGAAATAGAAGGCCTGTACATTGAATAGAATGGACTTTCATTAGGCGCTTATTCCACCGACGTCAATAGTTCACTATTGACGTGTTTGACATGGTAGCAGACAATTTTTACACTGTCTTTAATGTCTGCTACCAAGTCAAACACGTCAATAGTGAGCTATTGACGTCGGTGGAATAGCGCCTTCATAAAATACGTTAAAAAAATTTAGACCCCCTCCGAAACAAAAACCTGGGAACGGCCTTGCACTGTAACACCAGACTTAGCACCGACGTAAACGGGAATAAATGTAATTGTTCCTAAATAAATGAATGTACAATTAATGGAAATTAAAGAGGAATAAGTATTAAAATACAACTTGTGTGTCAACAGAGTTTATATTACTGTTCATTATTGCATAAGCTAGAGGATTTTTTATGGTGACTGGCTTTATCGGGCCCAACATCACTATATACGGTACTAGCTGAGTGTCTTCTGCTCAGATTTTTTATTTTAATACTTTTAATACCACATTTAAACGGGTTTAATAATTCCCCGGATCAAGTTATTCTTTTACGTTGGAGCTATGTCTTCTGAAATTGTTTAAATTTAAGGAGGGAGCATTGCTGGGATTTGGGGATGAGTGCGAGCCATGACTAGTAAGAATTAAGCACGTAAGAACGTGATAAAATATAAGATTCAGCAATTTACAAATGACTCCTTCTCTAAAATCTTTTATCATTTTCAAGCATTGTGTTGTACATCTGTATCAAGTTCTACAGTCCCACAATATAAAGCAAGATTATTTTATTTAAAGAAGATTGGTAGAGATTTTACATTTGGGCCCTGCGAGGGCTGTGACTATAAGATCGAACGTACTGTATGTAATGTAGAGGCACAACTCTCTGGCGTTTTCTGAATTCATCTAAGGTGGCCCGGGACCGCCTGCTTTCCTTGCCCCCCAAAATATGATTAGTAATACGAATAATAACTGATTATGGTTGAAATAGTCAGTCAGTCAGACATAAATTGATAAATTCCTAAAATGGAGTCCGCCAATTACGATAACTATTGTACATCATTGGAAGGCGTTATCCATTAGGTTATTATGTGTGCCATAAAAAAGGAACCGGTAATATTTTATTGAACTGACATGCCAAATGTCATCAAATTCGATCAAGTAGTTTGGCCCCAAATCGTGTTACAGACAAACAAAAAACCCATTTTTGGGTTTATGGTACCTCAAAACGTGTAAATCCTTTGAAATCTCAAAATTGAAATTTTCGACCATCACAAACCTTCCCTTACACAGTACTAACGTATATGTAAATGGGAAAGAATGCGTAGCTTATGAATGGAAAAATCGCGGTGATCATTATGCTTCCCCTATGACTCTTTCACCATCACATCGTGAGTATCCCTTGCAATTTATTTTAGACAGACAGTACTGTATGGAAGACTTTTCTCCAGAATGACATGACAAAACGCATCTGATAGATTGATAAACAGAGTCGTCTTTTGTTTTTTTCCAGTTATCGGAGTTGGCATCAGGTATAGAGGCCGTGTATTGCAAGTCATTGCTCCAAATTAAAAATTCGAATTGACCGCCACTATGCATGTGAGTTTCTGCTAAGGAAAACATGTTGGCGCCTCGTCTGTAGTAAATAATTTTGAGTTTGACAACAGATGGGTAGGCTTAGAACAGCTGCAGGCCTAGCACGAGCGGAAAATAATAAATTAGCCGGGTATAACAACTTAATTATCCTCAATAAACGTTAATGAATGTAAATATACGGGGATGAAAACTAAATAAAAATATTAATTCTTATAATATTCATTGTTAGGCGAAGCTGACATTTTTTTTCAGGGCTCTGTAGGGCCCCAACATGGTAAAACGAATGAATGCTTAGGAGTTACTTTTTATACCGTATTTATTTCTAAGTGAATAACACAAAACGGATCCACAATAAATTATTATAATTATAATATGACATCTGATGAAGGTGCCTTACCGAAACCGGTCATATAATTATTATATTTTGTTTTGGATCAGTTGCGGCTTATAAATCTATCCACTTAGAAACATGCACATATATAAGCAATTCCTATATTAAAAGCATTACATCCCCAAAACGATTAGTTATCGCAGTAACCATCCCAGCATTATAAGATTTAATATTTGATAATAAATAACATACTAAACAGTAAGAAATTAATCCTAATCCACGAAGTCACTTTGAACACATGCAGCGTAGTGGTACAGACTCCAACTTTCACCCGAAAGGATGTTGGTTCGAGTCCCACACTTGCTACATTTTCTGGCCATGCTTCGGAGGGCATGTAAAGAAGGCGGTCCTAGTTGACTGTAAGAGAGGGCTTTATAGCCCTAACTCCGCTTGGTTGGCTTAATATTAGAACAAAAAAGTAAATATTTATTTATGTACAATAAATGGTTTGAATAATTCTCCGAGCTAGTTATTCTTTTCTGTTGGAGGCCTTTAGCGTTAATTTAATCCGCAGAGTTTTCGGATCTACCCTGATTAAAACCTCCTCTACTGAGTGGAATTTGTACAATCCACAATTGTATCCTGCAAACTTACGAGTTCAGGTACGCAGCCCACACGAGATGTCGGGTCGGGATTAGACACAGGCTTCTTCAATCAAATTGCTTGTCCGTCACATACAACGTGCATTATTACTATTATTTTGGGCATGGGCTGGAGAATTAATTTGGCACGAGACAGTTGGATGGGTAATTATTTTAGTCGATTGCTCGATGCCTCGTAAAATACAATGACTAAGGGCCGCTCCATAAATCATGCATGTTTTGCCGCTTTGCCGTATTTTAACATATTATTTTCGGATTTCCCACTTTGATGCTGTGTTTCTCAGTCAGTATGATAAAATGTATGGTAGAATAACTGTCAATTACCAAATTGCGATAACCAATAACCAGCAAGAGTATGTTTGCTAATAATAATAATTTTCTAATAGGCTTTTTATTGACGTAGGCCTGCTTGGTCCCTTGCCTAATGCCAACGACCCCATGGATTTTCGGACATGGTTGATATTGTTTTTGGCCATTGGCAATCTATTACTCGTCCTCAATGTCAACCTACAAGGGATAATGGAGAAGCAGAGGCATGCCTTCTATTGAAGCAATGTAATAGACTTTACCAAGTTCGGATAGGAGTCATATCGTCATCCTAAAGTCAGAAAGGCGTAACACACATTTTTGGGGAAATTAAGTTATGATCAGATTTAGTGACCTTTGCATATACACCGACAAATTTAATCGCGAAGAATAAGGCTGAAATTATCGATTAGGAGGGCATATTGACTGTTTGTACGAAACTATAGGTTATTATACGGACACAGAAACGCAAATTTATGTCGAAATGTTGTCTTTGATCGCACGCCCTTCTGACTTTAGGCTGACGATATATATTTGCTAACGCCAGCAACTAATCTTGTCGCTCAACCATCTAAATTTGGAAATTGAATGTTAAGTTGACCTGCCAAATACTTCATTATACTTCGAACTTTGTACGCCCACTTATAACGTTCGCCATTAGGGAGACTGTTTCTGATGGAAACAAACCAAATCCAAGTCAAATTTTTGAGTAGTCAAAATCGACTGGAAGCTTGAACAAGCAAAACTTAGTTTATTAAAAACTTAATAATATTTTTCAAAGCTTTTAGGTAGTTCTCAGTTCTACGAGAAAATAATGTATGTAAGCTAACTAGCCACTTTTTATTTTAAGCCTAAACTGCATACTTCGTTCGACGAAATCACAGGCAAAATTATAAATGCTTGAAATAATTAATATTATATGGAATATATATATATATATCTTATAATCCCGTTTGACTGCAAATACCAAAGTGTTACAGTTGCTGGTCTAAATAAGTACGAGCAATCTATAGCTGGGCCTGTCCATAATAATGTTCTATCGAGATGAAAAGATAACATCTCAAGCACGTATAATTATATTACGGTACAGCAGTGGGCATAGTTATATAGGAAAGTTGTTAATCTCAATATCAACACATGGAATAGCCTATACCCATATATTTTACATGTCAGAGCAAACTGCGAATTTCCTATCAAAAGACATCGTAGTTAACTTGGCAATCATCTTTGGTATTTCATCTTGAAATTAGTACCTGCTGAAGGTTGTTCTTAATTTTACGAAAAAAATTAGTTTCCTTCAAATAAAAGTACTTTGTATGTGTGGAGCACTTAGTGATAGATTAGGTCCGGTCCCCGGGTTTAGGGTCGGACCGAACCAAAGACCGGGCCCAAAGTAAACTGAAAACAGGTGGAACCGAGTCGAGAAAATCAGTTCTCAGTTTCGACCCAGGGCCGACTTTCCGAACTTCCTGTAGCATTCCAACCCCCATGTAAGTAATTAATGACTAGTTATAAAAATAAACTAGCCGTTTAATTTTATAATAATCAATAACATTACCTATTGTATTGTACTTTTCCCACACATTTATTGATTATCCATTTTTACTATACCGTATGCATATTATTATAATTTCGCATCTTATATTATGATATGCGTACGGTGTTATTATTGATTTTTATTGGCGATGGACGGTCCGGAACCGATAACCGAGGACCGAACGGTCCCTTACCTCCTTTATCTTGAAAATTTGGGCTCCTGGCATTTTTCAGGGGAGTAGGTGATACCAAACCCACAGGGTCCACTAATTTCTTGTATAACTGTTTAAAAACGGTACCTATGAGGTAATTATTTAATTAGCTAAGTTACTGCCGGTTTTCGCCTGCTAAAATTTCTAGCATAATTGAAGATGACCATTCAAACTGGCTGACTCGCCTATAGACCCAGGGCATTTCACAATTTTGATTGCATATCTACGATTTTAATTGGATACTAAAATCGCGGCTGATTCGTAGAAATCCGAGAAGGCGGTAACAGATGTGAATTGCTGTATGATATTAATATGACATGTAGACACTTGGCTGATTGCATTTACTTACTACTTGTAATATAGTGACGGCTGAGTATAAATAATTAAATTGATGCTATTTCGAACCAGTCTGTAAACGAAGGGCGTTGCTATATCGTATTTTAAGTGGCATACATTATGTTGTTAAGTTGTTCTATAACTTAAATCTCCCTAGCCATTTAGGCTATAGACGATCCAGAATCAGTGACCTTTTTATCTTCAAACTCCCCGAATTAATATATGTGCTTATACTCCCATTTATAGGTTAACTAAAATATTTAATCTTAATGCTACTTATTTACACATTCATTGTTAAAATAAACTTTGTATAGTTTTACGAATAAAATTTGTTTGCAAATAACCGGTTGTGAATTTTTAATTTAATTTTATTCGTAAAACTATACAAAGTTAATTTTAACAATGAGTGACAGCAAGTTTTACAAAGTTACTAAGGAGACTATTATGTTTATTTAGACATTACCGATAACAAACGTAAATTTATTAAAACATTGGCTATTTTGAATCCAATAGATTACCAGTTATAAATTGTAAAGTCTTAATTAAAATGTATAAGATAAGTTATGTTTTGTCATATACACGCACAATAGATAAGTTATGATTTGCATATCATTGGACTTTGTCTGTTTGCAAATAAATGCTTATTTATTATTTTATTTATTTATTTATACGTTTATATCCGTATTTGCTTTTCCATTTATTATACGTTAGTATAAAGAAAGCTTTGTGATGTTCGATTTCAAGATTTCAACGGAATTACACGTTTTGAGTTCCCAGAATCCAAAATAAGTGGTTTTTACGAAATGTCAGTCTGTGTCGTTTGTCAATTCGCCATGTAGAGCCTACTACAAATTAGTCTCTTGCAAGTCTCAAGTCCTTAACTTGCGTCGATTGTACAGTACAGTAGTATGGTTATAGGTTGGTAGTAGTATAAGCTTAGGCTACTCCTTCTAATTTCATTATTTTTAATAGCAGGCTGCGTACAAAATAACAGACATGTAATGGCCAAATTTCCTCTCCTTTTTGTGCCAATTAATAATCCTAATGAGCAAACTCCGTTGGTAAAAAAAATAATAATTTCACTTTGATAGTAATCACCCCATCTTAGATAACACAAGTCTCATAAGTGATTCCATCAAACAAAACTTCCAGTTCTAGAAGATAATAAATTTTTTAACCTAAGAAGACGCAAGATTTCTTGGCTTTAACTGACCTCTTTAAACCTTCATATGAAGACTTTAATTTGGTTGAATAACCTGGCCTGATCTTTTAATATGCCCAGTTGTTTTTGTAGTCTTGTCACTTAATTTTTTTTCTTTCATTCATAGTCTTTCAACAGTACTGTGTGTGTTCGTTAAAGAGAGAGAGAGAGGCTGTAATAAGAAGTGCGTCAATAAATTTACAAGATCGTAAAAAATGAATATGCCGTATCTACTGTTAATATGTTGCACTAATGTATATAATAAAAAATTCACATATCACTCTTCTGCGAGCTAGCTTTCGTAGTGATGTCTTGCAATGGCACAGTCAATGGCGCAAAAGGTTACATTACATAATGGATCTTTATTAAACGCATCGTTCAATTCTACTAGTATATACAGGCTGTTCCATGCCCTGAATAAATATATATTACCTTACCATTCTGAGCTTGAAATTTTCTCATTAAAAAAAATTATTCTATCTCTGAGTGGGCATACGAAAGAAAACAATTAGTGAACTATGTAAAAGTCGTTGCAAATGGAATTAAACATAGTTGTATATGCACCCAATTAAGGATATATATTGTACAATATACCGCTATACATGTAATGCAAGAGCCTTTGTACGAGATAAGATACTAAATCTGATACAGACAGGCTGCAGGCTCTTCTTTTGTTAGCATAATTGAAAGCTAACGGATCATTATTTTCCATCTTTTTACTCGAATCCGATTTCAAACATTTAAATATGTACCGTTGTGGCATTACCTGCATAGATGCATAGATCTATACGAGTAATGTTCGAAAAAAAGTAAACTAAGACGTTATGTAGCATTAGTAGCTGTTAATAAAATAGTGATATAGGTAATATACCAAATATAATTTACAACCTGCCCGTAATTTCCACAAGGGAAGTGACGAACACTTGCCTGTCGTACGAGTAACATTTGTTTAAATTTTGGTGGTCTGCCCCTATTGCTGCGCCTGAATTTTGATCGTATTTTTTGTTTCTGTGTTTCTGAATGTACCTAGCACACAAATATCTCTTCTCTTCCTCCCGTCCCCTATTGGCAAATGCTTGGCATCGTACTATGTCTAAAATGCATTTTCAAGTCAAGCTCCTGGAACAATCTCAGCCCTTAGGGTCATTTTCGTTTTGTCCCAGGAGCTTGTTTCCGCCCCTCGCTGATTAAAACCCTAGAACTACTCCTGCCCCCTTGCTCTAAATAATGCTAAATTGCCATACAGGCTACGCTTACAGCTTCTAGTAGAGACGTATTGAGACCCACTGGTGGAGACAGCCACCTCTGGACCTCTTCTACTGTAACTTTGTGCTTGGGTGTCGAACTATAAGCACCTATAATCACCCTCACCCCCCCCCCCCCCCCCTCACTCCCTAGCTCCAAATATTGCTCAGTTGTAATTATCCGGTACGAGGCTACTTACCGCCTTAGAACTCCTCCTAGTAGAGACGCATTGAGACACTCTGGCGGAGACAGCCGCCTCTGAACCTCTCCAACTGTAACTTTGTACTTGGATGTCGAACTGAGCAACGACAGTCGGCCAGGAACACTGCAGAACACATCGCTGGGGGCAGAAACGGACAGTCCCAACTCTTTTCCGTCTAAGTGCCGCGGTTTTATACCTGAATAAACAGAGAAGGAAGAAAATCAAAATGAGAACCTGAATGAATGGCGTAGTGTAGTTCAGTTGGTAAGTAACTACACTAAGAGACCAGACGGCAGAGGTTCGAGACTTGACTTCTTTTTTGGTAAACCTAATATGAAGAAGAGCATTTTTACTTCTAGTTGAAGGGGAATGATTCCTAATGTCTATCCAATTTTCCCGATATTTAAACTTCATAAGCACTTGACCCATTAGAAACTCCTTATTTGATTATTAATTTGATGAGTTCTTGAAGACAATTTCCACTGCAACATTAACTGCCTCTCATGAACATCATTTCCTGATTAAATGTTATTAATAAACAAGTGAATAAATCGATGCAATTATTATAATTACATTATTTCACATTATAGTGAAGAGAATTATTATAAGAAACTGGTTTCGTTGATTTAAACATCGCATAATTTTGTAGATTAATTTATCAGTGGCGATTGGTTCTACGCATACATAATAACATTTTGAACTCTCCATTGATTTATATTTTATACCACTTGCATACCATCGACGGATTGTATACACAAAACTGAACTATTAATACAATGAGAAGCTGGAGGTTAGGTTGGGTTAGACATTAGTTCTATTACTAAGCCAACCTAGCGGAGTTAGTGCTATGAAGCCCTCTCTGACACTCAGCCGGGAAAGCCTGCTTACATGACACACAAATAAGTCACATGAAATATGAAATAAACACCATTATCAGGGAGGGATATTGTGTATATGTATATGAATATGCAAAAAAGGAATAAAGAAAGGTCAGAGCGGGACCTGAAGGCAGGGATTTAGAAATACTTTGCAAACAACTTGGAAGCCAAGTCATTTTGACGAAATTAATTAATTCCCCGTTCCACAACCCTAAAGATATTATTCGTATGAAAAATTAATAAAAGATACAAGCTTTCTCCAAAAGCCATCTATTTGCCTGACTGACGAAGATCGTGTTCGTTCTGAAAGCGTACTTTAAAACGTTCCGTCAACATCTGCGTTCGACACCTTCAGTGGAACTGCGTAGACTTCTAAGATTGTATCTCGGAGGCTTCATAAGCCCATTTTCATTTCTTTGCAGCTGTGGAACGAGGGATTAATGAATTTTGTCAAAATGATTTCATCTCAAGTTATTTGAAAAATATTTTGAAATCTCTGTCTGAGCCCGCGGTCTCCATACACCATTCACCGAACTACGGCGCCCATTCTACCGACCGGCTAGGGCTATTTACAAGTGACGTGGTAGCAGACAATCAAGACTTAGGTGGCGTTTCCACCGATCTCGCATTGCAGAATGCAAATGACATTGACGGAAATGTTTGTTTTTCTTTTTATGGAAATCTATTAAAATGTTTGTAATTAACATATCCCATGACGCCATTTTTTAATTTTAGTTAGTTTGTTTGTGATTTTACTGTATGATCATTGATCAATTTGAACTATGGCATAGAGGAAAACAAACATTTCCGTCAATGTCATTTGCATTCTGCAATGCATGGTCCATGGAAACCCCGACTAAGTCTTGAATGTCTGCTACCACGTCACCGTTTTTGTAAATAGCCCTAGTCGGTCGGTGGAATGGGCGCCTAAGAGCAATCTGCTGATTCCCGAGGTATATATCGTATGGTGTTTTTCGGCAAGTATTCATGTTAAGAATAAGAAGATAGGGGCTCTCAACCGAGGACGCAGAAACGCTGCTGTCGTGCCGCCGACCCTACTTGAAGGCAGCTATATAAAGTACGAGTAAGTAAGTATTCATGTAACGAGTGTACAGCCCGCAGGAAATTGGCAGCCCGAAATTTAATATTTTTTATTTTTTATTTAATTAAGTTATTAAAGATTTGGCTCATTTAAGTTGTAGAAGACTACTTTGTGCATCATATAATAATGTATTTTTAGTTTTCAAAATTGTAGTTTTTTTATAAAATAGATTATACGTGAAAAGTTATTGTTTATAAAATATTATCATGTTTATGATTATAGTCTTCTACAACTTTAATGAACCAAATCTTTAATGACATGCTTAGTTTATTAAATAAAAATTAAAAAGTACTAAATTTTGGGCTGCCAATTTCCTACGGGCTGTACACTCTTAAGACTGATGCGACTGAGCACTAAACCATCCCAACCCTCCACGTCAGCGATATACTTTGTGCAGCAGCGCTTAATTGATTTACCAGGGATCGTCATAGTGACCCAAATTTAAAAAAAAAAAAAAACAGTTGGTATCCATCTTGAATAGGTTTCGGCACTGTTTGCTAGTGTATAATTGGGGCGTGAAATATGACAATAACTCAATAACAAGCCTTCTCACCCCATGACACCCAACACCTTAATAACTACGTATACACTATGGGGTCGAATTAGCATTCAAATGGACCCTATACTTGAAAAAATGAGCAAATTACACCTTTGTATAACATTTCAAATATAGGTCGTGGATTTAGGGTGCGCATTTTTGGCAGAAAAAGAACAGAATCATTATTTTATTGTTAAATATCGTGAAATTTGGTGTTGTTAACAGTAAATGGGACACCCCCCACTACGCGTTTTTTGTGTAACTTCGCATTACTCAGAAATTATCCTTGTGTTGAGATAGAAACAATGTCGAATCCCTCAGAAGAAATACTCCCCTACATTTTGATATATGATATTAATATATGATTTAAGGGGAAGCTGACCGTCGATATGAGCATGATATGTACACAAAAAAATCTGTTAGTTAGTTTTTCAATTGATTTAATAATAATAATAATAATAATTATAATAATAATTACTTTTTGTTCTATTACTAAGCCAACCTAGCGAAGTTAGGGCTGTAAAGCCCTCTCTTACACTCAACTAGGAAAGCCCGGGACCGCCTTCTTTACATGAAGCATGGCCAGAAAATGTAACTAGTTTAGGGCTCGAACCAACAACCTCTCGGGTGAAAGTCAGAGTCCGTTAAACTACTCTACATGTCCTGATTTATTACGTAGTTATAAAGATTTGTTCTATTCGAGTTGTAGAGGCGTAGAGCACAATTTAATTAACAATTTTTTGTAAGGTACCTATTTATTACATTTACATACATACATTACATATTACATAAATTATTATTATAGTGTAACTAGTGTATTTAAATATTATTTGTATTGCAAACTGTTTAGGGGCCCATCACGGGCCTAGCCTAACGGGCCCCATATGTTTATTAATGTATTACGAAGGAAAATTTTTGAAATACATTTACTTTTTACTTTTTTTTTAGGTAATTTGTAATTTCCATGAATTTGATAAATCAGTAAATTTCAGACCGATTTCAGTTTAGCAGAAAAATTACTATTTCTTTCTTTTTGTTTAGGTACAAAAACCTGATTAACAACAATGTATTTAGCCTTCCATCCATTGTTATATGAATAATTGTAATAACGTAGCAGAAGATATAACTGAAACTGTAAAAATGGACTGTAAGATAGAGAAAGAGTTTGCTATGTTTTTTATCGGTTAAAATAAGTGACCCCCCCCCCCCCCCCGGATGGTCTAAGTATTCAAAGTTATGAACTTAAAACTATTTGGGTTAATTATTGTAAGAGTGCCCAAAATTTGCCCAATGGAAAACGAATACAATTTCATTTCTTCCTCCTTCCTTTATACTTTTTTTTAAACCAACCGATCAAGGGGTGACCAATGTATACGATGAGCTTCCTCTCTAAGTAATTATAAGTAATCACCCATCCATTAATTACAATTATTGATTCACACTGTCGATTTGTTATGGGAACCAATTTCTGAACGCACCTCCGAAGATTTTTGACGCTAAGACGTGTCCTGGGCGTGTCAAGGGGAAACTCGACCGGCTTCACGCCGGTGTCAAAAATCTTACGAGATTGACTCGGTGGTTTTGCAACTACCCATATGCTACAATGACCAATTCCTCAGCGAGTCACCGGCGTTTGAATCGCCCGTGTGTACCGGGCCTTAATAAAATGAACATCCTTACTTCTGCACGGGTGACAAGCCTAGTTAACCCTTATATTAGTGGTAATTAGAGATGAGGGTGCCAACTACGCCCTTAGGCGTAGCGTACCCCATTTAGTCGCCACGGGGTGCCCCATTGCCCCAAAATGGCGCGCACGGCTCTCAAAAAAATGCCTGCAAGGCATAATTTCCCCCAGTTTTTATAGAGCACAACCTGCGTTAGCCAAGCGTTGCATAATGGAAAGTCTATTGTCTACTTCAGTGGTGCTGCTCCGATGCCATGATTTTGAATAACTGACCGAACTGTGGAAAATGTCGGCTTTGGTTTTCGAAACATCTGCTCATACAGCTACAAGCAGTAGAGAATATATTGTATTTTATGCACATCGTATACATACGACTAACAGAGCAGCCCTACTATGCCATTTACTTAATTAAATAAATAAATTAATAAAATAAATTATTCTGAATAGACCCCAATTGATTCAATTGTTTTAAACAGATGAGTGCAAATTTCAAATTCAAATTATTAAATTGATTCTCAGCTATATTTTTTTTCAATTTTTCTCCCTTAGATTTAGACAAATTATTTATACTTCTTAAAATATTAAAAAATTAAAACCTGTGCATTTTAATGTTTAATTGTATTGTATTTAATTATAAAACTATGAAATCATATTCTTGTATTCCAATAATGAACATATTAATTTGAATTCCCCCGGGTATTTTGTCTCTTTTTTTTGTCATAATATATTGTCATAAGAGTTAACTTAGTAAAATATCATATAAAAACATATAAAACATAAAAATATCGTCACGACCGGTTTCGACAGATTGTCATTCTCAAGTGAGTCTCTTTTTTTAAACAAATAAATCATTATTGTGTCTTCTTGAGAATAGTTTGATACTATTCCAGCGGGCCTACTATGGCGATTATTATTTTTATTTATTTATCTTAACGTGGGATTAGAAAACTTTAATAGGGAACTGTATTTTTGCCTTATGGACCTTGTTGTATTATTTTTATATTATTGTTGTAACACTACGATGTAATGTTTGTAAAACTGAAGTTCTTTTAAATCTTTTTGCAGCTTGGTTTGTTGCGTAGACATAAGGATTGAAATTTGGGGGTGAGTGGAAGTCAGGGGCAGTCGAAAAGGGATGAAAAGAGTTAACGGAGTGATTTCCTTTGGATAATTAGCTGGGGTGACCATCCCCTTTCCATAGGGGAGGAGCCAAATGCTCGTTTGGACAACCGAAATTAAAATAATAAAAACACAGCCAAAAACCTATTTATTAATTCATGGTTTAATTTTGAATATTTAATATAGGGCCTATGTAAATTTAAAAAAATAGTTTACGAAATAGTAATTTTTTAAGAATATCACATCGGCCCCCTCTGGGTTCGCTACTGCACGTGCTCGCACAGATGCAGGTTTGATTTGATCCGAGGTAGGCAGCAGGCGCGGATTAACCCTCAATAATACTTGAAGATCTCTAATTACCATCATAGCCGTGAGAAGAGCCAAGTGAATGGGGCACCTGACCAGTCATGAAGGACTCCATAACACCATAATAAAAGGCAACATTGAGGACACCCAATGCATCCATGAAGGTGTACGCAGAAGACCCTAAGCCAGAGCCCCAGGGGCGTCATTTTTATATTTTTAGGGGGGAAGGCAAGACGACAAGAGAAGATGGAAAGATTTGCTGGAAATCAATCCATAAAATGCAACTAAAGAACAATGAGAATAATGCTGTATTAGCACACATGTGTATTTCCCTGTACTTAGGTTAGATTAGGCTAGTTTCATTCCTGAACATCTCCACAAATCATCAAAAACATGTATCAATCATTATAAAAAATTGTAAAGGAAAATGATGAAAACCTCATACAATAATAGACCAATTAAATTAAAAAAGAAAGGAATTTCTAAAGAATGTTGTCCATCTAGAGAAAAGCAATAACTAGATCCTAAGTTGGCCAGAGAGAATTCAATTATTAATTTTTCGTATCGGACCCGGTTGGTCTTTGCTTAGGTTCACAGAAAAAAAATTCCCCCTTTCTTTATTGTGCTTTTCATTTTAAATTAATTGCCTTTTCCAGCTATTCATTGAGCAGTCGCTGTTTTGTACAGTTGATGTCTGAAAAAGAGGGTTGAATTAGTTTAATTGAATTGTCATTTATTTATAAGTGACCTACATATATTAAGTTATTGATCATTGCCGCAGTCCAGTTGTTAGAGAACTGGTCTATGACCCGGAAGACTGTGGTTCGAGACTTCACAAAAAGGAAATGTTTTCTATATTGCCCTGGTTATTTCTATGTTTTTAAGTCCCCAGCTTTCGAATATATTAATGAAAGTACTGAATTGGCTCTGGTTTTTATGATTTTTGCGTATTCTATATTTTTAATACTTTCCCCTTTAAGTCGGCTTAAGAGTTTGTTATCGGCATAAAATTCACTTTTTGCGCATAGACCCTTCCCGTGACTTATTCCTGCGCCCATCACCCCGTGTAACGGTAGTCTTTTGGGTCTAAGTCCACATTAGAGAGACTGAATGTTCCTTCCCGGCAAGGAAATTTTTTTAATTTTTGATTGCACCTGCTGAGTTTTTTCTAAGAGTAGACGAAAAAGGCGTGGCAGGTGCCACCAGATAATGAATGTTCCATCTCCCCAATATATGTCTCTACCTAAGTCCAGCAATTGTCGATAGGAGCGCCGCAGTGGCCATGTCCAAGTTCATTGTGACAACCAAGTTCAAATTTGTTCTTTTTGTTCAAAACTTTACCATGTAATATGAATATCTAAGCAAATAGAAACATATTTCCAAAGCTTCAAGATTTTAAGAGTAAATATGAGGTTAAAGTGGTATTTTTTCCACGTCACCTGGATTGATGAAATGAAATTCTCGGAAATTATACAATAATAGGGAACAGGATTCATCAGGATTTAACGGTGATGAAATAAAGGTATAAATGTTGGCAAATTGCTGCTGTTCCTTAAAAAGAGAGTGTCTCCAAAAAAATTTTAAAAAATAAAGCTTATAACCGGTGCTTCTTTGTTTTTCCATGAATTTTACATTGGGTGAAAGGGTTTTTTTCTTCATTTAAGGCGCGAGGCCACGTGTGTGGCATATGCGCCAAAAGGGTGAAAGGGGTATTCCCCTTTAATTTTAAAGAAAGAACTGCTGTAGGTACCAAAGGTTAAAATTTCCCTGTGATATGATGTATGAAATAGACTTCTACAATGTGATCAGACTAAATATGTAATAACTTGATTATTGAATTAAATACAAAAATAGTCAATAAAAACATCAAATTTTGTGGTGCCAATTTTCTATTGTACGTTCCAAATCCTCTTAACTGCCGTCATTGGGATCCATGAAAAATTTAATATTAAACTACCATCATACAAGTATCGTAAAGGAAAATAGACCTCATCATATTTCGAATTATTTCAAAGGGACGCAGCTGCGCCTGTGAATGAAGAACACTCTTAACTACTAAGCCATTACTATTAGAACCAATATCTATTAAATAGCTTCGATTTAATTGTATATTGGGAGCTAAATCCGGTAGCCTCTAGTTAATATTCCTACCCTATCTTCGTATTTCGGTAGCAAAGATCTACCCACCAAATCAATTCCGATGTGGAATTTGTAGAAAAACCTGACAGCTCTTATGGTAATAAGTTAACCAGTAAAGCCTTAATCTTTTTCCAATGCTTGTATTTTAAGATGAAAGACATCCAGCTACTGAAGCTATGCCCAACCCGTCTCAATGGGGCCAAATGATGCGTTATTAAATATATTTATATTTTAACATTATATTTGTGTTCCATGTTATGCTTACGACGGGGTGCAATCAAAGAGTAGTTAATCACAGTGAAAATTGTGGTTAATTATAGGTGAGCCTATGTATAATTACGATGGTACATTAGCTGCTTGCTTCGATCCCATCTCCGTTTTTTTCCGTATGCTGGGTTATCGTAACTCATCTCTGCAGACCCTTCTGCTGTTCACAGTCTCTGATATCGTATATAATACATTTTTTTTAACGAAAGAAAATTGTCTTCATTGGCATATTGGGTGAATTTTAGTGCATTCTTAGGCTACTTACTATTGTACATTAACCTATACATTTAGCACTTATTCTAGGGAACTATTGAAAAATTACAATTTCGAAATATTTGGGAATAATGATATTGATGCATCACAGTGCAGGTAATGTCATCGGGAAACATATGAAGATTTTTTATTATAATTAATGTCGAGATGATGACTTGTTGATACTCGTAGATTTGGGATAAAGTGCGTTGTACAAAAAACCTACATTAATTTTATGATTACGTTCATCCTCAGATTTTAACAGTTTTGAGACAGAGGACAGTATATATATATATATATGTAGCCTACTTTATTTGTGGTCAAATCAGGGGAAATAGAAATAATATGCATAGACAAATTAAATTTCCACTGTATCTTAAGTGTAAGGCACAGGGATTTCCAAATATTTTGTAAATAAAGGAGGTCCGGGTACTTCTGACTAAATTAATTAATAACCGTAGCCGCAAAGTTACACAGTACAGTCTTATGAAAAAATTTATAACTTCCGAAAAATAGATTTCTTGTAATAGTTGTAGCCTAAATAAATGGCCTGCCTTTGAGATAGTATGTATTTTATATGAATTTATCATTTGCAGATCTTTGCGAGCATTAAAAATATACACGGTAATTATTTGTTTACAAATTATTTTGAAATGTACCTACGCCTGACGCCCATCAGTCATGCCGAAAGCGATGTCTTTACTATCGGTATAGGATTATTGTTACTAATGGAAATTATGTTAAATAAAGTAATGGGGAATCACCTTTATAGAGACTATTTCAACTATTACTCCACTTTGACGCATCAAGGCGTTTAACAAAGTGTATAGCAGCATTGGGGTGCGATTAGAAACATTTCAACCCATCCTGCGCCCCCCCCCCCCATGGAATCCTAAGTCCGCCTATGTGTAGTATCTTACTCAGAATGTCAAACCTTCCCCCACTACTGCATCAAAATGGAGTATTCGTTTTATAAGCTTTATAGGCCTATCAAGGCACATGCCCTGTCAAGACTTTATAATTCTTTTTTACCACCCTTTCCTCTAAAAGAAACATCATCGCATGTTCATTGTAGTTAGTTAACTATAGTAATAAATGCAAATGAAAACTTACTTTTTAATAACGGGAGATCACTTATAAATCCACCACCATCATCCACTCCGGCATTCTGTAACAAGAGATAAATGTTTATTACATGGTTTCCAGCTTCTATAATTTATTAGGTTAGCCATTGTAATTTACTCATTGTATGGAAGATTGTACTGTTATTTGCATATTTATGGCCGCCATCATCTTGGAGAGCTGCTTTCTTATTTTCTATCCTAACGATCATCGCTCCTTGCCTTTTGATGACTGGGCAGTCACCTTGATTCTCGAAATCAAGTAGTCATACAAGTAAGAGTGCCACTATTTTATGGACAATGTTAGAGTTTGAATTTCCCGCCACTGTCACTCAATAATGTAATCTCTTTCTGGCTATTTAGTCTATGCTTTGTTGTGTTAACTTACAATGGCCGTTATGCACTTACGCATTTATTATATTTTCTAAACATGATTTACGGATGAATAATAAATACTATTTAACTTCATTTAAGATATTATTATTATTCTAACAGACAAAAGGAGGGGGAGATGTACAAAATCAAATATCGCATGAAGAATTCCTAATAGAGTGATCAAAATGATTAGGCCTACATCCTTTAGAAGAAATCATCCTCTACACAGGAACGGATGGGGTAGTTGTGGGTCAAAATAGAAAAACATGTGTAGTACCAATTAAATTAGAACGTAATAAATCAACTTACAGTAGATTTACCAAATTTGGGGGGAAGCTACCCCCCCCCCCTCCCTCCTGCCTCCCCCCTTTATCCGTTCATGCCTCTGAATTTGGATATAGATACAATATATAATGATAATAGACTATGGCCCATTAGCCGGCCGCCATTCCAAGTTGAATCCAGCGGACCAGAGCAGTTTCAAGGCCGCAGATAAATTGGTCGTGTGCACAGTGCCGGTAGGGAAACATGGTAGGACTTGTCCTGGTCACCTCCGAACTAATCGTGTGACTTCACTGTGTTTCCCAAGTGGTTCGGAATCCATTATAATTAGGAGGTCCACTGTCCTATAGGCCCACACCGTGGCTTGGGACTGTGTCCAACCTTACTACTACGGCCCATTAGCCCGGATTCTCCTGACACATCAGCAGACTCCAATCGTTGAAACCTTCGTAAAATACAATATTATTGTTTAATCACAAGTGGAATAGTAAGAGAACCCTTTTACAGTAGTTCCTCCAAGGGTGCTGTCAACCCAAATAAAGTTAGTTTTAGGTAACAATGCAACATAATTTTTTTTGATAGAGCTTCCAAAATTAATAGCTTCATAACCATAATAATGATATATAGTCAAGGAAATACTGCTTATATTCTTAACTACTAGTTTATATGTACCTATATATGTAAAAATAGTATTTGGAAAAATTGCGCCTACAGCACGAGCAAATTATACATAATGACTTATCACAGGCTTATTGATAAATAAACTTGCCTAGCGTTTAAAGTTGTTTGTTCATACACTGCTGCCATACAGCAAAATCCTATTCATTTCTTTCATAATTAAATGGATTTGGTTTAAAAAAATTGACAATTTTTCAGGGCCCTGCTGAAAACAATAGAAAACTAGCCTTTGTCTCCAGTAAAGTAAATCTTAACCTCTATACTCCTGATAGATCAGTAATCCTTCTTTATTCGTTTAAAGTAAAAAAAAAATGTTGTTGTTTGTTCATACACTGCTGCCATACAGCAAAATCCTATTCATTTCTTTCATAATTAAATGGATTTGGTTTAAAAAAATTGACAATTTTTCAGGGCCCTGCTGAAAACAATAGAAAACTAGCCTTTGTCTCCAGTAAAGTAAATCTTAACATCTATACTCCTGATAGATCAGTAATCCTTCTTTATTCGTGATATGTCTGCAGAACCAAAACTTTTTTGCAAAGTGTACGTACGAAGAGACGACTGTATAATCTACTGACATAACCATACTCATGCCACTTTTACAAGCCATGATGGGAATCTAATTTTGTTAATATTTTTTAGCTTTGTGGTAATCCTTTACAACTGTCATGAAAAGGTGAACAAGCTTTGTCAACCGCACTCTTCGCCACAAACCTTGTGTCATCAAAGCCTCTAGGGTTTCCATTTGCAAAAGTTGGGGGAAATTGTTTTAATTTTTACCACACAACTGAAACGCACCCATGTAGCCACTTCCCTTTTACTTCTTGAATGTTGTTGACAGGTAGAAAAACTTTATAAACTAAGTTCTATAGCAGCTTGATCATGGCGATTTTAAATTTTAATACCGGGGTTAATGTCACGTGATGGTATTAATTCAATTGTTTAAAATAAATTAACAGCAAATTTCAGAATTTTTTAGTTTTTGATGTTGGTAATCGTCGCAAGAGTGCTAAGCGCGGAAAATTCAAATTGTGTCAATTTAAACAATGGAATGATCTTCGGCTATATTTTTGGTGAGTTTCTTAATTTTTTTCTGCCTTAGATTTAGACAAATTATTTAAAATTCTTGATATATTAATTCAAAATTAAAACTGGTTTATTTCTAGGGCGATGTGCTTAAATTTTTGCTATTTATATTTGCTACGACAGCGTCGCGTCAGTTCAATTCTTCAGTATTCCCAACATCACAATTTAAAAAATTCTGAAATTTGCTGTTCATTTATTTTAAACAATTGAATTAACAACATAACGTGACATGGTGATTTGGGATTATTATAACACCGGGGTTTATTCAATTGTTTTAAACAAATAGCATAGTATATACCAACTGTGCGGGAAATTCAAATTGATAAATTAATAGTTTTGGTGAGCTTTAATTTTTTTTCTCCTATTAACTAAAATTCTTATTATGTTTCAAAATTCTACCTGTACAATTAAATGTCTATTAGTTCTTTCAATTATTAAACAATGCAGCCATTATTTTGTATTCTAATAATTTATTAATTTGAATTTCCCACTCATATTTAAACACCGTCACGTGACACCTTACTACTGCAGTATTTAAAATAAACCCCGGTATCATAATAATACCAAATCCCCATGATCGGGCTGCTGAAAGGGATTTTTTTGACATAGTATCACAAACATTCCGTGATAATGTTGATGGCCCCCCTGTCAACGGCTCTAAATAGCAGGCAATAGTTTATAAAGCTTTAAACTCCTCCATTTTTTCTTTAAAAAAAAAAAACATCCAGTAAATCAATCATAACGGATCGGTCTTGTACACCAAATAAAAAATCGATGCTAAGGTAAATTCGAAACATATTGAGCACATAAGAGAGAGAGATAAGAAATAGAATAACTGTAGAATATAAGATTGGTAAAATATGGGGTGGTTTATGTAATAATAGCCAGGGTGTAGGGTGAGCTTGCCATTGTGATGGGGCCTATCGCTATGCTCCCGCCGTTTCCTCTTCCTCTTCTATATACTATCATATTTTTCTCTCAATATAATAGAAAACTCAAATGTGAAAAAAAAAGTTTAGATAGACATGTGAAGGCGTGTATTGTGAAAGCTGAAGCTAAACATTTTTTCCGTTATTTTGATTTTAAGCATAATCCCATACAGGTCGTTTGGAAACAGTTCGTGTGTTGTCTGACCTCATTGCATTTGTATTGTTTCCTTAGACTAATTTTTTAAAGTCTCGACCGTTTTTTGGCGCATTTCACTGGCATCTTTTGGAAATATACGCAATATAAGTATATAATGTAGTGACATGGACATAGACTTTTATGTGTGATTAAGTGTCTTTTTTGGTTTGGGGGTGAATGCTAGGTATATGTCATCCCAAATTGATCACCCCAAAAATCGGTGGTTACATTGGGGAGATTAATCTACCTATTGAGACGGCGACTAATGTTCGACTTCCAGAAAATTCCTTCGCAACTTTTCATTTCATGACCCCCCTGACCCTAAAACCACCCCTGTTCAAATTATTATATATTTATATAGATTTTAGGAAACACTGTAACTTGATGAAACTCGGAACAAAAATTTATCATTCAAATATCTAATTCAGTAGATTTCTATGCTGTGGCGTGTCGAGGGGAAAACTGTGCAGTTTTGTGCGGTCGGCTGTACGTCAGCTGGCCAAATTGCCTTACTTTTGCTTACTCTATGGCTACAATCGCTACTGGAATCATCCGTGTGCACCGGGCCTAAGGAAATACAGTAGAAATTACGGAATAGAACCCAGCCATGCGCTAAATTTCACACTGCCATGAAAACATCAATCAGGGAATGATTACACTTGTCGTCAGTGCCCCTTTAACATGGACTATAAAACAATTAAATTACAGTACCCTGAGGTTTAGTAAACATCATCTGGTGCGGGTAGCGCTTGGCTTGCGGCGTGGAACGGAAATACCTAGGTACGAATACTAAATTGTGCGTTTAGGAAACAGATGTAAAGATAGGTAAAACATGCATTTAAATGTGGTAGCAACAGGTACTTAGCTGGGCAACTCCCACTCATAAAGGGTTTACTCAGTCAGAACTGGATAGTTTCCCTTCGTGTTTACTGGATGGATGGATGTATGTTACAAACAAGTTTGGGGTAAATATTGTGGTCGCATGAAAATGAAGGGAGTTATGAAAATTGCTGTCAAAAGTCGTGGGAGAATAATTTTCAATGCTTAAAAAGTCTCGGGGTGCCTTTCATTGGTAGACAGTGGTGCCGGAGTCGCCCAATATTCCTTTTAGATACTTTTCAAGCGATGGTGTCAAGTCAAGGTATAGTTCATAGTCCGTTCTTTCACATTATATGCAATAGAAGGACCTTACTTAGTTACATAATATGGTATACATAATTTACATAATTACAAAGGGGGCGGTGTGAAAAGACCCGCACTTTTCTGGCGAACCCACCTCAAACAAACTCGATTCTTAGCCACTAATCTTAATGCACAGTAATTTGCTTTCTAAAAAATGAAGGTTAAGGTACCTAGTAGGGTTGGATTGGCATTTTTTTTCAGTTGTTTTCCATAGTCTTATTCCCCAACAACTAGACTATTCCGGGTCTTACAGGTATTCAGGATTTTGAAAAAAAAATTAAACCTAGGCTATGAATAACGGACCGCTGCGCCTGACCTGTTGCGGTAAACCTGAAAAAGGAAGCCAGTTAACTGTTTCACAGATTGTAAAGTCTCTTTTCATACCTTTGGATTCGGCGCGGCCATACTCTTTAGAGCCTGCATGACCTGTCTAATGGTAATCTGGCAAGCTCCTTCAATAAACCACCTCTTCTTTTTTAATCCCTTTTGTATAAGGTTGCAGAAATTGAATTTTCGGGCAGGATCAACGGCCCTGCTCCCTTTTCAACTCGGTGCAAGTCATGTTACCCGCGTCTAAATGAAATTGCACGGTGATCATCGGCTGGGCGCTTAAATTCCTCCTCAAATCAGTATCAGAAGCGGTGTCTTTATGTCTGCACACGAGGCTGTTTTATGGGTTAACCAAACAATGCCTCGCTACGTTTTTATCGCCCTTCTCCGCCTTCGTCCCTGCCTAGGTTTTGTTCCTCATGACTATACGGTTCCCGACTAAAACACAGTAGAGCCCCACTTCTAAATATTGTAGATTTATACAAAATAAATAAATAAATACGTTATTTTTGCTTTCCAATTTATACTTAGTGTAAGGAAAGCTTTGTGATGGTCCAAATTTTCGATTCCGAGATTTCAACGGATTTACACGTTTTGAGGTCCCAGGAACCTAAAAAAGTGGTTTTTACGAAATGTCTGTCTGTCTGTCTGTCTGTCTGTCGCTCTGTCTGTCTGTTCATCAATTTCAGGGCAAACTACTCGGTCGATTTTGATGAAATTCGGCATGTAGGTTAACAAAAATTATACCTCGGGACCGTTTTTATTTTTATTTTGGGCTAACTCAATTTGGTCTAAAAATATTATCTCTCTAAACGGCTGCAACGATTTCTTTTAAATTGACATATAGTGTAGTTGTTATTAATTTTAACAAAATGCGGGGGGTCGCTTGCCCCTGGATAGTTTGCTTCTGGGGGAAAAAAATAAAAATAACTAAATGGAAAATGACTAAAAAATAATTGTTCTGCGAAACCTTTCTATCGATGATTTCTACCTTCAGGCATGTTTTAGGTGTTAAATTGAGTAACGAAACCGGACAGGTTGCTTTCCCAAAAAACATTTGGTTTTGTGCAAAAAAATGAAAATTCACGCTCAAATGCATTGCGTGCCCTGCGACTATTGCTGTGTTGTAATGTAATATAAAGTCTGACCTATCTAGAATTTACTTCACCTACAGTGACGTCAGGTAGACAAACCCTGCCCCCCCCCCTCCGCGCGAGATGTCCGAAATTTAACTATAGGAAAATTATTTACCATGAAATTACTCATTTTCTCTATCTACTAATTGATAAATTGGAAAGCATGTTCGAGTAAACTCGGACCGGTTCTTTAGCTATCTACCAAAACTCATCTCACTTGCTAGATTTTCTGGTCATGCTTCGAAGGGCATCTAAAGCATACGATAGTTTAGAGTAAAAAAGGTCTTTATAGCCCTAACTCCGTCAAGTTGAATTAATAGCATAACAACAGCAAAAGTCATTATTTTTCATGAGCTAATGCATTAAGAGACAATCGGACACTCCGTTTTTTTTTGTTTTTTTTTAATAAAATTCAATTTCAAATGAAAAATGATGCATTAAACTCAATAATGTAGACGAAAAGTTCCCCTATATTTTGATAAATGCGGCGGTACGTGGCTTTCACTTTTACCAATTGGCGACAGTTTTGAGACTCCTGCAAACTGACATCCTCAGTGTCCGTTATTTTTTTCCAAATCAAATTCAATAACTGTGGCAGATCGGCCACATTGTGGACATCCAAATGTAAAGGAACATTTCTTCTTCTTTATAACATCTCATCTCATGGCTCTATACGAAGAATAGTTCCTGTGAAATTTGATTTTTTGCAGCCGTAAGGTGTTTCAGTTGTCTCTTACTAGGATAAGGGGGAGGTTTTTTTTTTCCAAAAGTCTGCTTGCAGTAACCCTGTCAGCCTGGCGGGGGAGTAAGTCTGTGTATTAACTTGATGCCCCCTAAGGGCAGACTCCTTCACCTCAGGGAGAGGGGGAGTTAACTGCCAGGGTGGACCGCCTGATTATATAGGGGATTCCGAAACACTTGGGAAACATAGTAAAGTCACACGATTAATTCGGAGGTGACCAGGACTCGACACGCACTCAGACTGACAGGCAGTCTCAGCGCGTTATCATGTCCCCCTGGGCGCAGATTTTTTTTTTAATTTTTAGGCGCGGGACTCTTTCGAGTATGTCGGTGTGTGTGTGTGCCGAAGTGTTGACTTATTTGGTTACTATTGGTAGTTGTGGTTTAGAATGGTTTTCTTGAGTTTTTCTACAGGTGTTGCAGAAATTTTGACACTGACATGGCAGTTTTTTATAACCTAGGTAGATGGAGCCATACAATCGATATTTTCTCTGATATTTGATTTAAAAAAAATCTATGTTGACCCACTTCAATATTGATGGGACAACTCCCTTCCCTTATTTATATTACCGCCTCCCAACCAAATTCATGAACCCGCGGTCATGGCTAGTCTAATACACACCCTCATAAAATAGCAGTAATTTTTCTTGTCGACCTACGTCGAGTTGAGGCTCAGGTGTGCTAATTTCGGTATTTGTACTGGACATGGATTGAATGAGATGTGTGAATGGGGCGCCCTGAGCTGCATTCTTGGGGCCCCGTTGCCCCCAGGGCACCCGAAGGCTTGGTCTAATCACACGGCATTTCTTTTAGTAATTATACACCTCGGGCTTCCTGTTTTACGCGTGTCGGGCCAGGCTTGTTCTATCGTTTATTGAACGATATTTGCATTTATAGGATGTACCTATGGTGAAGTGGGAAAAGGCAGAGAAATCCAATGAAATAAAAACTTAAACATTTTACGAATTTTGGGCCTTTTGGCATAGCTTAAAATTAACTGAAATAATCCACTCGAAGCACGTTGATTCATAATATGAGCCATTATGATATGAAGTCTCCCTTGTAGCTTTGCTATATTTAGAACACATTGTAAATTACGGGTTTTTATCATATTAATAAAGTAATATTCAGTACATAATAATTTACAATTGGTACCCGAAAATAAAAGACTTTGTTCTGGGTATGGTCGTTCTAAAAAGGATAAGCTAAGGAAATGCCTGGACTGCAGTCGCACTGTTTCGTTAAAGTACTAAACAGCTAGTCGCTTCGTATAAGAGGGCTTCAAGTTGCATAATACGCCGATACTTCTTGGGACCTTATTACTATAGATTAGCAATATTTTTCAAATTAGTATTGTGGATCATGCCCGGCCCCACGGTTATTAAAAAAGGGTTAGTTGGACTTACATTGTCTGTTGTACTAGTAATCGTTAGAGACAGGGGCCTCATAGTCATCGAACAGGGTCTTGCACGAATAGTTAGAGCTTGCATTTCAATCGGGAGAACGGTAGATCGGATTTACTCAATAATTCAGAGAAGAATACAAAAAAAAAACATCAGTCCTTCTCAGGATTAATTGGGGTAGGTAGTACCCACTCCTGAAATTTCGCCCCCTTCCCCTGACAACGGACTCTTCCATAATTGTTCGATGTCTGTGAGGCCCTGCAGGTAATTACTACTAATACAACAAGGAATGTATAGGTACGTCCACTAACCCTTTGTAAAATAATATTACACCATTGTCACTTTACCTTTCCTACTACAGAGCTAACCTTGAAGAGACTCTAGTAAACCTGACGGAGTATGTTATGTCAATGATCGAATATCGCTTGAAAGACTCCTAACAGGACAGTTAGTGTTTTGGAAGCGAACAAATTAAATTTGCGAGCAAGCCCAACAATATAAGAACATTCAGCGTGGGCAGGTATGAGTTAATTCAAAAGTTGAACTTGACGAATATAATTTAACAAACGTGTTCCAGCACCCCCACTGGTTTGTACTACGCTCTCTATTGTCTACAACCAAACAATAATGGCACACGACATGCCGGCCAGTCTTCTTCTTAGAAAGTCTGGCTTCTAAAAAAAATCCTATTTAGATTACGTCTCGCATTCGTTCCGCATATTGACTGTTCCGTTAACATTGTTAGATGATGAGCAAATTTTAATACATGATGAAAATGTTTTCGTCATTTTACAATGAGTGCTGCAAGAATTTTAATTGGAGCCCCCCCCCCCCTCCCACTTTGTTGTCCGTATATAGTGGAGGTCATTGTGGTCCCTGACGTTTTTCTACTTAAATGACGGCAAATGAGCGCGCGAGATTGCGGTGATATGGTACTTTGTTAAAAGCATCAAGTGCGAAATTGGTAAAATACCAATAAGGCACCGCGCCGTGTATTATAAAGCAAGTGGCCTTATGGTATAGTCAATAGTGTAATAGGGGTACTCATGATGTGTAGCCCAGCTTAGGTATAGAAAACTGGAAGGTAGAGGTTCGAGACTTGAAATAAAAGGAAGAAAATTTTGAATTCTCACAAAGAGTATTATATTGTACTATCTCGCCTTTTTTTTTAAACAATAATGAAGAAAATTTGGATAGTAATGTTATGGTAGCAGTATGATCCCGAGATATGTTACGGACCCCAACATCCGAAACCACTGTCATTGGTGAAGCTACGGAGGGTGGAATCTCAAAGATTTTTCTTATTCCAAGGGATGGGGGCTTCCTTTGCATGCCACTTTTCGTAAGCCTGCCTACAACGGTAGGAGTCAGGCTTGATTTATAGAAAACATAACTTAACTTTATTCATAACTTTAACCGAAAACATAAAATTTACCACCATATATAAGCATTCACAAGAAACGCATTTTATCGAGTAGTTAGGCCCATAATTCAGTTATAGCCAGTCAGACATTTCGTAACAACCTCTTTTTATGATTCCTGATAGCCTACCTCAAAACGTATGCATTCGTTGGAATCTCGAAATAGGAAAGAAAAAAGTTTCATCGGTTACCCATGCTGCCTGAGAATATCCCTAATGAATCAGTAAAGTATGACTCACCTGTTGATCTTCAACGGAGCCTAAAGCGCTATGTAGGACAAGACCGTCTTGGTCGAGACCCGGGACAAGGACGTCCCCACGACGGCCGTATTCCCGACCACGAGACGTCTCGTATGGGAAGGAAGCGTGCATGTTTGACTGCAACAAAATTAATAACTTTTTACAACCTCATTAAAAAAAATAATAATTATGAAAATTGCCTTCTCATTACACGCCGTAGATTTCATTTGCGCCCACTTTTGACTTCCCCCAGCGATTTTCCATAATTTCACCCATATGAAGCAGTAAACAAATACAAAAATCATATTGTATACCTTTACGAAAATCAGCTGCTGATTAATTCAGAAAATAACAATTTCATTCATAGACTAAATATCGTTTCTTCACCTAACCAGCCAAACTTTGTAATCGATGTCCTGGTACCAAAAATAAATGTTCGTTGGTAATGGTTGACATTCTTCTCCAAAAGTTATTCATTCCAATATTTAATATGTATTTAATTGATAATAAATAGGCGAGCACTATCTTGTGGGATTATGGAAGGCGGAAAACTCAGTGAAAATGGAAATCAGAAGTACCTACCTTCTGTAAATTAAAATTTCGTAGCACTTAAAAAAAGGAAATACTAGCATGATGGATGGATGTTTTGTTTAGTTATTTACTTTCTACTTTTTACTGCTTCTTTACTTTTAACTTATATTTTCACTGCGTTTTCTTCTTCGATAATGAGTACCCCAAACACAGTATTTAAGGTTGCCCTTGAAACGATTTCAGGGAAAAATTTGCAAAAATGAAAATTTCCGTAATAATTGACCGGTTAATTGATAATCGACAATGGTTATATTATGTTCCAATTTTGAAAAGGTTAAGAATTAACTTAGAACAGCCTACATACGTCCATTCAGAATTTCAGTGGATTGACGTGATCTTTTAGAAGATTTAGAACCGCATTAATAATCAAGCGAAATTGAACGTAAATTTAAGCCATTCATGAAATTAATTAGTCCATAGTTTTATTATAAATACTCGAAGTCATTATTCTTAGAATAATTAAAAGCTGATTGATTTCACAAAGTACCTATCTACAGCCCACCAAAGATTCAATTATTATGTGTAGTGTTGGACAGAGTTAGGTCCATTATTATCACTCATTAATAAAATTGATACATGCATCGGTGTAACGGAGCCGAAATCGCAATAGAGAGCTACGAGCACAAAAAATGTTTCTTAATAATGTAAGCAATAAGGCGCGAAACATGCGGACGATTCTCGCAGTCGCGATTTCACGACGTCTTTTAACATTGTAGGAAGAGGGCTTGGTTAGGCGCCCATTCCACCGACCGGCTAGGGCTATTTACAAAAACGGTAACGTGGTAGCAGACATTCAAGACTTAGGTGGCGTTTCCACCGACCTCGCATTGCAGAATGCAAATGACATTGACGGAAATTAGAATTTTTCTTTTTATAGAAATCTATTAAAATGTTTGTACTTTACATATCCCATGACGCCATTTTTTAATTTTAGTTTGTTTGTTTGTGATTTTACTGTATGATCATTGATCAATTTTAACTATGGCATAGAGGAAAATAAACATTTCCGTCAATTCTGCAATGCGAGGTTGGTGGAAACTGGAAGGGGTAAACCGTGTAGTCGGCTTCACGCCAGCTTCCAAAATCGACTCGAGATCTTCTCCTGCTAGCCCTATGGCTACAATGGAAAAGACGTTTGCAAATCGCGACGGTGCGGATCGTGTGTGCCGGGCCTAAAAAATTTTTATCCCATTACTCCTTTTCAACGTTTTATACCTTTTGTTGTCTGTGTTATAGTGGAAAAAAGGGATAAATAATTAATTATGGGAATAAAAAAGTCATTAAGTGTAGAAAAAAATTGATTTTTTTTAAATATTTGTGTACTAATTTTTGTCGATTTCAATTTAACCGACTTTTCCCCTTTCACCACAGATATATCTAGGCAGATATTGCTCAAAAACATTGTTACAGTGGATAGTTTTCCCATTTTAAAAGAGAAATACTGCTATATAGTGTACCTACTTATTACTAATCAGAGGACATTAGTACGATTGAGACTTTTTTCTTCAAAGTTTTGAACTAACATTTGTTCCTGGTCGTCATTTTGTATAACAGCTCTATAAGTAGGTACTTTTATTATGCGGTATAGTCACCAGTAAGTTAGAGCAATTACCAATGAATTGTAAATCCCCTAACGTCCCTCCCTTGTTGTAGTAGTTATTACGCTAAGGCCACTGGGCGGTTTTGTACCGGTTTGTAAGGTACCTAATTACCAAACAGCACATAGGTACTGAAATCTACACTTACTTTAGAACCCCACGAATTCGGCAAACATGCTCATGCTCTATTTGAATATGTACCTACTTTATATTGTATTGAATTTATTAATGTACATTTCAAAACAAAAAAACAAGCTAAACACTGCGAATGTTCGCAAGGGCCCAACTAATAGTAATTAATCGTCTTGGCTATGGTCTGAGCTTATCATCATTGGACAGACTTTCAGTATACAGTAGGTAGCTGTTAAGTACACATTGAGCGGCCATGTTTGAATGTTTCTTTAATAGCATACTACGAAATCAAATGTGCGGAAAGAAGCAATTTCACTGGCTAATATCCACAGTTTAATTGTGCACATGCTCATAGGCTTTGTACATGCACTTTTCACTATATCGCAATTGTTCTGCTGTTTTTCATAGACCATAATATGTACTGTGCAGCATGTAATGTATTCCTTGTGTATGAAAAAAACTATAACATTAATTACAATTTATTTAATAAATATAACTATAAACTATAATTTTGTAATTTCGTGTTCTCTTCTACTGGTGAGGTATAGCAAACCTCATATTCGGATTCGCCGTAAAAAAAGTCCATATTAAAATAGGCAACCGCCTAGACTTTGTCTGGGGCTACTGGGCAAAAATTAGTGTTAAAGTAAGTTTGATTTATAATTTTATTGGTGTGCCAATAGTGCAGATAAGTAATAACCCTGTAATACATGCCATATTTAGTTGTTTAGGCCAAAAATCTGTCAATATATTGTATACGCAAGACTACAAGTGCCCCCCCTCCCTTCCCGTATCCTCTGAGAGCTGTTGTCCTGAGCAATGTTGTTTGTACGTATATACGTATATATGCTCAAATTCAACACCATAATTTATTGCAGAAAGTGTATAGTGACTATAGTCTTAATTTCATAACTTGAGCTAGTCTTTTCCATACAAAGAGTAACTACAAATTATTACACTCACACACAAAACCAACCGAGCTAAACATAAATAAACATTGCGACATTTTTTATTTTTTAAATAATCACCAAAATTAAACGTTACCGCACTTAATGCAGCTCCGCCCAACATCCTGCCCCTAATGACTCTAAGACAGAGCCAGAGTTTCTGTGTTGCATTTGACCCTATGGTTTAGAACAGCGGTTCTCAAACTGTGGGCCACAGTACCCCGTCAGGGAGGCCATAGGATCTCGGGAAGAATATATTTATGAATTTCGGGAAATTCGTGGCTCATGACACTTCAACATTGAGAGCTTAGGCAGCGAAAAAATTGATTCTATTTCCGACCTCAACGGTCCTTCCCAACCCTCCCTAGGCTGAAGTCGAAGGGTCGAAACAAACTAAAAGGCTTCGACGAGGAGCTGAGAGTGGTTATTTCACAAAATATTCGTTCGAACATCAAAAATATTGTCGCTTGAAAAAAAAGCAATAAAAGCAATTTGATATGGATTTATTTTTCCATGTAAACTGGGTAGGGGGGCCACGGACAATTGGCTTCTTCAAAGGTAGGCCCCGGTCTTAAAACTTTGAGAATCACTGGTTTAGAATGAGAGATGGCCAAACTTGTCAAATTCAGACTAACAGTCAGTCTTGCCATTTTTGTCGCTCCTTGGTAAGCGCAGTGTCCTGTAGTAGGGGACGGCAACCTTTTCCAGCTGCTGAGCCAAATTTCGAAAAAAAACAGATTTAGATCTGTTATAAGAGCCAAACATCCCACACTAATATATTAAACACCAAAATTGATATATTTTTTTGTTGTTTTAATTTTTGTTGTCAGGTGATGAGCCGATGAGCGTCTCGTTGAGACACATCCATGCCCGGCATACACTTCATATTGTATTCTGACTTCGAATACACCCTTTGTGATGCCCTTTGGAGACAACGGTGGGGGGGGGGGGATACTTACAAGTGTTCAAAATCAAATATCTCAAGAAATATAGGGCAGCCAAAAATATCACATTCCTCTGTTGGTAAACGTTACTGGCAATGACGTAATATTATTTAACAAAGGGTTAGTAAGACTTACATTGCCTGTTGCGTTACTAGTTATTAGAGACATAACAGACACACAATGTAAGTCCAACTAACCCTTATCAGAAATGACCTTCTACATTTTGATGTTTGAAATGCAGGATTTGGGGGGGGGGGCGAAGAACAAAATGATTTTTTATAAATTATACATCCGTAGTAATTCACCTATGAGGCTGTAAGTACAATGACCATCAGATCAAATTTTGGTGGGCCCCCCCTTGGCCCTCCCCCCTTGGGTACGGGCCTGATGAAATGTGCCCCTTCTATAACACCGATTGACTACAGTTTCAGAATTTGTATAGAAAACGGCTGGCGAGAGCTTCCGGAGGAAGGAATGCCAAAACTGTGACCAATCGGTGTTATTGACGGCTGCATACCATTAATCAAAAAATGTATTTCGTCTAATGCATGCGAAATAGCTTAACAAGGGATATTTTCAGTGCAATTCAGCTAGGTTAAAAAATGAAATTAAGGTACCATTTGCATATTTATGTACAGTACGTTTAATTATAATACTGTAAGGACCTAAATCCGTATAAGGAGTATATAGAAAGTTGCTGCCAAGGTGCAAGAAAGTTATCTTACGATATTAACTAGTTCTGCCCCTGCTCTCGTAAACTTATCGAAGAACTTCCCCTGGAATGTTTCGTAAGGAAGACGAAGAATTCCTCAACATCTGCATTGCTCAAATGTCTTCCTATTACTTAGCTTAATAACAACGTACTTGAGATAAGAAAGAGGAGGGGAGTGGAGGGGCTCTATTCAAGGCAAGGAAAGGGTTTTCCAGCTGGGAAATTTTTTCGGGAAAATTCCAACCATTTTTATTTTAAAGATTTGGATATTGGGAGATACTTTGTGTTATACTTTGCGTAGACATTGCTTTATCAAGTTTTATGTTGTTGTTTTTTCTGAGATGAGAAAATAAAACTCATACTTTGTCACTAAGTACAAATAGCAGGTACAATGTTGCAATACGAAACATTTTATTAGACCGCAATTGACTTACAATAGTCGATATTTCTGTAGAGCTGTAGAGTTTTCTTCTTAGAATTGTATTAAAAATTGAGTGTTAAGAGAATGTAGGCGAGGCTAGCTGGTTACAATACTAACGTATACGACATATCGTACATAGGGAAGCAAAAACAACTCAGAACTTTGTATGTTTTTTTCAACTGAGCTCTTTATCTCATGCACCCCTTGCGTTGACATGAGCATCTGACGTGAAGTACGTCATGATGCAGAATATTACTTTTCTGTGCAGAGAACAAAGGCCAATAATGATTCAAGAGGGGTGTTGTCCCTCCGATTCGAAACGTCATATGTCCCGCCTCGGGCAATGGGTTAGCAGAGCTTTTTGTACAGCTGTATCAATCATCAAATATCAGCTGTACTTTTGTAGATTACTGAGGATTAAAGTTAATGTACATTATTAACTATCAGCTTAAAAAATTATTCATACATGGATCTTAAAATGAATTAGGGTCTTCACTATGTCAGTGTTATCGAGTTATTCCTAATTAAGCATTTAAGTGCATTATATCAAGATATGTGAAACCTGATAACCAACTAACCAAGCTAACCAACGTACGAGTATTATCAAAACACTCTTCAGACCTGGTTAAACCGTGTTATTTAGGTGACGCTGCGATCGACAGCTCTTTGGCAATCTTTTGAATCTTTCCATTGTAGAACCTACAATATTTTATGTTTATTAATTAATTTTTTTTACTTCGATTTATATCCTCCCTTACTCCTACCTCCCTGACAGCTACCCTGTGAGCCCACTATGCCGTTTACTATTAACTGTTGTTGTTGTTTCTAACGCCTGCTTTCAGCATTTCTGCTTTAAGCAATCCTGTCAGCCTGGCGGGGGGATTGAGTCTGTTTGTTAACTTGAGGCACCCTAAGGGCAGACTCTTTCACCTCGGGGAAAGGGGAGTTGACTAACAGGGTGGACCTCCTGATTATAGTGGATTCCGAACCACTTGGGGAACATGGTAAAGTCACACGATTAAATCGGAGGTGACCAGGACTCTCGACTTATACTGCCTGAGCGAGTTATCATGTCCCACCAGGTTCCCCTGCCAACGCTGTGCACACTACCAAGTTGCCGCAGTTTGAAACATGCTCTGCTCTAATGGAATCAACATGGTAAGGCCGTTGGCGTTTACTATTAACTTATTCTTGGAGTTAAAAACAATTTCGAATAGTACTTTCCATTTTAAATCTACTTTTTTAATCCCGGGTTCAGATTAAAAATAATCGTTATAGTTGGTCCGCTGATATTGTTAAAAGCGTCTACATAATTTTTAATGTAATAAGAAAACACTGCCGCATTTATTATTATTTTTTTAATTTTAAATTTTACAACATTTAACTTCCAACACAGCAGCCGTACCATGGCGTTTACAGAATAACATTAAATTAATAAATAAAATAACTTTAGCATACGATGAAATGATTCTGAATAAACCCCAACATGGCACGTGACAAGAATTAAAGTTATAAATTATCGGCTATATTGCGCACTTTTTTTCTTTCTTTTTGTCAATAGAATAATAAAACAATTGAATATATTGTGCTTTGTGCAAAACAGGATTGACGTAGCCATAAATTCTCCAATAAACAGGCTCACTCATTTACTAAATGATCATGACACCTTAGATCCATTTATGCAAAGCTTGGAATTATTCAGAGGAACTTGTAACCAAATTTTATTGTAAGAATGGTAGTTAGGATATATTTATACATTTACGTTGTTCTTGGGTAGTTAGGTAGGTTTTTTTTATAAATTTAAATGATTTAATAAGAAGTTACAATAGGCTATAAACAGTAGGAATTTTTGTTGTTGTTTTTTCGCTTTACATTATGTAATATTTATACACATAAGGGCTACGGCTGTGTGATGTAATAAATTTTTTTTCTATTTCTATTTCTATTTCTACCACGTTGTCATGTTTGCCCAAAGGTGTCACTCATAAATCAGTGCTAAATATTTATTCTATGGTGCTACCAACATCGCTATTTAACATTTTAAGCGGAAGAAACAAAATATTGCTAATGCTGCGAATAAGACTAAGCCGGGATAAGTTATTCTATTTTTAGAGTGTATACAGCCCGTAGGAAATTGGCAGCCCAAAATTTAATAGGGACTTTTTATTTTTTATTTAATTAACTAAGCAAGTTATTAAATATTTGGCCCTTTAGTTTTCGAAGTTGTAATTTTTTTATAAAATCGATTATACGTGAATAGTTATTGTTTATCAAATATTATCATGCTTATGAAAAAACTACAATTTCGAAAATTAAAATTTCTAATTATATGATGCATGAAGTAGTCTTCAACAACTTTAATGAGACACATCTTTAATAACATGCTTAGTCAATTAAGTAAAAAATAAAAAGTATTAAATTTCGGGCTGCCAACTTCCTACGGGCTGTACACTCTTAACACCGCTATTAAAATAGTTTAAATAACCCCGGGATAAGTAAGTTATTCTGTAGACGCCATGGTAAGGCTGCTGGTCGCAGTTCCGAATATATAACTTATTGTTATTATTTGTTGTCTGCAATTGCAATGACTAGGTACCATTACCGTACCGAAGTCCGTAGTGTATAGTACAATAACACTCTGATAGATTACCACAATATATGATGACATTAACGTACTTTAACACAATAGTAGCCTACTAAAGCGAATGCCATATTTTATTGTAGCTCTCCATGTGGCAAACTACCACTACCGCGACACGTATCGAATCGTGAAAGTGGACATTAACAATTTTTCAGTCTACATTAGCTTCTTTATAAAATGTTATATACTGCGGTAACGAAATTGACTTCCTGCCGTTTGCGACCTGCAGATTCATCTCGGTGGTTTTTTTGCCGCCGAAATGAACATGGAGAGTGTGTCGGTAATGAGGGGACGTAATGCGTTTTTAAGGCACATCGCTGGAGGTTTATGAGCCGTAGCCAATGGGCGGCTCTTCAGAGCGCCACTTGCACCAAGCAGTGAGTCAAGTCGTCTAGACTTCGCCCTCTATGTACTAGGTTTTGGCCATTGCGAAAGGTTTTGGTTTACGGCAGGGACGGTGGCGCCGGTGTTATGTAATAATAAGTAATAATAATAGTAACTAAAAACTGACTCGTATCTGTACTTGTTTAAATCATGCTTTCGCCTGTTTCATTGCGTTAATGGTAAGCTTGGCTCAGCTTGTCCATTATCGCTTGTAGCCGGTGTAGGTTGACGTCGAGAACGTATACCAGTTTGCCAATGGCCAAAAATTCATAAGAAAACGATACAAATAATGTCCGAAATCCATGGGATCGTTGGCATTGGACATAGGACCTATGGGCCAATTTAAGGAGGCCTGGGTCTTTAAAATAATAATAATAATAATATTAATAGGCTAAAAACTTGCAATATGCGAATTTCGTTCTGTTATAACGGATACTGAGAAAATGCGAAGGCATCGTTTTAAAAAATTCCAGAGGGTACATGCCCCCATAGCAGTTTATGCCCTTTGTGGTGTACATCTCGTATTTTCTATTGTAGTTGTTTCAATAAATGATTAATTTGCGTTTAGTTTTTTCGTGGGGATCTTCATAGCTCCATTGATAAGTATTTAAGGAACCATTTGTTTTTCCGGTCATTTAGGGACCATACTTTCATGGCTGATGTACCCAATCTGTCTAATCCAAAATGGGAAACCCCCTCCCTTATTGATTAAACCAAAAAAAGTTAGGGTAAGTTTCCTCAGCCAAATGTCCCCAAATTAGACCCCGACCCTGACTCCTATTGCAATAAAGAAATTATAAAAAATCTCGAATGTCGTATTATATGTTGTAGTAGTATGCGATACATATCTGGTTTTGGAAAGATAGGTGGTCACCTCCTGAGTTTTTAATTGCATTTTGCAGAAAGCGCATCAAAAAACAAGTGCTGCTTTCAAAAAATGCCTCAATAGAACTCATTAAATGAGTTGGAAATTCATATTTTTAACCATCGTGGAACTGAAAAACGCACTCGACAAGCCCACCCACCCCAAACGCGTTTCCTGTGGCATGCTTCAAGTTTATTTAATGTTATCATATTATTATTTAAGAAATGCAAACAATATAAGACAATCTTAAATTATATAAAAAATATGGAAAATTAGCACAGAGGACAGCGTTATGTGCATGAGCCAGCCCTGCAGTCGAGCTCCATTCAGTAATGCAACCTTACTTTAATTTTTTGTTCTAATTATACATAACAGAATGTCGACTTGCGGTATAGGCTGCCTTCAATTTTGATTCTTGCATCAGTGCACTAGAGTATTTTTAAATCATTTAGATAGAAATCTGACAGGTTTTCGACTAACTAAGGAACCTTGGGGCGCTAACGAAATGAAAGGGATGCTTGTAGTGGAGAAGGGTGCAGCACTATTGTGTGAGTAAATTGCTATGCCGTGCCCAGGAGGGGGGGTCCAAGGTCGCTGGACCTCCTCCGAAATAAAAGAATGGACTTTCAATAATAAAATACGGAATAAAAAATTGGACCCCCCCCCCCCCAACAAAACCTGGACACGGCCTGCAGTTAATTGTAAAAGTGGGTCGAAAGGTCAATATTCACTCATGTGGTTAATAAACACAATTTTTTCTTTCTTTCTGTCTTTCTTTCACTTTTGGGGGACCGTTCCTGCGCCTAGTCATTTGGGCATCCCAGGATCAAAGCTTTAAAAAGACTTACCACATGTATGGAGTCGCTATCCCGACGCAGGACATCGTGGGATGACCTTTGGGACACCGCGGCCGCTGTGAGTTGGTTGTAGTGGTGGGCTGCTGCCGCGGCCTGGGCAGTCTGGTGCAGAGAGTTGAGGGTTTGCGAGTACGGATCAGTCACCTGCAATGAACAACATAAGTAAAGCTTAGGGTTACGAACTGTTATTTGCACTCGAAGAGTTGTAGGTTCGAGTTTCCTACTGGCTATATTTTATTGTTCGTTTTGCAAGGCGGGTCGTTCCCTGCATGAGAGAGAGTCCACTGCATGAGAGAGAGCTTTAATTAAGGGATAGATATCAAAATATTCTCTAAACGAGAAATGGATGTGAATTTTTGACGAAATTAATCAATTTCTTGATCAACAAAATCATGAATGTTTCGAAGGAAGTTTACATGTTTTCATCTGCAATATTATTAATACTAAAATACGAAAAGATAGCATTATACCGATATATGGAATAGTTATGCTCAATCTGTTTTTTGAGAAAGCTTGATTTTATTTTTCGTTAGACACACTTTCATAACTTTGAGCCTGTAGAACGAGAAATTATCTACTTAATTTCGTCAAAAATCCACCAGTCTCACCAGCGCTTCAATTATAGTTTCGCTTAGGAATACTGATAACTCCTCTATGTGCCAATGCATACCGGTGACGTGTAGTATTCCTTACCGAAACTCTTCTTCTCTTTCGACCTGAACAGTTACCCCTAGATTTTTTTTTGCCGGCCGCCGTACCAAGTTGAATCCAGCGGACCAGAGCAGGTTCAAAGATGCAGATAACTTGGTCGTGTGCACAGTGCCGGTA
Organism: Psococerastis gibbosa; assembly: GCA_963971405.1. Taxonomy (NCBI): domain Eukaryota; kingdom Metazoa; phylum Arthropoda; class Insecta; order Psocodea; family Psocidae; genus Psococerastis; species Psococerastis gibbosa. The sequence goes on from OZ020487.1 coordinate 29,423,804, forward strand.
GGGAAACATGGTAGGACTTGTCCTGGTCACCTCCGAACTAATCGTGTGACTTCACTGTGTTTCCCAAGTGGTTCGGAATCCACTATAATCAGGAGGTCCAATGTCCTATGGGCCCACACCGTGGCCTGGGACTGTGTCCAACCATACTACTACTACTACCCCTAGATTTATGCTCACCGACTAATATTCATGTTAAGGCGGGTAGATTCCCAATTATCTAGTGATGTCAGCATTGGTCTCAGATTCCACGCCACTATACTTCACCTCCGTATGCAGGCTGGGTTAGATTGGACACCGACCGATATCAGGATAAATTTTTCGGTCTCGTCTCATCACGAACTCCCGGGTAAATGCTCAGAGAGGAAAATCACGTATCAAAAAAGCACATCAAAAATATTACTTACAGCAACGGAGTTGAGGTAGTCGAGTTGGTGGTGGTGAGTCTGGCCGCTGGTGGGACTGGTCGCCTGGTGGTGCGGCGGAGGGAAGGGGGGCGGGAAGTAGGGGGGCTGGAAGTCGGTGGAGTGGTGGGGCGCCATGCCGGAATTGCCCCCCGACACGGCGTTGCCGCGGTGGTGATGATGGTGGTGAGAAGGCGCCGAGAACGGCGACGAGCCTCCGCCATGGCCTGTCAGTCGATCCTGCCGACAAAAGAAACAATATGTTAGTTGGGTTGATAAAGAGCGAAATGGAAATCATAATAACTTACCTACAGTCGTAGCACGAACCGAAAAGAATAACTTATCCGGGAATACGTGTAAATTATCCTAAATAAAGCCTCAATGAATGTAAATTTACTAACGGGAATTAAAGCGAATTAAAAATTAAAAATTTTTGCCTTCTTATTTATTTACTTTAATAGTATCCCCTTCAGGGTGTCAAATGACTGGATTTTTGTCCATAGGTATTACTAGTTCATTGTTGCATATGCTAGACGTAGGTGGAGCATTTTGTTTTTAGGGCTCAATTCGTGTCAACATGACAATGACAAAACAGTGGAATGTCGTCTGATTTGAAGCGGGTTATTCTAACATCATATTTCAATGCGGTTTAAATAATGTCCTGAAGTAAGTTATTATTTTCAGTTTGTGCTAGGCCTGCGGCTGCTGTAAAATTCTAAAATTCGGAAAAATTGACAGTCACATTAAAGAAATTAAAACTATTTTATGTAAATTTAGCACGGGACTCTTGAGTGTACCCACCTGACAATTAATTATACTCGAATTTTAAATAAAATTAAAACTCATTTTTTTAGTAAATCAATAGATTAGCAATTTATCCATTTTATTTTCCATTCATTAATTATATTTACCGTCTTCTTTAGTTATACCTCTATTTACACTATTTTCCTTTATGTTGCCACCTTTACAGTGGCCATACGATGTAACCCTGTTCCTATCATCTATCGGGTCAACCGCATATCAGTTTCATACTTGTCTCCTGATACGTTTTACCCCACCCCAAAGGACTGTAAATTATTATTGGTAATATTTCCATTTCAATGTTTGGGGACTCGGATCCTCTCTCAGTTGCATTGAATAAATATTTACTATGTTGTATACGTTATTTTTTTCAAATATATAGTTATTACAATCTTGTTCTATAATACCGTATACGAGCGCAATCGCAATGGACCAAAAAGATGTGATGAATTGAACTTTTATTGGAAGATTCGGTAAAATTGACTATACTGGTCGACCAGCTATTGTATTCGTAACATTAAGAGCAAATCGGACATCAATGCCACTCGTGTTTTTGAATTTCACAGTAAAGATTTAATGCAGAGCTATAAAAAATATTATAGCCAGCACTAGTAGAAATAATTCTCTAACTTTTGATACATAATATGTGACCGACACATTCCCGATTGGCCACATGTCCATATCAAAATGTACAGAAATATTTCTTCTAACGGCTAAACTATTTTGTACAGCTGAATCTTTACTGTGAAAGTCAAGTTTGTACAAAAAACTAGTGGCGTTGTTGTCCCGGGGGGTTTGATTGGGCCATAATATTCCTTTATAAGTGTGCCTCACCTCTCCATGCAATTTGCTTTGGGAAGTGAGATACGAGTACACTAGGAACATTTTTGTGATGTATAATATTCAATGGATGGTCGAACAGTAAAAGAATTTAAATCGTAAGTAACAGGATGGGATTGTCTGGACCCTGGACCCGAATTTCCTTTAGCCTTACAGCAAAACTTCTGCCTTAAGAGGACATGCTACGTAGAAAATGAGCACCCCAAAATTTTTTGTTTTTATTGACTTTTTATTTTTTATTTAATTAACAATGCAAGTCATTAAAAATTTGGCTCATGGAAGTTGTAGAAGACTGCTTCATGCATCATGTAATAGGAAATATTAAATTTTTGGTACCTTAGTTCTTTCATAAATACCAGAACGGACTAAAATTATGCATATTCTGGGATTTTTGGAAGAACTACCAAACCGAAAAGTAAAAATACTCGATTATATGATGCACGAAGTAGTCTTCTACAACTTCCATGAGCCAAATCTTTAATGGCTTGCTTTGTTAATTAAATAAAAAATAAAAAGTCCATAAAAACAACAAATTTTGGGGTGCTCATTTTCTACGTAGCATGTCTTCTTAAGGTGTCTTAACTGCATCTCCGGCCTCCGATAAATTACAGGTATTGATTATATACATGTATTTATATAATACAGTACATAAACAGACGAAACATGTGTATTAAGTATATACTGTATATTGTGAAAAGCCAGGGCAATCTTAACTTTTTTTCTTAATCTTCCTTTTAAACTAAACTCTCGTTAAAGTTAAAACAAAGGTTCACTCATGAACAAGAGAGAATTGATTTTACAACCCTATCTCCTTTACTATCTCTTCGCCCGTTTTCGTGTTGGTCCGTCAATAATTAAATACTTGCTTGAGATTGGAGGGTGTTCAGTTCAATTATGTTTGGAATTCGGGTTCGGCAACTAGTTACTTTTAGTTCTATGGTGATTGTCGCATGTTACAGCTTTTAGCAGCATGCATAGCACGAACGTAAAAGAATAATTTAAACCGGGGATTATAAAACTATTTTAATGTCAGAGTAGGTGCACTGTTAAAACTAATCCGTATTTTTAAAAATAATAATTAAACACAGCAGACAATATTCGTACCTAATCGTGCAGTAAAATGATTCTTTAAGGCTGAGATTTCAAAATATTTTGACAAACTAATTAATTTTTCGTTCTACAGCTACAGAAAGAATTGAAAATTTAATTATAATGAATTAATTTTTAAAAAATACAACGTTTTGCTATAAATTTTCATTTTCTCATCAGTGGGCCTACTATGATGATTATTTTTAATCTTAACCTGGGATTAAAAATGTAAACAAGATAATTTTACAATGAAAAGTGCTATTCAAAATTGGTTTGTTTACATTTTTAACCCCATCCAGGAGTAAGTTAATACTAATCGCCATAATATAGACCCACTGATCTTATTATTAGCTCTCCCAAAAACACAATAAAGTGCATTATACCGATTTTGTAGAGTAGTACTATAGTAGACCAGTCAGGCAAATAGGTTGTTTTTTGAGAAAGCATGTATTTTTTATGGTTTGGAGCGAGGAGCTCGTTATTAGTATTTTCAAAATGGCTTGTTGTCAAAATGTTTGTTTTAAAAATGGGTTTACAAAATATTTTGAAATCTCTGCACTATCAGAGTTCAATTCACACACGTAACTTATTGACTCAACCGTTCATATCGACATTTCTATCAGTCTCGTTACAAAATCCCTCCCAATTTGTTTTTATTCGTACTAAATTTTAATACCGCTAGTCAAATTACATTCATCGGGGTTTATTTAGTATTATAAATTATTCCTGGATGAGTCATTCTTTTAGGTTGGTGCTACGGCTGCTGATGCATTCTTAGCACCGTTTCATTGTATCTATTGTATATTATTATCATTATTGTTAATTATATTGTATATTTTAAAGCTTGAAATCAGTGTTATATGTTCCGTCGAAACTCAACACATTAATGTTTTTGTCCCATCTTGTTATTCACCCCAGTCAAGAGAGTATATTTATAACAATTGAACAATAAATTTTTGAATTACACAATTTAATAATACAAATATATAATAGTATTAGTAATGGCCAAAATTTAATGAAAAATCATGCCTTTAGTTTAGTGGATGCAGGTAACTATAGGTACCGTAGAAGTAAGTTAGATTCCGCTCCGAAATGTCTTTTTGAATTATGTAAGTAGGCCTACTAAATCAGGAACATGCGTAGGAATAGGCTACCTACAGTGTACGTATGGCTGATTCCACGCATTGTTGTACTATAGACTTGTGCGGTTTTTAAGGTTCCTAGGTAGCCTATTAACATTTTTCTTACCTATATTTGTAAGTTTAAAGGGACCTTAAAAATGTGTTTTTTATTTACCGTATATACTTTTATCCTTTATAATTGCCTACCTGTAAGCCTATACTGAACTTACTTGTTTCTGACCTCAATAGGAGGGGTAAATCATCTTCATCCCCACCTCTTATATCTCCCTCCCCTACCCCTAATATCATGAAAAACATATTTTTTGCCGTCATTTGCATGTACGACGAGTGGAAATAAAGCAATGAAATAAATAGCTCGATTTTTAAATTATCTATGGTGCTAAGAAAATGTGAAATACTTATAAACATACTATTTTCCTGTACACTTTCCTAAATTTCCTTCCGGAGAGAACCCCCCCCCCTCCCTCCTCCCTTCCCAGAAGTGTATTTATAGTTTACAAATTCCCAGTGCACCACTTCAGTTTTGCAGAAAATATGCGTGCACAGTATTTTACCATACCTCCATATGCATTGCTGACATTCCCAGGAAAGACGGCGTGGGGTTGGAGAAACATAAAGCTTGCGCCACGGTGACTTTTTGACCAAAAAAAACACAAAATTTTCCTCAAATACAACCGCACGCACTACTATACCGCATTCACGTAAACCAACGCGAAAACTTACATTCATTCAGCGCCATCACAATAATTTCTTTATTTTTATTCGAAAAGATCACATTAAATGAAAATATATCTTTTTATAGTCCTAACTAACTCCATATCGGTAATAGCACCGCTTTTCAGACTGGTAGTAAACCGAAGTCTTTAAAAATTCGTCATTAAATTCCAGGTTTTTTTTTTAATCCTTTATTAGGTACGGTATCCTATTTTATTACCATGCGCAGGCGTGGTAGAAAACACCATCAAACAACACCCAACCAGTTTAGTATAAATTTCTAAAAAAAATTCACGCGGAAGCTTTTCGAAAGCTGTTAGAAATCGTTGTTGATCAACGAACGGATGATACACGATCAACCGACTGCCCTGAACTGATGCATAAGCTGCCGGGGGAAAACTGCGTAATCCCGCCCCGGGCGGATCAACTAACAGAGAGGGGATAAACGGTCTTCCAGTGAGTTAGACAAAGAGAGCCTGTTTCAAAGAATTCAAATCTACTTAGATAAGACATGGTGTTTATACAGCTGTAATTATTAACCTCAAGTTGTGAATGAAATTATGAGTGGTCAAGACATGCGGCTTTAGGATAGCTTGGGCGGTCTAAGCTTATGGGGCATTGACGGCAGTACATCTTATTAGAGTAGGTGTTGCCGGAGGGGAGGTTTTGTTCTCAAGCCACTCCCCTCAGGGGTTTTGTCAATAACTCTGGCAACATGGGAGTTTTCATTGTTTCAAAGGGTTTTGCCCCGTGGAGCACGACTGTAAGACCATGTATAGTGTGTTAGCTTTGCAGCTTTCTAATTTTACCTGTTTAAATGCAGCAGTAGTTTGATTTTGGGCTTCTATTCATCAGATTGAGAATTAAAAATGAATTTGACTAACTTATATGATTTGCAGTTCAATTATTGAACAGCAAATCTCCTTTCACTAAATCCGCCTGTCCTAGGCGGTTGCTGGAACACCAACTGACGTTAGATTGAGTGATAAGTACAGTGATAGGATTATTACCCACCTTACTGGGAGAACCGGTTCGAGTCCCGGTCAGTTAAATTTTTTCTCTCTCAAGAACTTCGCACAAATAGCGCATTCTAGTGTCCTCTATAATTTGGCTACAGAATCAATCGAGTATTACTATGGTTGTGTTAATCAGTTGATTCAGCTTTGTGTTTAAGTTAAGGGCGTAGCCTGTACCCAGGAGCAGCCGTAACACCAATCCAAGAGAATAACTTACCCCATGGATAAAAAAAATTTACAAACCATTTTTGTAGGTAGCATAGTGCTATTGTATTTTTTTGTATTTACATATTTTTCCCTGTGATAATAAGTTGGTAACTATGGTCGTTGTTGCCCGGGATTAACAACAACGACCATACCAAGTTAAACCGCCAAAACAGAGTCTGTTCAAAACTGCAGCAAACTTGGCAGTGTGCACTCTGTTGGCAGAGGATCATGGTGGGACTGGTCACCTCCCAATTAATCGTGTGCTGACTTTACTATATTTTCCCCAAGTCACAAGTGGTTCGGAATCCACTATAATCAGGAGTTCCACACTGTCGGTCAACTCCCTGAAGTGAAGGAGTCTGTCCTTAGGGTACCTCAAGAAACAGACTCGCTCCCCTTGCCAGGCTAACAGGGAAATGCTAAAATCAGGATTTGGAAAGCAAACATGCACACGACCTTCAAACCTTCGTTCTTCCGTTTCATATTCCAATTCTGTACCAACTGCACTATTCCGGACCATCAATACCGACTAATACCGAGGACAAAAGTGACGCAAGGCCTTTCTTAACAACGGATAATGGCCATGTAATGTGCTAAAAAGGGGTCAGATTGTGCCTGATTAGTGCTGAGCGTTCGTACCCAACTCAACATCGCATGTGCCCCGCTCACGAGTACCTATTTCCCGTAAAAACCTGGCCTTAAGCATTGTTCCAGGTATCGTGTACTATATTAACGGCCATTCTCGTTAGCAGGGGTGCCAGTATGGGTACTTCTTTGATTTATTTCCTCGGCAGGTTGGCACTGTACAAGAGTCCACTTGTCGGAGTGCCCTGTTGACCTTTTCGTACATTACCTTTGTTATTGTTATAATGGTATCTCGTTGTTGGAATTGTTGTTTTTATGAGCCAATCCGATTAAGGTACAGGGCAGTGTGTTTTCAGATGATTGCTTCATGAATTTTTCACACTCTCATTGTAAATGTAGGATTGTAGTTATTGTATAAGTATAGTTACTGTGGATTAGTGATTCGCGCATGGTTTCTTGTCTTATTGCCGTGCGTCTTGACTCTTGTGGCAAATGCCAGCCAATTCTTGTCGTTTTCCTCTTCTTGTTTTGCTAACTTCTTCTTGTTTAATTTTTCCAGCCTTACAAGTCTAATTTTCATTTGTAGCTTAGTGTTCGAAACGCAACCTTGGGAACATGTTTCTTAGTTCTAAGTATGATAATTGCCTGCATGGACCCCAATTTCTGGCGCAAAATCGTCGCCTCCATGTTGTTCCCTGGTTTTCCCGTACGGAATACCTAGGTGTACTGGATGTACGTATACAAACTTATGTTTTGTTCGAAACACAACCTTGGGAACATGTTTCTTAGTTCTAAGTATGATAATTGCCTGCATGGACCCCAATTTCTGGCGCAAAATCGTCGCCTCCATGTTGTTCCCTGGTTTTCCCGTACGGAATACCTAGGTGTCCTGGATGTACGTATACAAACTTATGTTTTGTCCTGAACTCCTGATTCTTCAGTTTTCTGCATCTTACAGCTATTCTGATTAGTTTAGAATAGAACTGGAGTGTGAAACGGGAGTTTGAGGTTCGAGACGCAACGTAAAAGGAAAATTTTTTCACCGGGCCTTGGTGCACCCGGGATACCGTCACCGGTTGGGGAAAACAAGGCTGCTGGACATCTTACTGACCACAACTTCTCAAATAGAGCAATGTTCAATTTTTTATTTAAGCATGAAAACCAGTTTCTGCATGTTTTCAATGTAGTTGGATCACTCCAATTCATGACCCACACTACATTGTTTTGTTTATATTGTGATTGGCCTAGAAAATTACGGGCTGTTTAACGACGAGGAAATGAAAAAAAAAAGATGCCTTATGTTTTATGGGTTCATTGTATGAGTGGGCCGAAAAACCCAAAATTTGCCCATGTGAAAAATAAAGACAATTTTATTTTTTTCCTTCGTTCTTATGTTTCTTTGCCTTACGGACCAATTTCGCGCTAAACGTAATGAGACTACCTACTCCATTTACGAGATATTTATTTTATAAGCATTTACTCCCCCCTTTTGTGTTTCTATGTTTCAAATTCAGTCACAATTGCGCTTTGTACATGACCTTGAAATAACAACTGAAAGTCAATCTGCATAATGAGCCCCAAATTAGCAGCTTAATGTGCTCCTACCCTACGGGGAAAAACATCAATTAATAAATCATTATTAAAGTTATCAGTCACCAACATGGGTAGTCTACCTATTAACATAGCCGAGCCAACTAACAAGGATATGCCTACACTTTGATGGCATATATCGCTCATGCACGAGAAAAGTGACACATTTCAAAAAAAATCAAAATTGAGTTATTTATACAAAAATGTCGAGGAAAATATAGCGAATTTTATGAATGTAGTGTCACATATCTAGTTCAATTTGTTTCCATAAGATTGGGTTTTGTCACTGATCCATTGTCAAGTTTGACTACTTCGGGTTTGGCAATACTGACATAATTCGGAATGTGCTCCAGGCGTTGACGTGGTAATTACACTTCTCTTTCAAGTAAGCTGTCACATCTGAAAAGTATTAAGTGCCTCGATAGTACTACAAGTAAAAACTAAAAAATGGTTAGAACTAAAATTTGAATTATCTCAAAAGTCAATATTTAGAAATGTGTCACTTTTCTCGTGCATGAGCGATATATATGCACACTGATATTAGCTATAGAAAGTTAAGCCTGTCTCAATGAAAACTTTCTTATAGTTTGATTCTGGCTTACTCTATGTTGGTTCCCATCATCGCTTGAAAAGGCTTGTTAAAAAATGCTTCACGCCCCGCCATAAAATGGTATATGGCGCCGGCGGTGCCGTTCTGGTTCCGGCAGAATTTGATGCGAAAAACTAAAATAGCCTATATTAAATATGGTTTTAAACTGAAAATCATATAAGAAAAAAATAAAAAGAGAGAAATAGGCCTAAATATCTAGAGAGAAATAAGAACTTTTACAAAATTCTTGTATATAAGCATAACTATTAATAAATTTAAGCGTATTAGTTATTCCATAAAAAAATTTATTTCGGGCCCAATTTAATGGGGGTGGCAACTGGCTTACAGGCGGCAAATCACTTAATCCAGTCAGAAAGTACAACAGAATCGTTAAGAATTTTAATTATCTATACTTTTCAGATGTCCCAGCTACCTGTCATTTCAGCTCTATATTATTATACATATTGTCCCTAAAGCGCCTTTAGACATATTAAACTTTCGAAATTCAATCTAAAAAGAAATAAACATGAAGACATTCATTGGATGGCTGCTTAATACCATATATAAATATTCATATTTGCACGAACATTCCATAGCAGAATAATCAATAATATAATAAAATATAGACTTCCAGTTAACTGTCGTCCAATTGCTGGACCGCCATTAAATTTATAACGATGTCCTCCATTAGTAATTAAATGTCCAGGTGCACGGCAACCGTGAAAACATGACTACTGTATGTTACTGAATTCCAGCCCTGAAATTTTGATTTAATTACTATCCCAAACTCCCAGATATTATTGTCGATAGGTAATAAAACATGTAAAGAGGTATGACTGAGTTGAATCCATTCATTCCATCGGTAGTGGAACTACACGCTCTCAAACTCGTCCTAGTCTATAATAATTATAGCTTTTGAGCTGGCTACTGTAGAGGAAAAAAAAATGAGGCGGGCATCGATCAGGGGAGCCGGACACTTAGCCAGCTTGCTCGTATCCGTCTGCCCGTTGAAATAAGCTATGTGCAAGTCTCGGCTAAGTGGGATATAAAGTGTGGTTGATTATAAAATTACCATGGCACCGAATTACATGGACAGTGCGCGGAGCAAAACCAAATCCAATTTTCCCTTCAATAAAAGTTGTTATAAGTGCATGTGCTTGATGTGCAAGCAACGACCTTTGAACTATGTCTTCGCACGGTCGGCTAATTAGCCTACGAAGTTTTACGGGGGGGGGGGGGGGGGGGTTAGGTTATATCACCCCTCGAAATATTTGAAAATATGTGTAAAATGTAAGATTTCTCTCTAATTTCAGTACTGCAATAATTTAATTTGGAAATAACTGTTGTTTTTTTTTAAATGATTAATTGGCCTTAAATACACAAAAAATAACAAAAACTTAGATTTTTTGTTATTTTTTGTTTATTAAATTGAAATACCACGAAGTCACAAGTAACCTATTGTTTTCTATTAATTGGCCTTCTTTTTCGATGTAAAAGACTGTTTAGCTTAAGGAACCTTACCTAACCCCTAAAGTTTATGGTACAGTCAATTGTACATACAGTATAACCAGAATATGATTTGAACTACTCAGAAAATGAATGGTCCATAGCCTAAAGAGCTTTGGGGCAAAAGTTTTACAGTATTTGTTAAGGCAGAGATTTCAAAATGTTTTGTAAACAAAGGAGGTCCTGGTATTTTTGACTAAATTAATTAATTCCTCGCGCCACATCCCCAAAAAATATAAAGATGGCTGAATGAAAAATTTATTTAAAAAAAAAAAAAACACAAGATATTTCAGTTAATGTTCGCATTAAAAATAATATTACATTAGAACAATACGAGAAATGGAATTTTTCAGATTTTATTCGACAATCGTGATTCAGCCGGGTAAATATAGTGGCGGCGCTACGGGGGTGCCCGAGGGGGCCTGCCCCCCCCCAACAGTTTCTCCGGCCCCTCCATGGCCCCCCCCCACTTTTGAGATATTGTACATGTTGTTCAATTGCAGAATTATTGAACGTTATACCTACCCCCAATGAAAAATGTTTTGTTTTTTCATTGGCCCCCCCAGATAGAAGTCATGCCCCCCCTTGGCCCCACCACCTTTAAATTTCTAGCGGCGCCACTGGGTAAATAGTGTGCTTTTTCATACAACTAATTTCATATTTACTGATGTGAAACGAGGAAATAATTTATTTAATCAAAACTCGGCCCGGTTTCATTCGTTTGCAAAATCTGCCTGTGTATTTCTTCGAGAGCTACATAGTCATAGGGGCCCCAATCGAATATAATAAGAATTTCGTGCTTTAAATTCTGCGGTTATGTTTCAGCTAGTAATGAATAGAAAACGGCGTACTCTATTTTCACTAGACAATTAAAAACCAAGCAGTATCGTGTATCAAGCAAACATAGATTCAACCGTGAAAAGAACAATCTATATAAAAGAACGTGAAAAAAAACTTTGTAAAGAAGAGTGTATGTCCAATGATTTTAGTCTATTATAAAGTCCTATACAATAAGGAGCCCTGTAATATCGAATAGTGACTAGGCGGTTTTCAATGAGTGTTCGAACAATGTTTTTCTGGACCACTGAACAGACCTGAGTTAGTGAGTTTGTACCATCTTTCATAAACATGTTTTCGCTATAAGTTAATTCGTGTCATATTTTCTGCTTCAATGGCATTAAACGATTAGAATCTTACTACGCAATCACGTTGAAGCTGTTTTTACTAAAAGAGCATCTTTGTGGCAGATTATTAAAGGGCCGAATCCCCAGAGATGCAAATTTTTACTTACAGGCCTGACAACTTGGCTATGGTATTTTTTCTTCAATTTTCTAAAACTATTGGTTGGTGAAAAAATTATCAGCTTTGAGTAAAGATTACAGGTCGTATACAAACTACAAAGGAGGACTAGGAGGGCAACAGTACCCACCCAAAAGTATGCAATGAGTTGTAAAAACGGTGAAGGCACTAAAAATTATACCTCATATTACACAATAAAAATAAATTTTTAACCGACAGGCTCCCGAAACAAGATCCTAGATACGATCCTGCAGACCATTGCTTTCATTCATTACATTGTCATTAGTTAGCAATGCTTTGGAAAACCACATGCCATATTTTATTGTTACAGGCAGTAGCGGTTCGGGCGAATTTCGTATATCCGTTCCCCGTTCCGAATTCGCGCCAGGTACAAAATCATCACAATCTGATCAATGTTTTCGGAAATTCAAGGGAGCAGACGGAAAATAGGATTGATCTTCATACTGTATATATAAAACACACTTCTCTTTTCTCATTCTTCTCTTCTCTCAGCCTGTAAATAATTATGCTCTATTGTTTAATTGATTTGGTTTGAAATTTTTAAATCCATGTACCGTCACCTCAATATCTCATTTTGACGACACCATGTGCGAATGTGGTGCGACCCAAAACGGCAATCATTTGCTTCAATGCACCATCTGTCCCACTACCTGCACTTTAGACGATCTTTGGGAGCGCACAGCGCACAGGTGTGACAGAATACTGGGCCAAAAAATGAGCCTCAACCTCTGACACGAAAAAGTAAAGTAAGTATCTCATTAACATTAGAAGATAAATTAACCTCGAGATCATAAATTAATTTCTCTAACGTAGTATAATCAGGGAAAAAATTACTGCAATTTGCCAATTTCCGGTCATACTTATGATACTGTACACTTTGGCCCAATAACAGTTTATTATCTTTACAATCTCCAATCATACTTTGAAAATATAGGCACTGGCACCTGACGCCGACAAAAGATAGACTTTCAATGTATTCGATTTATGGGCTCGGCCAGCGTTATACGATTAGAGAAATCCATCAGCGCGCGAGCAGCTAACGAGGCCTGAAGACGGAGCTATCGTTTAAAATCATTAGTATGGAACGCTTCTCATGATTGATACTATTCAATTCCTACACCTAGTTAAACACTCTTTCATTTTACTTACTGATAACGCCAACAAAAATCAATTAGAACTCCAACTTTTCTTTGTACCTGTCGTAATCAGTTGATAGGCACTCATTCGTTACTGTCATCTACGTCATGACAGATAGAATGTACTGTACATTCAACTATTAAAGCCGCGAATAAGTTAATTCGATGATTTACAGTGCTTAAATGTTCAATAACAATAAAATGTCGTGAAGGGCTTTTTATAGACCATGTTGGTCCCTTGCCCAACGCCAATGACCCCTCGGTTGTTTCGGACATAATATTTTGTAATAGTGTTTTGAATGCTAATTGGTAAACTGTTATACGTCCTCGATGTCAACCTACACTGGCTACAAGTGATAATGGACATGCTAAGACATTCTTATCATTGGTACAATGGAACAGACGTAAGCAACATGCCAGGGGAGGTTATCTAGGGCTGAAGCTCCAGCTCTCCCTGAAATGAAAAATTCCTCTGTAAATTTTAAATTTTACTGTTGTACAATATAAAATCCCACCATTTCACGCCTATTTTTTTCAAAACTTTTCCCCCAGGCAAGATCCCCGGTGCAGTACAAAACTAACAACTTTCTAAATTTCGTTTTATGATGTAAGACTCGGGACTAACACGATCGCATAACTGAATATTTGCAGTAATTCCGTTATCGTTTATCCGTTCCCAAAAGTTATAGGACCTATCCTAGAGTAGTACGGTATATAGAAGAGATGAAGGATTTACCTATTTCCGCCGAGGATAGTTGTTGAAATTCACGTCTTCTTTGACTAATCAGTGCACGCATTCGAAACTTCGAAACAAAAACAAATCGCGTCGAAAGAAGACGTATCGATTGGTTGAGACTCGGATTGGTGCAAGAAGTAGTGTGGTAGGTGACACCAGAAATTCAAAAAAATATCCTTTACCGAAGTGATTAGCGAATCAACCGAATTCATAAAAGTATTTCTTTTCATTCGAGTAAAAGATGTAAAGGCGAAATGCGTTATTTTTTATTGGTACCTTCATAACCAATTACCGCTAGTTTTACTAATTAGCATTTGCTTCCGAAGAATGATCAAAAGCGGGTGAAACGTGGGTGACGTTCCTGGCGCAAGGAGATGCTGGACCTGGAGCCCGTCCTTTTGCTCGTGATGAACAACTCTAATTTTGAAACAAATGCTCATGCTCAAAATTTTAATGATTGGAAACATTAGCATATGCTTCAATTATGTGAAGTACATATAACTTATGCTTCTATTGTTGAATTTTGGTTGTTATAAATAATGACTTTGTTCTGTTACTAAGCCAACCTAGCGGAGTTAGGGCTATAAAACTCTCTCTTACACTCAACTAGGAAGGCCTGGGACCGCCTGCTTTACATGCCCTCCGAAGAATGGCCAGAAAATGTAGCTAGTGTGGGACTCATGTTCTGACACAGCTATCCCATCTCTCCTATGAAGAACTTCATTTTAGCTCATCCCTGTGGGGAGTAACGTAAATTTTTCGTAGTTCAGCGTCATTTCGCTGTACACTATAATTTTTTATTGATTTGAATCTGTAACCTACTAAAATTATTTATGGCGATAATAATTTTTTCTTCACAATTTTTATCTTTAAGTGGGTGCTAAATTTCCATAGGCCTACTCCAATTAATTAAAATTCCTCTAGTCAATCATTAAAGCAATGCCTCTTTTAGTAATTAAAATTGATTTATGGGCACTACTTGCTGAGGACGCTAAGGTTGTAAATTTTAATTTGGCCTTCAGAGGAATCATTAACAGAACTGTGCCGTGGGGTCAACAACCTCTAAGACCTTTTCTTATTATAATAATTGTAAAACTGTAACAATTATTAGCCAGTTACTAATTAGTAAAGAATGACGGGTAGGTCGCAAAGAGCCCTAACGACCCCTTGGCCTGCTTATGTCTCAACAATTTACATTTTACATAGCACCCTGTAATTTAAATCACATACGAAGGTAGGAATGCGTCCTCTACAACCTATAGTTGCCCCTAGCAAGCCTGCCAGGTACTAACGATGGCGAACTTTGATAAATCCCTATATAACCCGAGATGTAGCGTTCTCACATGCGGATTTCTCAGTGAAAACTAGTTTCCCCGGGCGTTGATGCTAAAAGGGCGTAAGTGTTTATAGTGATTTGACATTTGATCTCATACCGCCAGCCTATAGGTACAGTTAGATATGCGAAGGTGCAAGCCAGTGGCAGTGTGTATACATAAAGCCTTTAAAAGTCAGGGAACCTACATGGCACTTTTCATTATGTACCTGAGGACCTGAAGAGGGCAGGTGTCTCTTGCCTTGTCATGTTTGCAGAGAGTAGGACAAGTTGCCTTGTGGGTCATTTGCTCTTAAACCCTTCGAAGGGTACACGAAAGGTCAGATATTTATTGTTGCATGACACTGCCAAGCGTCCTGTCACCCTGTGTTCTTGTTATGCTACCGTCCAATAATAACTTAGGACATGTTTTGCTCTGACAACGCGTTGCTGCATGAGATTATTATATTATCGGTATGGTATTGCCGATTGCGGTATTGTGCTGTTGCTAATTTCATTAAGAAATATGCCGCCCGAAGGCTAGAGTTCCTACGTAACTCCAACACCAGTGGCCACCTAGTCATGCTAACCAGAAGTCACTTTAAAGCAATAAAATTAATGTTAAGTTTAAATAAAAATGGCGGCAGTTGCTAGACGCAGATCCGGAATATTTGTTAGAGCGCATTCGAAAGGGATTTCCCACGCGGGAAAGTTTTAATAAGCATTTTGGAAAATGGATTTTTTTTTTTAATAGCCTGAAATAGTGGGGTTTTATTAGTTTTCATAGCATTAACATTTAGATTTTACAGACCAAGAATATAACTGCAAACATGGGGGCTTTTTTTGTGAATAAATAAGCGCCAAATAGTGAGTTTCTACAAAAGCGTGGGGCTTTATTTGGCCGCCTTATTCGCTTAAACGACGGGGGTGCCCCTGGACAAAAAAGAGAGCTCAGCCTCTCTTGAGACATTGTTGTTCGTAAATAGTTTTTTTTAATTATTAATTTTCATTTCGAGAAAGACCTCGCACATTAGGCAACGATAGAGAAATTGTCAAAAAGATTATAAACCAGCGTTATTGTATTGCAGGTAAGCTGCTGCTTATGTAAACCCCCGTTCCACAATGCTGTTCAAGTAATTACAGTTTTATATTTATTTTTTTAATGTTTAATAAGTTTATGTGTAGTAATTTTTTTTGTTACATATACTATACTATGCAAGCTGACTATTTTTTGTCAAATTTGGCGCTCCTAGGCGTTGTGGTGCCCGGACAATGTGGACCCATATTATAACAGGTCAGTCTTAGGGCCACTCCATCATATGTAGGTAAACTTACGGAGAGTTTAATCCCACGGATCCTGCGTTGGAATGGTGTAAGACGTGGTGAAGGACTGTAGTATCCAAAAGATTCTATTGCACTTTCCAACGCACATGCTTGGTGGGAATGCCCATCAGGGTAATGCCCCGGCTGCTGGAATTATTAGCAATGAAGAAGGAAAAAAAGGTTTAGTAATTTCCTCTCACTCTAAAATAAAACTTTAAAAGCCACTTCTATGACTTCCTATAATTTTATTGCCTACAACACAGGTACTAAATATAAGAACAATGAACATTGAAGTCCATCGCGTTTCTCGGCAGCAAGACTTAAAAACATTTCCAATTAGCCACTACTCGTTAATGAAAAATCAATAAAAATAGAAAGTCCAGTTAGTGCTTTTTTACATGGATTAAAAACGTTGTAGATACTGATAGTGACGTTATTCTGACCAGGTAGCCCACAGGTATGCCGAGAGCTATCTCTTCGCCATTCTACGATGCTGCCACTTATTGCACATATCAATACCACCGCTCTAACCTCTTAGAGTTCCTCGTCCACCTTCGGGCAAGCAGCATCCTTACCTATGCGCCATAACCTGCTGGAGCATATGCATTTTAATATGGACATAAAGGACCTTTTTGTCGTTGTAAGTTGATGGAGAATTGTAGTGGCTTCGGGCTATCACGTCAGGGCAACTTAGGGTATGTGTAAGGACTGGGCGCAATGGATTAATAAATCTTTCTCCAAGCTGGAAAATTATGGTTTGAAACGGTATTCAGTCTTGATCTATAAAGCACATACGCAGCATGTCTAAAAGATTCTTCTTAGTTGGCTTGTTTATAGGAGGTCTCACTGTATTTTTCGATGGTCCGCACCGAGCAAATTTAAAACATATAAATACAATATATTATCTATAAGGAAATATATGTCACATCCTCTAAGCTCCTGCTGATGTAGCTACAACGAATAGGATCCCAGGGTAGTGGAGGGGGTGGCCCGTCCGGGTGTATGCCAGGCCCGCTGTTCGTCTGTGTGTCAGTCAGGCCCGTACCCAAGGGGGGGCAAGAGGGCCATGCCCCCCCCCCTAAATGTGATAAAAAATAATAAATAATGTAACCGTTTTAGCTAAAACTACTAAAATCACTACGGATGTACCTATCATTTATAAAAAATTTGGTTCTTGCCCCCCCCCCCCAAAAAAAAAATTTAAATCCTGGGTACGGGCCTGGTGTTAGTATTCATCAAATTAAAAATGGTACGATACCGAATCAAATTTTTCACTGTTGGCCCTCATCATCAGGGGTTACACAATCACATAGGCCTATGCTTCTTCCTCTTTATCTACCTTGTCAGTACCCCTTACGGCTTACAGGGTGTCAAGGTACTATCTATTCATACAATCTACAGTATGTCGTTCGCTGTTCGCACGATTTTGATTTGGGTATGGGTTCAACTTAGGCTTCGAGTTTGAATACCCTAGGATTATAACTGTAAACAAACAAATTTTGAATATCACTTTCCACTATAAAATTATCTTGTTTACCAGTGGATTAAATAAATACCGGTATTATAAACGCCCCGATCAGGCTGCTGTAACACTGTACTGTCTGTGGTTAAAATGGCCTAATATAATTTCATTTCTCTGACACTAGCACTGTAGCACACACTTTAATATAAAAGCTCGCTGGGCAGCCATTGCACCTAAGTACCTGTGGCCTAGGACTTATTATAATGCAGTTATTCCAATGACCTCGCATTGCAGAATACAAGTGCATGACGTGGTAGCAGACATCATTAATAAGTCTCTGTCAGATTTTAACATAATTTATAATAGATAAGTTAAGTATGTAAGGAAGTAAGTAAGTTAAGTAAGGAAGACAACAACAAGTATCTACATTATAGTCTCCTTAAAATATGGCAGGGACTTATTAATGATGTCTGCTACCACGCCATGCACTTGCATTCTGCAATGCGAGGTCGGTGGAATATAGCCTAAGGGCAAATTACAACGGATTTCCGCCATGGGCAGGCGCACAGCTGGTGTAGAATGAATACTCTCGCAAATGACTAGCAGTTCCATAACGCGCTATCGTTTCCATGAGTCATTTTACAATTCCTAACTGTTAGAAAAGGCTGCCATATTTAAGAAATGGCCAACCGCGAGGTGTAGAGGCCAGGCCTGGGGAACCTCCATACTATGCCACCCTGGTCCATGGGGTCAAAAATCATAAAAGAAACTTTGAGCATGAATAAATGCAAATTAAATAATACTAATAATACATCAAATTATATTTATTAACGAAACTGCGATTTGAAACTTTGAAACGCAGTTAAGATAAAAGGTGTACCTAAATTTGTGCAAAACGAAAAAATGGCTCGAATTAAACTTATTATTGTAGTAAAAAAATGACTTAAAAACTCTTACTTCACAAAAACGATTTGTCATGAAACGGTAACGAGCTACAAAGACAGAACCCAACTTTGCGGGATAAGCAGGCATAAAATGAATATTATTCCAATTGACTCACTGTGACTTAAATTCGCCCACTGCAAAGATCTCATAACGCGTTCAGAAGAAGTTAAAAACAAAGTCAACCAGCATTAGCACAACTCATTCAAGCTCTGCTGCTCAGTGCATATGAGTAGTGCTCAGTTCACCGACTAATAACTTATTTTACCCTAAAATCAGCCACTCTCCGCTTTTTTAATAAAATCCAATTTCACAGCAAAAATTGATCGTAGAGCCATAATTATCACCCTATGTACACGTCAGATGCTAAGCTGCTTATCTTGGTTACCAACTTACGCAGAGCCATTTTTGTCAGGCAAACAGGGCGAATCTCGGATGCCGGACTACAGACCCCCAAAGGCCGTGTGGGAAGCAATCCCCTTCGGGAGAAGACCAAGAGGAAGACCTAGGTGATGATGGGTGGACCAGTTCCAGGAGTTCGAGTTGGCATCAAGGCAGCACATTGGACAGCGGCTGCTGAGGATCGACAAAGATGGAGGGAAATTATCAGAGGGGCCAAAAGTCCTCCTGGGCAGATCGCGCCTAATTAAGTCAAGTAAGTCAAAAAGAGGGCGAATCCCTACTGTCCCCCAACGGAAACCCAATTCCCACCCAGAGTCATCGACAAAGAGGACAATCCCGAAGTCAGACACCTGTCTGCATTACAGATCACGTAGACGAAACATTGTGTAATTCCAGGGCAGGGGGGGTCAACGGTCGCGGAGACGCGTGCGGGGGGTTGCCCGGGGCTCCAGTGCCCCGCTACTGGGGCCCCAAAGTCACGACGAGGGCCCCAGGCCGTCCACAACACATCCAGTGGCATGGGAGGCCCTCGGGGCCTCACTATCCAGGCTCCATGGATCACGATGGAGCCCCCAAGCTGGTTTCTCCAGCTTGAAGGAGTAACCAACTAATTTATGGATTTAAATTGCAACTAAGGCTAACGCTTTTTCTGCCTATCATGCATATTGTAAGTGACCCTGATATTAGCTTTTATGATTCTGAAAAGGTCAACTGAGGCGGGTTGCATGTATATGGGTCTTTTGTATACTGTGTAACAGTATCTGAAATGTTATGTTTAATGTAAGTAGATACTAAAGCGGGAAATTTACTTGTACCCCCCACGCAGGGACGCATCCAGCGCATTCGGGGGGGGGGGGTAGTGGTGGGTCAAAATAGAATAAACGTATTGAGAATCGATTGAATTATAACGTAATACATTGACTTACAACAGTTACAACAGACTTACTAAATTTTTTGGGGCGGGCAGCTACCCCTGTGTCCGTCCTTGCAGGGCTGCAAGCAAAGGGCGGTCGGGGATTTATTTGTTGTGAAATTTATTAATTTTTCGATCCACGACTACAAACATCTAAGAATAGTACCTATGTTTGGATGACTTAACAAAAAATACAAACTTTCTCGAGATGCAGCTTATTTATGTACCTTGCGAAATTACTGCTTCTCTATTTAAAATCTGGATATGATGTACTTTATCGTGTTTTTAGAGTAATTAAATTTCAGTTGAGAAAATACAAATTTACTGCGAAAGCTTGTATTTTTTACGAAGTCTTCAAAAGGCTATTCCAATAGGTTATAGTATTTTAGATTAATTAGCACGAATCTCGTGGAAATTTAACCTTTTCTGTTCGTGCTGATGCTAGTGCTGATGAACATTCAATTAAGAAATAAAGGCTATCATATACTCCGGTTAATTCAGGTCATTGCGCCTGATGATGGGTGCGGGTTTCATTATACGAGTACATATGCGTTTATACGTTAGGTCATGGTTCAGATAGCCAGACAGAGCGCAAGAAGTATGGAAAACAGAAACGAAACGAATTAAGGCCGAATGAAGCAGAAGAAAGAAAGAAAGATAGGAATACAGTACTATATAGGGGGCCATTGAGATGGACATGCGGTCACGACTGAGCCGCAGGCGGTACTACTCTCAAGTCGTTTGGTTAAGCCACAAGTAATTATTTTTTTAAACAGTTTCAATGTTGAGGTGTTTTTTATTTGGCCTGATCGATTTAATTTAGGGCTGTCGCAATCGTAGTAATAGAGTGTTTTGCCTCGTGAATGGGCTTTTGTCAGGCGATCCAGGGTTTTTAAACGTCGAACTTGCGCGTGGTAGCTATCTACTATGGGAAGTCTCCATAGATTTGCAGTTTCCACGGCTGAAGTACTGCTTAGGAGAAATGGGAAACTTTATTCCCAGAATTTCTGGTGGCAACTGCCACGCCTTTTTCGACCGCTTTGACTGCTGAAGAAGATGTGGCAGGTAACACAAAAAAAAAAATTATTCCTTGGTGGGGGTGAATTTCCTACTAATACTGTTTATTCTCTCTAGGTCTGACCGTTATCAGAAATATGCGGGCGACTGAAAGCTGAATTCTACGGATACAATTTGTCTACTGGTGCCATGGCCGTTGCCAGAAATATTTTTCAGCGTACAGTAGATAGAATACAGTTTTACCTCCCTCATCTCCGGTGCCCCCCCCAAAAAAAAACAAATTCTGGCTACGGCCTTGGCTGGCGCGGTTTACACTATTCCATAGTATAAACCAACGTACTAAATAGAAGAATATGATATACTTCATATAATAATATAAAAAATACACAATTTCTAAGAGCCACCGGCCTCTTCTTCAACATTTAACCATCCCCCCCCCCCTCCCCACTACTTACACAACAGAACGGATAACACTCAACCACTAAATAATCGGTAAACATTCCCAATTTCCTAGCGCAAATTCCCAACAGGGACCCGCGCTTAAAAAATATATATATATATATATTAAAGGGCGATTCTTCAGAGTGTCTGTAAGGTTTTCGAAACATGGTCTGGCTCTTAATTACATACTGAGTATTATAAATAAATAAATATGACTTTTTGTTCTATTACTAAGCCATCCTAACGCAGTTGGGCTATGAAACCCTATCTTACACTCAACTAGGAAGACCCGGGACCGCCTGCTTTACATGCCCTCCGAAGCATGGCCAGGAAATGTAGGAAGTGTGGGACTCGAACCAACAACCTATCGGGTGAAAGTCTGGAAGTCTGTACCACTACTCTACATGTCCAGACTTGTATTGTGGATTGAAGGTTCATGGAAGGATTATTTTAGAATAGAAGTTCTCTGACGTAGGTGGGATATATGTATATTCATATTGCCCTGGTATACATATCTGTTGAAAAGCTCAGGGGTCAATTTTGAAAATGTATATTGTAGGTGCAAAAAAGTTATGCACTGAGGTTTTTCACTGCCTTATGAGAAAGTATCATAGCGACTACCTCATGTGTACAGTATTTACTGACACCAGAAAGAATATAGCCTACCCAAGTCACCAAGACAAAAATAAAAATATATAATGGCTATGGTCAAGATATAGCAAGAGTAAATAATAATTGCAGATAATATCAGCAAGAAATTCAATATCTTGAGAAAATCGTTGCTCCAGCCGGCAATTATACATTTATGCAGACACTTACTGCAATATTTGTTCAATATATTGTGCAATATCATGTTGTCTTATACTATAACCTAATCGCATATAAGTTTAGTTGGTACCAATATAAAATGAGTAGGTAGTATTAAGTCACATTAACTGTTAATGTGCCTGCGTATAAATAGTTAATTATTTTGAATTCGGTCTCAGATGGTATTCGCAAGTATGTCATTGATTAAATTTTTTCGATTGCAACGGTTTTATGCATTTTATCGCATCCTACCAGGACCAGAATGCATTACGACCACATGCAATTCTCCTGTGCAAAACGCTTGCATCGAAAAAGCTAACTTCAATTTATATAGGCGCTCCCGCCGAAGACATTTTTTTGAACTTCTGACACCACTTGCCACCGTGCCACGTCTTTTTTGACCAACCAGAGCACGCCTTGGGCGCTTCCAAAAAGCAACAAATCCCGTCGTGACTGTAAGGCATACTGTGATTGGTCAAAGAAAGACGTGTCAATTGGCCGAAGCAAGTGGCAAGTGGATCCAGAAATAAAAAATATTCTTGGCCCATCGCTCCTATGTAAAACTCTATAAGAAGCGAAAAGTGAGATAATTGCGTTTTCGATACTTCTGTTATCAACCAAAATAGTCGTATCCTATGCCAACCATCAGCAGCGTTGCAACAAATCAGCCGCTACCTAATTCACAACAGAATTCGATTATGCCTCCAATTATTTATAGTTTCTAAAAATTCTTACCTCATTGTCACTTTGAAGTTCGTCAACATTGTCCTGCTCTATAAGAACATACTGCTGACCCGTATTCAAATGTTTGCGGGGTCCGATAGAGTCGCTGTCGCCATCCAAGTCTTCGTCGTACTCCAATTTCCTTTTGTTATTGTTATTGTTGTTATTGAGTAAGGACTCGGCGGGGGAGCCTGCCTGAATTAAATGTCTTTGTCCGCCGGGGCTCGAAGTCACCAAGTCCTCAGCAGCACCACTGTCACCGCCCATTTTAAGGGATATTCCTACGTGCAATCAGGTATAGTAAATGTCAAGCCTTGCAGTCTGGGCATAAGAATGTAAGAAGAAGGTACCTTAATGGTCATAAAATAGATACGAGTATGAATAGTTTTTTTGGCAATTGAATCTTTAACTTATCATTACGGTTATTATCCTAACAGGTTATGTTAGGTTAGGCGTCTGTCAGGGATTAGACCTACATCTTAGCACAGACAACGAGTATAGTATTTTGTCTGTGATCCTAATATGTACCAAGACATATTTTGCGAATTTCGGAAAATTTCAATATTTATTTATGTATAGTATTTATTGACTTTATAAAATACAATATAAACTAATAAACCTGCCATCACAGCGAAGCTAGGGCCAAGACTATCTCTATCTCATGTATGTTAGCTCCTGATCCATTATTCGACAATTATATAAATCTAAGATTCATCTGAGGAAAGAGTTGTATAAAAACATATGTTGACTTTCTAACAGGGACAAACCCCTTATTTATGGCGGTGGAGGGCGCAAACCAGCCCCTCCCGCCATGAAATATACATAAGTCCTCCCTCCTCAGGAGCTGAGGTCAATTATAAACTACAGTGTAGAATAAGTAAGTAAGTAGCTCGGTGAGGAGGGGGATCCAGGGGTCCCTCAATGAGGAAAATTAAAAAAAAAAATAGTAAGTAATTGTAAGTCAACGTGAGGGAATATATATTTTTTGTAGGATATTAAGCCTGCTATATATCTTACATATACAATACATTGTATTCCAGCACTGCCCCCCAAGTTCTTATTCGGATACATTCTTTGAATAATTGTTTGTAAGCGATTAATCATATTTTAAAATAAAGAAAAAATAATCTTTACTTGAATAAAGAAATAAAATAGCCATATTTATAGGGTTGAACTGCAGGGGGTTCCCAAAGCCTATTTTCCTGTGTGAGCTGAAACTAACCTTATATTATTAACTCCATGGACGACTGCTGGTTAAGTTATACCCCATTTAGCTATACTACTTCACGTTTTCGACCTCTCCGTCTTTATCTTTTGCCACCTGCAAGGCTTACCATTTACGGGACTGTCCTGCGACTGATGGGAGTTAATAATATCAATCATGGAGGCGTCACTGTCCGGACTGGGGCGGCACTCTTCCAGGGGGCTCATTCCCCCTCCGTTCTCACTTTCCAGTTTAGTTTTGAACCTGTCGATCAAATCGCCGCGCTCGCTGAACATTTTTCACCAATTTTCACTAATTTCACCATTACACTTGGATGGTTTGCTAAATATATCGACATAATAATAATACATTATACAGATGCGATATTCAAAATTGTTGGCCCTAGAATATGCCGCCAGTTCTTTTAAAAATATCGAAAAAGTTTATGATTTAACAATAACACGTTTTTAGGTCTTATTCCAAAATGTACAATATAGCACTCCATCAGTTACCACAACCGACAGTAACTCCCGAACTGACCCTCTGTAAATATGACTGATCGTCCGGTTACGGGATTTGTGTACAGAACGAGCAAAATGGACGTTGTACACAGTCTGTTGTACACACACTGACTTGTAATAACTCGCAGGCCCGAACAGGCGAACTGCGAGAATTCATTATCTTGCTTGGTTGTGCATTGTTTGTGGTCTAATCTTATATACTATTATACATTTAAGCGAAATTAACACAAAAACAAGCTGACGCTTAAAAATGGCTTAGGCTAGAGAGCTACGGTTGTCGATCCCCCTTTGCTATTCGGTATGTTGTGGTCAGCAAAATGTCCGACAGCCGCGCTCCTTCCCTACCAGAAACTGATAAATTCTTCGTTTTATGTTGGACCTCTAAGCCAGGTTGGCCGATTCATAGTCCTGAGTTTAATGCCGACTAGGTTCCACCGGTCAGTACCAGCATAACTGGTCCAGCTACTATAGGTTAGTTAATGACCAATTAATCTAATTGTTAATAGATTTACTTTTAATTATTCTTTTAATTTAAGAGACTAAGCAATTAAACGGACTGCCGTGGCTAAAAATAAAATTTAATTCTGTAGGTACTAAAAATAATGCGTAAAAATATAATAATTACAGCTTTCCCTGTAGGCCAACCTGGCCAAGCCACTTGTAATAACCAAATTTGACCTAAATTAAATGTATGGTTAAGTCTGATTTATTGAAAGGGACTCTCCTGAGGGCTGTATGGGAAAATAATTGAAGGGCGTATATTCACTGTAATCCGTTCCCTCATATTCCCTTTATCGTCAACAATGTATTTTTTGTAATGTAGGCTACTAATACCTCATATAAGTTTAACTACAAATCAGGCTCGCTATGGAATAAATCGTATGGAAGGATTGCACCATGTAATTGCCGCAAATTATAATAGAATACATGAAAGTGGGCGTTAATAATAATAATAATAATAATGAACACGGTGGGGGGTGGATTATTACAAGTAGATTCCAGTTCCTAGTGAAAGGAACATTCCTTAAATGCATCCAGAATTATATTGTATATACTGTGTAATAGTCAATAAATGCGGTCAGATGCAATTCTAAACAATCAGTGAAATTCATATCAACAGAAATTCCCTATTTGCCTAGCTTCAGGGGATCATTAGCACAGAAAATTATACCCTTGAATTGTTATATAATAGGGATGATTATGCTTCGCCTTACAGCGGTAAAATCGCATTAAATATAGGCCAAATAGCGTTGTTACGAAATCATACATTATTATGCGTTTGTTCATTATGAAAATATACGGTATTGAGTGAAATTGTATCTACCTCACTACCTGTGCTGGGGTACTACTTGGTACCTGTGCATCCAGGCCCGGCCGAAATTGCTGGTTGACGTAGGCATTGAAAATAGCATAAAGCGCTTTCTATTGTGGATGCATTGCATTGTATTCTAGAAGGAGACTACGGGTAGAATTTTCTGGTATAGTAGTAGTAGTAGTGTTCGTCGGGTTAATAACGACTTAGGCCTCAAATTTGGGCCCATAGAGCGACCCCGACTGGACTGTCCTACGCCAGCCCATAGGACAGTGGACCTCCTGATTATAGTGGATTCCGAACCACTTGGGAAACACAGTGAAGTCACACGAGTCCTACCATGTTTCCCTACCGGCACTGTTCACACGACCAAGTTATCTGCAGCTTTGAACCTGCTCTGGTCCGCTGGATTCAACTTTTACGGCGGCCGGTTCCATTTTTTTCTGGTATAACTGTGAGTCAGTGAGGCAAGCATTTTGTCAGTTGCGAAAAACTTAGCAGAACTAAAACATTTGCTATTCAGCAGGCCTACTGTGCCGTTTAGTATTAACTTATTCCTAGGGTTAAAAATGTAAACGAACCAATTTTGAATAGCACTATACATTGTAAAATATCTTGTTTACATTTTTAATCCCAGGTTAAGATTAAAAATAATCGCCATAGTAGGGGAGTGGAAAATTACCGTACAAGTATAGTAGTAGTTGTTAAACGGCCATACACATTGCAGAGCCACGAGCCGGTTTTTTTTTAGCATGAGACAACGGTGCCCCCTTCCCGATGAGGCCTACAGTAAGTTCATAAGTTCCGTAAAAAAATGTTATTCTTCCCCGTTAGCACCAGGGCAAAAGCTCGGCTGACCACAGCATGTTCTGCCTATAGCTTTTATAACATTCCCGTCTCAGCCGACAGCTTCGCTCAAGTCCATTCCCGATTGCTAAAGTCTACCCCAACTAATCCTTGAAAAGGCAACCAATGTACTTGTTTGGGTGCTCATCAGCGGCAGCCGTCACCCTCATGAAAGACATGATTCTTGTAACGTCTTAGAGAAAGCGGCGGCTGCATATAAAGGAGAACTGCCTCCTCCACCGCGAGGTGGCACTTGTCTCCGATTAATATTCAAGACACATACAAAATGATCGTGTCATATCACTATTAATAAGCCAATAGAGGGAATGTGGGCCGTGCACGGTCTGTGGGCGGCCTGCCGCACATCTGTAACTTTTAGCACTTTTTTCTGAATTTGGTATGCTACTGTACCTAACAAAGTTTAGGCGTATAAGTTGCATTATGTGTATTGCAGTTCGCGGTAATAAGGGAAAAATGCAGCCTGCTGTTGCAGCGAAAGGGCGAGCCGCGTCGAAAGTGAAACGCGATGCCTTGTATAAAAAATGTGCACTTTTATAGGGTTTGCTGTTCACCTTTTATATTATTTTCGGGTAATTTAGATGTTGACAGAGGTGAGGTCGTTGAACTGGCGCTTACCTATTGTACTAGCCTGTTTCTATTTCTATTGTAGCCAGAGGTTGTGCCTTGTCTTAGCTCAGGTACCCGGGACAGCCACCGAACTAAGCCCCTAACTAACTATTTTCACGTCGTTTTTATATTTACATTTTTGCACGTACAGTATTTTTCTGTTTATCTCAGGTATTTTCTGTTCATTGTCCACTGTCCTCCTGAAGTCCTATCTTCTCTCCTTGTCTCCTAATATGTAGGTTCCCACATGAGTATAGTTAGTAGGATGTATTATACGGTATGAATGAAAACTTAATATAAGTAAATACAATTCAAATTTATTTTTATAGCGATTTCCAAATTGGTTGTTCGTATATTGTAAATGTCGGAAGTGTATGTCAGATTCCTATTAATAGGTGGTGGCATTTTGAAAGAGTGAAAGTATGAAGTAGTATGTACAGTAGGAAATGGCAAGCAATATGATAAGTATATGTACGTGCATATGCATCTGGGACCTAAATTGGATTTTATTTTATAAAAAAATCTAGTTTCTAACAATTAATACCGATAACTTTCAATGCTTTCCCCGCTTTTACACATTTTGGAGGAGGAGGGGGGGTCCCCATTCTCCTTGTTTCTCCTTGTCTTCGCCTTCTGTATTCCTTGTCATAGCTTCTAATTTCCATTACACTGACTTGGCTTTGTCTGAGGCATGGCCGTAGCCAGTAGCCACGTGGGGAAGGTTCACCAAGCCGCAGACCCCGCCCCCCCCCCCCAAATGAAAAATTGACATCTTCATCTATAAGTTTTAAACTTTACTGCTGTTGAAATGCGTAAAACGCCAACATTTTCCGCCTATATTTTCAAATAGTTTCCCAAGGGGAACCCCTGGGCCCACTATTTGCAATAATATGAATAAGTCTTCCTGAGTATGCGTTGTAATGTCATTTCCAATATTCTGAAAAAGGGTAGCCAAGATTATTTAGACGATTCGAATTATTCGATGACGGTTCCATTTGATTGCTTGCCCGAGAAAATGCTTAAGTCTCGCTAGTCCTGAAGTCCTCCACACTAAAATAGGCCTGTCTGAATTTTTTAAATGTAGGCCTACTGTACTTGTAGTGAATTTTCCCCAAAGCTTAAGATCTTATTGATAGTTTCGGATGTTATTGTTATTTGTTCCGTATGAATTTTTTTATACTGGCTGCAAGGGATAATGGACAAGCTGAGAGAAGCTTACTATTTTTCTTCTTCTTCTGGCTCTGCAGCCCTTGGGGGGTTTTTGCCTGCACATAAACCTCCAATCATCTCAGTTTTGTAGGACTCTCCACCTTCTACGAACGCCCAACTCGGAGAGTTCGGACTTCGGTTTCTAGTTCGTCCCTCCAGCGGTTTCGCGGGCGTGTTCTACCCATCATGCTTGCTTTGTATATTTTGTTCGGCATGCGGTACTCTTGCCATTCTTACAATCTTACCACGTGTTCCAGCCATCTTAGACGCTGTGTATTTACAAAACGTGCTGTTTTCAACATTGTATTAATAGCACAAGCTTACTATTAACACAATGTAACAGGCGTGAGCTTGGCTTAACCAATTTCGAAATAAAACTCAGGTTTGGATCGTGATTGCATATTT
This sequence comes from Psococerastis gibbosa, assembly GCA_963971405.1. NCBI lineage: Eukaryota > Metazoa > Arthropoda > Insecta > Psocodea > Psocidae > Psococerastis > Psococerastis gibbosa. The sequence goes on from OZ020487.1 coordinate 29,452,942, forward strand.
CTAAATCTGCCGGACTTTCATTTAAGCTCTTCATGAAAGACTTGTTCCATCGGAGCTTGATTGTAATTCGATAAGGGGCTGAATATAATGCACTTTTTGTTAGAACAGCTTTACTTTGCTTTCAAAATGTTGCCCAACTCGACAAACCTCCCTTTTATTAGCGAATGTATATTAGCCGCATCAGACGTAATAATTCATTACTCTTTAGGCAGGAAATTTTAAACAGACAAGTGGCTACTTCTGTACATGAAAATTAAATGGACTATGGGGCATCCGCCTCTCTTCGCATTGCCTCTTTGGGGACCATTATAATTGATAGCACAGCTCACAGCTCACAGCTTCGCAATTAGCCATTTTGGACGATTTTTTTTACAAATTTGGGACTCAGTTCGAACCCCGTCCAACCGGGTGGTAGCCGGTAGGTGATCATATATACGTGCTACTAGCACTGGACTAATAGGGTGAGTCACACTCTACAGCTGTTTACTCAAATTACTCAAATGTTTTGCCAGGTCGCTAGAGACTCTAGATTCCACAGGGATCTGAGATTTAAGAGCTAAACATAATATAAACTTGTTGTTTTGTATCTTAATAATGGAACTTGGCTCGTGCGCACGTTATTAGGGCAATGTTCCCCTTTTAAGAGTCGTCTGTTAGACTTTTCGTAAAAAGACACTTCACCCTTTGTAAATCCACAAGCAGCAAGCTTAAATGTTAAGTTTTTGCCTTTCGAAAAATTGCTTTGAATATATAAATGGGGTCTCAGTCAGGCGCGGATCTAGAATGAGACCAAGGAGGGGGCTAAGGATATATACGATTTTTTTTTTTAAATAAGGCTGGAATATTGGGGTTTTACGCATTTTTGGAGCAATAATATCGACTTCGATGGCCAGGTGGTAACGTGCTTGCACTTGTGCGATTCGTTACACGCCATGCAATCGGAGACGTGTCGTACTCATCACGGGTAATAACCTACAGAGGCGACTGAAAAAGTCAATCGGATACATTCATTAAATTGTTTGTATGCAATTTATCTTTAAAAAAAAAAATAAGGGTTCTATATTATAGTTAATTAATACAATCTAGCACAAGGGGGGCCCGGGGGTCCCCCCCCCCGGGAGAAACTTTGTGAAAAATAAGACTGAAATAGTGGGGTTTTACGCATTTTGAGGAACCTAATGGACTATAGCCCCCCCCCCCCCCCGCAGATCCGCGCCTGGTCTCAGTCATCATTGCCTTGGTTGCCGGGACAGACGGACGGACGGAATTAGTGAATCAATCAGTGTAGAGATCCGTTCAGTCTGTCGTTCAGTCATTCTGCTTAAGCTTAAACTTGCCGTTGTAGTAGCATGATCTATATACGATATATAATAAAAAAATGTAATGTATAGTAATAAGTAATAACTAATAAAACCTAATTGTGAAATCAAAAAGTGATATTTGACGATTAAAAATATTAAAAATTAATATGGTATTGGCGGCATATTCAAGGTGAATATTACTTCATATCGACAAACCTTCAATAAATCACTCAAAATAGACCTATCTACAATAATATCCACAAATCACAAACACTGACAAAAATTAGCAAAATTAAAACATCAAACCTCTCTCACTTATCAGTCGCGCACACCGCCTTAACAGTCCACTGAAACTGATAATAAATACACTGGCAATCTGATTCAAAACTATGACAACAACTGGAGGGTATGTTTTTTCAGGGATTGAGCTGGTGGATAGCCTCGAGCATTCTTTGGCCCAAGGAATACTGGGGTCTCGCTATAGCTCCAGGTATGGGTCCTGATTTAGGCCTAAACCTGCTTCAGATGGGACTATGACGAGGTGGTAATCCAGTACCTGAGGAAACTGCGCCGCCTTTAGCGGTAAGCTAAGCATCGATGCGTTTGGTAACTCAAGCTCGGGTGTGTGATGAGGCTAGCGATGCCAATTGCTCATGATATTATTGAACCTGAGTACCTGTATGATGTTTGGTAAATTTGGTAATGGGATTTCAATACTCACGATCTCTGGAAATTGTCTATAGCGAGACTGGTGTGTTGGTGTGCACCATGATTTTTTAGGTTTTATGCAGAGTTTTCAAAAGTCATTGTTTTTTTTTTATGCTGCCATTTATTGGGCTCGGCACAGTTGGTAGAGTACCGGATCATGTACCAGAACGCCGGGGTTCGAAACTCGACACAAATAAATACAAATTTTTTTCGACTGGGTCCACCTAACGCTATGGGTTTATTATGTTCACTCAGGACCGTTACTGAACGCCTCGGGCGAAAGAGCTAAGTACACCCCCCCCATGCATTAGTATTTTGATTTTATTTTGGGAGGCCAAAAAATTTGGAGGCATGGCCGTATGCAGGGTAAGTTCACAGAGGTGGGTCTCCCCACCCTAAATACTTAATTAATACATAATTTTAGTTTTCTATGCTGTCTAAGCTGAAAGTGGCAGAGGAAATGGGGATGGGTGGCTCCCCCCCCCCCTAGAAAATTTTGAAGGTGTAAGTGTAAAATACACATATTTTTTAGCATTGTTAACTTATATATTACAACATCACAGAATACCTATTAGAACGCCAATTTACAGTATTTATGGAATATGCAATATTTTTTACTGCAACGCTTGCCGGGCCCCTTCCTCTTCGCCAGCCGGGAAAAAAATGGAACACCTAGGTTCCAGGCATTAGATAGGACAGTGGTAAGGAAGAAGAATTTCAGGAAATGGAACCAGTCCTGAGGCCTTATATATATATATTATTTATATTTACTTGTCTGTAACGAGAGCGGCAATGGAGGGACTGCCAGAGTTACTCCGACTAGAAGAAATGTTCCTCTACAATAATATATTAAATATAATAGGTATATGTATGTAGATGACCTCCCGCACTGACTCCAATTGGCTGCAGTTTTGGACCTCCATAGAGCGGACATTCTCAGTGTCCGTTATTTTATACAAATATACAAGTTCAAAACTTGTGGCCGATTGGTGTGATGCCCACATAATGTAGAGAGAGGACCATATTTCTTTTTTCCATGACATCCGATTTATCGGCATTTCCTCAGGAATTTGAGTTTTTTGTTTTCCCCTCCGCTTATCTCTTAAATTACTGCTATAAAGGCAGGAAACCATGGCCTATAAAACATGCAGTCTGCACTCTAGGACCGAAGTGTTTAATAGGACTAGGACTAGGAGCCAGGAGGGCAGAGCAGGTGCCAGAGAGCATATACCTGTGGTCCACAGATCACTTCAGTTTCAATACCAAATGGACAAGATACCTATGTATGTAATCGTATACCTCAAAAGCTAAACATACGGACGAGTCCAGAAACATAAGACCGGGCAGGTACGCCTCCGCTTAAGTGCTCAAGTTTTCATCTAGCAATAACATAAGATTGAATGACCCTGCTATTAGTTTTATATGGGCGTGACCCTGTTTCTTAGAATATTTGAATTTACTATACGAGTTATAACGGACTTGCAATATATATTTATATTCATTTTCGAAACGTTGGGCCTTCGGAATGTCAAACCCGGTCATTTCCAAAATTGTCGCGAAAGAATTTGAGAAAAAAGTGGAAGGGGAGGAATTGGAAGCGTCTTTTTAGGAAGTGTTTCGGAGTCAGGTCACGTTCCGACAGGTCGCAAGTTTTGTTGTTGGTTATCAGGCCCAGGGACGGATCCAGCCATTTTTTTTGGGGGGGGGGGGTAGTTGTGGGTCAAAATAGGAAAAACATGTGTAGGATCGATTAAATTAGAGCGTAATAAATTAATTTATAATAGATTTACCATTTTTTTAAGGGGGGGGGGGTTACCCCTGTATCCGACTTTGATCAGGCCATCCCTGATTTTGGCATGGTCCTGCTGCTGGAGCCCTCATAGCAATATACTTTAAAAAGTCTGATAAGCAATGATTTTTTGTTGAAAACAGCTGTGTTGAATCCAGAAGGGGTGGGGGGGGGGGGGGGAAAGCGAATGATTATGAAATTTGCCCTAAGCCTCCCGGGCATTCGAAATCAGGGCAATATTTGATATTGATATACAGGCACGAAAATTAATAAACGTTTATGTATGATTATTTTTTTTATAATGTAGTTTACTGTCTTTTTGGAACAAACGTACCGAGGAAGAGTCCGTGGGAAGGGGGGCGCCCCCGGTCCCCCGGAGGATAATTTTGAAATATTGGCACGGTATCCTTGGGCGTTCGCAGCTTTTAAATCAGTGGCATATCCTTGTGTCACCCTCCCCCCATTTTGACACCCTTGCGCAAGGCCGCCCCGAGGGTGTGAGAGGCCTGAAGGGGGATCCTATAGATTTCCCCCAGGGGAAATTTTTTGAAAAATTAGTCCTGAAATAGTCCTGTTTAACGCGTTTTGATATCAGTAGCGTTTAATGGATTTTACAGACGAAGTATACAACATCATGCAAACAAAGGGCAATAGACATGAAATAGTGGGGTTACACTCATTTTGAACTCTCAATGCAAATGAGGTGGTGTTATGATTAACTATCAATCAAATTCAGTAATTTCCATGATGCAGGGAACATGCAGCGAGTCGGAGACCGAAACTTATGAGGATGTTGAAAACAGCTTTTTGCGTCCTTTAGGGGGGGGGGGGGGCGCTCAACCTTTATAAGCGAAGAAGAAGCTATAATTACCTGATATAATAAATAATTGGATGATTTTCTACATTTGGTCAAATAGAAAATCATTTCAATAATCAAATTAATTTTGAAGATTTAGGCGGGCAAGCGCCATCTTCTATCTCTTGACACCTCAATGATTGCTCTATTCTGTCAATATTTCCTGTAATAATAAATTTAAAAAAAAAATTTTCAGTTGTAGCGGACCAGCGGTTGGCACGTGGTCCCAGTCATTGCGTTCTATCTTGACGAGTATGGGTTTGGACAGGTTCTTAAGAGACAATCGGACATCCCGACGGTCCGCTTTTTTTAAAGTACATTCCAATTTTGCAGGAAATAACTGAAATCCTTAGTGTCCGTTATATAACTGTGTCCGATTCGTCGATTGGTGACGGCCGCATAATGGGCATCAAAATGTAGGGGACCATTTGTTCCACTTTATGATACAGTACGTCAAGACATGTGGAGTAGTGGTACGGACTCTGACTTCCACCCGAAAGGTTGTTGGTTCGAGCCCTACACTTCCTACATTTTCGGGCCATGCTTCCTTCGGAGGGCATTTATTTATTGATGGCTCTACAATCGGTGTTTACTGTAAAATGGTGTTGAAACACCCGTAGGGTTTCCCCTCTACATTTGTCTCTTAGTGCCAACTGGCAGCATCTCTCCCCATTCCCGCCTTAATATGATGTCACTGCTGCAATAATTAGCAATAACCTGAATGTGAAGCTGGGCATTCCCACAACGAATTTGAACAAGCGCCGCGCCCTCCGCAGTGCGGATTGCCCACTTTCTGCAAGCTAAACGGTACCTACCGCGCGAGAGATCGCATCCATCATATAGAGCCCAGGTACCACGCCTTCGGACTTATTGCACTTGTGAGGTATTTGCACCTGCATCTCAGCTGAGCCTGCAAGCCGCCCGGGCCTGAGTCTCAGGCCCGGGAGGCTAAAACGGGGGCTCCTGAGCCGCGTAGTGTGTGACGTCACACGATGCCCCGAGGGCGGATTCCCCTTTCCGTTCATGTGGAGAGTAGTGGGCGCCAATGAGCCTACTTGGCGTTGGCGATAAGAGGGGAGAGTTTTATTTCTTCAAATATATACCTAATGCATTGAGAGTAAATTGAACACCCCCCTCTCCCCCACTATGCGTATTTTCTACAAATTCGTATCACCGGAAATATTTATTTTAGAGCTGTACAACTAACTCATCTATTAGAAGAAATACTCCTCTGCATTTTTATATTATGATATGTGACCATCACACCCATTTGCAATCACATTTATCGAACCCCTTCCTCCTTCCATCCGTTTTATTGCATAAAGAAATTTCGATAATTGTGGTCAATCGGCGTTTTTGTTAAGGACTTTTTATGGACCAAGGCCTACTTATTGTTTCCGTATGAATTTTTGGCCATTGGTAAACTGGCACACGTTCACAATGTCAACCTACACCGGCTACAAACGAAAATGGACATGCTGAGACAAAATGAAACAGGCGAAAGCATCAATTAATCGGTGTTAGAATAAACAAAAAATAACAAAAACTTAGAGTTTTAGAAAAACTTGTTATAACAACCCGAATTAGTAAAACCCAAATAATTATATTATATATAATAAATAATAATTATACTAACACAAGTGGGTTTCTTAGACAAAGTTAATTTCTTAACGATTATTTGGGTTTTACTAATTCGGGTTGTTATAACAAGTTTTTCTAAAACTCTAAGTTTTTGTTATTTTTTGTTTATTAAAATGAAATACCACGAAGTCACGAGTAATCTAATTATTTACGGTGTTAGAATAATATATATATATATTGTATCAAAATGCGCAGGCGGAGAATTTCTTCTACGGCATGTCATATATTTTGACATTGATATTTCATAAGATACATAAGATTTTCCCCCTCCCCCCCATATTATGCAGAGGCTTCAGTTATGTAAGTGTGTACAGCCCGTAGGAAAGTGGCAGCCCGAAATTTAATACTTTTTATTTTTTATTTAATTAACTAAGCATTTTATTAAAGATTTTGCTCATCAAAGTTGTAGAAGGCTACTTCATGCATCATATAATAAGGTATTTTTAGTTTTCGAAATTGTATTTTTTTTTTTTTATAAAATCTATAATACGTGAAAAGTTAATGTTTATAAAATATTTGCCTATTTATGAAAAAAATACAATTTCGAAAATTAAAAATATCTCATAATATGATGCATGAAGTAGTCTTCTCAACTTTGATGAGCCAAATCATTAATAACATGCTTAGTTAATTAAATAAAAAATAAAAAGTATTAAATTTCGGACTGCCAATTTTCTACGGGCTGTACACTCTTAAGGCATAGGCCTGAGTTGGATGGCTTCCCCTTTCCGTGCAATGCCGAGAGTAGAGGGGGAGAAAATCCAACTGACTGTGAACAGTAAGTCCGTACCCAGGTTTTGATTTCGGGGGGGGGGGGGGGGTCCAACAATTTTTTTAACGTAATTTATTACTGCATTGATGGATAAATTCTTCAAACCATACAGGTTTACCTACAGAAATTTATTTCGGGGGGGGGGGGGGGTCCGGACCCCATGGACCACCCCCCTGGGCACGCCCTTGGTGAACATGTACCATTTTCCGGGGGGAAGAAAATAGAACTAATTCTAATTATGGATCAGTTTCACAGTCACAAGCCCATTGCAGGCATATACAGTAGCTAGCCATAGATACAATATGAACTATTCAATGGCAATCCGTCAATTATCATAGGTCTAGGGTGTCCTGCTGCCTGCGAATTGAAAAAGTGTAAAATTCAGTAGCATGTTTGGTGTGTGCAGGTGCTCTAGGAGTGTTGTAGGCTATTTTAGTAATTTCTATGATTAGAATAATTATTATGTTAGAGAACGAAATGCTACTTGTATTTTAATTTCCTACAAGTAGGTAATATGAATGTTTGAAATAAGCTGTAGGTGTTTGTATGTGTGTGAATAATAAAACGAAAAAGGTAAGTCCTATTCATACACGTATAACTATAGACAATGGAAAAATTACCGCGAATTAGTCAAAAGAACCGATGCGAGTGAACTTTCCTATTTATCTATTAGCATACGTAGGTAGACTACCGTAACACATAGAATATTTTCATAATAGTTTACCTATATTTCACATGTGGCTGAATTTCGGCTTCTTCAATTTTTCCTATCTTAAACATACAATGGTTTGATCGATGCATAGGCATAAGCATAGTCTATAATGGTCAGACCAATGTACTACTACACAACACTTCTTGTAATAATGTCATCGGTTGCAATGCATTATTATCCGTAATTTCTTCAAAACAAAAACAAATTTTTTTTTCTTCTTCGAAACCATAAACCTGTTTGGTTTTGTTACTCTATTATATTTAGCACCTAAAAAATGCCTGAAGTCAGAAAGCATTGATAGAACGGTTTCGCACAAACAATTATTTGTTGTTCATTTTTTCATGAAAATTGACTCGTTGATTGTCTTGCCCCAGAACCCAACTATTCAGGATGAAGCAGCCTAGAAGGGTTTGTTTATATTAGTAACAACTAAGTAAAATATAAGTATAAGTTATATTAGTAGGCGAAATGAAAAGATAAAAAAATTGTTGGAGCCCTAGTTGAGATTTTTTTTTTAAAGTGTTATTGGGGATTAAAAACCACGAAACATGAGTTAGTCTCAAATAAATGTATGAAAAAATTTCGGAGATATGGCGTTTATAAACCTACATGGCTACATGCCCAATATAGTTATAATCCGCCGCGTAGGTAGTTCCAGGAACGCCGACTTGGGGAGGGGGGGGGGGGGCATTGCCCATCTTTCCCACGCAGACTAGTTTCTGGGGGGGGGGAGCGCCCCCCAGAAGCAGAGCCATTACTGCCCATTAGTGCAGTTTATTTATTTGTCTGCCTTAATATTTGAAACATTAAGATACAAATAAGTAATTAAATAAAAATAAATAATCAATAATTGTATAGAAAGAGCGAGTGTACGTCGGTCAACGTTTTTGGCATTATAGTTATTTTAATTAACCATTTACCAATGCATTTTCTTAATACTTTTCAAAGTACCGAATTGTTGCCCCCCGGAATTTTTAAAACTCGGCGTCCCTGGGTAGTTCGTCCACAAATCAATGAACAGACAGACAGTCTAAAACCACAAAATGCGGTATTCCGTTGAAATCTCGAAACCGAAATTTTCTACCATCAAAAAAGCTCTCCTTATTATTCTTATTCTATCATGAATTTTATAAGATTTTAGAATATTAAAACAGAAAGGTATAATACTTCACAACTGGTAGTCTGATCTAAAACTAAGCCCTACCTATTGGAGCGCAAAGCAACTATTTTGTTTACAGTCACGCCCGCTAGAGTTCATGCAAGTCTAGCTTCTTACCACGCGCCTTTCAGCCACTTGGTTGAACAGAACTTACGGTAGTAGTTGAGAGTAGGCTATGAAACATTTAGCCCAGTAAAAATAGAACTTTTTTGTATGGTGAGTTCAGAAAAATAACGTACCAGCTGAACTAGTGTATTTTAGCTCCTCAGTACGCCCAGAATGACCTGTCAAAATTACCTTAAAATCCCATGTAACCGTATATATATATCTGCCTGTCTTTTCCTGCTGTAACCATATCATTGGTCATGGCTTCATGGACATGGCAAAATCAAACCACATGAGAATTTTTCTCTGAATAATCCAAATTATGGCTACATTCAGAAGCCCGTATTCTCTAACATGATGCTTTACAGGGGCTATGTAATCCTGTCCCACTGCAGCAATGGAGATAGTACTGGACTTCCCACCCCTCCATGTTGCAGTGGAAACTTCTGCAGAAATGGCATTACTAGGAGTGGAAGGGCAATTAAGAGAGACTCAGCCTCTCTGACTACGTCTGACCACTGCCTGGATATGCCAAGCGATAGAATCCATCCAAAATACTGTTTTAGGAGGGAATTCGAAACTATATTAGGGACAATGAAAGAATGCTGCGAATCAGCAGGAATTCTCAATAGTCACACAATCAAGTGGTATACTGATGGCTCTAGGCTAGGAAGTACCAAACCAAGAACAGGCCTTGGCGTCTTTGGTCCTGGGGTTAAATATCTGGAGTCTCTTAGGGAGACAACTATAGTCTTGCAGATTCTGCAATGAAGGTGCGGAGGACCTGCGATGCGATGCGATGCAATCGCACGAAGAAGAGCAGCATGCTCGGAAAGCTTGCAGTTACATGTAAAAGACCTACCACTTCTGAATCCCCTCAAGATCCTGGCTCTCGTGAGGGAGATAGGCCTCGAGAAAGTGATGTAGAAGTGATGTAGATACTTTGTTGTAGGGGGCACAATAGGCCAATAGGCTTAAGTGCACACAGGTAACACCTGTACCCCAACTTATATAAAAAAAAAAAAAAAAACCGTATATAAGTTAGTACCCGTACTTTCTGTAATGGTAAATCCCCCTAAAAAAACAGTTTTTAATTTTTAGCACGGTAATTATCCACATTGATTGCTGATTAATTAAACTGGTTTAAAAATGACTGTGCATGGTTGCGGTAAGGGGCAAACGCTAGAGGGAAGTTTTTTTTTTAATTTTAAATAATTTATGGTACCTAGGTACTTCAGTTCAATTAAGATAGGCAACCGTAATCACAGCTGTGTCAAATGAAATACAGTATGGTTACGCATGATTTTCGTTTGGTTATGAATTTGGGCAAAATGGTGGAGCGCGACGAGTTAGCCCTAATATTTTTAGGCGACGACTCCTTCTTCTTCTTCTTCTTCCCCCTTAGTGCCGCGTGCGCAGCGTGGGGGGGGGGGGATCGCCTCGAACCCATTTCCTGAACTCACCCCGGTCGGACGCTAACACCTTGAGCTCGGCCAGCCATTGTTTTCCCTCTTGCTCCGGCGAATTGTTCAATCCTTTCCTCAAGAGTTATCCTCGGTCTGCCGGTGGGTCTTCTTCCTTGCGGCCTTGCTTCCGCAAACCTCCGGGTGGTCCTGTTCTTTCCTTTGGACGTGGCCGAACCATTGTAACTGCATTAGGCGACGACGATAGGTACAAAAAGGGGGAAATTACGAAAAATGAGGGGACTTTACATTTTCAGTTCAGTTCACGAATTAGGCTACTATAGGCAGGGCCCAGCCATTACATGCAAAAAGGAACCATTGAGACCTATTTTTGTTACAATCGCTTATTGTTGTTTTTAAAACGCTGATTATTTAAATTTGTCGTCAGCTATGGACAGGAAGTTGCAGCTGTCCCTCCTGGCCTAAAGGACCGCTCCTCCTCCTAGAGTTGCAAAAATTAATTAGAATAATGTAGGCCTGGTAGGTTCAATTTAATAATTTATTGGGTTTCCGTTTTTAACGAGCGTTCCAAATTCTAAACTAACCTTCTAACTTTCATAGTAGCCACGCTTCAGTACATAGTGTAACATAAATTTAAAATATATCAGGGTTCGGTGAAATGAAAAAAAAAATTGCCGCCGCTAAATATACAGTAGAAAAATTTACTATTTAATGGTACCACAGAGCCCAGAAAGAAGCAAGTAATGCATATGCTAAGCATAAGTTGTGTATTCCACTGGTCAATATTCCGTCATTTGTGATTAAAAAAAGGTTAGGATCAGGGACGCCGAGTTTTAAAATTCTGGGGGGGGGGGGCAAGAATTTGGCCGGTACTCTGGAAAGTATTATGAAAATACATTGGTAAACTTACTTAAAATAACAATAATGCAGAAAACTTTGACCGATTTACACTCGTATCTCTCTTTCTATATAAAATTATTGACTAAAAGCCTTTATATCAAAGTTTCGTGCCTCTTGTGAATGCTGATGATTGCCATGGCATTAAGTCTTTCTGCGTCTACGCGTGGTCGCATGAAACTATATAAATAAATGAACTGGACTAAGAGCTCTTCGTTTCTGGGGGGGGGGGGCTGCCCCCCCAGAAACTAGTCTGCGGGGGCAAGATGGACCGTGCCCCCCCAAGTCGGCGTCCCTGGTTGAGATTTTTGTTTTAAGGAGAAGATTATGTAACTTATATAAGTTACCGATAAGTATCTACATAATAGTCTCCTTAAAACAAAAATCTCAAGTCCTCAACGTTTTTTTAATCACAAATGACGGACTATTGACCAGTGGAATAGACGCCTAAGCAACAAGGAACAGCATTTAATTTCTGATGTTGACAAACAACATCTCAATTAATTAATTATTCGGTGTTATTCTCTTGAGTGGATTTTGAGGTTTACATATAGAATAATTTAATCGTTTTCAGGATAAGTAATTCTTTTCGTTCCGTGTCAGACCTGCTATACTGAAGCCGAAATGGATAAGATATTTTCATTAATTTCCAAGGTTCGGCATAACAAAACATGACGTACTATCAAAAATGCACCGCTCTTTTTTACCCTTTTCAAAGGGATCATTACACCACTAGCTCTACAGTGTATAGTTATCTACGGTAATTACTATTTTTCCTTCATACGATTGCATGACCATAATCATTCTTAAATCACGAAACTGTCAAAATGATCTAAAACTTAGCTATATAAAAAAACAGCAATCGAGTCATGGTAATAACAGTCAATCCCAGATAGAGATCCTTAAATACAATATAAATGACCGTAAAACCCGAGCTGTGTTGAACATCGCGTGCAGAGCTTCAAAATTTCACAGAAATCATCAGAAACCGCGATCAAAAACCTTTTCCAGAATGATTCGCAGATGAACATTGTGATTTTATAAAACTTGTGAAAGAATAGCTGCTGGCAAGCTTAGTATTGCCCTGTGTTAAAGTTATTCATAATATAACATAAATTAATACTTTTTTTGTGAAATTGCCCCGTGGCAATGGTCTAGAGTGAAGATAGCGGGTACCATTGTAAGAAATGGCTGGAAGCTTCTGATGTTCGTGTGCCCAAGGGGACATCTTACAACTCAGAGGAGGCTGGAGAGTCACTGTAATTTGCTGGAATCGATGCGAGTAATCGCTGTTCGAAAGAGTTCTTTGTAGATTGACGTTATAAAGAGGGGGTGTCTACACAGGTTGTACCTGAAGAATTTGTACTGAAATATTTTTTAATAAGTGTTGCGGCCACGCGATGGTCGAGACAGGTCAATTTTTGACTCGTTTCTTGGTAGTGAATTAGTGTAATTTTTAGTAACCGTCTTCTAGTTTCATACATCGTACATTCGGTGGAATTTGGATCCTCCTAGTTCCAGCCTAGACGTGGCGTGATGCTAGCACGTGGTCATTCAAACTTAATTGCTTGGCCCATAAATCTTCTTCATTGGCCAATGGACTAATGTTCTATCTACAACTTTTCCCTGTTCCTCGTTAATTGAAAACGTAGCCTACGCCTATGTGTTATATATAGGCACCTTACATGGGCCTATATAGTGGGGATACGTAGGTGTGATACCTAAAATCGATGGCTATATTTTATTATTATTATTGGGCAATAAGTATGACATCGTGCGACAGCCGGAGAAATTTCAGGTTCACCCGACCCTAATGGGTACTTTACCTTCATTGGCAGGACAAAAATGCGGCGGTGGGCATGTTACTGACTAGAACATCCCAAAGAAAGACGATGCTCGACCAGTACCTGTCCCAAGGCCTATACTCTTAGGACCGTTCGTACCATATGTATGTATATTATAATGTCACGAAGGAATATTTATGAACCAACCCATGCGTCCCTTGTCCAATGCCAACGACCCCATGGATTTCGGACATTATTTATTTTATATTGTTTGTTTCCGTATGCATTTTTGGCCATTGACAAACTCGCAGAAGTCCTCGTTTTCAGCCTACATCGGCTACAAGCGGTAATGGACAAACTATCGGTAGTAATTTTTTCAGTTTTACCTCGTTGAAAGTTTTTGCTGAGTTTATTAAATTCCTACCAATAGCAGTTGGTGCAATTAAGCTTACCTTTTGAAAGGTTGCACGCACCCCCCCCCCCCTTGGCTACGCCACTGGATTTGACGGTTAATGTCATAGAATATATATTTTGGCCTACTATGCATTCCAATTATTATTAATACAGTACCTTAATTAGGTTAGGGAGAATTGACTTGTCTCAAAAAATTGAGAATGTTCAAAATAGATTCTTAAGATATTTATGCATTAAAATTGATCATGAAAGCCCATTGCATAAATTAATCGATTTCTTAGGCAGCGCTTAAAAATTGATTCTCTTTATGCTAAGAGAAAAATGCCTTCTTTATGTTACATTTACAAAGTTTTTGAACTACAAGGAATCTAATAATAATATGATATTTCTAGAGCTTGTAGAAATTGAAATAAATATGCCTGCAATTACAAAAAAAAAAAAAAAAAAAAAAGAGTAAACCTTTCCACTATACCGATTATGTGAATTAACTAACAATTTTTGGCATGTATCCCATAAAACCTTTAAAGCGCATACCTACTAGGAAGATGGTAAACTCTCCGTGAAACAAGTCAATTTTAAGTTGTTTTTTTTCTACGCTTGCAATCGATAAGCCTAGAAGGGAATTATTTTTTTGTACGCAGGTGTAACTGGTTTACTATTGTACTGGTGTATCTCTGCAAATATAAACTATAATAAGGCTTCGCATATGAATTCGGATTCAGGTTTGTCATTCCTATTGGGCCGGTAACAAAACTCTAATCTAAAACAATATTCAATGGTCAGAGCACAACAAGATGGGAGAAAAAGAGGTTCGAAATTAAAAGTTAATTTTTAATTTCCTTTCGGGGGTTCAAGTGCCGACGCTTCTCAGAAAAAATGACAGTTGACATGATTAATATGAACATTAGATTATAAGCTCAATGAATTTCTGTTTCAGGGTATACAATACGTATGCCTTTTGTTTTAATCAAAGAAATTAAATGGAAGAGGGGACCATTTGGAAGATGGATGCGCCTATATGGTGGAATGGGTCGGACTCGAGCTATATCACTTTGGTCTTTGATCCTGAAAATGATTTTTTTTGTGTTTGGCCCTAATTATGTTTTACTATTAATTTATTGCAAGCTGCGAAATCTATGGATTTGAATTATAGTTTCATTGGGTAGCTTGCTCTCTACCAACTTATGTAGGGCAGGTACCTCCCGTTAACATAATATTTGAGATTACGAAGGCCTAAATTGTGACATTTGAGTGGAAATAACATTGATTAGTAAGGTATCCTTTTGAAGTGAAACTCCTTACAATGGCGGAGGATCGACGGGGGGGGGGGGGGGCGAGGGGGTCATGACCCCTCAATGAGTAAATTAATAAGATACCTATTTAAAAAAAAATCAACTTTTCAACAAAAAAATTACGGTTGACTTCTTATGGGCTTTGAAATTCTAAAACCTTTTGTTGTGACTATCTTGTTTATCGGATACCAACTTCTTACTCTCGCATTCTTTCTTTCTTGTTGTCGTGGTTGCTATTCGAAATTACTAATTAAAATTTTCCATATGCCAAACAAAATCATGGGCGGAAAATGGGGAGTCATGGGGGGGCATAACCCCCCCAGCTCTGGCCTAGCCCCCCAAGCCCCCCAGGTCTGTCCCTGCCCCCTAGCATCTTAAGTAACTATAAAATTTATGTGTACTGTCCCATTCATTAAGCGATTAAAGTCCCAATTATTTTATAGGAAGTCGCTATGTTGGATGTATTTATGAAAAAATAATAATAACTCAAGTCTTAACAAAATCTTCGTCTGTAAAATCTAGCCAATTATCTCGAAGAAATTCTCCGGGCCCCCATTGTTTAGATTATATTCTTCGCCTTTAATATTTAACTGTTACTGCTGCTCTAAAAACGCGGAAAACCCCAATATTTCAGGGATATTTTTCAAAAAAATTCACCCAGGAGAGACCCCCGGGCCCTCTTGTCCAGCTATTTTCATCGCCAGTGAAATCTAAACGTTACTACTATCAAAATGAGTACAATCCCACTATTACAAGCCACATTTTAAAGAAATTTCACCCGGAGGAGACCCCCGGGCCTCAGAGACGAACGCAGCGACCGACACTGCGGCCAATTGCCAATCAGTTATATTGTTTGCGTCTAAAATCCAATTGTTACTGCACTCAAAATGCGTAAAACTCCAACATTTCAGGCATATTTTTCTAAACTTTTCACCCGGGGGAGACCCCCGGGCCCCCCTGGTTCGCAATTGCATTAATTGCCTGTAAAAGCTCTAAGGTACTGCTGTCAAGATGCGTAAAATAAAACTATTTCAGGTCTGTTTACTCCCCCCCCCCCCTTCAGGTCCCCTGAACCCTCTGGCTCCTACGCAAAGGACACTAAGGTCATTAATTTTAACCTGTATGTATGACGTTTTTCCCCCCTTCGAAACTCAATCGTTCACTGCTATTAAAATGCATAAAACCCCACTATTTTGCCCTTATATTTTAGAATTTTCCTCGGGGACACCCCAGGACGCCCCATTGGTATCTCTCTGCATCAGGCGCATGGGTTATTCAAGTAAGGCACTGTAAATTAATGGGCCTTGTTTCGCTAACAAACACACCAATTGCACAATGCTTAAAAATTAATATGGCTTGGTAGGCTACACCCACTTTTCCCGGAATGCCCCCCCCCCCCCCCGAAAATCTGTCCTGGACTCGCCATTGGGGGGGGGGGGCCTCGCGCAGAATCTCGCTCCTGGCCTCGCGAGCCCACGGGCCGGCCCTGGTTACGCCACTGAGCATTGCTATTATAATCTTTCGTGAACTTGACAGGATATTTTTTTTTAGTCCCCCCCCCCCTCCCAGACTTTTTGAGATTTTCCGCCAATGGCCATAGGCTGCACATGTACCAAATGTCAGAGAACACAGGGCTACTATGTCATATTGCAATCCATATTGTTGATATGTTAAAAATGTTGAGAAATACACGAATTATTATTATTATTTTAACTTTCGTATTAGGACATAACTCGCCAGTTGCCGCCCTTGATTTCCTGTGATATTGCGATTATGCAACCGAGCAAACTTTTGTTATACCGAACCGAAAATTTCATATGCCGCCATCTGGCTAGTATGTAATAAAAATGCGTGAGGGCGCATTCATAATACGTCCGATAGTCTCATCTTAAGATGGGCTTACTCAACAGGATGGTGGGGATATCAGACAAGAATAAATACTAAACAGCATCCAATTATTATGAAATTAGTTAACGTCTTCTGTTACTTCTGGTGCATGGTAGGCTAAATACAAGTACCAGAAGAAGTTAGCTGGCTCAGAACGCATGCTATAATTCTCTGCTATGACATTTTCACTTTAAATCGTTCTTGACATACATCAGTAACCTGCTTAACCATAATTGACAATGCGGTCATGCTATCCAAAATTACACTTTTTGATAGACAAATTTATGCGCTCCTAAATTTCCCTTCAGCAATACCATACGAAAATAATAAATGATGATGGTAAACATGTGAAAAACAAACATTTTAATATACATTAACTGGGCTTGATTGAAATTTTGTATGTTTGGCACTCTTTAACAGATTATAGAGTTCCAAACATGTCCGTATGGAAAATGGTCTGCTAATCAAACCAACATCGAAATACAATACCGTTGTCCGTAGACCCCTGTTCTAATGTTCTTAATGTCCGAGCACCCCAAAGGTGTTGGCGCCGCTGTCTTTTTACTTATAGCACCTAAGCTACTAATATAAAAGTCCCAAAGGAACTGAAAGAAACGAGAATACAACGAAATATGCAGTGTTTTAAGTTGCGCGCGAGTTATGATGAACCTGCGATTTACGATATGGTCCATTGGCGAGGTTTTTTTGCGTCTGGCTATTTATATTACGGTGATTTTTATAGCAGAGTCTTGTCTTTTCGGCCAAATCCCCATCAACAGGTCATTAAAGTTTTATTTGCCCATCGTGACCGACTTGTCGGGCGCCCAGCCATTACCTGTCCGCCACGGCTTTATTAGAACTTAATTACTTCTTTGTTTTTAAGTCAGCAGTTTTAACGGTTACTTCTAAAGATCAGATTTATATTACATTAATCAGGTTTTATAAGAGATCTCTGCATATCTTACAAAATATAAGTATCACAGCAGTTTGTCAAGGCAGATATTTCAAAACAATTTGTATACAAAGGACCCCTGGCCATTGAAAAATTTATTAACTCCTCGTTCTGCAGCCGGCTGTCACAAAGATATGGAAATGGTCAGATGAAGAATGCAAACAAATAAAATAAAAAGACTACAAGACTTCGCAGAAAATTGATATTTTCTCATCTGAAAATGGTAGGTATGACTTCTTCTCGAGTTGCAATCTATGGATTGGTATGCAGCGAATGTTGTATCCTTGTCTGTTTTGTGCGTTCCTTTTCTGTCCTTTTTAGGTGTCGCGTTCTAGGTCCTTTCATGGCATCCTCTAGGTACTCCTTCCTCTGTCGTCCTCTTAAGTATGACTATAAAACATGACAAACTGCTTTTATTTTTGATCAATTTTTCATCTGACCATTTTCATATCCTTGCGGCTGTAGCAGAAGGAGGAATCAATTAATTTCGTCGAAAGTTTCCCAATCGTCATTTGATGCTATGGCTGCTGGATGGGTCAATTTGACGCGAGCCTTTTTAAACCCCTCTAGTTTTCCTTCTAAATATTTTGTTTCAATCTTTATTGTCATTTAATTAAATTAAAAAAAAAAAATGTATACCTATTGCCGGCCTGTAGCGTAATGGACCTCACTTATGGCTTTGTCTGTGCTATGTACCTAATTAATTTCGCTTGAGTAATTACGCGTATTTATTTTCAATGTGATGCGCCCATAATTAATTGTCATTTGTAAAGGCTTCTTAAGAAAATTCATCTTGTCAAACTTGTAGGCAGTAAGGCAATGGCCCCAGGTTTTGTATTATAACCATCTAATGACGCATAACAGCGTTAATAATGATATGCTTCCGGTGGTCGAACAATTCACAATACAATACTACACGTATGTATAATGATACAGTATATTGAATTATATTGTATGGCATATTGCTCATTTAAATAAACAATATTTAAAAAAAAATTAATTTTATTGCATCAAAAAATTTCCATGTGCATTGGTCTTTATCGAGGATGTCACGCCATCTTTTGTGGGTTGAATTGAACAAAAAGACGCAGGCGATGACAACAACACGAAGAATATGAGAACTAGTAAAGGCGCCCATTCCACCGACCGGCTAGGGCTATTTACAAAAACGGTGACGTGATGACATTCAAGACTTAGGCGGGGTTTCCACCGACCTCGCATTGCAGAATGCAAATGACATTGACGGAAATTAGAATTTTTCTTTTTATAGAAATCTATTAAAATGTTTGTACTTAACATATCCCATGACGCCATTTTTTAATTTTAATTTGTTTGTTTGTGATTTTACTGTATGATCATTGATCAATTTTAACTATGGCATAGGGGAAAATAAACATTTCCGTCAATTCTGCAATGCGAGGTCGGTGGAAACCCCGCCTAAGTCTTGAATGTCTGCTACCACGTCACCGTTTTTGTAAATAGCCCCAGCCGGTCGGTGGAATGGGCGCCTTAGGTTATAAAATCATTGACTGGCGGCCATTGCATTTTGGCCAAAATTCAAAATCTCCATAATGTATACATGATGAAGTTGGCCAAAATGGCATGCCGGCGAAGTTCTCATTAGAAATGATAATCCGCCTATGCTTAGCATACTACATTAAAACAAAGTTTCCCATCCAGTTTATGTATATAGATCAATGAAAAGACGATATTACGCCATCGGCGATATGCCACATTTTGACACAGAAATTTTCAATCAAATGAACGCTTAATAGGCTATTTATAAAATGTGAGGTATGTGTAGCCTATCTCATGACTCACCTAACCTCACTCAGCCCTCCCCCCCCCTCCAAGCTGAGACATTTCCCCAGACTATAACTCAATTTGTATAACAACTTAACGTTGTTCACTCATGAAAAAAAAATCTAAACCGCACTAAATTAGGCTACAATATTAAAACCTAGTGCACCCATTTTATTACTAAGAAAAATCTCATCAACAAACCGAACAACAACAAAAAAATAACAATATTGTTTCGACTTAATATGCGTGAACCCCACAATATAAAATATTATAAAACTTTAATAAATGGGCACCGAAATCAATCTTCGTATGAAAATTTTTCATTTATATGTGTAAATCTAAAATGACGAGATGACTCGGGTATTTGTGAGTAGGGTTTCACGGTTCTTAGGCTTATTACTCGGTGGTTTATGGCGCGCGGGCCCCACAGATGATTTCTTGCTTGTTTTCGGAGATGCTTAATGATGAGCGTGCAAGAGTGGGCTTTGTGGGTCTCAGCATGCCCGCTGCGCCCCGTGCTACTGCTGACGGGCTCCGTCACGGCCGGGCCCGGTTGGGTGTCCTACCCTGCTGAGAACGGGAGCATCGGGTTGTCAGCGTAGGTGTTCATTTGGGTTCTACCATGTCTTAATGATTGCTCCTATTGGGAAAAGGGTTGACTGTCTAGTGGGCAACTTGCCATTTGAAAATAACACTGTATACTTTTGTATAATAATTGTTGTCAGTGTCGCCTTCAAAATAGCTACATTATTACCCCAGGGTACCATACCTACGAGTTATTAGTTTTACGCTTGGTACCTTGGTAAGACTACGACAGAGTGTAGAAATCTAAGACAGTGGTATGGTTTCTAAGACAATGGCAAATATCTTGAAGTATGTACATTATACATTAACCGAAAATTAGAGGATGTAGAAAAAATGGGTTAGGCCGTTAGGCTTAGATCGTGGGCTCGAATCCCGCCAAGTCCAGTTTTTCTATATCCTCAAATTTTCGGTTATAACGAGGAAGTTACCTCTTCAACCTATTAGTATATACATATAATACTGCAATATAATGTATGTAATAAATTATGCATTCATATAATTGACTCGCATCTGTAATTGGCTAAGTCATGCCTGTTACATTGCATCTATGGTAAGCTTGTCTCAGCTTGTCCATTATCGCTTGCAGCCGGTGTAGGTTTACATCGAGGACGTATACCTACCTAATTGCCAACGACAAAAAAATTCATAACAATGTAAATAATATAATAATATAAAATAAAATATACAAATAATAAATCCACGGGGTCGTTGGCATTGGACGAGGGACCAATAAGAGAAGTACCTAGGCTTAGGTTCATAAAAAGTCCTTCAGAACATTATTATTATTATGCATTATTAGGCTGGTCAATGGGAGTTAATATTAATAAAAACTGACAATAAAATAACAAGTAAAAATAAAATAAATATAAAAATAAAATAAAATAAACATTAAAAATTAATAGCAAAAATAAATGATTAAGCCTTGTTTAGCAGCACTGTATGAGTCTTTTGTCCCAAAATAAGCGCTAGCTTGGGGATGCGGGATGGTATTATTATGTATTGTATTTTTGTAATGTATGCTCCTTGTCCAAGGAATACTGGACAAGGAAAAGAAAGAAAGAAGAATTTGTGGACATGTGGACACATTTCTCAATTGTCAGATTGGTGGTGTTCATTTGGTTTCTAATGATTGTTCAAAATAAATAAATAGGCATAGCAAAAAGGGTTGGCGGCCAAGTGAGTTATTTATTTGTTCTTTCGCCGAAAATGTACATTCATTGCACTGTACTGTCTGCAGTATTTTTGGCTAAGTACACATTTTTTATGCTCACAAGACTTAAAAGAAAAATTAATTCTTATAAGCCTTCAAGTAGGCAAAATGGGGCATTCGCTCAATTTTTTGGTTTGAAAGCGATCAATTCGGATAATTAGAGTTCGGACAATTCGAGTTCTACTGTAATGCATATATCTAAAGTAAGTATGTACCTTCTCACTTCATTGGTAGAACGGCAACGCCAACGCCATAATGTACAATACATAAAAATTATTCCATGTGGGCGATGCTGTAACTGTACCTGTAACACCATATCAGGGAACTTGGCTCGTGTCTGAGGGGCCCCCGGGGGCTACCAACCTCGCATATGAAAAAATTAAATGAGAATTATTTAGGTTCATTAAAATAAAACTTTTGAACAATACTATAATTGCATTAGATCGTATTTAACAATCATATTAAGGCTGTAAAATTATGACTTTTAGACTTTTCTAATGATGAAAAATAGTAAAAGTCATTCATATAGAGCTCATTATAACCTATATAAGGTATAATACGGCACACAGCTTCGTCTATAAAACCTCTAAAATTAAAAATGAGCGGGCGAATGGAGCTCAAGAAACTAGTTCATTAACAAAACTCGCTGTTTACTAATAATTCTTTCCAAAGGTTCTCAAAAATATATATGCGGATCATTATTTTTGGAAATGTCAGAGGACTGGATCGTTTTCTGAATGGGGTTCCCCCGGAACCTTATGTTAAACTTCTAGACATGTTAATTTATTTCTAAACCTTTCAAAATTATTTTTTAATAAAAATTAAACATCGCATGGATACTGATAAATGTTGTGATTTAAATCATTGGGTTGAGGAGCCATTTGGCGGCTCCACGACGGATGGCATTCCATTTGTTTCTTCTCGTGGCAATTAGGTCTGTTAATTTTTAGAATGGCTTTCAACCTTTAAACGATTTTACGGCCATTCAAAGGTAGAATAAATAATATCAATCAATTTTATGTGGTTTTACGGTTCCGAAAATGTTTGAAAAACGGGTACCATTTGTTGCGTATCGTATGTACTTATTGGCCTATTATGCCCCCCTATATACAGACTTACAGAGTACTTCTACGGTACATATTATTAATAATACTATTATTACTTCACTTAACTATAATTACTTTTTACCTTAATTTATAATTTTAAATTGTATGAAACTGATTTAAAATTGAAAACTATAAGTTCTTTGCTAACACAGACGTGAAATAGAAAACATGTTCCATCGTCTATAGCGTTTACTGTGTTTATTAACTTTGGGGGCCCACAGGTTTTTTGTATTACATTGGTATAATTGATGGCTTATTAACAACTATATTCCTTCAGCGCAGGGGAGTACCGGCCGAAAAAGAAGAAGAAAAGATTCCTCAGAGGGGCTAAAAATCGAATGGACTCTAATTTATGCAACTTGATGACAGAGCTTGATAATTTAGGCTATCTATTGCTTTTGTCACAATTTTGGGCCCATTTTGAAATACCGAAAAATATTTAAAACATTGCCCTATAGTTTAAAGACCTTAACCTCCACAGTGATGTTTGAAGTAGATCACCTTTGAGCTTCTTAATATGGATAATTCAAGGTCCATTAAAAATACTTTTACACATTGTACCTTGAGGTTACGACTAATCACTGATACATGTTCTGCAATTAATTTCATTTCTTTCTGACTGGTCATTTGGAATCAATCGTTCATTTCCTATAGGTGCCTACGTTTTTTCTCGGTAAACTCCGTTGTCCAAGAAAATTAAATGCCGATTAGATAAACTAATTTTGAGAAAATTTAAATGTTTTCGGTTATTTTCAATTTAAAGTTTAACAATAGGCATAATCTTACAATAAGAGAATATGTCACGTAGAAAATTGGCACCCCAAAATTAAATACTTTTCCATTTTTATTTAATTAACTCAGCAAGTTATTAAAAATTTGGCTCATCTAAGTTGTAGAAGACTATACCTACTTCGTGCATCATGTTCATATAGTATTTTTACTTTTCGTTTTTATAATTCTTCAAAAAATCCCAGAATACGCGTAATTTTAGTCCGTTCTGGTATTTTTTATGACAGAACTAAGGTACCAAAATTTTAATATTTCCTATATTACATGATGCATGAAGCAGTCTTCTACAACTTCCATGAGCCAAATCTTTAATGACTTGCTTTTGTAATTAAATAAAAAAATAAAAAGTCAATAAAAACAACAAATTTTGGGGTGCCTATTTTCTACGTAGTATATCCTCTTTAGAGGTTGTGTCAGGACATGTAGAATAGTAGAACGGACTCTGCCTTTCATCCGACGAAAGGTTGTTGGGTCGAGTCCCACGCTTGCTACATCTTCGGAGGGCATGTAAAGGAGGCAGTTCCGCGCTTTCCTTGTTGAGTTTGTAAGAGAGGGCTTTATATTATTTATTTATTTATATTATTTATTTATTATTTTTTATTGATGGTATAGTCGGCCGTTGGACAATAATACAATAGATGCCGTAATAGCATGAGTTTTACTGTTTATGGCGGGAACCTCCCACTAACGCTGGGTCCCATCTGCGGAATCATTGATTGAGTAATCTAAGGATGGCCATCTTGCTGTATAAAACATTTCAACATAGTAATGGAGCTGTCACTACTCATCACTTGTTAAATAATTACCAACAACTTGAATTACCTAGAGTCGGGGAAGGCTTCGTCTCCGAGAGGGTCGCCGAAATCACCCTATAAAACGCCAGCGCCCTGAAACTCTCGCCTTTCTTGTAGAAACATACTGTATGTAGTTAGTTATTGAGACTTACCCAGGGGGCGCTGCAGTCGGACGAGATGGGCTGGAAGGCAGGCATACAGCGGAACGTCATAGGCTCGTTCATTCAGAGGTAAACAGTCAATGTGGCGGGCTCAGGGCTCCAACTTACCTATGCAGAAACCAAACACTAAGTTAGTGATCCTTGAAATTAAATTGACACTCTGTTATAATTTTCTTTTCATTCAGCCGAATTCATAAAAATAATTATTTACTTCAAGAGTAAAAGGTAAGCAAGATCGAAATTTTCGACTCCGAGATTTCAACAAGTTTTGAGGTTCTAGGAACCAAAAAAAGTGATTTCTACGAAATGTCTATCCATCGGTCTGCCTGTTCGTCGATTTTTGGGCAAACTACTCGATGGATTTTGATGAAATTTGCATGTTGGTTTGAAAAATTCATATCTTGAGACCATTGTTTAATTTGGGCTAACTCAATTTTGTGGGGTTTACCCTCCAGAAACTACAAAAAAACTGCTAACTTTTTTTTTCAAAAACGGCTCCAACGATTTTCTTTAAATTCACACAGGCTACTTCATTGTAGTCGTCATTATTATTAATGTAAACAAAACCCAAACATGCCCCAATCTAACCATTGGACAATTATTTACCAAGGGACTACTACATAGGATAGGATAGGTTTGTGGTCGAGTGGTTAAGACGACGCCCCGGTTAGGCGTAGATCGTGGGTTCGAATCCCGCCAAGTCCAGCTTTTCTCTATCCTCTAATTTCAGTATTTATCCTAATTAATGAATAGGAATGAATGTACGGGGTTCACTTGTACCGGTTCTTTATTATATTTTTAATTATGTTATTTAAAATTTGGCTCATTTATGTTGTAAAAGACTACTTCATGCATCACATAAAATAATGAGATATGTTTAATTTCTGGTACCGTAGTTCCTTCATAAAAATGATTGGGGACTTAAATTTCACGTAAATTAAGATTTATGAAAAATTATAACTCTTACATTCAAAATACCCTATTACATGCATGGAGTAGTCTTCATCAACTTAAATGAAACAAATCTTTAATAACATGCTTAGCTTAGTGAATTAATGAAATAAATAAAAATTAGATATTAAGGTGCCTATTTTCTACGTCGCATATCCCCCTAGTATAATAAGACTTGTCTTGATAAAAGTATTACATAAAAATTATAAATTTTTTTAATGTAATATTTTTATCAAGACAACTCTTATTACAATGTGTTCCAAATATTACAAAGTTACAAAGGAGACTATTTTATATACATGGTAGTAGTATTATGGTTGGACATAGTCCCAGGCCACGGTGTGGGCCCATAGGACAGGGGTCCTCCCCTCCTCCTGATTATAGTGGATTCCGAACCACTCGACACAGTGCACACGACCAAGTTATCTGCATCTTTGACCCTGCTCTGGTCCGCTGGATTCAACTTGGCGTTTTATATACAGGTATATCCCCTTAATATAATTACAAAATGTCAAATGGCTGCGTTGTTGGAGTACTTGATGGAGTTGGGGTCAGCGTTCTTCCGACAAACGTTAAACGCTTTTCAATCGTCAAAGAAAACGATCACGAATGATGCGTGAAAGTTTATGTTGTCGGCCGCTGGACACGTAATATTTGTGTTGTGTTCATGTTAGACACAAATCGTATTAGTTTGCGTGCGCGGATGGCCTCCTAAAGAGACCAAACCGCTTAGCGAGCTATTCATGAGCCCCGCAGGTCGCGCTGGCTGGAGAAGCAAATTTCCATGAGAAGCGAATACCGTGCTTGAATGCTGGTATAACTCTGAGATGTTGCTTGTACATACATTATATATTTTACTCACTCAATGTGTTTATTTCCTGCTATGTATATCATGAGCGAATACGCTGAATTTTTGTCAGCGGGACCGCAAACAGGGTTCCGAGCCGATGAGAAATCGGTTCGACAGGGCTGTTGGTGTATAAAAAACCCCCTTCACACCACAACCCAATGAAGATCTAGACTTGAGGATAGTGGTGGTTCCTCTTTCTTGAACAGTGGCCACTGGTGTGTTTGGGATGTTGCGCTCAGGAATTATGCCCGCGAGCTCAAGGACGGATAGAGGGGGAGCAGGAGGGTAGCTGCCCCCCAAAAATTTAGTAAATCTGTTGCAAGTTACATTATTACGCTCCAATTTAATCCATACTACATATTTTTTTTTCTATTTCGACCCACAACTGCCCCCCTCCCCCACCCAAAATGGTTTGGATCCATCCCTGCGCCAGCCACATTTTCCCCTACCGGTAAGGTGGTAAGGTATCCATTAGCGTTGGATGGGCCCAAGGCAGGAGCCAGCTGCCAATTTTTTTTCTTTCACTTTCCAAAGCTGGCACTGAGCAAGGGGTCGTTGAACCAGTCATTTGTGCATGAAATATGAATGACAAGGGGGAGGAGGGGAGGGTGAATAGCCGTCAGCGCCGTCGGGGGTGTCATATTGAGAAAGGTTCATCATTTTTATGTTGGTCACGAACCCTTTGTCTCAAGTGATTCCACCTGCTTGAACGCAATGGGGATTAAATAATAATCATTTTATTTACTAATTATCTTGCCGAACCTCCCTTTTTAATGACTATCATATGTGAGTGGGTGATATACGTTGTGGTATATCCTATAAGAGCATAATGATATCCCATATCTCAGTCCATCTGCCTTAATGTTCATATGGGAGCTATTACAAATGTTTTTCGTATTATAACAGAGGCATTTTTGCCTTCAGTTTTCATTTGTGAGTTGTGACTAGTCACTCCAAGAACTAACACTTCTTAATTATCAATCAGCCTACTAGTTTACTACGAAGGAACTGGTTAGATATAAGCACAAATAATACTATCTAGTTTTTATTTTTATATAATTAAGGAATTTTTCATTTTTTGTGGAGTTATTTTGTAGTAAAACGAAGAAGGAAAAACGAGAACTTTCGTTTTATTGTAAAATGACAACTCCAAAAAATAAATATTTATAAATTAAATGCATAACATTTAACAAATAGGTAGCCATTATTTGTGACTTTCATTGTAAATTTAACAACGAATATTGACTTCGATGGCAAGGTGGTGTGCTTGTATTGTACTTGTGCGAGTCTCTACACGCCATGCATCGGAGACGTGTCGTAACTCAATACTGGTATTAACCTAGGAGGCGACTGAAGAGATCAATCGGATACATTCATTAAATTGTTTGTATGCGATTAACTTTTTTTAATACAAAAATCATACAAATTAATAAAAATTGTCAGATTATACGAGTATTATCTCCTCCAAAAGCAACAGAAATTAATAAATTTAGTAAAAAATACGCAGGCATGCTTTCTTAAGGCGCCCATTCCACCGACCCGCTAGGGCTATTTACAAAAATGTTGACGTGGTAGCAGACATTCAAGACTTAGGTGGCGTTTCCACCGACCTCGCATTGCAGAATGTTAATGACATTGACGGAAATTAGAATTTTTCATTTTATAGAAATCTATTAAAATGTTTGTACTTAACACATCCCATGACGCAATTTTTTAATTTTAGTTTGTTTGTTTGTGATTTTACTGTATGATCATTGATCAATTTTAACTATAGCATAGGGGAAAATAAACATTTCCGTCAATTCTGCAATGCGAGTTCGGTGGAAACGCCACCTAAGTCTTGAATGTCTGCTACCACGTCACTGTTTTTGTAAATAGCCCTAGCCGGTCGGTGGAATGGGCACCTTAAATGCAAAATACCGGTATGATATTTGGGAAACTCTGCCCAAATAATATCTAAAAGCCATAACGGCTATAACACCAACGCAGCCTAGGCGAAGGTAAGTTTTCATATCTTTCAGTTTATTTTCCCAGAGATTTATTGTATAGTTGTTTTCATGTGAAGACGGGAAATGAAGCTGTGAAACGCGGGTTTCGCTCTCAATAATAATTGTCAGTTCCACAAACGATCAAATAACAATAAAAAGCCGGCCATAAAACCATCATGGAGTTGTTAACTGTCCAATTTACGATGTAGCCTATTGAGTCCTGCTTCTTGACGGGTTCGTCTGGCGTGCCTCAAAAGTCAAGGACATTACCGGTAACTGTGGTTAAAATAAACGTACATGCATGTAAAACAGTGTATGTCGCTGTAAAGTCATAAAATTGTATTAACCGTAGATTATCGAGTTCAACTAAGCTATTTTTCTTGTAATTGGATTCTCAACTTTTAATAAATTAATTATTTGCCTATCGCTAATCAGGCTTGGTAAATATACATTCCACACCTGCGGGTCAGAAACATGCCCGGCAGCCGCGTTTCCTCCTCTCGTTAAGATAAGACACCCAGTGTTGGATAGACCCAAGTCATCGGAAAATTGTCCTTTTATATCGAGATTCGAACCACGATCTTCTGTTTCGTTGTCCAGTTTTCTGCCAACTGCACATTGGTCGGCGCCTGTACAGTATGGTACAATACAGTATACTTTCAACACGGCACTCTATATTGTGAACAAGCAATAGTACTAATTGCCATTCTACTAGAGTGTCTCTTGCCAGTGAGTATTAGTTAATGTGGTTTGGACAGTGACTACGGTTCTGAGTATTTTAGACCTTGTTATCTATTTCTAACCCTCAAGGTTAATTTACTTCACTGATGAAGGAATGCTCAATTTCCACCAATCTGATGTACCAGCTGCTAGAAGGTACGATAACTACAATACTGAGAGGAACTTAACAGGGGCGCATTATTATATTTATTATATTAACCAAGGCGGTGAGGCGGCAGGCAACTTTATACGCCCTCTGAAATTATCGCTAAGATTACATTTTAATGGATTATAACGTAAGTGGAGAAGAGTGTAAAAAAATTATTTTTGGCACCGGAAACGAGTCCCATCTTTTTCAGCGAAATTATGCAGCTTCCTTTATGCTCGTTATGACAGCAGGTGAATGATACCTAGAGATCGCAAGACAAATTCACAACTCGGTCATAGGTTTCGGTCTATACGTCTGTTCTTTTGTGATACTGTATACAAG
This sequence comes from Psococerastis gibbosa, assembly GCA_963971405.1. Classification (NCBI taxonomy): domain Eukaryota; kingdom Metazoa; phylum Arthropoda; class Insecta; order Psocodea; family Psocidae; genus Psococerastis; species Psococerastis gibbosa. The sequence continues at coordinate 29,482,082 of OZ020487.1, forward strand.
TTATCCTATACACCCCATATGAATCAGTGATTTGCAGTTTGCATGGTGCATATGCTGTGTATGCTCTAACAGAAAATCCTGATTCTGGTGACAAATCAGTGTAACCTTTCACCGTATCCTTGAAGAAATCTGACAAAAAGCATAGCCTATTGATTCCATTCACCAAGGCAAGGCAATCTTAAAGCAATGGATTATATCTAGGTATCGTAGGTTTGATCTTGGAGGTAATATAGTCCTAATATGTAATTGTAATAAGCCTTAGGAATATATATGCATATGCACACCATAATATTACACTTTTGTAAAGGAAAGACTGAGATTTTATAAAAGGTCGTGAGACCCACCCTTTCAGTTAGGGTCGGATCCTTAAAAGAAAAACTTACAATAGAATTACCGAATTTGGGTTATCAGCAGCTACACCCCCCCCCCCCCCGCCCCCCCTGCATTCGTCCATGCTTTCAGTAAGGGCGGATTTCATCGACATTCATTGCTTGTAAAGTCTTGACAAAAAACGCTACACAGCACCGCCATGCATTGCCATGATCATAGCAACCTGTACTCCATAGCGAGACTGTTCAAGCAGCCCTAAATGTGTATGATGCACTTGTTCTCATAAGTCGGCATTTGAAATGCCTACCCATAAAAGGTATGAGTAAGGTAACAAAAATGGCTGTATATATACACATGCATAAGCTCTAGGTTAGGTCCGGATCAAATGTATGATTGCAGAGTGCAATTAACTATAGAAGTTAGTGAGTAAGCATAGCCCTACCCTCTGCAATTCCACTCCCTAGAACAGACAATAATAACCAGGTTGCCAACTATAATCCCACACAGAAAGAAGCCTGCTGCTTTTACATACGCAGAAAAAGAAGTCCAAATTCAACATATGCCCCCATGAATTTGGGTAAATTAATGTAGCGGCTACCGAATTGAACGTTAACCACGGGTTTAGGTAATAACCCATGGAACGTGAGTCTGCTCTATGGTATAATTAGCGCTTAGTGATTGGTCTGACGGATCATATACGTGCCCAGAGGCGCATGTTCAGCCCTTAGCGCCTACAACCCCTTAATTCTTGACCGTACAGTATTATCCAGAATCTCTGTCCATTTCTTTGAATTCTTTTGACGAAAGGGCGCCAATGGTTTGCCCAATCGGTCGGTCCCACGGGTTTCAACCCAATAATTTCGATTGTATTGGCATCAAATGATACAGTAGTCCCCTTTTTTGAGACAATTATTGAGGCGGATATTTGGATATTTTCGTTTTCTTGGAGAGATTTTAAAATACCTAAATTAGTGGGGTTTGCCACGCCATCGATATTTTTTCTCACGTAGGCCTGTATGAAACAAGTGAAGGCAAAACTATGGCAAAAGGCATGTGAACATTATCAGTGTCATACACAAGGACATCACCAGCTATAGGGATGGGGAAAGGGGGAGGGAAACAGTTGCGGCCAATTTTAGAATTCTGGCTGGTTTTACTGTTTTAGGCATGCGCACCTAATAGGTTATGACCCTATTAAAGGCTATTTGCACTAAAAAGTAGCGGAACAATCATTAAAAAGAGAAAAAAATATTAAAATAATTAATTAATTCCATATATAATTGTTGAGGGGGGGGGGGGGCAGCTAATTCTCCTTGCCCCATAGCTGGGGACGGCCATTACAGTACTGTAACTATACTTCGTTTCAAGCTATCAATAGGATTTACGGGAGATGTAACTTTAAAAAATAAAATAAAATACTGAATATCTATAAAATTGTACAAGTATCTTCTAATTCTATGCTGAATACATCCATATATTTACTCTCTTTATCATCCTACTAGCTTGGACAAGGGGCATAAAAACACACTATTAAAATAAATTCAAATGTCGTAACTCAACACCGGTACTAACCTACATAGGTGACTAAGGAGGTAAATCGAATACATTGGTTAAATTGTCTGTATGCGATTAACCTTTCAAATTAAAAAAAAAAAAAAAATCCTACGTATGTACTGCAAATTGTCATCCGACCGATTTTGGAGGACTAATGAACTTATCGGCAAAATGTCGTGCCACGGGCTGTTTCTAAAAAAAAATATTAATAAATAATAACACTTAAAGTAATGTAGATTACAGCCTAATTAACAATTCATGACTGAAGACAAAACTCAATTGTGCTACAAACACCACGCAGCAAGCACAATAATTTAGGAATATAGAGTGACGTTGCACTTTGCGTTAAAGAAGGCATCAAGACGTTTTGGATGTTAGCACCGGTACCTCAGTTGAGTGACCAAGGAGCCGGCCGGTGACAGACAGCGCCTGGTGGGGGGCGCTCCCTCGCGGTAATGAGCCCCCACAGCAAGAGAAGAGGAGCCGCTGCGGCCCGGGGTCGGCCCCGGGGCCCCGCGGGGCACAATCCCATCACCGGAGCTACAGAACAATGGGCTGCGCTCATTTGTGCGCCCAGAGTAATTTCATCAATTGTTTCGGTCTGCGGTCACTTGTTCCTTGTTTTGGCATCATTCATAATGCCAGGGATTGTCTTTGCCGGTCTCTGCGTGACTTTGCGCACGCGGCATGTGACTTTGGGTTGTGTTATAGTGACTTTCTGGGTTCCATTTCCAATATACTGTAGCAGCCGTTGAAAGTTTGTCGAAACACAGTGTTTCTAATCGGTGCTCGACTTCCAACAACCTACAGTCCGACCAATCTGAAAACATTGTGCATCCAATATATTGCTATGATCTATGGCCTCTATGACCGTGTACATTACCTGTAACTTGTCAGACTTGCTGGTCTGATGGGATTTGGTAAATGTGTGAGGTGGTTATTCAGTTGCTGCTGAAAGCTGTAGTGTAGTGGATATCAATCTGGACTTTCATAAAGTTTAATTTGAAAAACAATTAATCATTTGAGAAACTGAAGCCAAGTGGTTTGGAACCCACTACATGAGGTCTCCTCATTCGTATCATAGCAAGTTCAAATACGACGGCTTGGCGCTATTTAAGTTCCATAGTTGCACCCATGTCTAAGCATAAATCGTGCGAACAACAGAGATTGTGTTATTTATGACTTTGAGAGCCCACTGACACTCTGAAGAGGGTACTTACAAGGTAGATGAAGTCTTTGATAGCAGTGGCGTCGTTTCACCACTTGCAAGGCAAATGAAAATATTTAGCAGTGGCAGCAGGGTTTCGTGCTCCTATTAATTCGCTACACGCGTTCGCACCACATTTGAAATGGCTGTGATTTCACCTTTCGCTTTTTTGAAATAATCCTTGCAAATTCCTCGCACAAGCCGGTTTGAATAACTTCTAATGATAATGCTGAATTGCCAATGAAAATATGGCCAAATTTAATTTTTAGTATCAATAAAGGTACTTAAAATTCGCTAGTAAATGGATTTAAAAAAATCTGCATTAACTCCTGTCAGTCACATAATGGAGAGTAGCAGTGAATTAACTCGGGCGTACAAGATCACTGAACAAATTAGTGGAGTAAAATTTGACTGCGGCATGCAGTTAAAAAGATATGAAAAATATAATATTAGGCTACGACGGGTTCAAGTATGTTGGGAATGCGCCCGATGATGCCGGGGTAAAAAACATTTAATAACTAGGTGTTCAATATACTTATCTAATAATTTAATTTGTTTCTCCCCCTGGATTTAAAGGGGTCTGAGTAACGTGTCAAAATCCAGTTCTTCCATTTTGGCGACGAAGAAAAAACTTGTCAGAGCTTTGTCACGATTGCTATGATTATTATTATTAATTTATTTTTTCGACATGGCCTACACCACATTTTGATAATGATGTGTAATATACTAGTACGATATGTAGATTATATGCACTGTACAGGTAATCAAGGCCCGATCCAGCGGAACATTTAGGAGGGGGGGGGGGGGTCCCAAGTTGGTTGTATGTAAGTTTAAAGGGTAATTTAAGGCGCGGTTTCCACCGACCTGCAAGTACAAAATACAAATACGGTGACGTGGTAACAGACATTCAAGACTTAGGTGGGGTTTCCACCGACCTCGCATTGCAGAATGCAAATGATATTGACGGAAATTTGAATTTTTCTTTTTATTATATAAAACAATTAAAATGTTTGTACTTAACATATCCCACGAAGCCATTTTTTAATTTTAGTTTGTTTGTTTGTGATTTTACTCTGTGATCATTCATCAATTTTGACTATGGCATAGAGTAAAACAAAAATTTCTGTCAATTTTATTTGCATTCTGCAATGCGAGGTCGGTGGAAACCCCGCCTAAGTCTTGAATGTCTGCTACCACGTCACCGTATTTGTATATTGCACTTGCAGGTCGGTGGAAACCGCGCCTTAGGGAGATTCATCTACCTATTGAGATGGCGACCAATGTTCGACTTTCGGAAAATTTCTTCACAACTTTTCATTTCATGACACCCTGAGCCTAAAACCACCCTCCGTTCAAAAAAATGTTATATGCAGTATATATATGTATGTATGTATATTAATATATGTATATCGATTTTAGGAAACACTCTAACTTAAACCTAACTCTAACTTAACCTAAATATTATATGATTTTGATGAAACTTTGCACAAAAATTGATCATACAAATGTCTTTATCGAGTTCCTTAACCAGCTAGATCCACTATTTAGTTACATGATATCGGTGAAACCTCATATAATTCATATCTCAGTTAATATTGGTCGCAGAGGAATGAATTTAAATCTGTCTGAAAGCCCGTATTATTATCTACGATAATGGTAATCAACGTTTTTTACTACAAATCAACGATAACATGATGGCGTCCAGTCAAAGTGAAAATAATTTCATAAGTAAAAGTTCATTGTCGTCATTGTTTGGAACACAAGAGTGTTTTGTGTGTTGATGTTGTGGTCGGGAAAATTATGCAGTTTTTTTTTTAATATACACATAGCGTAGGGAGCGTAGAGGAAAAGCAGGGTCTGCGGAATCTCCCTACACCTGATCGGCAAGAGCCGAGAGGGATTTTTTTTGTTGAAAAGTTGAGTTTTATACAATTAAATATTTTTTTTTTACTATTTTATGAATTTACTCATTTAGGGGGGTCATGACCTCCGTGACCCCTACGTACGTACGTAATATCATATATGTAATTTGGAGTAAATTGCAATTTGTAAGTTTGCAGCAATTTGTAGTTCTCTATGGAATGTCCCGAACTTCAACCGTACTAATTCAAGCTGTTTTTAAGGTGCCCGAGAAAGTTTGCCAAAGTAGTTTAGATTAGCATTGGCAAAAAAATTTAAGAATGAAAGAATGCAGCACCAAAGTCAATAGACAATCAATCAGTGATCTGAAGTTGGAGATTCTAAATAAGCGCGCGGCGCTTCTGAGTTTCAACAACAACAACAGACTATTCGTAAAAATCATTTTTTTTTCCTGGGACATCAAAACGTGTAAATCTACTGAAATCTCATACCCAAAAATTTCGACCATGACTTTGCTTATGGCTTATTCTAACTTATTTAAATAGGAAAGCAATAATGCCAAAAATAGTGCATTAGTTGACCTCTCGTATTGTTACAATTAATTTAACTTTTTTGCCCGAATATATTCCTACAGGGCAGCCGGCCAACAAACGACCGAATTCTGCCCTCCAACCAAAACATTTGAAAGACTATACCCAAAAAGGGTACAACATAAACGTGGCATTCTACACGACAATATAAAGGCACCGTATAGCTATATAGTTATATATATAGCTATATATATATATATATGTTTATATATATATATAGGTTTTTAACATTGATCATACGATTAAAAAATTCCCACATAAAAAAACCAATGTTATGACAGGTCCTTGACTTTTATATGCATTTCTACATGCAATATGCATGTCTGCACATAGTATATAGTATAGCATTATATAGATACTTTTGCTGTGTTCAGCAAGGGGCGCCATTCTCAAGAAGCCATGTCTCATGCTGACTATAATTTCATTAGATAGAATGAATAAAAATAATAATTTGGAACAAATGATAATACTCATGGTATACTTTCCGATATCTACATAATGTGCACTATTTAGTCTTGTGCGCAATGGTGTGCATAATTATGGTATGCATTTATTGTAAATAAATATCAAAATAATTAACCGTTTGGTGATACGACTGAATATTGTCTGGCTGGGAGAAAATCCCGACAAAAAGGTTGATGGGCACATTAAGTGGGAGGGCGGCTGCGACGGCTACATTACCCTCAGCCTAAAAAACCTTTTTTTGTTTAAAGAACGTTGAAAGGACGCTTGAACCCTATATTTTTCAATTTTTATAAATATAAATTATATGATCCGCTCCAAATTAATTGCCATGTTCTTTACCTTTGTTTTGCACTTACTTTCTTAACAGACTGTGTAGGCCTATATAATATTGTATAGTTATTGTAATATTTTGCGCTGTATTTAAGTCAAAATCCCACAAGGTGTCTGTTGTTAAAAATCCATGGGGATTGCTGGGGAATATTGATTCTGAGAAGGGATAATGAGATGGGATGAGATCGTACATTCGTAACTAAGAAAAAATATTATTTTATTAATTTTATTATTAATAATTAATATTAATTTAATTTATTTTATATTTTGTATTATTATTTTGCAGAAAATCTTTTCATATTTTTTTTCATTCATCTCTGTCCTGGGCCGTTCTCTTGAGTCTCGAGTAGGTTCCCAATCTCATTTCTTATTGCTATGCGTATCCGAGTATGCCTCCATTGTTCGGCATAGGTTCTCTCACGTTTGCTATCGATAAATTTTAAAAGAATGATGTGAAAACAATAATAACACATAAGAGAGTTTCACGTTATATTTAATAATATATTTGTGCGGTAGACAGGCTCGTCAGTCTTCCCAGTTATAAAAGAACTGCGTCTAGATGGAGCTTTTGGTACCAAGCAAATGCCGTATATAATGCTTTTTAAAAAACTACAGGGGGTGCCAGGGCTTTAATCTTTAAATAGGAAACATATTACTGACTACTGTGGGGCATTGTTGTAGTATACAGGCGTATGGGTCAAATTAGAGTAGCCTGGTACGGCTACCTAGAGGCACTGCTGCCAACTTTGCAGTATGGGTATAAGTACGTACGTTTATTGTTGTCGCTTTGTTATTGCGATTGTGCTTGTGTGATTATTTTATATTAATAAATTTTGTCAACTAGAGTTGGTAGGTGCCCCGCACACCATTAGGTTTAAGGGGACCTACAATATATGTTCACATGTCAATAATGTTGAGAATACACGAATTTATTATTAAGCTTATTATTATTATATCCGTATACAAACGTCCAACATTTAATAAAAAAAAATAGATACCTAAATCACACCACAAAAAATTTAAAAATCATTGACTGAATGGTTCTGATTGGATTATACTAGGCAGTAGGTAGTCTATGGTGAAATGCAGTCAAATGTAAAAAATAATCTTAGGGTAAGAATTATATAAGTAAAAAATAAACTTTGAGGTGATTCAGCGAGTCAGCAAGTTTATTATGAGAAAAATTCTTCATAGTCTTGTTTTTCGCCAATTCCACACTGGTCATTTTCTGCATTACAATAGTACTTGCATAATGTGGTGAACAATCATAATATATTATGAGTTACGATGACTATGTTACCACCATAACCCCATACCTGCAATACTATTTTTTTCTGAAGCGCTGGTGCAGTAAAATTAAACAATAAAAACCAATTATACAGCCTTCATAATAAATCTTACTAATATAGCCCTTGTTGTATTAGCCATTAACCATTTGAGCGTTCTTAAACCATTCCATGTAACTTATTCTTGGTACTCTTTTCATTTACTCCTTGCGGTTTGCATCTTTCCTCACGCAATATTAAAATAACGGCTGTCAATAGGTTTTCCCTATCCATAAGCACTGGATTTATCGATGGAAAAATTGCATAGCCTGGAATGGGCAGACCAATAATATAAATTTCTTCTTATTCGTGCAGAGGGGGGGGGGGGTCACCCCGGACCCATTTTCTGAACTCGCCCCGTTCGGACGCTAACCAATAATATAACACTACACGTTAATAATGGTATCGTATGCAATGCAATGAATGCATTTGGGGTTGGAATATCCATAACATCTTTTAAAAAAATTTGGTCGACAGTCTTATGCTCTCTCCTTAGATTCCTCACCCCCCCCCCCCCCCCAACATCCGTTGTCTTTATTAAAATCAACTTTTAAAAGAAATATTGATAGTACAGCTGTAAAAAATGTCATATCCCCTTAGTAGAAATGATCTTCTTCATTTTGATACATATTATGTGGCCGTCGCTAACACCAATTGGTCACAGTTTTCAACTTCTTGCCTTATATCAAAATGTGGGACAACGGATGTTTTCGATACGATCGTAATTCCGTGTGATATTTTTTGTCCCCTATATAAGGTTTTCTTTAAAAGTATCTTAAGGGGAACTACCGTTAGTTTTTCATCTTATTCTTTGATTTTGAAAGAAAATTAAATCCAAGAAGTACTATGCCAACTTTTATGATGGAATTATAACGTAATTATCGTTAATTAATTTCTTAATTAATTTTTACTTTGAGTATTAAAGTAACAATTGCGTATCTTATCCATTACAATGCTTATTAAGAACTACAATACGTATTTGGCTCCATGAATAGTTTCTAAATTTTATACAACGTATTATACTTGTGTGGTATGTGTTCTGTAAAGTCCAGACCAAATGATCTTGTGAATGGTTGAAGATGATTTTACTCTGTACATAAATCTTCTATATTTAATATAATATGTGCATAAAATATAACATAATAGGCCGACCTTCTAATTTCTATATTTCCTTACCCGATGCCAACCCGAAAAAATCCCAATTGGTAATATCAAGAAAGAAAACAAAGAAAGAAAATTGTGTTTATTTTCCATGTGGGCAAATTTTGGGACTTTCGGCCCACTCTTACAACCAACCCATATTATTATTCTTAATATGCATACATATTATTGTTGTTAGTATTATGGTATGCTTTCTAATGAATATATGCCCTTGGACCTTGGTCCGTGGACGAAGGAAAAAAGAAAGAAAGATAATATACCGTACTACAAGTATTGCCAATTGGTAATATACATCTTCCCCTTGAGAAATTACCTACCTAGTATCATAACAAAATATATCAACGCAACAGTTTTCATTCGACTGTGTTGTTTATTGAAAAACCTAATAATACTGAATGAGGAAAAAGTCGCGTGGCTGATGTTAAGCCACTTCACATTAACATGCAATGATAGATAAGATTCCCCTTATGTGTTTATTTAGTCATTGTGTGTTTAGAAGTGAGGTTTTGTATAACTTGAAATAAAACGGAAACGATTATCATTATAGTAAAGCATGAATGCGATGAGTTGCACGTAAATAAATTCTGTTTGCGTGTAAGTGACTGTTGTATTTGGCACCCCACGGATATACATGTACATCAGATTGCTATTAATTAACATTAATCATTATTGTTTATTATTATGCCGCATTACTTGATTTTTTAGCCATTCTATTCCCCCCTATTACACAATCGAATATTGTTTCAATATTTGATCCAATAAATAAAGGTCCAAGAGAAATTCGAAAGTGTAATAACAAAAATCAGATTCAAATTGTAGACTTTAACATCAAAATATTTCTTCGATCGATTAAATATTGGAATATGTAATCAGGGCTATTTAATTATTTACGAAATCTGTTAGGTTATATATTTCTATTTAATTCAATATGTTGGTTATTAAGATTTCGTATATTGAAGTAGTACAGAGGAATATTTCACTTCATACATGCTACAATGTAGTAGGAAGGAATTTATTTAGTGTTGGTAGTAAACTGACAAGGTATAAATATAGAAATTTAAATCGAATGATCAAATTGGAAAAATGATGACATCAAAAATTAAAAATACCTTGTAAGCCTAATGTGATTTATTTATTTGGAAATTATGTATGAAATAGTCATGGCCGTGCCCAAGGGGGTGCCCAACATTTATTTATTAATATTTAAAAAGAATTGAATGGGCCCCTTATCTGCTATAAGTATTTTAAACTTAATTTACCAACTTAATGTCCCAATCATGATAAAATGCAAATAACACATTATAGTTACTTCTTAGTTAGATTTAATTGTAACCTTTTGGGTAATAATTTGCACAAGGCAAGAAAATAAGATTACTTGCCATGAAAATGTGTTCATGTCTCGCAAAATTTTGCAATAAGTTGGTCAGTTCAGTTTTTGCATTGCCTGGCATAAAATCTAGCCTTGCTTTATGGAAGGACTGTTGGCATTAAAAATCACAAATAAATTTGGAAGAAAGAGACTCTATTAAACCACCATCCATATACATTATTAAAACCATCAAAATTGTTGTATTTGAAAGAAAATTTATTTATTAGTATTTGAGGCCTATCTTCTTCTTGGGGGGGGGGGGGGATTAGGTAGGGAAATTGGGGGAAATTTGTAGCTTCTTGTGCGAAATACAACTTGTGGATTGCTGTGTCACTTTCACAGCAATTTAATAAAATGAAATAATGCCAGTATTCCGTAGGCAGCCTATTTATTTTTTTGGCGTTTGGAATTTATTTGTAAAATACGGACTGTATAGTCTACGTCATGATTTTAAATTGCAAAATTTAATTGTAGGCCTAATAGTATATTCTTATGAGCTACTATTATAGACTAATGCATCATGTTTTAATTGTTTAGATAGGTACTCGTAGCACGTACAGTTCCAGTACTACCAGTACATTACATACATGATTCGCGAAACTATAGGCTATCCATCCGTATTCTCTAAACGTCATCTCTAAATATACAGTAAGTGGGTCTATTTTTAAATTCTATTAATGACTTACACAAGACCTCATGAAACTAAAACCCATAGATACAGTAAACTATATACATGCATTCGCCTATTGTTCTAAATACAAATGACGTCCCTACAAACCCAATTACCACTGTAACACCCATAAACTAATAATAAATTACTTGCCGCTTCACAGTAAAAGTATAACTACATCCTCTCCAGGCACTATGAGTAAGCATGCAGTAATAACTAGCAAAGATTATGCATAACTTTAAGAGAAGAAACTAACAAATAGCCTACGAGAAGTAAGGGAAATACGAATTACCATTAATCAATTTGAAGAACAAACTTACGAAGTGGTATAAGTTTCTCAGAGTCACTTAAAAATAAGTCATCGCGTTTCCCGATAGCCCCAAAACACAAAAAAAAAAATCACTTGGAAAATCCCCCAAAGATTAATATCGAAAAACGCCGGCAGATGAGCGATATAAATCGAAGATAGGGCTCCAAGTCACAACTGAGCCGACGGATATATGACTAAAGGCAAAGTACCTGAGACGTACCTTCCAGAATTGGAACCTGGGCGGCAGTTCGATCTACCTACTGCCGTAAGCTAAGTATGAGAGAAACAGGTTTGCAAATCTAGTACTATTCTTATGATTCCCCCACTAGTTACATAATGGGTGTTGTCAGAACAGAGCAAGTCCAGGATAAACGATTTGGTTAAGGGGCATTTTTGGGGGGATTAGTTTAAATATGGCTGATGGGGACAACAAAAGGGTTTTGTTATTTTATTATATTACTTTGCGTCTTCTGCTGAGCTAATTCAGTCAAGCGTATGTCTCGTAAACTTTCTGGTAGGTAATAACAGTGCATTGCCTTAGGATTTTTTTGCGCTGTCTTCACAAGCTGTGTAATAATTGCATATTATCAATTCTTTACCAGGGACCATTTCGCTATGGGGGTCGCTTCTGGTTCACTGTGCGTATACTATTATTGGATAACTTGTACAAATAAATACATTGTTTTATATGAGTACTTTACCCTCATCAGACGACAATACATTATTATATGTACTAGGCTTGCACGATATACCACATCTTAACTCCCGTCTCGTTGTTTGAAAACGGTTTGAAATAAACAAAAAATAACAAAAACTTTTTACAGTTTTACAAAAACTTGTTATAACAACCCGAATTAGTAAAACCCAAATAATCGTTAAGAAATTAACTTTGTCTATAAGAAACCCACTGATTTGAGACTTGCTCAACTTGAGGATAAGATGCAAATGTGCATTAGGTCTAATAAGTTTTTGTTATTTTTTGTTTATTAAAATAATGAAATGCCACGAAGTCACGAGTAATCTAATTATTTACGGTTTGAAATAATAACTGAACCACAATGCAAAGTGCAGAAGTCAATTTTATTATTTAAAGGGGAGGAACCGTCAGGCAATGGCAAGCCTATACTGGCTTCTATTGTATTTATTATTTAGATAAGTGAAAGTAAATGAACGGACAGACCAATACTTTACAACTGGGTAATAATGGCAGTAAAGTATGAATTATCCATAATTCTTCTTCTTCTTCCGGCTCTACAGCCCTTGGTGGGCTTTGGCCTGCTCGACAACACTCCTCCATTCTTCTCGGTTTTGCACAACGCTCCACCATCTGGAGACTCCCAACTCGCGAAGGTCATTCTCTAACTCGTCCTTCCAGCGGTTTCTTGGCCGTCCTGGCAGTCGTCTTCCCGTCATGCTTGCTTTGTACATTTTTCGTGGCATGCGTTCTTCAGACATCCTTACAACGTGTCCCAGCCACCTTAATCGTTGTGCTTTAATGAACCTTACTATGTCTTCTCCGTTGAGAGCGGCGTCGATTTCATTTTCAATTATCCATAATTCATTTCAAGAACTATTTTTTTTACAAAACAAAATCTTTGGGAAAGCAACCTGTTACCTGTTCGGTTATTTTGTTACTCTATTTAACACCTAGAATATACCTGAGATTATAGAAAGCATCGATGGAATGGTTCCACAGAAAAATTAGTTTTTAGTCATTTTTCATTAAAATTGAGCCTTTTTATTTTTTTAGCCGCAGAACCAAACGATCAAGGTGCAAGCGACCTTATTGGGTTTAGTTAACATTAATAACGACGGCACTAAGGGGGAAGAAGAAGAAAAAGAAGATGAAAAAGAATAACGACTACAATATACTTACAGTATGTGCATTTAAAAGAAATCGTTGGAGGTGTTTCTGAGAAAATGTTTTTTAGCCGTTTTTTGGAGGGCAAAACCCCCCAAAATTGTTCAAGAACATTAGCCGTCGTCAGGTTGGGTCAATGGCTCCCTCGGTGCCTGCGTGAGTGTGGTTTGGACCTGCCAAATGTTGTATTAACAATACATGTTGTATTTCATTTGTGAAAAATATAAGCGTGTACTATACATTTTTTGTAGTATACATTTTGTTATGTTGATTCTACATAAGCTAGGCATAAAAATACAAAAAATAAACTTATTTTTGACCCCAATATTTTCAATTTTTTTCTCCGAGAAGAGTGGCCCACGGCCCAGCCCAGACTGTCTCCGTTGTTGAGACAATGAAGCCAACTAAAATTTTTTTGGTGTAAGTAGAAGCCCTATGAAGTGCTTTTATGAGGTAGGAGGGTCAAATCACCCTGTAAACGTAGCCTGCTGGTCAGGTCTCAAAATAATATTCTAGTGTGAGAGTGTGTACATCATGTGTGTGGTGTGGAGAGAGGGGGGTGATTGCTCCCATATTTCTATGCTCATAATTAGACACATCAATTTATTTATTGTAGCATCCTATAGACACATTATGCTAGGGTAGGTACCTACTATTTTTCCCTTAAAAGCAAAAAATGCATTCTCGTAGATGCACTGTATATTAAAAAATTCCCTTAAACCAAATGTCCACCCTTTCCTCGTAATCTAGTGTCCAATCTTTTAACTGACACCTGCTCAAAAATACCGATTGCTGCACCGCTGCACTGATGCTTCTATAATTGTCCATCCCCTTTAGCCTAAAGTCAAAGGCGTAAGTACAAGAAATACTTGACTAAAAAAATAAATTTGTTAAGGGTCGACTCGTAAATCTAAGACATGGCCGTAGGGGTGACGCGCTCCGCGCTCGTATAGTGGGTTGATACCGACGATGATACCGTATGCCAGGCGGCGCGCGCATTTCTAATATACTGCTATGTAATTGGGGATGTGATACTTCTACCCTTAGAACTTAGTGAAAGACTGTTTTTTAATCCAGTAGTAGCTAAATGGAGGGTAGCTCAACATTATACAAGTATGATAAACAGAAGGAAAGCTACCTGAAAGGCCGAAGTTGCGGCCTCAGAGCTTTCGCTGATTACCATAGCCGGATCTGTCTTAGCCTGTGTTATGGACCGTTAAAGGAAGCTCGCCATAAAAATTTCCCTCACCAGTACCAAAATATTCCAGTTTTAATTTTTATTTCATTAGATCCGCAAGATTTTGAAGATATATAGTCTCCTAGGTCGTACCGAGGAATTTTGAGAGAGGGGGAGGTTTATTCAATAGTGTGAAATGAACATTTCTAAATCCTGCCTAAGCCTGCCCCCGGGGAAAATTTTAAAAAAAAAACTCCCGAAACTCAAAATATTTAAAATCCTAGGTATGTAATTGCATTGAATATACATATTCAAAATACAGTATATATTCAATAGTAATAGTCTTCTACATGTTGGTTAAATTTTAAATGATTAAATTTTTTATTAACTTGCGTACGGTACTAAATAAATAAAAAACCAAATCTGACAGATGTTGTGGTGATGCAATTTCTGCGGTCATCATCTTAGGAGGATATAAAACATAGATATGGGCAACCCCTGATGGATCACAAAAATTGGCCGATTTTTATCTTTATTTAGTTATTAAAGATTTAGCCTATTCGTAGAGCCACAGATGACTATTTCATACATAATTTCATAGGTTATTTTTAATTTTTGGTGCTAACATTTTCCCATGACTGTTATATTAAGTCCTCAATTATTTTTAAGGTATACCTAAGTAATTACAACACCAAAATTAAAAATACCTTTCTTATGATCTGATGTATGAGATAGATATAATAAATTTCATAGCTACTAGTTTTATAAAAAAAATTAAAATAGGATAAACTTACTTGTATATTGACTCGTATCCGAACTTGGTGAAGTCATGCATACGCCTATTACATTGTGTCAGTGGTAAGCTAGTCTCAGCTTGTCCATTATTGCTTGTAGCCGGTATAGTTTGACATCGAGAATGTGCACCAGTTTGCCAAAAAAACAAACAAATCATAAAAAACACTGTAAATAAACTTTCCATATACAATACTATGTATAAATAGGAAAGCAATAAAGTCCATAGATGGGGTCGTTTGCATTGTGTATATAGTATGGACCACCAGCAGGCCCATACCCAAGAGGTGGTGGGCCAAGGGGGCCATGGCCATGCCCCCCTAAATTTGATAAAAAATAATAAATAATGTAAGAGTTTTAGCTAAAACTTTAGCTAAAACTAATAAAATCACTACGGATATACCTATCATTTATAAAAAAATTGTTCTTAGCCCCCCCCCCCCCAAAATTAAATCCTGGGTACGGGCCTGGCCACCAGTGGCGTAACAAATTTTGAATTTTGGGGTGCCCTTACGCAAGGCAGAGCAGTCCCCCCCTCACCCCCTACATTTTTTTGCAATTACACCTGGCCTATTACAGGAAAATAAATATAAAATTTGCATGTCTCAATATTGTTTTATTATACTTTATCACAATCATTTAGTATACATAATATACATTTTTTCAAAACATTCAAAACACCCTAGATAATTACTTACCTTTCTGGTACGATATTAGTTTTTGTTTTTTAAACTTTCATTTTCTTATCTTAAATTAGTTTTTTTTAATGTTTAAATATTTTTTCAGAGAATCCCAAAAATTTTTTTTTCCTTTCTGCCGGGGGCCCCCTTTGGGCCTCTGGCAGGGGGCCCTTATGCCTTGCATAATTTGCTACCCTTCTCATCGCCGTGCCCAGGGGGGTGGTCCATGGATCCCCCCCCCCCCCGAAATAAATTTTTGTATGTAAACCTGTATGGTTTGAAGAATTTATCCATTAAGTGATTAATAAATTACGTTAAAAAAAATTTGGACCCCCCCCCTGAAATCAAAACCTGGCACGGCCTTGACCCTTCTGTTACACCACTGTGGGCCACTAGAAGTAGGCGTAGGCCCATAAAAATCCTTTTAGGACATTATTATTATCAGGACATGTAGAGTAGTGGTACGGACTCTGACTTTCACCGAAAGGTTGTTGGTTCGAGTCCTACACTTCCTACATTTTCTGGCCATGCTTCGGAGGGCATGTAAACCAGGCGGTCCCGGGCCTTCCTAGTTGAGTGTAAGAGAGGGCTTTATAGCCCTAACTCCGCTAGGTTGGCTTAGTAATAGAACAAAAAAAGTCCTTATTTATTTATTTTATTATTATTATTTGTATTATTACGTATTAAATGTTTTTATTCAATATATTGCACCTTGTCCGGGGTAACAAAACAAAACAAACTCAAAAAGTGAAGTGAAGTGTAGCCTATATTGAAATACTGAAATATTGCCTTATCCAAAATGGACTTTTTTAGGCCACGAATATAAGGTGCTCTATAGTCGTATACGCTCGTTTATATATAGTGGCAGGGTCTTAAAGAAATAACCGAATTAATAAGACAATAGAGCAAGCCGCCAGGCTGTCTAAAGTAGAAAATTATGAAATAAATATGCGGGGAAGTCATTATAAAGTTGAGAAGAATGATACGATGCATTGGGACATTGGGTTAATTGAGGAGGCAACAAAAAACTAAAAATTTCACTCTAAATAAGAAGGCTTTTCGCCTGTAGCTACTGACCTCTCGAACGGGCCATACGGATCATTTTATCCTAATTTACGAAATGAAACCTTTTCGCTTTTTGGTCCCACGCCGCCTGAATATGCCATCCTTCAGGCGTTCGTATAAACGAGGTCGATCTTTGAATTAGGTCAATCGTACTCATGTTGAGGCCTACAGCAGTTTATAATGCAGTTTTATATTGTACAGTAGCATTATATGGGACTGCGTGATTTAAGCAATCTATTTGTATTTTAGTTCCCACACACTGCAGCCTTTGGTCATTTTCTTGATTTACTACTATAGATACTGTACTTGGCTCATCATCATTAGCTCGCACAACATTTTATTTTGATTTCGTTTCCCTTGAGTGACAACTGGAGGTGTAAAAAATTCCATTTCGGCTTTGGCTGATCAGGTGTAGGGAGATTCCTGACCCCGCTTTTCCTCTATGCTACTATGAGTCTATGTACATACTATATGTATTTAATATAAAAAATACTTCATTCTTTTCCCGACCACAACATCGACACACAAAACACTCTTGTGTTCCAAATTTCGAATCACAATGACGACTATGAACTTTTAATTAAGGCTGAGTGTTCAAAATGTTTTGTAAACAAGAAATTTTGCTGATTTTTTAACGAAAATAATTTATTGCTCATTCCACAGATACAAAGATAACAAAGTGAACAGATAAAATTGGATAAAGAGCCTTAAAACCCATTTTGTAGCACAATTGTAAATCTGCAAGGGAAATACGCAGCTATCACAGAAATCTCGTATTTTTTAAGATTTTTTAATCTGTTCCCTTTTATATCTTTGTGGCTGTGGAACGAGCAATTAATTATTTTTGTCCAAAAAGTACGATAATTTCTTGTTTACAAATATTTTGAACACTCAGGCTTAAGTATCACATTATTTTCACTTTGATTGGACGCCATCTTGGAACTGAATAGTGATGGATCTAGCTGGTTAACGAACTCGATCATGACATTTGTATGATCAATTTTTCTACCAAGTTTAATCAAAATCGGATAATATCTACGGAAGTTAGAGTGTTTCCTAAAATCGATAAATAAATAAATAAGGACTTTTTCTGTTCTATTACTAAGCCTTCCTAGTTGAGTGTAAGCCCTCACTTACACTCAACTAGGAAGGCCCGGGACCGCCTGTTTTACATGCCCTCCGAAGCATGGCCAGAAAATGTAGGAAGTGTAGGACTCGAACCAACAACCTTTTGAGTGAATGTTAGAGTCCGTACCACTACTCTACATGTCCTGACATACATATATACCGTACATACATATACTGTATATGTATACATATAGAACATTTTTGAACGGAGGGTGGTTTATTTATGCTCAGGGGGTCATGAAATGAAAAGTTGCGAAGAAAAATTCCGGAAGTCGAACATTGGGCACCGTCTCAATAGGTAGATGAATTGCCCTAAAATTAAATTTTACAGGAAGTATGAATCGTAGCTAGCTATAACAAATAACTCAATGCTTAGAAAAAAATATTTCTCCACATTTTAATGTACATTATGTGGCCTTGTCTGTCACAAATTGGCTTAATTTAAGGAACTTGATTTGTTCAGAATCAAGGACACTGAGATGGCAGTTCAAAGGAATTCCAAAACTTATACCAATTGATGAATTTCATATAGTGGACCTGTGGAGAGGGGCGGGTCCAGGACAGATTTTCGGAGGGGCCAAGCCAAGGGGAAAAGTAGATGGAACCTACCAGGATAAATGAATTTCTAGCGATTGTGCAATTGGTGTTTTTGTGTTTTTGTTATAGCGTAACGAGGCACATTGAGTTACAGTGCATAACTTGAAAAGCCCATGCGCTTGATGCAGATAGGTAGCGATGGGGGGCCGGGGGTCTCCCCCGGGGGAAAAATTTGAAAATATAAATTCAAAATAGTGGGGTTTTAGGATTTTTACAACAGTTAAATTTATAATTTAAACATGGAAGTCATATTCATGTTACCATACTAAGGTGATTGTTTAGAATGTCCTATTTTTATATAGTGTACGCTAATTGTGTTCTCGGGGGGGGGGGGGCATGGAGCCCTCTGGACCCGCCACTGCCTGTGGTGAAAAAATGTACTAAGCAACGAGATATTTTTTTTAGCTCTACGGTTATTTCTTGTGAAATTGGATTGTATTAAAAATAGACTGTCTCCGATTGTCCCTGTATTGTATTAAGACAGATAGATGGAAAATCTGTGCATTTATAAAGAAATAAAAAAATAGGTCTAATGTGAATGACAAAGCTGTGCCCCCTCAAGCTGAAGCGTGTGAGGGTGGCACGCCATTGTACTTTCCTGGTGCGTTTCTATTTAAGGGACTGCCGTTGGGTCTAATAATATGTGGATACAAGAAAATGCTTAAAATCCTATTTTTTGCACCTGCTGGCCTACTACGTCGTTTGTATTAATCTTGTATTTTGTATTAGTAATTTTTTGATGGACTTTTCATGGTCCCTTGTCCAATGCCAACGACCCCATGAATTTCGGGCATTGTATTGTTTCCGTATGAATTTTTGGTCATTGGCAAACGGGTAAACGTTCTCAATGTCAACCTACACCAGCTACAAGCGATAATGGACAAGCTGAGACAAGCTTACCATTGACTCAAATGAAACAATTCTATTAACCTTAATATGGGATTCAAAATGTAAACAAGATAATTTTAGAATGCAAATTACTACTAAAAATGGTTTTGTTTACGTTTTTAACCCCGAGATTAAATTAATATTAAACGGCACAGTATACTATACAATTTTTCCCCGTGGGAGACCACAGAATATTAGCCCCCTTCCGATAGATGCTATTGTTCGTAATTAATCAACAGCTAGGAGGAAAGGAGCCAATCTGTCTTTGACCCCGGACCCTCTTTGCTCCCCCTGCTAGCCGAAATCCTTTATCCGCCCCTGAAAGCAGTGGCAAACATATAATTTATTATTTACAGTACTATAGGTAATAATCATTCGGTAGGGCCCGGGAATCATGTATACCCTGGAACCCGTAACGACTATCAACGGCCCTAAGAAGGCCTTTACCTATTCCTACCTACAATATTAACAAACAATTAATAGGCTAAAATATTGTACCTTTAAATATCCATCTCTGCTTATCCCATAGTGAGGTTTATTACATAGGCTGTACAATCAGCATTCTTTGCAATACACAGTAAGTTGTCTATTTTACCATTTGTACCATCCTTAATTTCGAATCTGCGAGAAAGCATTGTCAATATTGAATTCCTTTAATTTTATTCTCCATCTTGAAATCACATTTAACCAGCCAATGATCAGTTTTTTGCTGGCTGAAAACCTATAGGCAAGGCTCTTCCACCCATCCATTACAATTATTGAGAGCCTAGTTTGCGTGTTTCGTTGAAGAGCCGCGGGTGATGAGGTGCAGCATTTCGCTTGACAGTACCTTCTTATCTCAGGGGTAAGTACAGAAAACTTGATGCAAATCAGTCAAATGGTCTGAATTAGATGAAACTGGTAGACAAGTACGGGTTAACCTTGCATGTTAGGCTATTACCATCCTATGAATCCTATCTTGTTGCAACTGATTTCATTATATTGTATAACTTAGGGTGGATTCATTAATTTCAAGTCAAGTCAAAGTCAAGTATTGTTAAGATGATAATTTTCACCACTGCTCTACTAGAGTATCATTGTATTATTATTATTATTATTGTATTATTTTGATCAATGTTAATTCCAGTTATTTATATTACACGTTAGACAAACAGACGGAGATCTAGTATCCAGTGGCGGATCCACAGGGGGGCTCAAGGGGGGCATGACCCCCCTAAATGAGTAAATTCATAAGATACCTGGTAAAAAAAAAATTGCATAAAACTCCCCCCTAAATTTTCCACTGGATCCGCCCTTGCTAGTATCAAGCCATTTCATTTCGGGGGGGGGGGGGCTGGGTTTGAACCCCATGAACCCCTCATGGCTACGGCCTTGGGTCTAGGGTTAAAGTCGTCAATGTAACCAATGACTAATTTTTCAGAAACCGCAAAACTTTGTGACATCTTTATTTCATCAGAAATATTTATAACTTTTATCTACTTTTTAAAATAGTAAATAAGGCTTTCTTTCCGCCCCATACTTTTAATGCCCGTCAATTAATTACTGAGAAAATGAAAAAAGAATTATGCACATTGGCGATTATGGTTCGGAAATTGGGTTACATTGATATCAACTTCGCTGCTTTCCAGTCGTATAAAAGGGGCAGCATGATACGAAAAAGCCTGTAAATACAGCATAAATAATATTATAATATACTGTATTAAACTAAACTGACAGTACAGTTGGCTCCTCGTCTCGAGGGCCGCAGAATGGGTCTCTTGAAAAAAATCTCCAAAAGTAGCGTTTTCGCGACTGTGATAATAAACGACTAGAGTTAATAGATGCATGCTGCAAGGCAGTGGAATTGGTAGACTTGTAACTGTTGAATACAGTTTGCTAAGGCTTAAACTCCCTAGTTGAGACTTCATGACTTCAAGAAAAATGAAATTAAGAACTGAAGAGGCTTGAAGCGTTTCAAATGTGGTTTTACAGAATGATGCTTCGGATGTGACGAAGAAGAAGAAAGACAAAGGCTGCCTCATATAAAAAGTAGGAGAGCAAAATGGGTTGGGCATTTGACACGAAAATCTCGTACACACTATCATTAATGGGACAGTGGAAGGAACCAATCGAAGAGGACGGCCGAAGAAAGAAATTCATGGATCAACTGAAGAAGGACGCAGGAGCTCGAACGTACCAAGAGCTGAAGAGGAAGGTGCAGGACCTAGAGAGCTGGAAGGGATTTGCTGCCAACTAATCTTTGAGATTATTGTAACCTCAGAAGGGAAAGTAAGATGTACACGAAAATCTGGTACCCATGCACCATCATTGATGCGACAGTGGAAGGAACCAATAGAATGGGTCGCCCGAATTGAAAGAAGTTCATGGATCAACTGATGGAGGACGCGGGAGCTCGAACGTACCAAGAGCTGAAGAGGAAGACGCAGGTCCGAGAGGGCTGGAGGATGATATGAACGGAGTTGCTGCCAACTAATCGTTGAATTGTGACCTCAGAAGGGAAAGTAAGATGTACATTAAGTGGTGTAAGTTTGCTGAAAGCATCGCAAGACGCAAGACTGAATAATTATACCGTACTGAATACTGATACCGTACTTTATTGCGGTTCAAACAAAATTATTTTCTCAAGCAGGCCGATATTGCGATATATAGTTGAAATAGCTCAAAGGAGTTTGATCTTTGACCTAAAGTTGACTATAAAATTACAAGCTATATGCATGTGAGTAATTATTGTTTCAATATGACAGTACAGGCAAGATGAGATTACACTCCCGCTCCGTTGTACGGTCATGAACAACATTTCCTTGCTTTGATACAGGCTATTTGTACTGTGATTTATTACTTTATTGTACATTGTTTTACCATCAACTTTTATTGGACCATTTTCGCTATTTTGAGGTCACCTTATTTATACTGGGAAATTCAAAAGAACACACAGTGGCGGACACAGCTTTTTATTTTCGGGGAGAGGCATCCCTCAAAATGCCATCTCAGGCATAAAGTGAGAATGAAAATAACACGGTATTTGATTTAAGTAACTGATTTAGTTTTCCCGAAGAATACTGGTTGGTACTTACAGAACGAAACGAAACTATTTAAAGTTGTATTACAATATACAATAACACTTTTCAAATTTCATGTACAAAATTAAGTTGTCATTTAAAATTGGGGGGGGGGGGTCAGTCCGCCACTGAGAACAGTAGGTCTGCATATAAAGCAAGAGGGAAAACCATACTGACTTAAATTTTTGTCCCACAACAGTGTTTCGTGGAGAATTTTAAGAGGTAGCCTATTTCTAGTTGAACAAATTCAAATGTCACTCTCAATAATTAACTCATAATAATATATCCTATCCAGCAGCGCCGTAGTGAGGCCGGATCATTTGGGCCAATGGCCCGCTGCCCATCACAAACGAGATTATAGCCCGCTAAGCGTTTCAATAAAAAAAACAATTCATGCTTCATAAATGGCGTTCATAAAATTTAAATTTAAAAAACACGTGTATTTTACACCTACACTTTCTGAATTTTCAATTCTCTCCGGAAGGCGAGCTTCCGGCTTCCGCACTTTTTCTGTCGTTGTGACAGCAAATCATCGAACTAAAATCTTGTTTAGTCAAAAGGTCCACAGCACAATGTGTTCCCAAATAAAGACAATATTTATGGACGCAATCCCCATGATCCCGGCGCGAAATGCTCCCACCAGCAGGGGGACCACCCCCGAGATTCCAAACTCCTTCCAAATTGGGAGATAACCCCTGAAACCCCCCCTCCCCCCAAGTTATGCTGTCGTAGGTTGGGAGGGGGACAATCTACTCTTCGGCCCTAGGCCCATTGATTCACTCAACGGTGCTGCTTGGCAGTATGCCTCCTGTACTATTAGCTCTCATATCGTATTAATAAGTATGTCGCTGTCAAAAATAATTACCTTGGGATGAGTTTATTTGTCTTATCTTTCTGGTCAATCCTCCCTTACAAACGGCTGCGGTGCTCGCATAGTTTGTAGCTTGGTCGTACTGGCGCGAGTTTCCACACAGCATGCCACCGGAGACCTGTCGTAATGCAACACAGGTGTTACATCCTTGATATACCTACTATAATTGTTTTATGAGATTAATATTGTATTTCTTCTTCTTCTTCTTCTTCTTCTTCAAGTTTCTGGTTGGCAGCAACATTTGGCATCGATGCCTCCACTCCCCCTCGATCCTGGCACGCCCTCTTCATGCTGTTTAATATTGCATTTAAAAATAATAATAATATTATTAATAATAATAATAATAATAATAATCACACTTGAAGTACAGATTATTCCCAATGTTACCACAGGGATCGCCAATTACTCAATAAAGAGCAATATTGCCCAAAGATTAAAATACATCATCTACATTCACTTACAGTATACATCATAAACATATTTATTACGTGCTATAAGCGCATTATTTTAGTACATGTACTATTTTTACAGAAAGGGCCCCTTTTTAAAGATGCCTTTAACATTAGCCTCTGAGGGACTAGACGACTTATGTATATAATTATTGATGGCAATTAATTACGAAAATATTTATTATTATGTACCTATTCAAACTATGGTAATTCTATGCACAAAAAAAATTGTGCAACGTTAATACAGCCGTTTTGAATTGTGTGTCCTACAGGCCTATACTTCCAGTGGGCTGGTCCTAAACTCCTAACCGAAGAAGTTCACTCAAGAGAAGCATGCTACTGGATCAGCCTGTGATTTTTGTGGGCGGACTATACCAAGTACTAGCTCCCCATTGGTTGCCACTCTACCGACACTTGTTATTAATTTTTATTCATTTTCTTTTTTCACGTTTATTTCATGAGAAGATTACGGTCTTTTTCGAGCAGGTGATACTTATAGTTCCATAGTTGGTACCGGCTATGTTGCACGAAGGGTATTGAATGCCTCTGGACATTTCTTGTCTTTTTCTTCATCTTATTTTCAGATTTCTGAGTACCTAGACATGAGAGAAGACTTTCTGAATAACTTTAATTCATTAGGCTGCGCGGGATAGAAGCTCACTACCAAGGCCGCGCCCATGTTTTGATTTCGGGGGGAGGGGGGTCCAATTTTTTTTAACGCAATTTATTAATGAATTAATGGATAAATTCTTCAAATCATACAGGTTTACATACAAAATTTATTGCGGGGGGGGGGGGGTGTCCGGAACACATGGACTACCCCCTGGGCACGGCCATGCTCGGTACTATAGCTCGCTATGTTCATTTAGCTGCTTTAATAGAAGTTTTAAATCATTTATCACAGTTGTTTCATACTGCATATTTTTATTAAAAAAATTATATAAATCTTTGAGTTAAGTCATATATATTGTATTAGGCTATTACCATAACCATGACAACAGATTTCCTTACTGTACGGCTACAGCCTAATCTTCTTTGTTCTTCTTCTTCTGGTTCTACAGCCCTTGTTGGCTGCCTGCTCAACAACACTCCTCCAATCATATCGGTTTTGTACGACGCTCCGCACCATTTCCGGACTCCCAACTCACGGAGGTCGGTTTCTATAGCTATAGCCTCAAACAATATAAATTATATATATATAATATATATATATATATAAATCATATATATACTGTATATAATATATATATACGAAAGAACCAGTACGAGTACAAACGCTCACCTATTCTATTTATCAATTAATATATAGATACTGAGACAGATAATATGAGTAGTTCTAAGGTAAATAACTGCCCCAGGGTTAAATTTCCGTTGCCTTGAATTTCCCTATTCCAAAGCACAGAATTGACCGAAGGGATAATTGCGCTTAGTCAAGAATGGGCACATTAATATATAACACAGTATTAATGATGGCAGGGTATGCAACGTTTTGTTGCATGAATTATCCATAATTTCTTCAAAAAATAATTATTAATTTAAAATCGAAACTTTGCTTGGTAATGCAACGGATTCGGTTTTGTTACTATATTTAACACCTAAAACATACATGAAGTTAGAAAGCTTCGATAGAAAGGTTCCGCCAGAAAAATTGTTTTTTTGTCATTTATCATCAAATTGAGTTTTTTTATGTTTTGCCCCAAACTATCAAGGGACAAGTAACCTATTGGAATATGTTTATAGCGATTACAATACATGTCAATTAAAAAAAACAATGTTATTAGTTTTTTTTAGTTTTCGGAGAGTAAACCCCAAACATTGAGTTAGCCCAAAATATAAAAAAGGATTCCAAGACATGATATTTGCGAACCTACATGCCTATAATTACATCACAATCCACAAAGTAGCTTGCCCACGAATTGGCGAACAGACAGGCAGACATTTATTAAAAAGCGCTTTTTGGGGACCTTAAAATGTGTAAAACCACTGAAATCTCGAAATTTTGGCCATCACATTATCACATAGCTTTCCTTATAATGTATATAAATAGGAAAGCAAAATTGGAAATCCAGGGTACAGCCCCGTATAGACAATTATGAGTAAAAATTTGAAAACAGAAAGTTATCTTAAATACTATTTTCAACAGCTATGAAAATACTGAGGCTATAAGACCAAGGTGATGATAATCTTTGACAGCTGTCTATAAATCAAAATCCGACCCCCTCCCCCTATTATGTCTCTCTTTTAATTTCGTCTCAGTTACTCAGTAATGGTCTTAACCAATTTTATCCCTAGTTCCCATAATTATCCTAATAATATCAAAAACCGTTTTCGGATTCTCACCTGTTTCTTGCATTTATCCTCATAAATCTTATAGTAAATGAAGAAAAAAGAAACATGAAGCATTGTACGAACATGAGCAATAAATCAGAAACCTAAAAGTTGCCCAGGTATAACTAAAAATTACCATTGAGCTCCAGCCTTGTTTAAGATTTTTCGGGGTTCAATAATTTAGGGGCCTAACCTGAGTCCTGAAGTATATGAAAATGTAAGTAGCTCGGGGGTATACAATATGCTGCGAGATCCACTTGTCACGGGCTTGACTTTTGAGTAATTAGACGTAAACTGCTGAATCTCTGATTCATTTTTTTTTTCATTAACCCTGGGAATAGTTTATAGCCACGTTTGTAGCAATGCCTGGCCCGACCATAGCCTAAGGCTTCCTTAAATTATACCAAGTACGGTAATGCGGCTTCTCCAGTACTGTAGTTTCATCCCGCCCGCACACACCTAGAAGGTAGCGGCAGACATTGTACCTATAGACTGTCTTGGTTGCGTCCATAAAACCAGGTTTTTTTCCTCTGCGTCGAAACCGGTCGGGGTTGGTAGCCCTTACTGTATATGTAGCCTTTGGTTTATTGTAACCCAGTGCGCCTACTTTTGTAACTTGAGGTTTCACATGGTGTGCCTCTGGTTGTAACTTTCCTTAGTTCAGGTGGCTGTGTCAGCCCCTGGACGAAGTCCTGTTATTGCTTCGCTATAGTCCGGGTGTCATTCGTCCCCGTAGCGTAGCTACTCAACAATTGTCTCACAATACATACCAACTCCTATCAGACTTTCAAGTGTATTGCATATTTTCACCCTTTATCACGTTATTGAGATCATTGAGTAGCAGCAGGATACACAGTATTCAAATAAATCACTCAGACAAGTCGTTGCAAGTCAGATTCCAAAAAGAAGCTATCCCAGACTGAACCAAGGTTAAACATACTTGACATAATTTCTCCGTTGAATCAGAAAACATGGTAGCAATAGGCCATATAAATATTGTGATATACGAATAGCTATACATTTGTACATATTGTACTTGTTTCGAAACTAGAATTGTAAACCTATACCGAAATTGAACAGTATGAACACTAGGGCAATTATTTACCATGGAACTAAGGAACCTTTCCTAATTGATAAATAGGAAAGTAAGTACGGGTTCACTTGTATCGGTTCTTTGTTGAAATATCGGACATCTTCAAAATGCTTTACTAAATCAACAACAGACTTGTGTAAAACCGGCGTTGTATCCAGATACAGTAATGGGTATTTTGGAATAGATTTGGCCCAACTGCAGCTCTATTATGGTGATTTGGGATTAACGTAACAACGGGGTTTATTCAATTCTTTTAAACACATGAATGCAAAATACGCGGGAAATTCAAATTGATACATTTATCCTCGGCTATGGTTTTGGTGAGTTTTCAATGTTTTCTCCCTTAGATATACACCAGAGCCGTAAAGTTTTAGAATGATGGCGGGGGCAAAACTAAGTAGACCTTATGACGTCATCAGGCTGGATAAGGAAAAATTGAAAATATAAGAGCAAAATAGTAGGGTTTTGCGCATTTTAATAGTTGTAAAGTATAGCTGTAGATTTTACAAAGCTAATAAAAAAGGAATGCTTATATTCATATTGCTGCAAAGGGGACCATGAAGTATGAACCACGTTTTACAATGCTCGAGGCTGGGGGGGGGGGGGCAAAGCAAAAGGAGCTGGGGGCAAGTTGGACCGTCCCCCCCCCCCCCCCCCCCCCGCCCCCACAACTTTACACCCCTGATATAGACACATTAATTACAATTCTTCGTATATTTCAAAATTCTACCATTTGAATGTTTATTAGTATTTCATTCAACCACCTTCAATTATAAAACAATGCAACCCTTCACTTGAATTCCAGTAATTTTACTAATGTATTGTTATAATTTGAATCTCCTGTGCATATTTTAATACCGTCACGTGACACCTTACTAATGCGGTGTTAAGAAATAAACCTTGGGGTTACTTTATTCGCAAATAGCCGTAATAGGGTTCCTGGGACTGGAAGGCCGTAGTAGGTGAGAAAACGATATCAGGAATAGCAAGGTATAGAAGCGATTTCGTTTTATAGCCACCACTGCGTTCAAAGGAAGCTTTCGAGCATAATTATCAGAGAGACGGAAAGACAGACACTTGTTATTTTATGCATTCCCAACCCCTTTAAGACGCAATTTAGCAAAACAGCAAGCTCATTGTTCATATGCCTTTTGCAAAAAGTATTAGGTACCTATTTCTAAAATATGTACCTACACAATAGTTAATAATTATCAAATTCCAGGCTAAAAGATAGGGTTATATCCAGCACGTGGTGGACGCCCTGGGGCACTTTACATCTTGTTCCTTGGGGCCCCTATGCTTGGCCTATGCTTGGGTCCCGAGACCTGCCCCAGATGGGGCGTGTCAGGAATGCGTGTAGTGTAGTGTCTTTGAAATTCCTGCAATCTTTTATTTTAGTTTGGTGAAGACCGGATTCCACAAGTTTGTATGCAAATGAGTTGATGTTCCTCTCTGATGGCTTTTTCGGCGTTTGTTGCCGGTGTAGACGAATTGGCTACAAGTGGTCAAGGATTGTGTTTCTAATTTAACTCATTTTCAACGCGCAGCTTCAGTGGGAGGTACTCATTTATTTTATATATTCATTCATTTCTTAATTTTTTTTTACCATTGGTGGCTGGAAGACTCACCATAGCTGAGGTAAGGCGGGAAAAGTAGAAATATATTTATTGTATATTCTCCAGCTGGCACGTATGCAGGATTTTACTTGGTGGGAGGGAGGCAGGTACCATGATAAAAATTACAATATATCTTGTGCAATGTAACTGCGAAGGCTTTCACGGCCGGAGTCGAATAAGTAGCGTAGGTACGGAGCCACCGAGGTACAAACTTAGAAGTCTACGCAGCGCCACTGAAGATGTCGGCCGCAGATGTTGACGAAACGTTTGAAATTCCACTTTCATTTCGACCGCGGCCCATCAGCCCGGATTTTACTGACTCTTCATTATCTTGTGCAAGTAAAAAAAAAAATTGGAGGAGGGAGTTACAACCTCCGAAACCCCCGCCTGCACACATGCCTGTTTCCTAGGTCCTAGGAGATTTCCCATATTACCCCTATAGGGTAATTTCACAATCCTGCTTTACATTTCCTCAGAAGTCCTCCATCTCCTCTCCTCCTCAGGAACAAACCGTAGCGTGACAACCCGGACAGGTTCTTTTTCCTGAGGACTGGTGGATGATGCTTTTTCTTGACGACCGCTATATCTGGGATGTGTGGCCCCAGGTGCGGCGTTTTTCCCATTATCATCTTGGGTGGAAAAAATTTTCTTTTTTGTCGCGTCTCGAATCTCGACTTTTGTTGGTCCGGTTCTTTAGCAACCGTCACGTCGCGTCTCCAGTTCCCTAGCAACCGGATTATTCCAGTCCAGCCCATGCAGCATGGTACAATATATAGTTCCTAAAGAACTCTATTTCGGGGCAGGTAGCCGGGAGGTTTCCAGGGTGTGGGAGCGTGCTAGGAGAGTGATTAGCAGCGGCGCATGCGTGGCAGGGAACACGAGATTTCGGTTCTCATCCACTTGTCTATAATTATAGCCGTCATATTTTCATGAGTCGTCAAGGCCAAAGCCCTACCAACGAGAAAAACATTTCAATAATCGTGCGAGTTCTTCCCCAGCCTACGCCAAGTTCACACGGTCACCTAACAATTTAAAACAAATCATAGTACGCATATAAGTTTCCTTTATTGCCTCTTAAGTCTTGGAATATACGCTCGACAGTAATTGGCGCGTAGCCCCTCCCCCATATTTTTGTCTTATTGAGTACTCAGTCCAAATCAGATGAAAAGAAAAAAAAATTGACAAATTGCCTTTAATACAATTAGGCGAAGTTGCAATCAAACTGAAGGATACCATTTGGCATAGAAATCAGAAAATCGTGGTTTATGCCACTTGGTAGAGTAGCCTTTCAGAGCCAAAGCTCGCCTAATTTAAAGACTTTCCGTACCTTATCCAACGAAAGTGGGACTCTCACCGTGCAGGCAGCCGCCCTAAAAGCGATTGTCCTGTTTCTCAGATATCCTGGTAAAAAGGAAGGGTTAATGTTAACTTTGGGTAAGTCGGAAATTTTCTAATTTTTCTAAAATCTGTTAAGACCAATCCATTGCTAAAAATTTATTATTATTATAATTATGACTAAAAGTACACGCAGTTGGCTAGTTGGTCCCATACATTATAAAGATAAAGAATGACTTTATTTAACTCTACCACTGCTGTGGCGCCTGTGGGCCATACCCCCTCACTGTATTTCGCACTGTATTCAAAATGAGTTATTACGATAACAAAATTACTATACATCACTTCTAGTAGATGTACAGCTTTATGCAATAGCCTCAAAATAAAAAAGGTATGCGTAATGTGAACCCGGTCAGTACAAAGGACTCGAAAATAAACCAACTCTAATAAGAAATTATACAAAAGTAATCACTAATAATAATAATTTATTATTACAAACATGCTACCATGTGCGGGTATGCTCACGGCTAAGCCTAAAGTCAGCTCCCAACAAAGAAATAAAATTATATGCATAAGAAAATATTTGTATAAAAAGAAAGAAATGACCTACCCACACGAACGACATGTTTTGGATCACGGGAAAGTTGCCCACAAGGATTTAGGTATTCAAAATAAGGAGAAAGATAGTATAGGATCTGAGAACCTGGGGGTTACTAAAGTTGTAATTTGTCTATTAGACACGTGAAGTATTTTGTTGGGCGGACGCCCCCACACCACGCCAAAGGGGTGCATCGCGTGATACCCCTTATGGCTGTCGGGGCACAAACCTATCATTTCGACAAGATAATTTTCCATGACGCAATGTGGTTGGCTGTCAGGTGCCAGATAAATCTGTGAATCCTTTTGTAAAGCTATTTTACCTTATGGGAGGCTTGCGTTTTTTATTTTTCATTTTGAAAACATATTGTATCTTGCGGTCAGTTAAAAATTTTAATTTTGTATAGCCTCACACCTTTCTCGTTGATAGGGAATATACAATATATTTACTAGTTAGTGGTCAAGTTATAAGTCAAAAGATATCTTCATAAAATTATAGTTTCAAATGAAGCTGACCGCATATACAACATTAGTCACCCCGAGATCATTCCAAAATCTGTCAGTTTTTATTCTGCGTGGAGAGATCGTGTCCTGAATGCTGAATTCCTGAGGCGAATGGATACAGAAGCCAAGTTGCTGCTGACGTTGAAGAAACGGAAACTAACATAATTCGGCCATGTGAATGTAATGAGGAACCAAAAGTATCGCCTTCTACATGTAATAATCCAATGAAAGAGAGAAGGAGGCTCCTGTCAGAAGAAGAACATCCTGGTTGAAAAACGTGAGCTAGTGGTTTGGCAAGAGCACGACTTCTCTTTTCAGAGCAGCAGTCTCCAAGACTCAAATTGCCATGATGGTCGCCAATCTTAGATAGAAGCGGCATTAATAGAAAAAGAAACTGGTTCGTGGCCAGGTAGGTAATAAATGGGGAGCTTTCTCATACAACCATTCTTTTATTTTATTATTTTATCGTAAGTAGTGTATCGACGAATCTATCTGTCCCAACATTACCACACATATTGCTTTTTTTTAAAACACGAAATGAAATGAAACAAAAGGCGAACAGTAAGACTATAAAGTCTTGTTTTCATGCTAACCTTAAAAACTAAAACATATTACTATTATTAATAAATGGTTAAAATTAAATCGAGAAGAAAAGAAAAAGAGGGGAAAACCGGAAACTCACCGGAAAATAATTATAATTAGCCATAGCCCATTGGCTGGATAATACAGTTATTCTTGCCGTAGATATCAACATACCTGAAATGAATGCAACAAAACACTGCGATTTCTTGGAATTCATGTGTTCAATTACACAGTAAATTAGTATTTCACAGTAGTCAAGTTTTTATTTTTATTTTTCATTTAATTAATTGGCGATAAGATTTCAAAGCATCTTGTAAACATCTAATTGAGACATTAAAAAAAAATTGACGAAATGAATTATCTCCTCAGCAAGAACAGCACTAAATTGATAATACAATATTAAAAAACTAATATAAAATACAGCCTTCTAAAATCAGTCTGTCAGACTGATTTACTACTAACTTACCAACTCTTCAAAATCAGTATAATACGGGTAGCAATAAATTTATTTAAATACAAGCCAATAATAAATAAGAATATAAAATTAAATAAAACAAGAAACTGAAACAACAACGTCAACCAAACCACCCATCTGTTCGAGTATGTAACCTAGAAGATTTAATCTTCCCCAAAGAAGAACTTGCGTGCAAAGAGAGGCAGCTTGTGATGGGGCTCGGTTAGCCTGGAAGAGTGATGGTCTGGACACGTAAAGCGAATGGATAACGGCAGGTGCACGAGAAAGTGGCTGATGGAGGAAAAACACGAAGAAGAGGAAGACCAAGGAAGAGAAACCAGATTGAGGGCGATTTCAGGAGAGTGGGACGATGGGGAGATGCCAGAGGAAGAGTTGACAGACAGAGGGAGTGGAAGGCAACTCTGGAGATAAATTGTTGATGTTGATGAAGAACAGAAGAAACCGGGAACGGGGAGCCAGAGGCGCAAAGTTTTAGAATGGTGGCGGGGGCAAAACTTAAATAGACCTTATGACATCATCAGGCAATATAAGGAAAAATTGAAAAAATAAGATCAAAATAGTAGGGTTTTACGCATTTTAATAGTAGTAAAGTATAGCTGCGGATTTTACAAAGCTAAAAAAGGAATGCCTATATTCATATTGCTGCAATGGGGACCATGAAGTATGAACCACGTTTTACAATGCTCGAGGCTGGGGGGGGGCACGGTTCAACTTGCCCCCCCCCCCCCAACTTTACGCCCCTGAGTATTGTAAACCCAATGGAAAATGTATTGGAGAGAACGGGGAAAGTTTAAATTACGGACACGACATTCATTGACTGTCGGGCGGTACGAAGTTATCTATAAAAATATCTTCTTCTTCTTCCTCTTCTGGCTCTATACATGATGGGCTTGCTAGACAACACTCCTCCATTCATATCGGTTTTGTACAACGCTCCACCATCTACGGACTCCCAACTCGCGAAGGTCAGTTTCCAACTGTTCCTTCCAGCGCAGCGTTTTCGAGGAGTCTCTAAAATTTGGTCTGTTTTAAATAGCATGTCATCTTTCACCCTATTCTGAGCTATATACTATAGTACGATATATCTGCTGCCAAAACTATCTTGCCTATTGTTAAAACTGTATAAATCTTGTCTTTGTCAACTCGTATAGGGCGGCGAACCGTGTAAAGTAGGTTAAACACGAAACACAGACCTATATGCGCTCCTGCCACGAAAAACCCGTGTTCCAATCCTTAATTATGATCCACAAAAAGTGGCATTTGATGTAAATTATTCCGTGTCACATTGTGGGAAGAAATCTGGTTCGAACCGAAGTAAGGAAAAAAATCTGTGTCCACCCTCATAATTATCAAAATATTCAGGTTATGGTACCCCAAACCCAAAACCATTTAATGTGTCATTTACAGGTATCATCATCAAAAAGCTCATCATAGGTATCTCATTAAAACCTTTTCCCGAGTTTGAGTTCCTCCACTATATGATAGTGTCGTTTCAAGGTATTGCATGTCCAAAATTGGTTCTGAAATATTTAGGAATGTTTTGATTGTAGTCGGTCCCTTATTTGAACTGATTGGTGGAATTACCGCCCATAGCATAAGACGCATATTATACCCAATACTGAATTTGAAATTTATTATGTTAATATTATTGTCTAACTTTTATTCTAGCCTATATGTACTCGTATATATAGGGATGTTAAAAACTGAAGTTAAAAGCAACATGTATTGAACAATTTTAAAAGTCAGCCAGTCATGAGCACCAGAACGGAGAAATGAAATAACCGAAAGCTCCTTTTTAATAATTACTAAGGCTTTATGTATAGTTCATAACTAGTGACTACAATTGCCATGATGAATTAATTGATGATCGCCAATCTTCAACAATAGAGGCATTAAAAGAAGAAGAAAATGAAGAAAAATATATATAACAAGCTTACTTCCGATATTCGGCTTCTTTCAGTGAAAAAATACAAAGTATAGGCCTAAAGTATTGGACTTTGTCTGTTTGCAAATAAACGTTTATTTTTTTTTTTTTTTTTTATTTAATACTAAACACACATCATTGAAAATCATGTTTACTACTCTTAAGAAGAGGTCTACATATCCTGGGTCTCTGAAACTAGTAAATTGATCGTTCACTCAACTGTTCCTTCTCTCTAGACTGGCGACAGACTTGTACATACGTTATACTTGTAGTAGTATGGAGAAGAAGATGGAGTAATTTGCTGCGAACCCATCAATAGATTGCGGCCAAAGAAGAAGTGACCTAGCTACCTAAGACCAAATGAGACCACTGCAGTGGGTACATTTCTTTTTTGGCGTGACACAGCTGCTACGAACGAATTCAAATTGGAACAATGGATTAGCATTATTATTATGGGTGCAATGACAAATAGGATCATGCTGGCGATCATGTG
The DNA here is from genome assembly GCA_963971405.1 of Psococerastis gibbosa. Classification (NCBI taxonomy): domain Eukaryota; kingdom Metazoa; phylum Arthropoda; class Insecta; order Psocodea; family Psocidae; genus Psococerastis; species Psococerastis gibbosa. The sequence goes on from OZ020487.1 coordinate 29,516,767, forward strand.
GCCGCAGGCGGACACGCGAGGTTCAGTTCTGCTGCCACTGCTCTCCAGTTCGTCTGCTGCCACGACCGCAGATTTATGGGCAGGACAGCCGTCCGTTGGAATTGCCAATTACTACCTCGTTAGGGAGAGCGTGCGTTTGTTTGGCACAGAGTTTGTGTGGGAGCAGGGGCGGCTTCCGGAACCATGTCCCATGGGTGGTCGATGCCGGCCTGGCCTGAACCCAAGTCAAATATCTGAGTTAAAAATGATTAAAAATAAATGTTTTGCCCCTCCATTCTCCAATGGAGTCGCTAGACTCCTGTGTTTTTGAAATAAGTTTTCGTCTGCCCTCACTATGGAAATCCTGAATCCGCTCCTGAAAGTAGTGCATTGTCGTATAAATATAGTGCCCTATCTAAATTATATTACTGTAGTCATTGGATAGGGCACGGGAATCAAGCAGTTGCCCGGTAATGACTGTCGTGGGGGCATGTTTCAAAAATACTTTGAGATAACCCCACAGCTTCAGAAGAGATTCAGCACATTATTAGTAAAAAATTCAGCACCCAATTTATATATCATATGATACCAGGCATTATCACATACCAAGACAGGTGACTAATTTTCCAAATGAAAAAATCTTAGTTTGCGTTAAAATATTAAAATAAAATATACATTTTTCATTTTTAGTGCGCTAAAGGTACAAAAATGTCGTTTAATATTGTAGCGAGGATGGATCCAAAGAAAAAAATAACAAAGAAAAACAAATTGAGGGAAAATTTGACTTTAATTCTCTTATACATAGTCTCATTTCAATGTTGAATAACTTCGATGCCCTGTTTATATTGAAAACCGTCAAGTTCCTCAAAATAGCCATCAACTGTGCACTCAAATTCTTCATTGTTGGTAAATAATTTACCACCCAGCCATTCTTTCAAGTTTGGAAATAAATAATTCTCCAAAAGAACAAAATCTGGCGAATAGGGTGCATAGGAAAACAATTCGTAATACGTGTGGGGGAAAATATGATTCACGCTGCAGAAATGCGAATGCTAAGAAGATCCTGCGGTGTAACGGCGTAACCAATTTAGAAACCAAGATACAAGGCATGAGCTGAGAACCCATGACATACAATACTTGGAGAAAAGAGGCTGAACTGGTGGGGACACGTACTACGTAGAGACGAAATCCACCTAGTCAAAAGAGAACCGGGAGATACAAGGAAAGGGACCATCAGGGAGCCCGAAAGTTCCACTGAGAAGAATGATCGCCGGAGATGTGAGAAGTTTGGGCCTCTCCACCGATGACGCACAGAACAGGAGTGTATGGAAACACTGCTGTCGTGCCGCCGACACTCCATGAGGATAAGGCGCGGTAAAAGTATAAAAAGTAAGTATGGCGGTACGGGGCTACAAGTACAATAATTATTCCTCTCCCTCAATATATTGTACATTATATACTTATAGGTATACTGGAGCAATTAAGGGCATTGCTTTTGAGTGTCTCAAAAGTCGGTCCTGAAGTGCAATGGGCCCGAGGGCAGACCTAAACCTGCACCACCCATCTATGTCTTACCAGTCCTTCCAGGAGTTAAAATATGTTTTCCTACTTTAATATTCCGGTGGGAGCATTCTTGGATAATAGCCCTAGCTGAGCATGTTTTATTTAACGAGCTTTACCGGCCTAGCGCTGGGATTGCTTTGCTTGGGATTGATTTTTTTGAAATTTTGGATTAGTGACTTATCAACAGGAGCTATGGTTCGTGACTTTTGGCCAACAGTAAAATTTTGTTCACCATGCATCGATGAAGGTACTGTTTTTCATCATATGCCTCTTTTTATTAAATAAATTACTTATTGTTCTATTACTAAGGTAACTTAGCGGAGTTATAAGTTATAAAGCCCTCTCTTACAACCAACTAGGAGTCTAGGATGGCTCAGGACCGGTTGCTTCACATGCCCTCCGAAGCGTGGCCAGAAAATTTGGGAAGTGTGGGACTCGAACCAACCACCTTCTGCCTGGATAAAAGTCTGACTCCGTACCACTACGCTGCATGTCCTGGCTCTTTTTATTTTATTAAATTATTTTTTCATGTGGGATATACAGCCATTTCCATTATATTGTATTGGGGGGCAATCGATGCGCCCCCCCGGTCCCCACCCACTTCGCACTTTCACACAATAGCTTTCACGCTGCCTTGTTTACAGTGTACCCCGCTATCAAAGCTCGTGGCTGGTTCATTGTAAAGGGCAGCGTAAATTATATGGAATACATAAAATACTACAATGAATAGAAAAACTGGACTTGGCGGGATTCGAACCCACGATGTACGCCTAACCGGGGCGTCGTCTTTAACTGCTGGTCCAGTGGACAATATATCATTAAAAAAAAGGCCTAAGAAAACAAACGGTAATATTGAAAAACGTATTCCGTCTCGAAAGGGTTAAACGTGTGCATACCATCAGACATTGATAGGCCAACGAATTCTCCATGTCAAAGAATAAATTTTTTCACTACTGTCTTTAAGATGAGCACAGCATCCCCTCTATCTATCTATTCTATTATAAAATCTTTCGCTACAGCTTGTTAGAGGGAAAAGGGGGAAAATAGGGTAAATATATATCATAAAAAGCATCAACGAAAAAGTTGGAGCGGCCGCAAAAAGGTCAAGACAGCGGCGATGATAGCGGGGGGACTCAGGGCAAGGTTGCCCACAGGAATCGATCGAGGCGTCCCGCCCCCGGCTTGTGCGCCTGTGCACACGCCATCGAACGCCGCCCCAAGCCAACGAGCCCTGAGCCAGGGGCGTAGTGCGCCTGTCCGCACGCTCTGCGGGGCAATCGATGCGCCCCCCAGGTCCCCACTTCGCACTTTCACACAATACCTTTCACGCTGCCTTGTTTACAGTGTACCCCGCCATCAAAGCTCGTGGCTGGTTCATTGTAAAGGGCAGCGTAGAATGGATTTGTTCAATAATACTGTATAGTGGAGAGTCAATGCAAGCCAAAAGGCAAAAGGCTCTTGTGGGGCTATGTGTGGCGCTTCTTTTGTTTGCTGGTTTTACATGTGGCTTCTTTCAATTTGAACCATTGAATAATGTAGGCCCGGGTGGGCATCGTTCGTTTCGTATAAAAGCGTAAAGAACTGAGCTCCAAACTCTGTATTCATAGCAAGAATAGAGGGCAGAAGGTGGAAAGGCAGGCCACGGAACCAATGAAAGACGAAGTTGAAAGCTGTTATATCTGCGGCAGATGTCAGTAGAGGCTTGACGGAGGAAAGACCAAGGACAGATTTGTGTGGAGCAAGTTGGTGCTAGCTCAAACCGAGGTGTAGCGTCGAAGAAGAAGAAAACAGGTGCGGATTCAAGATTTTCGTTCGTTGGGGGCGCAAAAGAAATGTGCTCTCTTCCCCAATAATTCGATATAGTTAACTGCAAATTAGCCCTCGCGCGAAGAGGGGGTCAGGACCCTGGAGTAACATTTTAAGTGAAGTTCGACAAACCGTCTAGTAGAATTCGTTGTAGCGACTATCCCCCTGCCGTAGCATTAGAGTCTGTTACCTGCATGGACACTAATTTCGTACCCTGGGTAAGCCATCCATCATACAAATGTTTATCAACAATCAACATACCCCACATCAAATCTATAATTCAGCACTTTTGACATGCAATGCTGACCAGTTGCACTCAGCTCGGTTGGTTAGTTCAGCTAAGTTATGTAGGCACGGTTGTCGGCTGTAAGAGTGTCTAGTTAGTTCATGAAATTTAACTAACTTATATAGATATAAAAACCAGTGTCCGACACCTCAAAGACAATTGATTCATTCATCCATCACACTTATCGTAAACTTCCTCATTTTTGTTTACTTCAGCAACCTGAAAATGTTTCCAGTTTCCCAATTAATATGCTGTCAGAAAAGTGGAAAATCTGAAAAAATCTGAATTTACGGTATGCGAAACCTTTTTGAAATTTTCTATTCACGTCCACGTCGGTATATTGCAGTATTATATGGTATAAAAACTGACATTAAACTAACTTTGGCTGAAGAAGGCTTGTGGCCCAGCGGTTAAAACGTTGCCCCGGATAGGGTTCGAATCCCGCCAAGTCTGGTTTTTTCAAGATCATCTAATTTCGATCGGTGCTTAAATTGCCATTCTTTTTTTGTTGTTGCTTTGCCTTCAATGCAGTTTGTTTTTTATTACTCCCGTTGTGGAGACCATAATTGATATATTGATTATATCAGCAGACTGGATTGATATGAGCTCCACTTACTGCACCACTTCGGGACTAATCACCTTGGCTAATATTTATAATCAGGCCTTTAGAATCCATTTTGGTAGTTGTAAAAAAATAGTCTGGTATATTGGCTTTAATTTAAGTCGCCTACAATTATATTCAACTCATTTGAGAGATTGGCCACGAAAGAAAAAAACTGCACAGGTATACCGTCCCCTCTAAGTATACATGCCTACACACATGAGCTTTCATGTTCTTCCAACCGCCTAAGAGACAAGCGAATTAAAAACTGTGGATATAGCCTTTTAAATGCATGGGCGTCGCCAGCTATGGCTTGAAATGAGCAGTATCAGTAGTCTTTATATCTCTCTCGGGTTTAAGCTTTCAGTATGAATTATGGAAATGTTTTATTATGGAAGATAACGGAGGAGTTTTCTCGTCTCTGAAAAAATATCAAATTAAAACCAAGAAAAAGAAGGAAATGAAATCAGCAACGTTTTTAATACAATAATAAATATTTTTATTTGAATCCACTGAGATGTTTTCCCAGAAGAAGGGGACCTGAAGATGAATTTTCAAAGAAGGGTTTATCACAAAATTCGTTTATTTCTTTTCAACGTACGCAAAGCCCTGTTTCAAATCGCAGTTTTTTTTTGGCTATAAAGCATAGCCTAATATTGCACATACTTTGGGAGAGGGCAATGTTTTCAAAAATAATAGTATAATTATTTTATCGTGAGTATGTACCGTTGTACGTTAAGTATACACCAGAGGTGGTCCCAGACCTCATGAAAGGGGGAGGCATTTGTCAGTACCGTATAACGATAGGTTTTCGAAGGGGGTTGTGTATAATTTGCGCCCCTCCACCCATTTTCGTAAAAGTGCATAAAATGGGGAAGGAAAGCCGTCCTCATGGAATGGACTTAAGCAGCTTTTACATTAATGACCTTAGTGGCCTTTGTGTGTGAGCCAGAGGTTCGGAGAATATTGATGGGGGCCCGGAGGTCTCCCCCGGAAGAAAAATGTTGAAATATTGGGGTTTTACTCATTTTCAGAGCAATGGGGTTTCTACCATATATTACACGGAATTAATAAAATTGTGCGCAAGGGGTCTCCCCCGGGAGAATGTTTTTCGAAAAATAGGTCTGAAATATTTGGGTTTTACTAATTTTTAGAGCAATAAGGTTTCTATATGAGAGGGAATTAATAATATTGTGCACAAGGGGGGCCGGGGGTCTCCCCGGGAGATTTTTTTTGAAAAATAGGGCTAAAATAGTGGGGTTTTTCGCATTTTGAGTGCAGTTAACACTTGGATTTTAGAGGCAAAAAATATAACTGCCTTCCAAAAGGGGGGGGGGCAATTGCCCACAGTGCCGGTCGCTGTGTCCGCCTCTGGTATACACCGCGGCTATCCAAATTGTTATGAGAAACTAAACCGAAATATATACTAGTAGAATAAACATTATTTATTACAGGAAGGTATTTATTACAGGAAGGTAGGCTACCCTAAGATTGCAAGCTTTCATAATAAATTTAACTATGGATGGGATTACAATGTAACATAGGTTAAATAGGATAACTAAATTACTGTAAAATTTGAGAAATTTTTATAAATTTTATGGGATTCTATTGTATATGATTTTAATTACAGTATATTTGAGCCTAGCCTGTGGAAAGGGGAAAAAATAATTAGAATGATTTCGTCAAGTGATGCAGCCACCTGGTTTAAAAATTACAAAAATTCAACCTCATGTTTGGTAGTATTATTTACTACACATAATATCATTGAAATATTACAATAATATAAACATTTTTAGCAACAAAATAAGTGCAGCCGACGCAAGTTTCACTTTAAATTGTGGCTTAGTTTTTCAATGTTGTATGCATAAATATTTACTATTTGTCTATTTACTATTATCATGAATTGAAGAAACATGTCACAATTTTAAGTGAAACATTCTTTCGCTTCCATCGACTATGTAGCCTATTTTTGTGCGGCTATAGCCTACCTGTATATTTTATTTTATTTTATATTTTTTATTATTATTTTTTAATCATGATTTGGGGAAGGAAGTATATTCTTACTTGATTAGGTCATTTTGTAATGTTCTTTTGTCTGGAGCAAATGTTTCCGTCTACTTCTCCAGCATTGATCCCTTGAAATCCTAGTATAGGTTCCACATCCTCATATATAATGTAGCTTGAGATGTTCCTCTTGCGTACACCTTTCCAAGGTCTTCTCAAAGACTTCTTCCGCAGCATTTTGCAATGCCAAATTTGAATGATTATTATTATTATAAAAATTTAATGATAAAATTATAAATACAAGAAGAAGAAAACGACCGACATCAGTAAAAAATTTACATACTGTATGTTATACACTATAGTATGCACTATACATACAGTACAGTAAACTTGATTCTGGATGTCAACTAAGTCCCGTGCCGGTCATCAGACATAGAGTGACTTATGAGAAATCGCTGAACCTTGTCTGAATCTTGGCATTTTGCCTGACTCTAACAATATATTATTAACTAGTCCTCCATCACAAATTACCATAATGAAATTCCAAAGGAATTCAACAGAATGACCATTGGTCTCACATTAGAACAAGAAAGAGCTAAGTCTCGATCTCTAGAACGCAAACGTTCTTCTGAGACCTGCGCAAGTTTCATATTTTGTCCAATTTATAGTCTCCTAATTCAACTTAAAAATAATTATATGCGGTGAAATATATATATATATTTTTAAATGTTAATGTTATTTTTAAAATTTTTTGCTGTTAGTTGTTTTTTTTAAATTTTGCAGGTTCGAATTTTGTTTTTGATGGTATGATGGTTGTTTTGAGCCCTGGAGCGGCGTTGTTTGGGGGGCGTGCCCTCACCTCCAAGTACTGCCCTTGTGCTTCACTGGGAGGTAAATAACTTCTCGAATAAATTACACTGCAAGTACATTATGTTCCGATATGGTAATCAAGTAGGGCTTGGAGTATCGTCTCCGCTATACAGTACGTGTTCCTTTCTGCTCAAAACGTATTGTAGTAAGTTATAAGTACTAGCGCATAGAAAAGACTCTTTCTCTGTAGTATAGCAGCCCTACTATGCCTTTTACAGGTTAACTTAACACGGGAAAAAGGATTAAATTATTCTGAATAAACCCCAATTGATTTGTTTTAAACAAAAGTGAGCCAAATGCGCGGGAAAGTCAAACAAATAGGTAAATAATAATAATAAATTAATTAAACCAATAAATTACATTAATTAAATTCTGAATAAACCCCCAATTGATTTGTTTTAAACTAAAGAGAGCCAAATGCGTGGGAAATTCAAGATAATAAATTATTTGAATATAGCCTACAAGAATAGATGGTTGCACAGTTTTATAATTGAATGAAATACAAATAACTATCAAAATGTACAGGTTTAAATTGTGGAAGTGTTAAGAATTATAAATAATTTGTCTAAATCTAATGGAGAAAAAAAGTAAAAAACTCACCAAAATTATAGCTTTGCCGTTGCTCACGACCTTGTTGAGTTTGGTAGTTGTGTAGCTGTGCTTATCGTTGAGCATCAAATAGAGTACTGTGATATAACTCAGATGGAGTACCTACGATATGTAACGGAAAATTCTCTATAAATAAATAAATATACGAGTATACCTATATATGTGGGGACCTATGGGCCCAAATTGCGGCCTGTGTCCCGACTACAACTACAAATACTAACTATAACTATATATGTGTGAAATTATACAATCAAGTACCTAATCATCAAGTAATCGACAAGAAAGTATAAAGCAAAATTGTCAAAATCAGGTAGTTCTGTCATTGTGCTAGTGCTTTAGTGATGACAGTGTAGAAAGCCTTCTCTAAGAGATGGTCTCTAAGCAATGTAGGGAAGTTGCTCAAGTTAGTAGCATTTCTCGCCGCACTCAGTTCAATCGGGAGTTTTCTAAGGTAGTACCTTGTAAGGAAGTACCTTGTAGTATGGGATCCAGTCACTCACGCTTGGCTGTGCGTGGTGCCTTACTTTGCCTCGTGTTGTAGGTGTGGGTTTCCCCATTTTGTCTAAATTACCCCCCGCCCCCCAAGCTTCAAGATATGTAAAATGCATCTATATATGTAAAGACTTGGGCCTGTCATGATTTTAAATGTTATGAAGTGAGAGCGACAGCTATAATATTGTCGTTGGTACCGTAGTGTGAGGCGACTTTGGCCTCTTAGTTTCCTGTATCCGCATGTGAGCTTTCCGCCCTACAAAAGTACAACTCTACACCCAGAGGCGTAAAGTTTGGGGGGGGGGGCACGGTCCAACTTGCTTTCCTAGCCTCGAGCATTGTAAGACGTGGTTCATACTTCATGGTCCCATTTGCAGCAATATGAATATATGGATTCATTTTTTAGCTTTGTAAAATCTACAGCTATACTTTACAACTATTAAAATACGTAAAACCCTACTGTTTTGCTCTTATCTTTTCAATTTTTCCTTATCCTGCCTGATGACGTCATAAGGTCTACTGAGTTTTGCCCCCGCCATAATTCTAAAAATTTACGCCTTTGACTACACCTGATTCATGAGACCATGAGACTCCTTTGAACAGTACAGTAGTATCGAATATACAAATATACAATGACACTCCAGTTGGTGTTACTGGATATATTCAATGACATAGTCGTTATTATCCGTTGGTTGCGCTATCCAATCCCTAGTAGTCAATGTTTCCCAGTAAATTTCAGGTTCAAAATGGAGAAGCTTTGGTATCTGATCGGATTGCGGGTACCGCGGTTCATGTATACCTGGAGCCTGGAGGGAGGTGCTTGCTGTGCTTTCTACAAACCATTCCCTTCATGCACGACTTAAAATAATCACCATAATTGTCTCTACATATTCCACTTCTACATTGCTCATTTTTGCTTTCCTATTTATACGATAATATACGAGGAAAGCTTTGTGATGGTCGAAATTTTCTATTTCGTGATTTCAACAGATTTACATGATTTGAAGTGGTTTTTACGAAATGTCTGTAAGATCTTCAACAGGGGCGTAAAGGGGGGGGGAGGGGCACGGTCCAACTTGCCCCCCCCCCCAGCCTCGAGCATTGTTTGTAAGACGTGGTTCATACTTCATGGTCCCCTTTACAGCAATATGAATGTAAGCATTCCTTTTTTAGCCTTGTAAAATCTAAAGCTATACTTTAAAACTATTAAAAAGTACACCCTACTGTTTTGCTCTTATATTTTCAATTTTTCCTTATCCGGACTGATGACGCCATAAGGTCTATACTTAGTTTTGCCCCCGCCATCATTCTAAAACTTTACGCCTCTGATCGTCAATGTTGTCAAAGGTTTTTATGAAATTTGGCTTGTAGGTTCACAAAAATCATATGTAGTGAACATTTTTTATTTTAGTCAAAAATAAAAATACTCAATTCTTAAAAAATAAGTTAAAAATATTTTTTCTGGGGTACCTTTCCGTCGGTGCTTTCTAGTTTCTGGCATGTTTTAGGTGTTAAATATTGTACATTAAAATCAAAGCCGAACATTGGTTGCTTTCGGCTTTCCCAAGCAGAAATTACCGAAAATGTAAGCCCCAATACAATGCACACCCTCTGCCATTATTACCGGGATGTATTATATTATATAATATTCATATATTATATAGGTCCACCCGTCGTTGACTATGCAATCATCTCATCGATCAATTCAGTGCTTTGACGTTAGGAAATTCGAGGCAACTGAAATATAACCCGAGGACAATTATTTACCATGGAATTCTCATATTATTATGTACATCGGTACCTACTGTTCCGGTTCACTCGCACCGGTGCTTTCATTAGTATCGAACGCTATATATATAGTCTCTTTATATCAAGTTAAATTATTACACACAATATTTCGCAAATCGCGGCGTCTGCGGTCAAGTATACAGTGTGTTATTGCTTTCCAATTTATACGTAGTATAAGGAAAGCTTTGTGATGGTCGAAATTTTCGATTCCGAGATTTCAACGGATTTACACGTTTTGAGGTCCCAGGAACAAAAAAAAAGTGTTTTTTACGAAATGTCTGTCTGTCGCTCTGTCTGTCTGTATGTCTGTATGTATGTCTGTCTGTCTGAATGTCTGTACGTCTGTCTGTTCATCGATTTCTGGACAAACTACTCGGCCGATGTTGATGAAATTTTGCATATAGGTTCACAAAAATCATACCTCGAGACCATTTTTATTTTGGGCTAACTCAATTTGGGGGGTTTTATTCTCAAAAAAACTAAAAAAAACATCTAAAAAAATTATTTATCAAAAACGGCTCCTACGATATATTTTAAATTCACATACAGTATATTGTAATCGTTATTAATGCTAACAAAATGCGTGGGGTCGCTTGCACCTTGATAGTTTGCTTCTGGGGGTAAAAAAATAAAAATAACTCTAATTTCATGAAAAATGACTAAAAAAATAATTTTTCTGTGGAACCTTTCTATCGATGATTTCTACCTTCAAGTATGTTTTAGGTGTTCAATAGGGTAACAAAAGCGGACAGGTTGCATTCCCAAAAAAAGTTTTGGTTCTGTGCAAAAAGTTATTCTTTGAGAAATTATGGAAAATTCAATACACTTCAATATGTGGCATGTGTCATTGTTACTACTGTTACAATGTATTGGTTTGTTCGTTCCAACCCCGTTTTAAATATATTTTTTAATTTTTTAATATTTTGTTTTTAATATAGTTTAATATAGTTTAAATAGTTTTTTATTAATTATTTATTAATAATAATTAAATAGTTTAAAAAAATAATAGTTTTTAATATATTGAGGTGGACCGGTTCTTTAATAATATTATAATATATATATATAATTATATTATAATGTGCTCGCATATTTATGAGTTGCATTTCAGACTAAAGATAAAATGTTAATGTAGAGTAATGTCACTCTGCCTTCCGCCTGAAAGGTTTCTGTATCCCATACTTGCTGCATTTTGCAGCCATGCTGCGGAGGCCACGTAATGCAGCCTAGTTGAGGTGTAATAGACGGCTCTATAGCCCTAACTCCACTAGGTTTGACATACGGTATAGACAATAAATCATAAGCATAAAAAACGACGTCAAAAGGCATTGAAAATATGATTTCAATAAATTCAGAGATGAGTTTCAGCGAGGATCCCAAAGGAAACATTAATTACAAAAAAGAATGACCCTCTGTTCTTAAGCTCGAGGGTATTTAAAAAAAAGGAACGAGGAAAACGGAAGTTGCCAAAGTGTCGTTAGCAGACCGAAGAACATAAAAGGAAGAAGGTAAGTCGTCTGAGATGGGTTTCAGATTATTTCAGCGAAAAATTCTCTCTTGGTTTCTCTTTTGATCCTTTTTCCTGAAATAATTTTGAAGTTTTCCAATTAGAGAAAACATAGGGTAGAATAATGTTTAGACGAAACTCTTATTTTGAATTACAGCAAATATTCATCTTTTTTTTTTTTTAATTTTATGGAAAAAACATATACTATACAGTCTTGGATATTTTTATTTTAAGTATTAGGTATGCTCCTATACTCATGGTAAAGTGGAAAAATTCAGGGAAAATAGAAATACAATAGAAAAGGTAAATCAATATAAATATTATATATATATATTATATATAATAATAATAATCTTTATTATTAATATAAAGTAATTCCAAAATTCAATTTGGTTTGATTCTCCATGTTTTTGATGCATGAATTAGGCAATATTTTGATCTAAACTTACAAAAGGTCGCTTTGAGGGCTAAATTCAATGGGCCAAGCACTATAGCAGGCATACGTCCATAGAAAACGCTTCAAAATAATAATAATAGAAAGCTTGTATTTTTTTTAACGAATTTTTCATGTTGGATGCAACCATTTTCATATCTTTGGGGCTGTAGGGGCTGTAGTACGTGGAATCAATTAATTTCTTTACAAATACCGCGGCGTCTTTTATATACATACAGTATGCATGGAAATCTCTGTCATAAATTTCTAGCTTCAGGCTTCACCAGTGAAACAATATAATGTGCCCCACCTGTAGACTGTAGGCAAAACCATTCTAAAACACCCATGACTTCCGCACACCACACACACACACACACCGACCGGCGCAAATACTCGAAATAGTCCCGCGCCTTAAAAAAAAAAAAAAATAATAATAATAATAATAATAATATATATATATATAATAATACAATAATAATAATACAATTTACTTTTTATAATTTCCATTAAAATTCTTTACATTGAAAATTATACCATATAGGTACTGCAGGCTCAGCCCGTGTGCAGCTCACAAACTTTACAGTAGGTAATAACACAAATGTCGCAATGACGACCAAGAAACAAAAAGAAACATGTTATACGTCAGCGACAGAATAATAAAGCCCATTGCCGCGTCTCTCATTAAGCTGTGAGGGCTTGCCAAAGCACGGGCTTGTCATGGGACTGTGCTGACAAAGGCAAAGGGCTGTTAACAAATTAATTCCATTAGTTGAGTGGGCGGCTGCAGTGGTAAACCACTCCTCTTCACAACGTGGCTTCAGACCGTGGCTTTAGAACGTGTCTTTTTTCTCAAGAGTCTGTAGGGTTATCAACGTCCCCGATAACAGGCAGTCACGTGGCCTGGCACGTGACATTTCGGACTTTTTAGCTGCAACTTTTGTATGCTAACTTCTTGGGAATATTTTAAACTGGTCTCCAAATATGAGATATTATTAGAGATAATGTAGCCGTAGGGTCTGATTAAAAATTTGCCGCCCCATGGCTCTACCGACGCTAAACGCTTATTTGCCGGGGGAAAGTTTTGGAAAATCGTAGATTTTGACACATTTTGGAGGGGGTTCTCCGAGGGAAGATGTCTGAAAAAATTGGAACGAAGTCATAAGTTTTGAGACATTTTTTTATTTTTGCATTTCATATACTGTAATTAAAAATAATAGTTGGCATAGTAGGCCCGCTGAAATTTAGAAGTTGCTAATCCGCTGTAGGTTTTTGTTGCGCTCTAAAAAATTTCATTGTAAAACATATATAAAGCATCGGTAAGGCATACTAGTGCCGTACAGTATTCCTTACAGACAGGTTTCTTACGATGATGGGAACTAGCCTAAAGTGCACCAAGAAATTATTTTTTCGCAGAATCTATGAAGTAAATTAACAAACTCTAAGCGTCGAATGGAGCCCAATATCTCAATTTCCATTCTGCCAGACGCAGACTTTTTGGATCTACAGAAAGGGAAGGGGTTGCCGTATGCAACTACAAATATGTTGCATTCACTCGCTTTAGAACAAAAACACATAAACCCGAGCTCAATCAAGTCCGCGTGGAGGGGTTGTACATTTAAAAGAGGGACAAACTACTAAGTATAGGGTTGCTTTATCAGCCCTCATATCGCTATAAGATAGTCATGGTTAACTTGGGCCCATCCGGAACTAATGGGGCTCTAACAGTCCCTGTTGGGGGTGTGCTCAGATATTTCACGGTCTTTAATTTCTGTAAACAGTCCTTTAAAAAGTCACGCTTGCTTTTTTGTGATTCCCTTGAGGAAAAGTATCTAGTTTATCGCTTTGACCGTGATTTACTGATTTCATTTTAGCGTTGCTGCCTTATGTAGACTCATATCTGTACTTGGACAAGTCATGCTCACGTCTGTTAAATCGTTTCAATGTCAGGGATTCTTAGGGGGGGGGGGGGTTCAGTCGATAGTACAATACTCGTATGAAATGTTTCTTATACAATACAATATACAATATTTTTTTATTTATTTCCTTCAATATAATACATTATTACATTTTTTCATGCGGTAAGGGCTCGAAGGGATAAACCCGCGCTGAACCCTTGATTTATTGAAACTTAAAAATAGAAATTATTTGTAGTAGTAAAATTATAGTCTATGTATTCAATGTCCAAGTTACAAATAATTTTTGCATACGAAATATATATGCACCTTACAAATAGATGATTTTGTATTTTTCTATAATAGTTTTTTTTCGTATTTTGATAGTCAATCTTCATTCTATATCGCATTTCAATCAATTCAGATCATTTTTCTTCTACTTACAGATCTGGAAATTGCGTATTGTATATGAAAACGTTGAAAACTCCATGACCCATTGGGGATAGAAGCACTTTTTGTGATGTTTTGGCCAGCAACATTTTTTATTATCGATGAAGGTAAGCTTAGGCCATTATTCGGGGAAATTGGATTGTTGAGTATAGTGCCGTGGACTCCTCTGACTTTCACCCGAAAGGTTGTTGGTTCGAATCCCACACTTGCTATAGATTTGTTGGCCATGCTTTGAAGGGCATGCAAAGCAGGCGAGTTGAGTGTAACGGACCAGCAACCAAAAACATGGAGGTCTATTTAATGCTGACTGTGCAGTCAGTGTTGGAGAGGGATCATAGAATTGGAAAAACAAGGGACGGGGTTAGTGCACGCGCCCAAGATGGGTCATTCTTTGATCTGCGAAGCTCACGAATCCAATATAAAAGCAATCATTCCTCTGGTATATGGCGGTGAGTGTCTCTTTCGTCAACATCAGCGGCCCACCGCGCTATTTCAATTACAGTGCTGAGGGTGGCACCCCTGCCATCGTCTCATCAGCATTGCGAAATCATCCATAAACAATATTACTCTCATGCATCGCCATCAGCCATGCAGAAAGTTCCGCGTTTTACACTCTCAAGATCATATGTTTAATCTTGTAAAATCTAGATTACGCAGTTGTAGATGTTGAAATTGGTTTAGTAATGAGAAACAGCTTTTGAAACCATTTTAAACAATTAAGCAGGGTTGGTGCGTAATAACGGTACTGTATGCAGTAGATGTTTTATTGCAGCGGCGTTCTATGAAGCCTTGGAAGACGTTGGTTCTCAAAATATATTCTAATTCTTCACAGTGATTTAAGGTGTAGGTTATACAGTTGCTAAAAAAGAAGTTTCAGTGAAAAGTTCTATTAACGGAAATGTAATTAGACTACATATCGTACCTTGATCTTTTAATTACTTAGCTATGGGCGCCGAGTTGTGAAAATTATTGGTATGGCCCAACATTGCCCGAGGAAATCTTTTCTTCGGGGGGAAGGAGTCAATTTGCCCCCCCCCCTTCCCCCAATAAATATATGGCTTCATTCCGTAGCTATGATTTCAATAAATCTGTTGTGAAAATGACACAATAAGAGTAAACCCACAATTCAAATATTTTTTGATTTTAAAAAAGCGCAAACACCGCACTCCTTTTTTCATTTTTTTAATGAACATATTAACAAGCCGTGTCAATAAGTCTAAGTCCTTTAATTTTCATAAAAATTATAGGATTTGTTCCATTGCATTGTAAATGAGCGAATTTATTTATGAAAATACACTAAAAAATTATGTGGTTATTCCTAAAATTATTGGTATGGCTCAGCCATACCAATCTGAATATTGGTATGGCCCGGGCCATACCAAGCCTTATGGAACCGGCACCCATGTGCTTAGCTATAGATATCAATTCAAGTCTGGTGCTGGGGGGAGGGGGGGGGGGGGGTCCTCGTGTTTACGCCACGGGTATAATTTTTCGTATAACTTATTCATTGGAAATGTTAGGCCAAGTAATAATGATGGGAACAATAGTGCTCAGTGTTAATTTCTTATATGTATAGCGTTTTGTACGTCCATGTTACACTTCTTGTTTTCTTTTCTGAGAAATATTTTTTATGAACATTTTACTTTTCTGTAAGTCAAATTTACAATAGTTCCATAGGCTAAATTAACGTGTATTCAAATCTCATTGAGCTATTTTAACTAAATCTACTGCAAAAACATTGGCTACCTAATTCCTTTTCCTAGATCCCTTTTAACGAAACACGGCCGGGAAACTCGATGCTTGAAGGATTCTAGAAGCTGGAAAAGAGCATGGAAAGCTTTTTACGGCACGTGGAGTCGCTATTTTACGGACACGTGTTCCATTATGGGCTGTTGTGCCGCAGCGGCGTTCCATCAGCAGAATAGACACTTGATACTGTATATCATCTAATTACTGCCACCTACTACTCTCCCCCTCCTTTTTTATTAGTAATGTTTACTGTCTTAATAAGTTAATCCCTTTTTCCTGGGACGTTCGACGTTGCATGACGAAATATGCAAGATTGCAGGTTCTGTCTAAGAAAAAGTCGCAATTTTTTTATCTTTGAACTAACTCAAGAGGGCAATACGATATGCTCCGAAAATGAAATTGATCGTAATTTCATAAATCAATATAATTTTGCATTCTATAGTAAGGTACAGGGGGGGGATCCTGCATGTAAACCCCACCCCCGCTGTGAAGAAAATCCTATATCCACCTCTGACTAATGATTTATTACAACTTGTGGATTCATCCCCCCCCCCCCCCCCCCCGTATATGCGCCTTACGATGGATTTTACAATTGCTCGTAGTTTTGAGGTGTCAGAGGCAGCTGTATATATAGTCTTCGCCAATATGCCTTGAAATATGTACCTAGCTGTACAGGGTATCCCGCGAAGGCTAGATAATCCGTTAAGGGCTTCATTTAGAGATGATTTGACCAATCAAGCCATGTTTAGAATTGGCCGCCGGGATATTGGTAGTAACTGTGTTTTTAATTTATTTTCATCTCACGGTTTGGCTATAAAAAAAGAAAAACAATTCCACAAAAATCCACAGGACACCCAGCAGCAATCACATGGCTTACTTCCCTTCTGACCATGGATTGAATGGTCAAATAAATAAATACATAAATAAATAAAAATAAATAAATAAATTTATTTCTGTTAAATTATTCTATCAAGTAATCAACCAGTAATCGACAAAAAAGTACAAACTAAAATCGTCAAAATATCGTCAAATCATCTCTAAATGAACCCCCCTACCTGCCCTTAACGGATTATCTAGCGTTCGCGGGACACCCTGTATATAGGCAGTGCTGCACTGTAGTAGGTACGGCAGCGGCAGAATAGCTATTAGAGAGTTTCCTCCAGCTGGTCTGTCGTAGATTATTACCGGATAAAGGAGAGTCTGTAAACGATGTAGTGGGGTCAGTTAGGGGACGCATTCAAACGAGAAACAAACTCTTACAGCAAAATGAAAACCGTCCGACCGGTAAACTGTCTTCAAATTTGATTTTCCATCCCCAGCCCGCACGTAAGAGCGGTGGAGTGGGAAAGTTACTCCGCATTCGCCTTCGAATGTTGATCATTTCTGACTACAAAGTATGTGCCTATCTGTTTTAAATCTGTTTAAATAGTTTCTTCGCTACTATTTTGCCACATATACCCTACAATACTGAATACCATAATACTCAAACGGGTGTATTTTTTAAATGTAAGCATGTTTCATTTACTGTACTATTAATTATGAATCTGCTATGTTTTAAGGTGCCCTTTGAAATCGACTCGTGCTTGAAGCTAGGTTAGGCGTAGATCGTGAGTTCCAATTCCGCCAAGTCCAGTTTTTTCCATATCCTCTAATAATTGCTGAGTTAATTACCTGAGCCAAGAAAAGTGTCACCTCAAAAAGGTTGAATTCCCTAGATCCTGGCCCAGTATTAAAGAAAAGTGCCAGTAATACTCAGCATAGGCAAAAATGTACCCTAAATTTAGAAACGTAAGCTAACTGAAATTCGAGGATTTAGAAAAAACTGGACATGGCGGGATTCGAACCTATCATCTACGCCTCTCCGGGGCGTCGTCTTAACAGATGGACCAGTTTTTTCTGAATCCTCTACTTTCGGTTATGACGATGAGGCTGCCTCTTCATCCTAAGTTAGTTTAATGTCAGTGTTATATACCATATAATACTACAATATAATGAATAAAGGCGACGCTTATAAAGTAAGTTATAAGTGCAAAGTACAGTACTATTGTATTGTAACTTGCACTCAAGCAATAAGACTATTATGGCTAACAATGTCTATTCACTGTCAGCACAGAAAGGAGAAAGGGTTCGAGACCCTCCTCATTATCAAACCCTTTCACAAAAAATCAAAATTTACATTTTAAAATTACCTATTTAAGAGGAGGATGGAGTAGAAAGGGGCCAAATGAGCGGGAAAGCTGGTGGACGGTGTTTGTGGGCTTTTGTAAGAGTTGTTTGTTTTACTGGGAAATGGGGTCTTTACAATGCTATGTCACCTCTTGTAAATTGACACTGTTTCAATGGCGCATATATTTCCCACTGCTCAACAATGTAATAATCGATATTGATAAATTTTTCTTTAAAAACAAAAAAACGAAAAGCACCTGAACTATTTTTTGAATCATGGTCCCACCTAGTACGTTTCTTCAATGGCTAGTCAGTGGTCATAGGATCAGCAGCCTGATCATGGCGATTATAATACCGGTATTTATTTAACCCCCTGGTATTAAAAATGTAAACAAACAAATTTTCAATAGCACTTTCCATTGTAACATTATCTAGTTTACATTTTTAATACCAGGGGATTAAATAAATACCGGTATTATAATCGCCATGATCAGGCTGCAGGGGGGGGGGGGGTCCAGGATTCAAAAAAATATTTTTGGCGCGCTTGACTGTCCTTTTTCTCTTACATAGAACTCTAGGAAAGCCGGTGGCAGTGACAAAAAGCTGCTTGACCTTGACAGTTGTAACAATAAAATATAAAATTTTATGCTAGATAAGGTATCTTATAGGTTGACAATAATAATACAATACGTATTTTACAGGAAAAAATTGTAAATATTAAAAGAAAATGTTGGTGATTTTAGCTGTAGATTACAAGAGCCAAAACGTTGAAAAACCTAAGGCAGTGGTTTGGCAAGAACTCGACTTCCGTGTTCAGAGCAAAGTCCAAATTACCATTATGATCGCGATTCTATGATAGAATAGGTATTTAAAAAGGAAAAAGGGAGAAATAATTTTAATGGGTATAAAATAAATCTGCTAATGCATTAATATAGGTTTTTAAAATTTGTCAAGTAGCCTATTCGACAAGGACCTCATTTTTGATACCTAACTTATCTAAGTAGCCATGAAGGATTTTTTGGTATGGTACATGCTCAGTCGCCGCATTTTTCGACAGTTGGTAGTGTATTAAATATACTAGGCCTACACTAAAAGCTAGTTTGTATAGTGAAGCTTAATGGGACACAATTTCCCTTATTACTGTCGCCTTAGCACAGACAATATGAACAACAACCCGGGAGGGTCAACAACAAGGGGATGTGCCATTTCTCTGATTGCGACAGGTAATCCTGCAGAAGAAAGGGCTGTTGGAGTGCTAATCTCAGGGCCAACAGCAGAGGCCATTCAATCATCGCTGAGGGGAACAGGTGGACTCGACTCTCGACATATCAAATGCCAACTCCATGCTCAGTGCTTAATCCTTCATAATTAATTTGATTTGAATAGGACGTAGCCGATCAATATTCAATAGCCAGCCAATTTGCACTATGCTATCTATAACTGACATGACCATGTTGGCATGACAACGTGGGTATAATAGTGTTACTACTTATAAGCTTGCCAACCTGCCAGTCAGTGCCGGATTAACCCATTGGCACTTGGGGCACAGGCCCCCCCCCCCCCAGAAATGCCTAAAATTCCGGCCCCCCAGAATGAGATATTTTTATTGTATATTAATAAAAAATTAGAAATTTCAGCCCTATTTTTCAAACATTTTCTGGCAGTGCCAGTTAGCTTACTTTATAGGTTCTCGGTCTCTTCATTTGTCGGAGCCTTAAGTACAGTAATATGTTGACCTGAGCCACATTTTGCGACATTGAACTCGTGAAAGATATATGAAGGATTGGTTGGGACGAGTTTAGTAGTAGTAGTAGTGTTCGTCGGGTTAATAACGACTTAGGCCTCAAATTTGGGCCCATAGAGCGACCCCGACTTGACTGTCCTACGCCAGCCCATAGGACACTGGACCTCCTGATTATAGTGGATTCCGAACCACTTGGGAAACACAGTGAATAAGTCACACGATTAGTTCGGACGTGACCAGGACCCAAGTGCTACCATGTTTCCCTACCGGCACTTTGCACACGACCAAGTTATCTGCAGCTTTGAACCTGCTCTGGTCCGCTGGATTCAACTTGGTTTGGCGGCCGGCTTGGGACTAGTTTAGTCTGAAGGTTAATATTTCTCCCGGCAAGACCCTGCGTTTAAATCCCGCATTTTATCCCAATATTTCATGTCTTCCTTTCTTTAATGCACAGTAGGTATTAAGTTATTACTTTCTATCCAGATGTAAAAACCGCACAGGGGCGTCGCGTCGATGATAATTATGACAGGCTTTGTATTATTTTAGTTTATATAAATATTACTATACTATATAATACATAACTTGCCTGCTATCCTTGCACCAACGTAAAAGAATAACTTAACCGGGAATATGTGTAAATTATCCAAAATAAATACTATCAATGAATATAGTAGGTATTGAACGGAATTAGATTTAAATTACAGATTGTTTGTCAAATTGCATTTCATTGTTGCATGTGTTAGACGTGGGCGGAACATTTTTCTGGGCTGTTTTCACAGACGAAAAACGTGTATGTTATGTCAAAGGTCAAAGTCACTGTCTTTTGTTGTTGTTGTTGGGGTTTTTCACACGGAAGGGTTGAAAGAAAACATACGATACGTATTATGGCTTATATATTATCTATCATAGTCTTCAGTTTTTATATGTATTTTCGTTTATATAGGCAACAATTAATTTCATATATTGTATAAATAAATATATACTTGGTACTGATAGTAAGATGCTCAGTATGTACCTGACGACGTACCTATGACTGGCTGTAGAACATATTGTCCGAGAAGAATCACAGCGTCTCCAGGGAGGAAATTATTATAATGGTGTATAACACTGAAATTAAACTAAGTGTCCGAACTTGAGCTGGTTATGGTAGTAACTTCGGTTAGAAATTGAACAAATTTCCTGATAAAGAACATGTCTGATGTCGGCATTTTACGGAAACGGGTCATTTTAAATAATTTTTTTGTGGTTCATTGCGTATCGTAATTATTAATAATTTATTGAAATATTTCCGGCTGTCACAATGTTCCCTATTCCAAAGCATTTAAGACTGCTTCATGGAAACATAGTCAGTTGAATTTACTTTTTTGAGACACATCATTGTTGACACTCCCATTAACATCTGCAGTTATTGGCCACAAAATTGGTCCACGACATCAAGCTATCAATTACCCCCCCCCCCCTCCTTCCCCTCCCACACTCGCCCTGGGGGTCATACCAAAAAAGGGGCTCTTTGATGCCAAATAACTGTATTTACATTCAGATTGGACAGGGTTGGTTTTTTAGCATTTACATAATTGTGCGATTAAAAAAACGAAGACTGAGGGGGTGTCCCTCCCTCGCTCAGTTACTTTTAATATAGTCTATTAACCCGCCAAGTTGATAGCCTATTGCGGATGCTTTTGTACATGGGGTTTCAACTCCCAACGCTATTATTTGTGGGTTATTATCCTGAAAAGTATCTTAACGTATATAGTCGCTGTTTATCACTACGATTATGAGTTAGGTCCGGAACATATACATATAGAAAAACCGCCCAAAAGTAACATTACGATTATGCCCATTGCATTTAAAACTTTACAAAAGAACCGGTCCGAGTTCACTCGAACATGCTTTCCAATTTATCAAAATTATTAGATAGAGAAAATTAGTAATTTTATGGCAAATATTTTTCCTATGGTTAAATTTCCGATGTCTCGGGGGGGGGGGGGGGCGGTTGAAGTGAGGTAAATTCTCGATAGGTCAAACAAACACATTAATTACCACACAGCAATAATGGCAGGGCATGCAATGCATTTGAGCGCGAATTTTCTATCATTTTTTTCAAAAAATAATTTTTTGGGCAAAACCAAATATTTTTTTGGGAAAGCAACCTATCCGGTTTCGTTACTCAATTTAACACCTAAAACATGCTTGAAGGTAGAAATCATCGATAGAAAGGTTTCGCATTTTTTAGTCATTTTTTCATTAAAATTTAGTTATTTTTATTTTTTTACCCCCAGAAGCAAACTATCAAGGGGCAAGCGACCCCCGCATTTTGTCAACATTAATAACGACTACAATCTACGAGAATTTAAAAGAAATCGTTGGAGCCGTTTTTGAG
The DNA here is from genome assembly GCA_963971405.1 of Psococerastis gibbosa. NCBI lineage: Eukaryota > Metazoa > Arthropoda > Insecta > Psocodea > Psocidae > Psococerastis > Psococerastis gibbosa. The sequence continues at coordinate 29,539,083 of OZ020487.1, forward strand.
AAATAATTTTTTTAGACGTTTTTTTGGAGTTTTTTGAAAATAAAACCCCCCCAAATTGAGTTAGCCCAAAAAAAAAAAAATGGTCCCGAGGTATGATTTTTGTGAACCTACATGCCAAATTTCACTTAAATCCACTGAGTAGTTTGCCCGGAAATCGACGAACAGACAGACAGACCGACAGACAGACATTTTGTAAAAACCACTTTTTTGGGTTTCTGGGACCTCAAAACGTGTAAATCCGTTGAAATCTCGGAATCGAAAATTTCGACCATCACAAAGCTTTCCTTATGCTACGTATAAATTGGAAAGCAATAAGGTTTTATCAGGTAAAGGTTCAAATAGATCCCAATGAAGTATAGAAATTTCCTGGCAGGAAATGTTGAAGGCTTGGTTGTAAGGAAAGGATGCCAGGAAATTCAATAAACACTAAATTTTCGTTTCCGGTCAATCTTTGAAACGGCTCCCCAACACGGTCACCTCTCACTTCATTACTGAAGGGTCCAGGCGTCCCTTGTATTACTAGAAAGTCAGAGTCTGACAATCGGAGAGCTGCTATCATATCATTGACGCCCCAAGAGGGAAAGAAAAAGTGTTCCTCCACACTATTGATACCTGTGCGATCTAAATTAGTGCATAATTATGTCATTCAATTTGTTTAACTAAATAAATAAATATATATATTTTTTTCGCACAGATAGCTTTACGATTGTTGCTCTAGCCCTCCACTTTGACAAGAGTTCTTATAGTGTGGGGGCTCTCCGCAATTCTTTTCAATTATCATTGATTTCTTTTCTTTGTCCTGCTTGATATGCCATCCAGTCTTATTCTTATATACGTCTTATATTGTATTGTATTGTCGTTGCATTGAAAATTGGTATCAATGAAAAAATTCTGTAATGTTTTGGAGGAATACATTTTTACTTACTTACTTTTACTTACTTACTTTGTTTGATATGTAAAATAAGTTGTATTTTTGGGCCGTCACTAATATTTATTGTATTGACCATTGGACATGGCTTATGGAATGAGTCGAAAATTAATAAATAGAAACGCCATAGCACGACAACCCAAAGCCCGAGGATTGGTAGTGGATTTTCTCTCTAGACCACTGCTGTATTTTGGATGTTGTGGTCAATTTTTTCCCCACCAATTTTGGTTGTTATTCCTTTTATGTTGGTGTCTCGAACCTCGACCTTCTGTTCCATAGTCATACGTATAGTTCTCTATCAACTCGACTATTCCTGGCCATCCTGGAAAATTCATCTTCACGAATTGCGGGGGGAAGAGGGGGCAATCAACTTCCCACTTAAAAGCTTACGTAAGCTGTGGGTAGCTGGGTGGGTGAGTGAGTGAGTGAGTGAGTGAGTGAGTGAGTGAGTGAGTGATTGAGTGAGTGAGTGCGTGAGAGAGAGAGAGAGAGATTATTCAAGCCTGAAGGAAGTAGCCTACTTGGAGTGGCCCATTGAACCTATCCCTGCCGACAGCCCCATCGGGTTTTCCGTGTTTATTGTTTTAGCATGAATATTTGGCCGTTAGGCGGGGTTTGCACCGACCTCTCATTGCAGAATGCAAATGACATTGACGGAAATTTGAATTTTTCTTTTTATAGAAATCTATTAAAATGTTTGTACTTAACATATCCCATGACGCCATTTTTTAATTTTATTTTGTTTGTTTGTGATTTTACTCTATGATCATTGATCAATTTTAACTATGGCATAGAGTAAAACAAAAATTTCCGTCAATGTCATTTGCATTCTGCAATGAGAGGTCGGTGGAAACCCCGCCTTTATTAACGATATCTGCCACTACGTCAACGTATGTGCATTCTGCAATGCGAGGTCGGTGGAAACCCCGCCTTTATTAACGATATCTGCCACTACGTCAACGTATGTGCATTCTGCAATGAGAGGTCGGTGGAAACCCCGCCTTAGCAAACTGGTTCACAGCCCCGACGTTAAACCACACTGACTAGACTACAAGTGACAATGGATAGCTGGGACTTGCTTTTCTTTGACATGTTCCAGGCGTTAGCTCGAGTTAGTTCGTGAACGAGTCAAAATGTAATATAAATTGAGAAAATTTTCTTTAAAAAGATGATTACGTCTTCTAAATTATTGCTGGCTAATTTTGTTTTCAGTAAAGTTATAAAGGGTTTCTGTTACAACCTTCAACTTTTACAAAGGGAAGGAACTCATCATGGATTTTCTTTGAGGTTCAACGCTAAAATTTAAAAATACCTTTAAGGCATGCTCTTTAGATGGAGCCATGGAGGATAGCGATAGATCGATTTTGTTTATCGTATATTTGATGTTAAACTAATGAAATTAAATAGGTACATATTATTTTTTATATTATTGATAATATTGTAACCAGAGGCTTAAAGTTTTAGAATGATGGCGGGGCGTCATCAGGCAGGATTTAAGGCAAAATTGAAAATATAAGAGCAAAATAGTCCGGTTTTACGCATTTTAATAGTTGTAAAGTATAGTATAGTAAAGTAAACATGAATGCTAACATTAATATTGCTGCGGTTAAGGAGACGCCCCGGTTAGGCGTAGATCGTGGGTTCGAATCCCGCCAAGCCCAGTTTTTTCCATATCCTCTAATTTCGGTTAATATTGCTGCATAGGGGACCATGAAGTATGAACTACGCCTTAAAATGCTCGAGGCTGGGGGGGGGGGGGCCAACTTTACGCCCCTGATTGTAACAATGCGTACAATTTAATTATGCGTTACAATTTAAGAGTGTACAGCCCGTAGGAAAGTGGCAGCACAAATTTAATGTACTTTTTATTTTTTATTTAATTAACTAAGGATGTTATTAAAGATTTGGCTCATCACAGTTGTAGAAGAGTACTTCATGCATCATATAATAAGGTATTTTTAGTTTTCGAAATTGTAGTTTTTTTATGAAATCGATAATAGCCTACGTGAAAAGTTCTGCAACTTTGATGAGCCTTAATTACATGCTTAGTTAATTAAATAAAAAATAAAAAGTACTAAATTTCGGGCTGCCAATTTCCTACGGGCTGTACACTCTTAATTTTAAGTGCATACCCGGTACCAATTATTGGAAAATGTTGAAGGCTGTCATACAGCATATTCCTTATAATGAAATTGTACAATATGTATTTTAATGTGTTCTATTTTTGGTTTTGGGCCAATGTAAAATTGGAAATTTTATGATCTCGGGTAGCCGACCAAGCGATGGAATCAACTAATTACTTTCCTACTATAATAGAAAATATACTGGCTAACAAGGAGAATTTAATGGAAAAATATTCCAGATTTCCAAATATTTTGAAAGCGAAAGATGAAATAAGTAATTTTTGGTTCCCCAACCACAAAGATATGAAAATGGTCTTATGAAATTTTTTTCACAAATACAAGTTATAGACTATTCAGCCGACTGGTTTACGACTATTCTATAAATTCTGTTGATGACACTTTTTACCTGATTTTTTATAGTAATAATATTTTCGGTACAAAAAAGAAAATTTACTACGAAAGCTTGTAATTTTTTTGGAATTTTCATCAGACTATTTTCATATCTTCGCGCGCGGCTGTGGAACGAGGAATTCATGAATTTAGTCTGAAATACTATACTTTCTACCTAGCCTCCTGGCTCCTTTCCTTAGGCGGGGTTTCCACCGACCTCTCATTGCAGAATTCAAAGACATTGACGTGGTAGCAGACATTCAAGACTTAGGCGGGTATACATAGCAGAATGCAAATGACATTGGCGGAAATTTTTGTTTTACTCTATGCCATAGTTAAAATTGATCAATGATTATGGAGTAAAATCACAAACAAACAAACTAAAATTAAAAAATGGCGTCATGGAATATGTTAAGTACAAACATTTTAATAGATTTCTATAAAAAGAAAAATTTTCGTCAATGTCATTTGCATTCTGCAATGAGAGGTCGGTGGAAACTCCGCCTTACAAAATTCGAGTATTTGGAAATCAACTACAATATTTGCGTATTCCATACCTAGTCTTGAAAGTAGTGTTCAAAGTAGCTGAGCTTCTGAGTAATGTCTTATGGTCTCAGAGGCGAATACGCGAAAATTTGTAATGTGTACCACCTCCTCGTGTGGAAGATGGAAACGCGTAATGGCGACTAAACAGATAGGAGACCGAGTTTGAGCCGGGGATAGCAAAAAACAGCCTTTTCTGTGTTCTGGGGTGGGGAAACTGGCCCCGAAGGCGGAGGAACTCAACGAAGAGTCAACGGCAGAATGATGCGGAAGGCAACGGAAAACCACTGCTTGCATTACAATTCCCTCGTACAGTCATCATGACTAAGTACATATTTTGATACTCTACATACTAGACTTCTTTTTGGGGAGTCCCAAGCACGGTATCTACGTGACTTACTTAATTAATGATTGTGACAATTGCCATCGCGATCGCCAATCTTAGATAGAAGAATCATTAGAAGAAGAAAACGAATTTCCCTAAAATATCTCTCCTAAACTAGTATAATAGTATAATAAATAGGGACTTTTGTTGTTTCTATTACTAAGCCAACCTGGCGGAGTTAGGGCTATAAAGCCCTATCCTTACACTCAACTAAGGAAGGCCCGGGACCGCCTGCTTTACATGCCCTCCGAAGCATGGCCAGAAAATGTAGCCAACAACCTTTCGGGTGAAAGTCAGAGTCTGTACCACTACGCTTCATGTCTTGACGTCTATAATACGAGTACAATGATGAAGCCAATGGTTTTTTCATGCCTGAAACCAGTAGCATGTGCCAGCAATCATTTGTAAAATAGCCTACAAAGGATTGTACTCACCTGCCAGCTGCTGGTAGAGTCCAAAGCTAGGAACGACATATGATGGGCCCTGCAGATACGACGCTTAGCCCGACAAAATCATCACACCTGAAATTAAGCCTGTCATTAACTTCATTAAATAAATACCCGTCACAAACTTGATTATAGGCCTGTTAAAAATTAGCATTGTGTATTGTAGTTTGCGCCTTGTAATGACAAAAACAGTTTTTCCTTATTGCTTTCCAATTTATACGTAGTATAAGGAAAGCTTTGTGATGGTCCAAATTTTCGATTCCGAGATTTCAACGGATTTACACGTTTTGAGGTCCCAAGAACCCAAAAAAGTGGTTTTTACGAAAAGTCTGTCTGTCGGTCTGTCGGTCTGTCTGTTCGTCGATTTGTGGGCAAACTACACAGTGGATTTTTATGGAATTCGGCATGTTGGTTCATAAAAATCATACCTCGGAATTATTATTTTTTGTTTTGGGCTAACTCAATTTGGGGGGGTTTTATTCTCAAAAATCTCCAAAAAAAACGTCTAAAAAAATTATTACTAATGACTAAAAAATAATTTTTCTGCGAAACCTTTCTATCGATGATTTCTACATTCAGGCATGTTTTAGGTGATAAAAAGAGTAACGAAAGCGGCCAGGTTGCTTTCCCGAAAAAGTATTTGGTTTTAGGCAAAAAATGTTTTTTGATAAAATGATAGAAAATTCACGCTCAAATGCATTGCGTGCCCTGCCATTATTACTGAGTGGTAATGTGTTGGTCTGACCGGTCTAGAATATGCAATGCCATCGATTAATTCAGTGCTTTGGGATTGGTGATATCCTAGGCGATTGCCAGAGGGGGTCCTTTGGTTCCGGACCGGAGAATGGAGTTTTAACGGTTTTTAAATTTATTGAGGTTACCTCACCTTCAGTGACGTCAGGTGGAACCCCCCTCCCCCCCCCCCCCCCCCGAGATATCCGAAATGAAACCATAGGAAAATTATTTACCATGAAATTACTTATTTTCTCTATCTACTAATTAATAAATTGGAAAGCATGTTCGAGTAAACTCGGACCGGTTCTTTGATTATTTTTAATTAATTATGACTTAACTTATAAAATATTTTTAAATTCCACGCTTCATTATGTTAACAGAATATACCAGTGGGTGAGTACCTTCCTTGACTTATCAATTTAAACACTAAATTGTCTTTAGGTTGAAGACGCAAGCACCTTATAGGACATTGTTAAGAACTTGAATCTGATCATTTCCTATCAAATTTTGGTACACTGGAACACTGTCAAAATTGCAAAAAAAATAACTGAAAAATCTCATATGCCCACGGTTTTCTAGCTGCCGCTCATAAACTACCATCTTTTTAAAGAAGTTCCTAATTCAAATAAAGGGTCATAAAATTATCTACCATTTACTATGTATAACATTAGTACTACTTCTATATAACCAATAGTTTTTGCTCCAGCGCCAGTGTCTGAATGCCTCAAATTGCAGCTGTCTTTTACTTTACCAATGAAGATAGTATATTGTTCATTATACAGATTTACAATTGCTGTGATTGGTAATTACGTAAATCCATACTTTTACGGTATTTAAGCCCATATATCTTCCAATCTACACTTATAGTAAACTATTAGATAAGTATTAATTGAATCATTTTACTTCAATTGCATTAGCCTATATCGTAATATTATAGTTGCTTAAAAGCCTACTACGTGATAATGTTTAACGTCAGTTGAAAGAGAAATTCAACATTCGGCGATTTGGGCCTCGGAGTAGAAGTATAAAAATTCATAAGTTATCTTCCTATATATATACTGTATATACTCGTACATCATCAGTAAAACTACCGGTTGTAAAATAATTCCTTAATGTCATTTTATTACTTGCATTGAAAACTCAAAATCACTAAATATACTTTTGTTGTATAGACACATAGCATTTATATGCAGTGACACAGCTCACGCTGCCTGACAACATGAGCAATAGGTTATTATGAAAAATAAAATAACTTCACCAAGTATCCTATTACTGAGAAAGTAGATAAATCAGTAGTCAAAATATTAATTGGTACAAAAGTATTGCACCACTATACATTACCAAGAGCATTGTCGAAAGCAAAGCACATGAACAATGGCACGCACAACACAATTGAAATCATACCTGACTAATTTAAATCACAAAAACCGAAACTTTAACCCCCACCGAAAAATGAAAGGAAAAGCGGAAAGGCTCAAGGGCAAAATTTGGAGAGTTTTCCCTAACGCTTAGGGGCAGTGTGAACATTCTGGAGGAAGAGCCTGCAAGGGTGAAACTCAATCCATGCGACCCCACCAGCCTCCTCCTATATTTAGCTTAGCTACCACGCAGCAATAGCACATTATGTTTAGCTTGCTACAGCAAACGGCGCTGTCGGAGCGCATCATTGCTGAATCCTAGGCATTAAGTTCATTTGTGTCAGTAGGAGGGGAATCACGAGTGACAGGGGCATGGCGAGTCCTATTTTCACAACCGTGAAGCCCCTATTTTGTAATTTTGCGTGATTTGGGCCCAAGGAATTTTACCATCGGCAAGGCTGCGGTTCTATAATTTGCTCTTAACCCCGTGTTTGACTTTTTGTTACCTACCGTATTCTTCATCAAAGTTTTATACCGTAGTCATTGATGGAAGAAATACTTATTTTACTATTATACTCCTATAGGTAATTCAAACCAATAACCCAAGGCCTGCATCTGCATCTCATTATATCCTGTGGTACTTGACGGGTAGTGTACTTGTGCCAATAACTAATAAGGAATGAATTGGTAGTCTATACTATTGTAAATTAGATCAAATTAAAGATTGCTCTTATTTGCCAACCAGAAAGACGAAAGAAGAATTACTGTGATACAGGAACTTTTTTTCACGATAAGTACCATTTCCAATTGGCTGCTTGTATATATACAAACAATTTAACCTCCCTAAAGTCTGTGTCTGCCTATATCTGCCCCTAGTAGCAATTAAGGTAGTCTATGTCTCATTCAAATCACATCTCACATGGAAAGTGACATTTTTTAAGTTGCCCGTTATTTATGGGAAATTTTAAGATTCTCTCAAAAATATTTACCCCTACTAATGTAATGCATCAAATAAAAATAATAATCATTTCCAATTTGCGACAGCACGTATCAGAAATGTTCCGCCATCCTACCTACAATATAAATCCACCCTTGGAATTTTGCAAATGGGAAATTGTCCAATTGCAGTGCCGTTGAGCCTGACGGCTGACCCTGTTGCCCTGAGGTAACCGTTGCCCGTCTTGATTATCCCGGAATTCATGTGGAGAATTTTACACTAACTGCTCATCTGAAAATCATTAACCACAGTTCCCACAGTTCTTCATTTAATGAATGGAATACGTATTTCAACAGCTTGGCTAGTTGGCTAAAGGAATCAATTTCTCTTTGACCCTGTTGGGCTCCCTTTCCTAAAACCCGTGCATTGCAGTATATATACTGTATATTGCAGTACCACAGTCCTGAGTCCACAGGCAAATTACGGTAGTCTCTCACTGGGGTGCTACCCTATATGATGTGCATTACTGTTTAAGGGTGGAAAATATCACTTGCCCCAGTCAAGCCCACTTGTCGACGGCCCTGCTCTATTGCTAACCTAGGGCCACAGAGAAAAACTACAATAGCAATTTTATTGTCCGTGTTTTTAAGAGCTAGCTACCCCTTCACTCAAGAAAATATTAGCCAAGAATGATGTATGCCACCATCGAAATTAATTACATTCAATGATACACTGTGTTTCTTCGGTTTCATGAATGTTGTCTACCTCATATACGTACATTTTATTATTTATTTATAAAAAGATTATTCGCATACAAACAATTCAATGAATGTATCCGAATAACCTCTTCAGCCGCCTCTGTAGGTAATACCTGTGTTGAGTTACGACAGGTTTCCGATGGCATGGTGTGTAGAGACTCGCACACGTACGAACAAGCTACCACTATGCCATCGAAGACCTTAAACGGTATCATTTCCTTTGATTATACGCCGACAGTGTACAACAGTCAGCTTCGATTCTAGCCATAAGACAGACCCTGAGCTTTTATCTGAGTAATAAAGGTACCTAGAATTTCATAGACCCATTGTCTGGTTAAAAAAGGGATAGTGCATTGTCGTTGGTTACTAAAATGGAGCGGCATGGAAGGGGTAGCTCGAGGGCTGGGTTACTGCGAACAAGGACACACCCCTTACCCCCGGGGCCCTCCTGCCTTCAGCCTCCCTCCACATCGTTCCAACTACTAAACGTATTGTATTTCGGTTTTTCGAAGAGGCACTACAGACTACAGTAGCCCGATCATGGCGATTTTAATACCGGGGTTAATATAATACCATGTCACGTGATGGTATTAATTGTTTAAAATAAATTAACAGTATACATTTTTGAATTTTTTAAATTGTGGTGTTGGCAATATTGAACACCTGAACTGACGCGACGCTGCCGTAGCAAATATAAATATGACTATCAAATATAGAAATAAACATTAAAATGAACAAGTTTTAATTTTGAAATAGGGCATACATTTATATTAAGAATTATATAAAATAATTCGTTTAAAACTAAGAGAGACAAATTAAGAAACTCATCAAAGATATAACCGAAGATCATTCAGTTGTTTATAAAGAGACACAATTTGAATTTTCCGCGCATAGCACTCTTCCGACAATTACCAATATCAAAAACTAAAAAAAATCAGTAGTTTTACTGTCCATTTATTTTAAACAATTGAATTAATACCATCACGTGACATGGTATTAGGCTATACTAAGCCCGGTATTAAAATCGCCATGAATGGCCTGCATTTGGGATAGCAAAATTTTCCCAATCCAGTTGCTATAAGGGCCCCCCCCCCCCCCCCGCTAGTTTCTAAAGTCTAAACCTAAAGTTAAAAATGTTCTATTGCTAATATAATGACCTAAGGCTAGCGTACCTAATGTAATATACAATATGGTTGGTACATTGCAATTGTAACTGTTATTTTGTGTTGTTATTTTGTTGTTGTTCTAAATATGTGAAAAAAATAAGTCATGCTGTATTTGAGGAATCTGAAGCCAGTTAGAATTCCCAAAAGCGCTTAGAAAGCTGGAGTGCTACGGCCATGGCACATAATAATAATATACAATAGTACAATAGTGTGAAATTAATGGTAGGCTATAATCAAAACAAGGCAAAATGTATTTCCCCTAATAAAAAAAAGGTTTCAATAGGTGTTTAGGTTTCTAAAATTAATAGTTTATTATGATCGCGTTATTATTTAAGGCGTAATGAAATGGTTTTGGTGGCGTGCTGCGCTGTCTTAACAAGAAAGAGAAATGTTTATATGTTTACATGAAGATACCTCGAGCACAGAGGAACCGCGGTGTTGACATAATATCGCTAATGGATGATTTGTTTTTAAACACAGCGGCAGGATATTAGATCTGCTATTAGTGATGCGCTCTCTTCAGTCTTCACAGCTTTACTCGAGTTGGAATTTCCTGCTCCAAAACAAGAGCTGGCTTTATATAAAGCCCGGTACACACCGGTGAGTCTGCAGTCGCGAGTTACCAACGTTTTTTCCATTGTAGTAAATGAGCTTGCAGAAGATTTCTTGTCGATGTCTGAAGCTGGCGTGAATAAATGTGCACGGTTTTCCCATATACACGCCAGTTCATGGAAATCTTCTGAGGTAGACTCTGTGGTTTTGAACCAACCATTTACCAAGTCCTATGACTACAATAAAAAAACGTTGGCAACTCGCGACTGCTGACTCGTCCGTGTGTACCGACTTTAAGGCGGGGTTTCCACCGACCTCTCATTGCAAAATGCAAAGATATTGACGGAAATTTTTGTTTTACTCTATGCCATAATTAAAATTGGTCAATGATCATAAAGTAAAATCACAAACAAACTAAAATTAAAAAATGGCGTCATGGGATATGTTAAGTACAAACATTTTAAGAGATTTCTATAAAAAAAATTCAAATTCAATGTCATTTGCATTCTGCAATAAGAGGTAGGTGGAATACCTAAGTCTTGAATGTCTGCTACCACGTCAATGTCATTGCATTCTGCAATGAGAGGTCGGTGGAAACCCCGCCTAATGTACACTCTTGCTTACTTCGCCACTCTCGACTGTAATCATGACGAATGCAGGTGATTTGAAGCGGGCGCGGTTCTATGATTTTTTCTTTCAGAAAGGGTGGAAGCTTGGGATATAAATTAAAAATGTTTGCTTTTACAGACACCTAGACGGTCTTTTACCTCAAATAATGCCATATGTGGTATACTGTATCCAAGGCGTTTTATTAGATTACATTTGGCACAAACCCACAATTACCAAATACTTTCCAGGGGGGAGGGGGATAGAAGTTAGAACCCCAAATGAGTCGAATGTCGAACACCAAAGTCGAAAGACAAGGTCAAATGCTGTATTCCAAACAGACTTAACAGATATGTCACTTGATGCTTGTTGCTTGATTACAACAGTATAAACAATAGACTACCAACTGTTCTTTGCATGCCTCTTGTAAGGTACTTAGGTACACTACTTCTAATGAACCTCTTTCGTAAAGAAACCCATAGGGAATAGTAATATATAATAATGGCCGTTTCCATCAAGTGCTGTCGGTAAGGGTTATTGCGGGTAAATTTAGCCCAGAGTTATGGCTATACCAACAGCGACAGAAAATTTGGCTGTGGAAAATGAAGGAAAACTTGATGTGAGCAAGCTTAACTGCTGCGGTCAATTTTTATCGATATTTGGTGGGAACAGACCCTAGAGTTGCTGTTGCAGCAGGAAAAATAATAGCGATCAGTTCAGTTCTTAGTGGGAGGTTATATCTATAGTCCTCAAAAACAAATACAAATCAATATGACAATAAAGGGATCAGATGCAAACAGTTAAGAGGGCCAATTTATAACAAGTTGCAAATATCTGGGAAAATCCGCAGTTTGAAAGGACGTGGAATTTGATTAAGTTGCTGAGTAAATAGCGAGTACAATACAATACAAAGTAGACTACTACCCCCTTAGAACCACCCACCCCTGCGCCTGTCCATCACTCTGTGTGTATATTTGGGATAGTTGTGCACCCTGAGGTGTCTTCTGCATTGTACAACTCTTTGTACCATCCCTTCGCTACTTCATTTCTATAATCTCCCTTTATGAATCCATATGGGGGGCTTCTATTTTTTAATTCCTTTGTAACTTGTTGTTTAAAATGGGCTGGAGAAGGGGTTTGGGGTACTTGATTGCCAAAAGGGGACTAATTTTCTTGAGCGTTGGTTTTTGTTTGACATTGCGAAATGGAAACTGTTTGGTCAGTGACATTAATGCCGTCATTTCCATTTCTGCTTGGGGCTAAAGTTTCTTGCTCGTGTAATATATATATTTTTTTTAATTTTGTGGACTTTGGAGGTGGATTTACCAATTTTCTGCCTATGCGGTTGAGGAGGTAGGTAGGCCCCAAAGTTTGGCTGAGTTTAACGCAAAACTGTGAATTTCGGAAGCCTTCTCAGAATAGAAAATCTGATCATTTGGTTCAAGCAAGTATGGAGAAAATACTCTTTTTTCCCCCCATCTATAAACACGCCACTGGCTGACCTACAGTAATTGCTTATGAAAACACCTTAGCAACCTTAGCAAGCCACATTAACCAACCAGGAGTTCAGGCAGGACTGTGGACTCGATTCTCTTTCTTAACCACTGCTCTATTTGGGAAATTAGGATGCACTTGTACTAGTCAGCAAACATGCGGGTGGCCGCGTTTTTTCTCGACCGCAACTCAGCTCGGTAGGTCTTTCCACCTTCCTGTCCAGTTCTCTACCAGTACCAACTTGACGGGATGACTGGAAAACATGCATGCAGCCAACCCTAACTCCCCCAGACTGTACATGTCGTATTTAGGTTTTTCAAAACGCACCCCAGTCCCCAAGCTATTATTCTTCGGTGTAAAACCTGACTAATATCTCTTCTTTTTTCCGCAGTAATCTGTCAGGTATGTAGGTACCAAAGTTTTGAATTATTAAGTATTTTTTACAGCTCCACCAGCTCACTGATTATTTTTTAAGGTTAATAGCATGAAAACAATTTAATGAATGCAACCGATTGGTCTCTTCAGTCGTAAAAGTACTTGCATCGAGTTACGATACGTCTCCGATCGCAATGTGTCTAGTGACTCGCACAAAAACAAGCACGGTACCACCTTGCCACCAAAGCCGATTGAATTGACCCACTGTAAGTTCACAAGTGGTGATTCTTTATAGCCTAGATACTGTATGCTTACCTGGCGTCCTAGTTATATACAATAAATGCCTTATGCCGAACATCTAGATACCATTCTAATACTTTCACAAAGCAGTTTATTACGATTTCACCAGCGGTGGTCTTCTATATAAAAAAAATAAAATCTGCGAACATTCACCAGTTTCAAAGAATGCACAAGGAGCCTATTCTCCAGAGTATCAGCCAACCTGATCAATAATGCAACAATACAACAATGGCGTAATCTCGGGTGTCCTGCACACAGAACCTGACTGAAAATCTTATAGAAACAGGTTGTTCATCACTTCACTGAACATAAGTTCAAGGGATATCAAAAGATTTTTTTAATATTACAAATAGGATTTTCAGAGACGTCAAGACAAACTTTGTGGGGTGGTTCTGACGAGCTGAACTAATTTGGGAATTGCGCGATTGAGCTATAGCCGATGAGGGTTGACCTATTTATTGTCGCTACCATCGTGGACGACTTGTTTACTATTGGGTGGGTTTCGTTCCTATTCTACTTTAGGCAGTTCCCACAATAATTAAAATGGTTTCCAGAACGTTTCCGATGGAGGATCTGCAAAACGTTGCTCCGATGTTACCTGCACTTTTGCAAAGGTAAGCCAACAAATTGTGGATTTAAGGAGAGATATGGGACTGAATCCGGAGGAAGTACTGAATCGGCAGATGATAAGTTTAACATCAATACAGTGACCCCGGCCGTAATAATGAATCAAGTGTGGAAAAGATGTTTCAATTCAATGGTTTAAGGCGATTTCGTGGGCAATGGGTTTGTCCCCCGTACGTTGTAACAGTCGTGTAGCTGAAAGGACCCCCTTCTTATATAAATTCAACATGGCTACATACATGCTTTTTCCTTACTATCCAATACAAAAGAGGTTCATTGTCACGGAATCACGGATAAGGTCCTTATCCTTAAGGCGCGGTTTCCACCTACGTCAATAGTCAATAGTAAATGTAGTAATGTGGTAGCAGACATTTTTAGACTGTCTTTAATGTCTGCTAAAACGTCAATACCACATTTACTATTGACTAAAGACGTAGGTAGAAACCGCGCCTATAAGGAGCATAGCATAAATAGGGAGGATCATGCCCCAACATTGGTGAAGGCAAAGCTCAGGAAAGTGAATCCGAATTAAGCCGTCATACATGGGAATATGTTGACACTTCCCGTAATTGTGTAGTTAATTTTAATTTTTTTTTTACTTTCTTGATTTTTATTTAAAAAAAAAATCATATAAACTGTGTTTTGTACTTAATTAGTACCATTTTTTCCGGGTCAATCGAGGTGGGTCAGATGACCCATCTGCCCATAGCTGTGGACGGCCATGATTAGATAGATATTTTACAGTTTACATTATTATTATTATAGTTACCCTACGTTGGATATCCAGTCAAATAAACGTTTACTTCTTCTTGAGTTGCAATCTAAGGATTGGTTTGCAGCGAATGTTTTATTTGTTTACTAACTATAGTAACTAATGCATTGGAGAAGTTAGAGTTCTATATAGAAGAGATAGGACACACGGGCCCGCCAAAAATAATTTTTAAATTTCTGGGGCCACTTTTTAAATGACTGGTCACGGGCTAGGCAACGATGTTAAAATAAAACTGCATACGAAACTTGGTTTTAATGTTCTATACTAAGCATAAGCCCAAAATTTTTTTGTGGCCGTCATTGTTTGGTTTGTTGGTTAATGGTCTCCAGCTACACCCAAAACTTTATTTGACTAAGTACAAAAGCACTAGTTTTCATTAATTTAATTAACTATTAAATTGCTAAATATTATACTATACATACTGTATTTAATGTAAAATGTAAATGTAAATATAGAAGTGCTCAATTTTGTCTAAATTTTACAATCCAAAATACTCTAATATTAAGGACGTTCAACGACAATGCAGTTAGTATGATTTCTTATAGTAAATATGAATTTGGCGGGATTTTGGGAACAGTTGTCCCATATTTTTTTTTGATGTTTGCAACGCCTTACGCCGGGTCACAGGAGACGTGACAAGTGGCCCCCTAAAATTCAAAAAGCGGGAAGCAAAGGTCCAATCTCATTGACAAACAACTCAAAGCGGAATCATTATATATGCAATAAAATTATTTTCTACTAAATTCAAATTAATAATTTTGCGAACCCACGATGTAAAGTGGAATTCGGAATTTCGGAAAAGCAGCAAGTTTCAGAAACATAGGATAACCTCAGCAGCACAAGGCAACTAATTTAAGCGTAATGTACAAAGGGCTGGCAGTGGGCGAGCAACAGAGCGGGAACCAGCAGATGTGTGAGCCCCCCTCTGCCTCCTCCCCAGACCCCACAAAACCCGACCCCGAGGGCCTCCGCGTCGGCGCTCCGCTATTGAGTTCTCACCCCCCAGTCAAAATACCTTACTGCCTCGTGATGGAGTGTAGGCAAAGCTCTATCGTTTATGTACATTTACTATTGGCCAGTATCGAGTTAACTATGCATTATGTAAACATTATCACTCGAATAATTTATTCTATACCATATTAAAATCAAAAAATGTTAATATTGTACGTTATCAGGACATTTGGAAAACTGATAAAAATCGAATAAACCATTATATTTCAATACATAATATACAGTATACAAAATGTATTGTATATAATTATGCTATACTATTGTAGTATAATACCTTATAATATACAATGAAATATTCAGGGCAGCGTTTTGAAAATGCTTTGTAAGCAATGTCACTTTATTGACGAAAATAATTGATTCGTCCTTCCATAGCCAGCCACGAAGATTTTCAGATGAAAAATTCTTTGAAAAATGCAAACTTTCTATAAAAGCTATTGAAAAAGTTACTATAATACAATAAGTGTATATTTTGAAATTTTGAAATTATTTTGCCGCACGGAAATACAATACTTTTCATGTCAATAAGAAGAGAAAAATTCACCCCAAACGACATAATTTCAAAATGATAAAATTGTTGTTTTATAGCCCATTTTATTACCTTTCATAACCAGTGCTAAGATATTAAATCAGTTGGCCAAGTCTACGAGATTCTGAAACACAACGCAAAACCCCGGATTCACCCCTGTGGCAAAAATGGTTATTTTTCGGCGTATGAACACATGGGCTATTTATGGTTAGAATTGAGCTTTAAAAAACTTAAATGTTTAAAAATTATGAATTTGTGGCAAAATGCGCCAGCGCGATAGTCTAAGAGGGCCCTCGTTGGAATTAATTCCGACAGAACTAATGGATTGACATGTTGTCTCATGATTTTTTTTTCAGGTTGCTTTCCCAAAAGTATTTCGAGTATTTATTTATTAATGAAAAAAAAAAACAATACAATTAATAAATATCAAAGGACCACATTAAGTGCACCCTGTGAAGGGGACTTTCGTCGTGGCCCTTGCATTGTAAAAGCCAGAATTGTTGCTAAAACAAAGTAAAATTTGGATCCCCCCTAGTTCTATACACGCGGACGATTCTCCCAGTCCATTATAGCCCTAGGGCTAGCAGGTGATTTTTTTTAACGATTTTGGAAGCTTGTGTGATGCCGCACAAAAGTGTTTAACACGCAAGATCATAGAAAATTTCTGAATCAGACTCTGGTTTTGCACCAAGCATTCACCAAGCCCTATACCTACAACGGGAAAGACGTCGGCATATCGCGACTGAGAGAATCGTCCTTGTGTTCCAGGCCCTAAAGACCCCTAGATACAAAAGTGAGACTGAGTTATAAGGGTGCAGCGTAGTCACTTTTCGTAATGATACACCTAGCGGATTCAACTAATTTTAAGTCCACCCACTATGTACCTTAATAATAAGGTATCAATCGGGTTTAAACCTTTTAATGTCTTTAACTAGGGGTTATACGCTCTGAGGGTATAGAGGAGTACGCGCTTTCTGAAAACCACGATTTGGTCTTTAAGGGTTTTTAATACACGCCTCTCACAAGAAGATTCCTGAAGGTTTCAACTGCGGAATGTCTGGCCATTATTGTCATCAACTAGATTAGTTGCTTGTGGATAATTACCGTTTTTGTCAGCAATAGCAATACAACAGTGCCCTGTGCACAAAGGCAGATTCAACGCTGCAGATCTGCTGAGACGTCGGGAGGTGGTGCTCAACAGACAAAATCTGCTGCTGCAATAGAATCTGCCTTTATACACTACTAATAACCCATCATTTGCTCGAATTTTTCTCGACCGATCTGTTGCTGTGGAATCTGCCTTTGCGCGGTGGGTAATAGAAACCAGTTCAATACTGCCTTTTAATTAAAAAGAAAACAAATGTAAACTAGACTCTCGACTACTATAGCAATCGCGGTCGCCCCAAAGAATATTTGAAAATCTTCATAGAAAATTCGGGATTAAGACTTTTGAGTTGTATTTTTAAATAACAATAGCAATGGGACAGAAATATTTACTTCTAAAAATAATATTTAAAAAAAATAATAGTATTAATTTAGTAATAATATTATGGCGTAATTTTAATTCACCGAAGACTAGGCTAGGACCAAGGCCGTGTCCATGTTTTGATTTCGGAGGGGGGGGGGGGGTCCAAACAATTTTTTTACGTAATTTATTAATGAATTAATGGATAAATTCTTCAAACCATACAGGTTTACATACAAAAATTCATTTCGGGGGGGGGGGGACTTTTAAAGTGCTCTTTCCGAATTTAAACTTTGCCACACAAGCAGCCATCTTGAAAAACCGAGGAATTTTGTGGAAACTATTGACCTGACGGAAACACGTGCGTATAGAATTTTTTTTACCTACGTTAAATTACCTGCCATTAGACACCAAAATCAAATTTCTAGCTATACTTTTTAAGATTGACTATTTTAAATTTCAATCATTTTCCTTCAAAATAGGAGAATATGAAGGGGAATGAAAATTTGACTCTGGATACAGTATGGGAGAAGTGTGGTTGGCGGTAGACCACCGACAATCCCGAGCGTCTTTTATTTGCCACCCTCCCCCCCCCCCTCCCCCATTGATGGTGCTGTCACTGGCGCCCCCACTTTCATTTGTCATCACCACGGACTATCGGCTTTCCCTTGTTTTCCTTACATTCTGTGGAAAGGGGTGAGTATAACTGGCCATAGTCTTCCACTTTTTCAGCTTTTTTTCCATTTTCACTTCCCTTTTACAAGCTCATATCTGTCAGCTTATTATTATTTTTATTTTCGATTTCTTCTCTTTCATTCGACAGTAGAAATAATGAATGAGTATTTTGTTGCTTTAAATTCGGCAATAAAAATTTTAATTATAAATTTAATTTACTTAATCCGAGTATCCGGGGTTGATACTTAAAAATAAATGTTGGTATACAATTTTTAGTACTAGTGGTTCAGAAGGCCTCACTTTTTGAAAGTACCGTATTTTACCACTACATTATTTAATTTATAAAATGGCGCACAGTATCGAAAATACGCTTTCTTTCGTCAGCAACATTTTTTGAAAAACACAAATTATCCGAATATTTAATTATCCGAATGGGGGTCCGGTCCCAATTCATAAAATGACTCGCTCCTGTACTCGGTTAAGTCGAGCTAACGCCTGTTACAATGCCATTGGTAAGCATGTCTGAGCTTACCCATTGGCACTTGTCCATATGGGTTGACATCGAATAGTGAACCAGTTGGCCAACGGCTAGAAATTCATTCGGAAACAATACAAATAGGGTCCGAAAACCGATTGGGGTGTTGGCAGGGCACGGTTCAATGGGCTCTGTAGGGCCCTTTAAAAATAATAATAAGTAATATAATGGGAGTTCTTCTATGCTGACCTAAATGAAGCATGTCAGAGGCACCTGTACAATAATAGGCATTGCATAAATCCTGTATTTCGACGCCAACTTCTGCTTATTGGATCCTCATGAATTTTTCAATATACCAACTGTTATTTCTTTATTATATATATTACGTATATGACCACAAGTATGAATAACCTAATAACCAATTGATGTTAATTATGGTGCCTGTAGCGTCAATGCAGTTTTTAATTAATAGGCGAAAACAATAATTTGGTAATACTTTAGAGTTTAGAATATGTCCGATGCATGCTTCAAATTTAAATAGATGAATTAACTTTTGAGATGGAAAAGACGGCCCATTTTATTGCACTTAAGTTCGTCTATTTGAACATAGTAATTTTGAGCTGAAGTTCAAGTAATTATTGCGAAATACGAATACAATACAATACACAATACCGTTAACAGACGTTATATGAATAAATTTCGCCCACCTTTCCTATAAGTGCATTTTTGTAGCACAGCCGCGAAGGAAAATTTTCAAAATTTTGAATATGTCATAAAAACCAGAATAATGGCGTTGTACCGAACGAAAATGGTTTGTTATTTTTTTTTTTTTGGGGGGGGGGGATGAAGATGCAGTAGAATCCGGGATGATTGACCGTAGTCGATATGAAAGCGTACTTCCAAATGTTTTGTCAAACATCTGCGGTTGACATTGTCAAGATTGTGAGATACAATATCCGAAGTCTACCCAGTGACACTAAAGATGTTGACGAAACATTTGAAGCAGGCTTTCAAATTAACCACGGGTCCACCGCCTATCATCCCGGATTTTACTGCTTCATCATGCAACTAAAGCCGTGAAAGACTTTGTAATTGTATTTTGGGGGAGAGTCCAGGGACACGGAGCACCTGGACATTCCTTTTCAGAACGGGTATGGCCCAGACTTAAGAAATTAACTTTAATTTATTAATCAAGATGGGAGTAGACAATTAGTCAACAAAAGTTGATGCAGACACTAATTAGGGGGACTTATGAAAAATAAATTTATCAAGACAGGGGGGTTGGGATAGCCAGCACGACTTTCGTCTGGGGATGGTGAAGCCACGTTTTGGAGAGAGCGTGCCCAGTGCCCTCTATTATTAGGCCTGGCGCCTGCCGGCACTTTGTCTAGGTTCGGCCTATAGCAAACCCTGGGAACTTTTTTGGAAATTGGTAGCTAAAGAGTTTGATTAAAGATTTGTATAATTGTACAATTATTGTGGGCTACGTGGAGGAGTGCCCTTGGGGTTTTTCGGGACTGTTGTATCATTTCCTTCTCATCGGATAATTTTCCTATTTTCTCAGTCTATTTGTCCATTGTGAGATTAACGAGGAAGAAGTGCTCAAATCTCCGTAAACACTAGAAGATTGACAAATTAACAAGGTTGCGGTAGCCCTATTACCAACATGATATGTATACATATATTCCAGAAATAACTAAACAGTATTATACTTTTCGATAGCACTATAAAAAGACACATTTTTACCCATTTAGCCGAATGACAGTCTCAGTATTTGCTCAAGTTAGTAATTTGATTTAAACTATCTGCTTATAAATACTGTATACAGTATATTCACTATGCATTGTACCTACCATTATTATTATTACTTATTTCCTAATAATTTTTTTTCTGTGTTATATTATATGATTTATAAATGAAATTAGTGTATTTAATTTTAAATACTATTGTTTGATTGCAAACTGTTTCAAAGGGGTCCATCACGGGTCTAGCTTGTTTTATTAAAGGAAAGCATCCAGTTTTTGAATAAAAAAAAATTAATATGAGAGTATGGGTGATAGGGGATGGATATCAAAATGATGGCTTGCGGCAGAGGGTTGTTAGAATCCCAGGGGTAATATATGAGGCAGGCCGCATAGGAGACGCGCTCGTAAACGGTTTAGCATGGCATTGCTGAGCGACGGATCTTGTTAGTCGCGGCCGCCGGACCCCAATTCTAAGCCTATAAATGGACCCCTCACGCCCTGCGGCTTCGGAAGGTTGCTGCCAGTGACACATCTCTTACTCGCGATCCTGTGACATTTCCTTGCAGTTCAAAGCACCAATTGTAATTTATATAAAATAAATGTGCACCTCTGTTGCTAAGAACAGAGGTCTTGATAGCAGTGTACATCAAGCTACAGATTTATGTTAACCGTTAGGTCAGGGGTCAGCAAACTTTTGAGACGAATAGCCAAAGGTTACAAACAATTTCCAGTTTTTAAAGAGCCGAAAAAAATGATTTACAATAGGACCTACCTACCTAAATCCCCGGGAGTAAAATCTAAAAATTAAGTGTATTGAAAATAAAAAGTTTTAACTTCTTCTTTTTAGAAGACAATTACAATTGAGCATTAGTATGAAAAAAAAAATGAAAGAATGAAACTAATATTTTTTAATTGAAATAAGCTGTATAGTAGTAGGCTGTAGCATCTACAATACAAATTCTTTATTTGGTATCCACGGAACGAGTGAAAAACAGACGAAGATTATGGAAATTAGAGCATTTCCAGGGGCGTCATTTGGGGTACCAGAGGGGGCCAATGACCCCAATTGGAAAAATTGACCTTGAACCTTGTTTAAAAATGGGTAAGACATAAGTATGAAACATTTTTAATCTACCTATAGCAATTGTCATCTTGCCCCTCCCTAAAAAATATTGAAATTAAATTACTGGCCAGTGTCCATATCTGTGGCCAATCGGTCTTAGTGACGGTCACACACACAATTAGACCCGGTTATGGAGGGCCTAATAGTAAATCTGATCCTATCTTTATAATATATTGTTGTTATTTACTTATTTAGATGGTAAGGTGGGCGTAGCCCGTAGGCCTATTAGTTTAGAAGAAAGAAAGAAGAAAGAAAATTGTCTTAATTTTCCATATGGGCGAATTTTGGGCCTTTCGGCCCACGCTTACAATTAACTCATGGAGGATTAGTTGGCTCATATGAGAGTACATTGTACAAGTAATTACTTAGCCTACTGATAACTTACTTTTTGACATGCACAGTATCTTTCAATTCTTAATGACTCCCTATTGTCTTATAGCTTCCATCTCGTTAGTCCATTGTTTTAGAGCTGCTGACTGTGTACGAACGTCCGCTACAAGGGCTCTTTACCTTTAGTAAAAGGAATTCAGAATATAACCAGGTCTCCGACTGAGTAAAACTCTCAAGAAACACGATAGTTCATTATACAGCGAACCCCGGTCGAGATCTCACCCCCACTAATGTTTCGTATTTTCAAAAACAACAAAGGAAAGTAAAAAATCAAGTAGAGTGACGCCCTCCGGGGTTGAAATCCGTGCTCCCACCCTCCGCTTGTTGTGCGCTTGAATTTGTCAGGGGGAACGTAGAGATCTGGCATTTACCCCTCAGGATATACCAGGCCAAAAGAAAATGATTTCAGTTTCGTGGAAGGGGGTGTATTTGCTCCATATTAATTATAGGAGGGTTCACCACATTTTTTATTCAAGATTTTTGTGTACTTTGAACATTTATGTACCGGTATTTATTTTTAATTATGAATAAACAACATCAGAACTTTTAAATTAAATTTAAGATCAAATTGGACACCTCCATTCCTTGAACAAAACAAATTTGTGAAATATCCATTGTAGGGCTACACAAATTGTCGCATCCATCAGAAGAAATACTCCTCTACATTTTGATATGTATCTTGACGTTTCTTCTTCTTGACGTTTTGTTGCTTTATTATTATTATGCCAACCTAGCGGAGTTAGGGCTATAAAGCCCTCTCTTACACTCAACTAGGATGACCCGGGACCACCTGCTTTACATGCCCTCCGAATGTATGTACGCTATGTTGCCGTTACTACAATATTGATTATTTTTTAGCTCATTTAGTAAGTGGTGACGACTAGTTGACGCACACGAAAATTATTATATTGTTTCTATAGGTACAGTGTTAAGAAACTAGTCAATTATTAATTTTTTTGAGTTCTTGAAGTAGGTACCAATTCTAAATTAAATGTATTATATATACATATATATCTTCTCTTTGACAACAAGAAAAGTATTTGTCTGTATTAGTTTTAAACACACAATTTATTCTTTTAACCAAGTTTCTGTACCCCCTGAAGCCTCCATCGCATACCCCTCTTGGAGAACCGCTAACGTTGTTTTTGATTGGTGGGGGTACTTGTTTTAGAATCGCCTAGTGCTATAGTCGATTTCTTAGGCAACTTTCCTAATACGGCTGAATAGAAGTGCGGGTCCAGTAGGCACCGCCCAGGGTATGGAATACCTTAGTTTTCTGGGGGATAAGGAACGATAGGTAAATTAAAAGGTTCAGCTCGTGGATAATATTAAATGGATGAGGAGGTCGTGAGTGCCCCGAGTGCTCACTCTCCTTACTACCAAAACAAAACAACTCACGTATAGTAGCCAATCATTAATTCCAGGATACTGGACCTTTACATTATCTTGTTCATTATAATACTACTGTTAATTTATATAAAATTAAAAAATTCATTTATGAAGCCCAGTGATATAGTATTATATACAACAGTATGCATAAATATATATTATATATGTAATATGTGAAGAAGGTCTTGGGTGAGTAGTGGCAAAAACTTTTTTTTTCATTCTTGGAAATGTTTAATGACAACTTAAACAATGAATGTATCCGATTGACCTCTTCAGTCGCCTCTGTAGGTTAGTACCCGTGTTGAGTTACGATACGTCTCCGATCGCATGGCGTGTAGAGACTCGCACAAGTACAAGCACGCTGCCACCTGGCTATCGTGGTCGATATCCAACTATTATTTGACGAATGAATGTAAGTCCACACATATTGAACCTCTGATTTGAAAAGAGAGTCGTGCTCTTGCAAACCGCTGACTCAGCTTTTCAACGGGGATGTTCTTGTTCTGCTAGGTCTTTCAATCTTTCCTTGGATTATTACATGCATAAGACGATACTTTTCGTTCGTCATCACATGACCGAAGTATGTTAGATTCCGTTTCTTAACATTCAACATTCAACAGGCCCTCAGCATTAGGGATAACTTACGATCTACCTTAGCAACCATAGCACAGTATTTGAGGACTGGTTGGTTAGGGACACGATCTCTCCATGACATGCTAACAATATCAAATATCTCATAAAATATTAAATATCTGCAATGTTCTTGTTTAAATTTTTGTTTTCCAATTTATACGTAGTATAAGGAAAGCTTTGTGATGGTCAAAATTTTCGATTCCGAGATTTCAATGGATTTACACGTTGTGAAGTCCCAGGAACCTTAAAAAGTGGTTTTTACGAAATGTCTGTCTGTCGCTCTGTCGTTCTGTCTTTTCATCGATTTTCGAGCAAACTACTCGGTCGATTTTGATGAAATTTGGCATGTAGGTTCACAAAAATCATACCTTAGGGCTATTTTATTTTATTTTGGGGTAACTCAATTTTGGGGGGTTTTATTCTCAAAACTCTCCAAAAAAACGCCTAAAAAATTATTTCTTTAAAACTGCTCCAACGATTTCATTTTAATTCACATACACATACTATATAGTAGTCGTTATTAATGTTAACAAAATGCGGTGGTTCGTTTGCCCCTTGATAATTTGCTTTTGGGGGTAAAAAAATAAAAATAAGTCAATTTTCATGAAAAATGACTAAAAAATAATTTTTCTGCGGAACCTTTCTATCGATAATTTCTACCTTTAGGCATGTTTTAGGTGTTAAATAGGTTAACAAAACCAAACAGGTTGCTTTCCCAAAAAGTATTTGGTTTTGTGTAAAAAAATATTTTTTGAAGAAAATTCACGCTCCAATACATTGCGTGCCGTACGCTAGATAGAATGGAGTTTTAATGATTTTTATATATATAAAAAGGTTGCCTCACCTCCGGTGACGTCAGATGGACCAAAGCGTGCTATTGCGTGCGTTGAAAGAATACGTGTCTATTGTGTGATGCTCTGATTGGCCGAGAAAAACGTGGCATCTGAGATTGAAAAAAATATTCTTGACGGGAGCGAGTGTCTCGTCTCTCCTATATGAAGCTGAAGCTGTAGTTCTAACGAAATATTTATCGTAAATTTTCCTTTGTGGAGATGGTGTGGTTCGTAACAGAGCTGGCCATTAAACTGAGAATTCACATAACCGTCGGTCTCGGTCGTGGAGCCCGGAGCGAAGCCGCATCCCTCACGCCGCACGCGCTCTCCGTTCTTAATCATTGCTTACGGCCCCTTCCCCTCCCCGTACGCGGTGCGGGGGAAACAACTGTCGACAGTCTTATGCGTATGTCCCCAGGCTCCGGCTACACCCAATCATCCACTACATTATTTCACTTAGAGTTCTATATTATATGCTAGCACATGCAAGGTTTGAAAATTGGCGCGAATTTCGACGCATCAAAAGTTGCGACAGTATTCAACTTGTAGTGGACGTGTGGTACCTAACATGTGCCGCTGGAGTTTAACCTTACAGTCCGGTATACGCGTACGATTTTCCCAGTCGCAATTTGCCGACGTCTTTTCCATTTTAGCCATATAGGCTTAATAAAGACAATAAGCTTGCAGTTATTGTATGAATTGACCGGACAAAGTGATATGGGGACATAGACTAGCTCCATGAACAAAACAGGTACTGCCAGTGCTAGTCCCGCTTTCGTGTAAGCTTGGATTGGATGATGCATGGTACGGTACCGTAGAAAATAGATTTTGTGAGGTAGATAACCCCATCGAACCCAGCAATTATTCAATTATTATTATTTGGCCGCGTATACTCGTAGGTGGGGCTATACTAGGTATATACCTGAATAGAACCAAAGTGTGCCCTTTCCAGTACAGGTCCATGCGTATTCCTATACCATTAGCCTACACCCACGAATTTTTCAACTCGTTCTCTCTACCAAACACTTCTCTGATTTTATGAACTTAGTTTTCTTTAAGCGATTAAACCTGCTATACGATGTTAGGTACCGTTAAAGTTGACCTTAAATGATAATCAAGAAGGTTATGCTGACTGCTGAGTCCATTTTAAAAGGCTATATTTATACTGCCTGTGGACTTTGGACTATAAACAGAGAGTTGTTCATGTTTGAACTCCCCCCATTTTTCGTAAAATAGTAGAAAAAGAGGAAAGCCGTTCTCATGAACGTACGCATCTTCTAATTAGGGGCATGATCTTAATTTCCTTAATTTCCCTTGCCCAGGCACGCGAAAGTTCGGGAGGCCGAAGGGGGGCCCGAGGGTCTCCCCCGGGGAAGGCTTTTGAAAAAAAAAGAAGGCCTGAAATTGTGGAGTTTCCCATATTATGATGTTCGTATATATATACGTCTTGTAACGTATTCTAATAACGTTTAGGTTTTACAGCCGATGAATAGTAGGCCTACTGCAAGAAAAGGGGGCTCGGGGGCTTTGAAAAAGAATAGGCTCAAAATAGTAGAATTTACGCACTTTGAAAGCAGTTATGCTTACATTTTACGTGTGAAAAATATTACAACCAACAAGGGGGGCCTATGGGGGCTACCTCGGGGAATGTTTTTTAAAAGATAGGTCTGTAATAGTTTGTCGGCAAAAAAATTGATTTTTCAGACGATAACTTTATTAACCATACTGGAAACAGGAGGACCGGAGTCTCCCCAGGGGAATTTTGTAAAATAAATATCTGAAAAATTTGCTGTTTTGCTAAATCTTGCTAATCCTTCTGAAGATAGAAGCCCGTAGTGGTGGCTGAACTCCTGAACAAATGTGGGACCGAGCTTGAGCTTGAACCGGGATAAGCGAAAAGCACAGTTTTTTTCTGTTGAAGGCACTCTTTTGTCCTGGGGTTGGGAAACTGGCCCCGAAGGCGGAGGAACTCGATGAAGGTTCAACGGCATAAGGATACAGAAGGCAACGGGTTACCACTGCAATACAATTCCCTATTATAATCGCCATGACTATAATTGTCAAGATGATCACCAATCTTCGATAGAAGAGGCATAGATGCATTTGAAGAAGAAGAAGAAGTGCTACCAGCAGCCTCAACCGATTTGGAATATAAAAAAAAAACTACTATCCACCAATGTAGTAATACTCATATCCGTAAACTATAGGTATACGTAAGTTATCTACCTATTGCTTTTTAGTAACACCACATAATTTGTATATGCTTATATCTTCTTTATGTCTACCTAACTGGCCTATATATGCAGGCTGTAGGCGTAGGTACCCCAGACTAGTACAGTATAATGATGAGGGTATAGCCTAATATAATAAATTATCATTGCTTTAATGTGACTTATTAATTTTATTGTATGTACCGGTATTCAATTGTACAAAAGAAGCCGCATTTATCGAAAATGTAATAGAATTGAGGAGGGGCCGTAACCATCAGCAGGCAATGAATCCGTCTTGACTTTACTAGTTAATTAAAATCAAATGAGTAGGCCGCCCTGCCCACGAGCCTTGGTCGTGCCTTAGGATTCCAGTCTAGGTACGTTCGCCCCAGGCTATACGTTCAGCCACTGCTTCTGGCACTCCCTGGACGGCACCTCTTTTGACTTCTGCCTTATGTGTGCCGCAATATGTCAGCTTATAATATGTAGACTGCTTGTCGTGAACACAAGTTTTTAATTGAGACAACCGCGCTTGCGCCAGAACTTCTGAATGGGTCTTTGCAGTACATGCGTCAACATTAAGACCTTAATAATGTAGACCATTGATTTGTGCCGTTTCTAAATTGAAAAGTCAGATCAGTAAAATAGATAAGTGATAAGATTTAAGTACGAAACAAAAATAAAATAAAAATATTTTCTTCAGTGATGCAGATGCTGTTATTTAAGCTGAAGAGGTTACTCTTACTCAATAAGTATAATATATGTAAGCAATTTCTTTTCAATTACCTCCCTGAACGAGAATAGGGTACAAATTACTGTAATAGGCTATTAAATGCGCAGGTACGCTGTCGAATATGTAGGCATTATAGGTGGCATAAATGCAAATGCATATCTTTGTTCACAAACCCCAACCCCATATAAAACCAAAAGTTCAGGGACACCCTCAAATTGGATAATGATTCTGTGAAATATAAAATGAACAAACCAAAAATTAAGTCGTATAAGATAGCGGAAGATATGAAAAATAACGTTTGTATGTTATGATGTTAATAATCATGCTGGGTAGTGGTACCCATATAGGTCTAAATATGTATAAGTTAGTATATTAATATTAGCCTTTCATTAGTTCATAGGAGTTTCGTGGTTTGTAAATAAATGTCATGCAATGCAGATTGCGTTTGACAAATAGTCTTTCTTATCTCTGATACTTCCAATTGCAGTTTAGCCAGATCATCGTCTCGTACTACGTCTAGTTGTTTAATTCCTTTCTTGTCACGCGTTAGTGAAGCACATTCTATCGCAACTTTGGTGGAATGTAACAAATTCTTAAATTGTTTCCCCTGCAGCTCTGCCAGTTCAGCTAATAGCTCTTTCCTCTTCACTGCACGCTGTGCCTCTTCTGTTGCATCAGGCTTAACAATGTTATTCCCGTTGCTTTTTAAACTGTCTTCAAGCCCTTTCATTTTCTGTTGTAAATCCTCAATTTGATTCTGTAGATCATTCCCTTGGCCCTAAATGTAAACAGAAGCATCATCTCTGATACTTGAAAAATATTTGAAAAATATAGCAGTGGGACTTCTGCTGCAATCTGCAGAGCAAGAACCTATATTGGGTAGAAAATGCACGCCGTGTTTCGTTTCTCAAACCTCTTCTTGGACGCGGAGGCATCACTTGACAGAAAAACAGAAAAAAGCTACCATAAATATAAACAATTCATAATTTGATTCGTTTCGGTAGCATTTTTCAATAGGGATCTCAGATCTTGCTCTGTCCTGTTACCTATTGGTTTATTTTAGTTTTGTTCACATTTTCAGTAGATACAGTAGAAGTGCAGTACCTATTCATACTAAAACAAAACAAATAGGTAACAAAACAGAGCAAGACTTGTGAGATCCCTATTGCAAACTGCTAACATATCCTTATTTATTAGGTATTTTGGTTGTCAATACGATGCTGAGAAGTTGTTGGCTATATTGAGTGACGGAGCACGACTTATTTCTGCTGAGTTCTTGCTCAGCAGTTGGCGCCCCACTGGCACCCACTGCCATCCTTATTTTCAAAAATTTGTCAGGTATCGGAAATAGACTTATTGATGCAATTATTTACATCAACTTTATTGTTCAAGAAGTCGACTCCGACACCTAAAAGAAAGTGTATTGTTATTAAAAATTATCTTAGGCGGCAATTCCACCGGCAATTTTACTTAATTAGTGATTTGAGATTTTTTTTTTCTTTGTTTTAAGGAGACTATTATGTAGATACTTAACTTATCTATTATAAATTAAGTTATAATATTATAAATGATGTCTGCTACCATATTATAATTTAACGTATAATATATAGATAAGTAAGTAAGTATCTACATAATAGTCTCCTTAAAACAAAACAAACAAAAAATCTCAAATCACTAATGAAGTAAATTCGCCGGTGGAATTGCCGCCATATAAGTGGTTGTGTGGTACCTAGGTACCTATAGTAATAAGAAGTAAATTAAGTCTTTTAAAACGGTCACAGATTAATTAACTTAACACCGGGAATAGGAGGGAAGGTGTCACATAACAGGATTAATACCATTTAACTTATCAGCTGCTATTTGTACGCATTGATTTCAAACAAAAGAGTGCAAAATTTGCAGGAAATTCAAACTAATAAATTGATCCTCAGCTATATTTTTGGTGAGTTTTTAATTATTCTCTGGTAAATTTAGACACATTATGTATAATTCTTAATATATTCCAAAATTCTATGCCGTCTGTACATTTCAATGCTTATACAGTATGTATTTCCTTCAATTATACAACTAATTCTTGTATTGACTGTAAGTAGGTACTTGGTTAAGTCGTGCTTTCTTCTGTTTCATTGCGTGAATGGTATGCTTGTCTCAGTTCGTCCATTATAGCTTGAAGCCGGTGTAGGTTGACATCGAGAACGTATACCACCGTAGTTTGCCAATGGCCAAAAAAGCATACGGAAACAATACAAAATAATAATGGCTATTGGGCAAGGGACCTATAGCAATGCGTAAGGCCGAACCGGAGGGGGTCACGTGACTGGCCTGGAAATGTCTTTGCAGGGGGTTCGTAATATATGTTTTAAACCGCAGGGGTATATTAAAAATCGATAGATGGGTATAGTATACGCGTAGACATGCTTACACTATTGACTGAACCACAAATTACAATTACATTAGGTCTAAAATTTGTGCATGAAGCATGTTTTTAAACATACCTTTTAGAACATTTTTACGTGCCCCACAGGGAAGAAAAACCTGCAACTTTTGTAATGAAATGCAGTTCAGTCAGAAGCTCAACACTTAATTTGACAAGAAAGTGCCAGAAATAGGTAAAACTGCAATTATTTGAATTTGAAATAATACAAGTCCAGTACGGAACAGGTACATGACGCGGGGCTTTGTTTATAAAATGGATATTCAACCATCCCGTGGCTGGAGACCACTATCAATATGGCTGCTAGTGTAGCCTGCACAAGCTAAGTACAGAGTTTTTAACCGGGTCCAGGTATCCGCTTTGCTATGCTGCAATGTGTAAGACTTGGATATTTTTTGCGTTGGTACTTATCTCTGATAGTTGGCTTATGGTTGACGGGTGCCTCGTAAGGCATATTATTGCTCCCGCCGCTCCAGTACTATTATATTTCTGTGTATTCAACGCTCAACGTTCAAGGTCACAAGTCTCCGGTTTGGCCATAATAGCTGTCGGCTTAGGCCTACTATGTGGTATGCCGGTTACAAATGTAAACAGAACAATTGAAGGGCTTAGAAACCAAGAGGTGCAAGTGACATTTTTTGCGCTTTGGAGTTACGTGCACCATGCTGTTACTCTAGCTGCTCTTTATTCTAGAAACCAACAGGAACATCGGGATCTATCATTTTGACAATGCCAGAGTCAATGGAAAAAGAGTATACGCGTACACTTATATTGGAGCTACAAACTTTAGCCTCAATTATATTGAATGTTTATTTTTGTCACTTGCACCCCTTGGCCTCTAGGTGCCTCAATTGAGAATATCACTATCCATTCCAAAATTATCTTGTTTGCATTTTATGATTATTAATTTTATAATTAGGTTATTATTAAAGTAAGAGTAGCCTGAGTCAGAGTAGGTATAGGTATAACTTAAGCAAATGATTTCAATCCTGTCATGTGACACCTTATAGGGTTTAATGAGAATTATTAAATCATATTCCAAGTTTTAAGTTAATCTCTTCAAACGGCATAGTAGGGCTGCAGTAGCGGTAGTATAATATACAACCCTAAAAAGACCTCACCTCTTGGAAAATCAAAGTACCACTGGGCGTATGCATAGTCGTTTTGTCCACTCCTCAAGTAACTTGACGCTGCTGATGATAAATCATCAGCTCTCCTGCGCTGAAATAACAGAGAAATTACGAAGAAGATGAATAATACCATTTACCTACCAATTCTAACTGACGCAGGGCTATAACATGTGATTTTTATGATGAAGCCGTTGAATCCCGACGACGATCTAAAAGCATATTATTCCAAACGTATGCGTCCACTCCGGACGTGAAAGCATTAGTAATATAAGTCTATAATTTCATGTGATTGAAGTACCAGTGGTTAACAGAATCATCCCTTCCCACTTTATCCGTTTCCTGTTTCTTGCACAATGTCAAATTTCACAGGAATTACCTATCATTTGGTCTTAAATTCCGAAGGTTCGGATGCGGGAACCCCGACACTACATTAATTTGAAGGATCCGATGAAAGAAGGAGTCAAGTCACCTCAACAAAACAAGATTTCATCACAGAATATGGAAGAAGGGTTTCAATGTGCAGCAATTATAGCCTTCTTCTACCCAATCCAACCCTTCAAGTATGGTATATTATGTGAAATTGTGGTATATTAACACCTTCTTCCCTGATAAAATCTAGCTTAAAAAAATGTTGAATTAACTATTAACGCCTTTTTCCATTGGACCCATGGGCCATATCTCAAAAAGCAAGGAGCCTTATATACAATTCACCCGGGTGGAACTTTCTCTGCTGGAGCCTGTAATTTCTGGAACAAATGAAGGACTAACAGAGAACAAGATTGGTGGATTGCACACGGGCACCACCCCCGCAAAGCAGAAACCTAGGTTCGCATCCCACGCTCATTAAAATTTTAATGCCTTCCTTTTATCAGATTCCTTTTGGTTGTTAGTGCAGTAATCGCTACAAAAATGCGGTTATATGGAACACTGTCAGAATTTCGGCATTTTTGTAAACCTTTTACTGCGGATGCCTTGATACGCTAGCTTACAATATTACGTAGAGGGATGTACAATATACAATACTATATCTTACATTAAGTAATATTAGCAAGAATAAGGTTTTTTATATGGAGAAATTATTATTAGGCTACATAACCAATAACCATATTAATAGCAAAGAAGACCAATAGATAATCATTACAATAAAAACCCAAGAGGTCCAAGACGTTTGACACCTGGTTTATATTATTAATGCTAGACCCAGTTTTCTTTCTAAAAGGATACATGCAAAAATAAGAATTATTAGGGTCTGTTAATGCCAGGCCTATATACTAATAACCGTTAGGTTCGCTAGATTCTTGAAAATAGAAATTGCGGAACAGGCTTAAGTCTATCACTGGAAAGACTAATTGCAGTTTTGCATTGACTTGGACTAATGAAGCTCGGGTTGCAAGGCCTAAAGAGCATAAAGTGCATTCACAAAATTTCTGCATTTGTGAATATTAAGTATTGTTATCACAGTCACTAACACACTTAATTCATTTACAGTCCCGAATTCCTAGGCTACTAACCTTTGCATCCATAACTTGGTTAGAATTTTCTCAAAATTATATAGAAAGTCTATTCGTTAGTACTCCACTAAGACAACCTGTTATGAACTAATTACTAAAATAAAGAAACTAATAGGTTGGTAGTTGATAACCTGTTGAAGACAAGATAGAACAAATCATTGCTTCGTTTTTAATTGTGCTTAGTTGGGCACAGCTCATGGCTGGTTTACACAGTTGCCTAAACAAATATTTGCAGGAATATCCTCATAATGGTCAACTGATTGCATATACTGTCATTGAACTTATACTGTCTAACATTTGCCTCGTTGTGAATGGAGGCTCAATTCTGAATCGAACACCCATGTATAACCCATTAACACCCATTATAAAGAAGGCTACTTAGTATTATAGAGGATTTGCAATTGTGGTTAGGACCGCAGCCATTGTTCATGTTTAAACATGAAAAAATTGTAGAAAAGTAAAGAAGTGGACATCATTATTTATATCTTGGATTTTTTGTCTCAGATATTTATAAACTAATTGGAAAATGCGTTCAAAAATGTTATTGTATTTTATGCATTCTATTGGAGGCTTGGTCATCTTACCTTAAGAGTAATGGCAATAATTCACATAAAACAAACTAACAATTTAATCAATTCAAAATTGAGTATATTGACCCACCAATAAGAGGGCAGTTTTCCAGAATGCTTTTGATTTATTTCTGTATTCCAATTGTCCATAAATGACCATAAGCGGCCACTGTCACAGTTCCACTTCGTACTGTTGAGACAAAATATAAAACCACAGGCATTGAAAATTTCTATGACTGAGAAATATTGTTATTTTAAACGTATTATTAGACAATTGAAACTGAAAAATACTTTTATAGAAACTTTTCATCTTTCCAAACAAATTGGCGGAAAATGTTTCGATTAATCGAATGAATCGATCTTGTTTGTGTACGTACACGTCAGTTTCGTCTGCTGGCTAGTCGCTCAATCATCAAAACAATTTTTTAAATATTAATATTGTAATATTTGTAATGCGATGTGAAATAAAGATTCCAAAATTGTAACATAATTATCTATTAATATTTCTTCAATATACTTAAACACAACGTAAAGTGGAAAGGTTTGACTATAACAAATTCAGCCGAACCCATAGGTAGGTAAGTTATAATGAAATGTTCATAGTATTAATTAGTATTTGGCTTACACCGAATGAGTGCGCCTTACTGTTGTATTATGGCAATCCAATGTTGTGTAATAGTAGGCTTGTTGTTTTTATGTGCCAAATTAAAAAAAAATACAAAGTACAAAATAATATTAAATGCCTTTTACTCCATTAGCGCCAATTTAAAGTAAGGAAAGGGCTGGCTGTATAATGAAAATAATGAAATGGTGCCCACGCACACCTGTCCTTTTCCAACTGTGTATATTACATTCGGTAAAAGGTTTAATTTAGTTGACTCTAATAAAAACATTAGTTGTATATCGTCTATTTAGCATAAAAGAAACTAATTTTTGAAAGAATTAAAGGTCGGTGAAGAACAGAACTTTATTCCTATACAAACCAATTTATGTAAATTTTTAGCATGGGTATGTATAGGCTATTGCCTATTGCTTATGAGCATTTTTAGTGGAAGGAATATGTTAGAGGCATGCAAATAAAACAATCCTTGCTAAAAATCTAAATCCTTGCAAATGTGACGTTTACTTTCCACTTCCATATGAATTTTCAGTAGTCAAAAGCAAATCTTTACCAAGTTCTCTTATGAGATAATAAATTAATGTATATATATAGATAATAAATAAACGTTCCTATACATTGGAGCTCAAACTTTAAATATGCTACCCCCTGATCTCGTAATCATAGGAAGCTAGACTGAATTTAGCAAGAAATGCAAGTCATATTTATTTGATCACCCAGATATTGTTACCATGTAGTATACTTAATTTAATCTTACCTTACCTTTGTAACTATTGGTTGCACCTCACTATCCACGTGCTGAAAAAAGCACACTTAGTGAGGGATCCCAAAGATCTTCGTTGGTTAACATATTATGTGGTATTGTAATTTTGGAAATTAAACGATTATTATTATTATCAATCAATTAATCAATAAATCGTGTATTTAAATGCTAGAACCATATATGGCATACATTACGTCATTTTTTTTATCAATTATGTCCTAAGTTAAATATAATATTCTAATAAGTAGCCGATAAAGATCCTTGTCAAATATTAACACAATTATAATTATAACTCTCCCTCCAATGCCTCGGTCAGGGAATAGTATGTATTGTATACACAGCACCCTGTTTAAACGGCTGTACTTGTTTTCCTATTATGAAACTTTATTTACTTGTAGAAATGACGGACATTGCAGAGTGGTTTAAAAACTTGCCATTGTTCACGCGATATTGGCTGGCAGCGACGGCAGTAGTTTCATTAGTAGCCCGATTTGGAATTATAAATCCTGCGTACCTTATCATCACTTACAATAGTGTCATATATGACTGGCAAGTAAGTGAGACTTTTTAAATACTCTTGTCCAAGTGTATACTTTCAATTTAAAATGTTCTGGCGACTGCGACTAACAACCTAATAAGGATTAGAATACTACAATTCAACATATGCAAAATATATATTAGGTATATTCAATCCATGTTGTGTAAAAAGGTGCTTACAAATTCAGACTAAATATTGTCATAATCATGCAAAATACTATTTCCAAAATAAAGACATGATTGTATGTAATATTATATTGTATATATTTTTGCCGTAAGCTTTTAATCCTTTGTGACTTGGTTGGCCTGTTGGAATAAGTTAAAGTTGAGCAAGCTTCAGGTTGCCTATGTCATCTGCAGCCGGGGTTCCTCATCGTCGTTCCTCATCGAGGAAAGATAAAAGTCGGCCAACAATCAATATATTAGGAAAAAATTGCAATAAAGCCCATATTCCACCGACCTCGATAGTGATAGTGATACTGATATTGACGTGGTAGCAGACATCTTTAGACTCTTTAGTGTCTGCTACCTGTCAATATCAGTATCACTATCACTATCACTATCGAGGTCGGTGGAATATGCGCCTACGACAAGGATCAATGAGCCGGAGTAACGAGACCAAAGCCCTTCAAATAATAATAAATTATATTAGGCCCTTATTTCCAATTTAAATTTACTGGAAGTTAATAAAAAGGTTGAAAAAGTTTAGTCGATGTCTTTTATGAGTTATCATTGCTATATTTTTCAGATATGGCGCTTAGTCACATGCTTATTCTTCTATCCGATAAACTCTGCTACTGGGTTCCATTTTTTGTTCAACTGTTATTTTCTGTACAACTATTCTTTGAAATTGGAGACAGGACAGTATCAAGGAAGACCGGCTGAGTATGCATTTATGTTACTCTTCTGCTGGATCTGCAATGTTATCGCTGCTCTATTTTTCGATTTCTATGTAAGTAAAAATGAATTTAAGATATAGTTCGTAATTCAGTTTAAGAATTATTGAAGAACAATTTAACAATGAAATGAATCAATTATGGTCATGGTGTGTGGTGCAGGTGCAGGCAGAATAATAATCTAATTAAAACCAGGCGCACAGCGTCCATATTTTGTGGCAAATATAATGCGGGTGCCCAACGGCATGTGTCTGAAGCTTGTCTGAAGCTTCCTGTTAATAGGTGTCATATTTGAGACCTGGGCAGGAGAGTAAGTGTGTATCGACTTGATATGCACCACAGTGGCAGTTGTTGGCACGACAGGGTGTACACCTACACTTAGACGGTTACGCCATATATTTTTGTCGCGAAATACACGGTTTTTCTATCTATCCATCTATCTATCTATCTATCTGATGCATGATGTATATTTTAGAGGATCCAGTATTAGCACTCTCTGACCAGAAATTGAAAGGTACTGTATTTATTCATATCATATTCCCCTTGGTAGGCTTTGGCCAGCTCGGCAACAATTCTCCAATCATCTCGGTTTTGCCCTGCAGTCGTATTCCCGTCTTGCCTGCTTTGTACAGTTTGTTCACCTGTCTTCTGACCTTGCAACGTGTCAAAGCCGTATGGGACGTTGCTCTTTTTTCCTCTACATTCATGAAATCGAAGTAATACTGTGTTTATTTCCTTCTGTTCCTGGTGCCACAGTACCTACATATAATGTATATACTGTATACGTATGTATTTACAGTACGTATGTGCTTTAATTGTGGTTGCTGTTTTTTTCAGTACTTAATGGACAACGCCGTTATGACGATCCTGTACGTGTGGTGCCAACTGAACAAAGAAGTAGTGGTTAGCTTCTGGTTTGGCACGCGGTTCAAAGCCATGTACCTGCCATGGGTTCTTTTCCTGTTCAACCTGATCATTCACGGACGTGGTATGCCCGATCTCACTGGCATTATCATCGGACACTTGTACTTTTTCCTCATGTACCAGTACCCACAGGAATTCAATGGGCCAATCCTGTTGTCCACACCTCAGTTCTTGTAAGTTTTGGTTCCTTAAGATTATCAGCATCGTTTTAACTGCGATTGCTTTTCATTTCTTCCGATGACTTGATCGGAATACTATCCACAAAATCTCTCCTAATAGCAGAAGTTATATTCTTGATAGGCATTAGCCAGTCTGATAATCCGATTATGTGCGGAGTAGTGGCTGGCCTTCTACATTTTGTAGATACTGAAAATACCCTATGTATGAAATAGTCCTCTAAAATTCATAGTGAGATTCTCCAAAGTGACTGTGGAACTTCATTATACTTAAAATTATTGAAAAAATAAGACGCAACTGTTCCACAATAAAATATATTGTGGATCAGTTGCGTCTTATTTTTTCAATAATTTTAAGTAGTCCTCTACATGTTTTACAAATTACAAATACAAATTTTGAATAACCTGCGTAGGTAGTCAATTCAATAAACAAATAAAAACTGATTTTTGTGTGATTTAGGGTTGGGGTGTCTCTACGTTCCTTATCTTAAAATTTAAATATCATTTTGTTATAGGTACAAATATTTCCCCAACGAACGACTAGTCACTGGCTTTGGAGCTACCCCAATAAGAAGAGAACAAGATCCTAATCAAAGGCGAGCAGGACACAATTGGGGAAGTGGAAATGTGCTTGGTGGTCGCTAGATTTTGGCCGTCGTCTTTGTGGGAAGGTAAAGAAAGTTCTAAGTTTGGAAAAGTTATTACAACATTCTCTAAGTTTTCTAAGTCACAATCCTGCCCTGGAAAGATAGTAGTTTTATTATTCCTTATATATTTCGGACCTTGATATAACTTTTTTAGGCCCGTAGTTCTCGACTGATTGATTGTTATAACTCTTTCACTTAATAGCAAACTTTATGAGCAAATTAGTGACCCACTGGTTCCTTTTTTGTACAAAATTAAATGTCACCGGGAAT
Source organism: Psococerastis gibbosa (assembly GCA_963971405.1). Lineage (NCBI taxonomy): Eukaryota > Metazoa > Arthropoda > Insecta > Psocodea > Psocidae > Psococerastis > Psococerastis gibbosa. The sequence goes on from OZ020487.1 coordinate 29,577,259, forward strand.
ATTCATCGTAGAGCAATCAATGCGTTATTATAAATTAGAATAAATATTCCTCTACATTCTGAGGTGGTCGTCACTGACACCGTTGGCCACAGTTGTGGAAGTCATGAAAGTACTATACATTTCTTCTAATTTGTGGCATGTCATGTTGGCTAAGGTCAAAATTACCGGTGAAATTTGATTTTAAGTATAAAAAAAGTGTCATTGGCTATAGCTTGTGGAAACAGTGTTCCTTATCGGTACCCGACTTGCAGCAACCTGCAGTCCGACCAATGTAAACATTGTGCATCCAATATACTGCTATGTTCGATGGCCTCAATGACCGCGTACATGAAATTGCCAGTAACCTGTCACACTTGCTGGTCTGACGGAATATAGTAATTGTGTGAGGCGGTTATTGAGTTGCCGGGGAAAGCCGTAGTGTAGTGGATAAAGATCAGGACTTTTGTAAAGTAAGTCACAGGTCCCATTAGAAATAATTAATCATGTGAGAGGTTGTAGCTACATGGTTCGAAATCCACGATTGTCATGAGACCTCATTCATATCATAAGAAGTTAAACAAAGGCTTGGCGCTATATAAGTTCCATAATTGAAAAATCGTGCGAATGACGGAGATTGTGTTATGTAATTGTGAGTCCCTTGACACCCTGAAGGGAAGATGGATAAAGAAGAAGAAAAATGGATAGTGTTGGAATTGCTTTTAATTGCAAGAACAATGTAATAGCTGCAATTAAATCGGATTTACTCCTATTGTCTATTGTTAACCGAAAAACGATGCGAATGCAGCAGCTTAGTTCAAAATAAATCGATAGAAAAGCAGACGGTCTAATGATGAAAGCAATATTTTCTTACTAATAACAGCTTATTGTATAGTTTAGGCTGTATTGCCCCTCCCTCAATGGCGCCACAACGTTTGTCGTGTTGGCTTTTACATATTTTTTTCTTACTTATGTACTGCATTTAGTAAATTAAATGATATTGAACAATAAGGATTGTTTTTCTACTCAGAACATACTAGTGTTTTTTTTCAAGTTTTACCGACCTAAATTTAACTTACTCCTCATATTTTAGTGGAAAACGGATACGGGAAAGTGTAGAAATGGTAAATATGAAAATGTATGTTTCTTGTTAACTTTCAGCAGTTGACACTAAAGTTTTCTGTGTTGTGTGTTCGGGAAAAACTATCGTAATAAGACGGGTTCATTTTTAAAGTCTTTATATTGTGGAAGACATGGTATTAGGTTAATCATATATTCGTAAATTACACACAGCAGATATTACCAAAGCATCTGAAACTTTAAATTGACTAGTACTATTTATTATGTTGGTTTCATACAGAACATGCAACTCAATTTTCCTATACTTACTAAGCAGTGGCGGCTCGTGGTGTATCAAAATGGTGGGGCAACGAATTGTAATAAAGTAATAGCATATAACTTACCACTACTTGAATAACAAATAGATTCTTCAGCATTTCGATGTGGCAAACAAGTCTATCACTCGCTGTTTACATTTTTGTAATATTTGTTTACATTACCCTGCCTGGCCGTTGGGCAGAACCTGACTTCCCTAGTCAAAAATTCTTCTTTGAAAAATTTTATAATAATCATTAGTCATGACAAAATAGTGAAACTCTTCTCAAAAATAACTCTTATAATTATGATTTAAAAAAAATACCAATATTCAACGATATTATTAATACGAAACATTTAAAGTCATTTTTGGGGCGCTGCCCCGCTGCCCATGTATAAATGCATATGGCATGAATTGCATTGCAAGGTCCATAAGAGAAAAGTTGTGTACACCTTTTCAATGGTGCGAACGATCTTCTTAACTTTTGCCTGACTCGGTTGCCATGGCGACCCGGGGCTAAATTGAAAATTGTCCCAAGTTGCCCAGAGCACGCACATAGCATAGCCGAATTGTAGCAGTTGCATTTTTCTTCAGAATAGTATATTATTATTTTATTATTATTATTATTATTATTATTAAAAGGAAATTGCTTTGTTTGCCTGTAAAATTATGGGAGGGCTGTAGCCCCAGTGCCCTTATGGACGAGCCGCCACTGCTACTAAGTTAATAAACGTCAAGGGAAGGCCTGTTTAACTAAATTTTAAATACTATCTGTAAGTAGATACTGTAAGTAGATCTCATGGAAGACGAGTATTTATTAATCGTTACAATATTTTTAAATTATTTCACAAGGGACCTTGTGTATTAATTATGAACCTGAAATTTCTGACAAATTATAGTAGGTACATCAAAGTCAGAGTATTAAACCTTCAAAAAATTATCCTCATTCACCTCATTCTGCTCTTACAATAATTTTTCTTGTTAAAATTCTTACAATAAAAACGAAGAAACTGTTCCACACCTAGTATAAATTTGCATATTATTGGACTTTGTCTGTTTGCAAATAAACGTTTATTTATATATTTATTTATCTATTTATAAAACTGTTATGAATAAGAACAAAATGAATAAAAATAACTACCTACATAATAAAATAATTTTAGGTAACTAACCCAGTGAGCTAAGATAAATTAATTAAAAAAGTAAACAATATAGTAATAGAACAAAAAGTCCTTATTTATAGCATATGATCAAAATTTTTCTTCATATTAACGGTGTTTTTTCAATTTGAACTTCCGCAATATCCTGAAAAAAAAAATGCTGGATAAATAGTGGACTGTTGTCCGATAAAAGTCTGAAGCGTCCGAATGAGATTCGGGCAAGCTGTGTTGCGAGACTTTGTTGCCACCAATTGTTTGATTGAAACCTTTATGAGGTTGTGAATTTTCAACTTTCATTCGAATCAGTGGAATTTACTATAACAATTAATTTAATTTACTTTTATACTAAAAGACTTTAGTAGATAGTAACAATCTTCAGAATAAACATCTTCAGTATAGTTAATGCGATTCATGGAACCGAATTAATTAAAGAAACTACAATAGTATGAAGTGTCTGAATAGTCTGCGGATAAAACAAAATGAACATACTACAATATTAATGGAATTAATTGCTACTAATTTCATCGTTATATCTATTAATTTTAAAACAGGTAAACCTTAAACAATATCACGGGTTTATAATAGAAGAAGGCTGCATATTGTATGTATAAGTACAATAACTAAATAAAAGTTCTTAAAATTTTATACAACTCTGAAATAGGTACATAACTATCAGCACTTTTATATTGCTTCATACAACGACCCGCTTATTTTATTAAACCACAATAATGCCAACAATTTACGTGTATATTGGCCAGCAATTTTTGATATATCAGAAAGCACAACCAAATATTTAACACAAGTAGCCTACTATGTATACATTTTATAACCCACTACATATCTACGAAGTTTGTGGAAGACAACATTCACGAAATAATTGCACATTTTTAACATGACATTGATAATTGTTTAAGGTGTCGATACAGGAGTAGATTCAGTTGGCTGCAGAAGAAATTGTACGATCTTTAGGCGGCTATTCCACAGGCGAATTTACTTCATTTGTGATTTGAGAATTTTCGTTTTGTTTTAAGGAGACTATTATGTAGATACTTAACTTATCTATTATAAATTAAGTTATAATATGGTAGCAGGCATCATTAATAAGTCTCTACCATATTATAACTTAATTTATAATAGATAAGTTAGGTATCTACATAATAGTCTCCTTAAAACAAAACAAACCAAAAATCTCAAATCACAAATGAAGTAAATTCGCAGGTGGAATTGCCGCTTTAGCAATATTATTATTGTATATATATATATTGGTCCATGCCATACAAATTCGTCTACAGCATCGGAGATTGTTCGACAAGGCATGGACGTACGCAGCATTTAAATTGGGGGGGGGGGGGACAAAACCTTAGAGTCTCGTCACCTCTGTTCCCATCCCCCCTTTACACTGACAAATCAAGAGACGTTCCTCCATGTCGCGGTGAAATTGTCATATTGATTATGTTTTTAATTTTGATTTGACACCAGCCCTAAAAGTTTGCGAGGCTTTAAGCGAAAAGTTGCTGCGAGGCCTAGTTGTAAGCCGGAGGATAGTTTAAAAAGCGAAATGGTGGGGTTTTAACATCAAAAACCTTTAGTGTCTTTAAATGAAGACTTATTAATAAAACAGGGTTCTCCCCCGTGGGAAATATTTAGAAAAATGGGACCTAAATAGTGGGGCATTCCGCATTATGACGGCAGTAGCATTTAAATTTTACAGACAAAAACTGATACCTGGGAATATGCCCTTGGTGAATATTTTTGAAATAGTTTGACCAAAATATGCCCGATATTATTAATAATAAAAGAAGTAATAAATAGACCCGAAATAAGCAGCGCGAAACGTTTGGATGAGTTTTTGAATTTTCATTAAACACCAGATTTCTGCCGATTAAAAAATTTGAATAGTCAAATTAATTTCGGAAGATTAAGGGGGCTGCATACGCCCATTTGACAAGATTTGTTTTTGGACTATTTCTCAAAATTACAAATAAATACCTTATCAGCAATGGAAACAGTTGTATGTGCTAACAAAGGATTTAGTAATCAAATTTTACATTTAAAAATATTACTTTTGCGTATTAATAACCATTCCATTTGCGCTACCTAACTAAAAATTACATTACATGAGTAATTGCATTATACTAGTTTACATAAGCCAAGAAATTTGTAAGTAGCTGTCAAAATCTATATATTTCCACAGTATAATGGGCATACAGTATGTTTTACTAGTGATGCACTAAAACGCAAATTATTGTATTTATCACGTCATCACTGTAATTATTTTCATTTTTTTGATTAGGTAACGTTATTGTTTTATAATTTAATTTTGCAGCAACTAAACCTTAATTACCAATTAACTTATTACATCACAGTACATTGACACATAAGTACCGATATAAGGTAATATACAACTGACCGGAATAAACCTACGCTCACGTAAGTTATTTGTACGATTAACGTCTACTGGTTATTTCTAGCTATTCTAGTCTATTAACATTACGGGAAGACATCAATAAGTCCTAAATTGCTTTTAAAATTGGAAGACTTAGTTTTGTACAACATTTATAAATAACAAGATAACAACTTACTATAATATGTATATAAATCGTGCCTATATTGCCGAAATTATAGCACTTTGCGTTGTAAATGACTTGCTCAGCGAGAGTGCGTTCTACGTACCTAATGGTAACTTTACTTTTTATTTCGCCAAGCACATAGCGATTACTTCAGTGGCTAATATTTATGCATTTGTCTCCTTGCTCTTGCATCACCGTTATAGATTTTTCCTTTCCTTTTATATGGGATTCATTATGCGTTTTTCTTTCTGGGTAATTACGTTTAGTACTACTATATGTAGGTCAATTTTTTTTTTATTAAACGCGAGATTAGAGTTCTAAGAAAGATGTGACATTTGCCCCCGCCAGGGACATCGTATGAATTCCTGGTGCCATTGGCTCTGTCGTCACCGAATCAGAGTTTCGGCCAATGCACCTCTTCCGTGAAGGAAAATTCTTGAGGCCAACCAATCAAAACTTTGAGTTTTGGCTTCAATTCCCTTTGGCTATACATGCAGCTGGAATTTTGGATTTCCATACATTCTTCCTCTGACCAATCACAACACGCTTTGCTGTCACAACGGTTTGTTGTTGTTTGGAAGTGTCCTAAGTGGGCTCTGATTGGTCGAGGAAGCTAAACAAATATCTTTGGCGGCAGTGAATGTCCAATCTCTCATATATAGAGAACTCTAAGTGATACCTGCGTCATCAAATCCACGCTTAAATTATTTGTATAATTTGTTTGAACAGTTGCGTTACATCTCTCGCAATAACCTTTTAACATTGGAATACTCCTGGTTCTTCTGTCATAAAAGGCAATGCAGTACAAGCCATACCTAAAAAAAAACATTGATGGGCTACGCAACTCTTCTAGAAAAGAGAGCTACCAGCCAACTACACAATGCAAACCTATTTAAAATGGAAGACCAATTTGGAAGGCCTTAATAAGAGCGGAGCCAGAGTCATAGACACCGACTACGCCAAACAAACATCCCAGGAAGATTATGAAGCAGTCGTAGAGGATGGTGCCGCGATCGAGGAACTGCCGCTTGAGTTTGAGGTGAAAGTAGCATGGCCAGATGAAGCTGAGCATGGTCCCCGTGAAGCTCCCGATGAAACCCATGAGAATGGCGAAGTGGGGGATCGAAATGGCCATCAGTACTGTGCAAACGATGACGCCTACGCGGAAAGCCAGCCCCCAGACCTGCACGATAGAATACAATTTTTATCCTTGGCTCGGACAGTGTCCAGAGTGGTGGAAAACTGGATTTTGAAACGGAAGTTCGAGGTTTGAGACTGGAAATAAAGGGAAACCGTTCCACTCCACCTGGATTCACATAACCCTAGTTTCGCCGCGCCGGTACAGGGAACCTAGGGTGGCCAGATTTTCAAAACCAAAAAAGAGTATATATACAACCATATGTAAAAGCCAAGGGGAGGGGGGGGGGGAGTAGCATAGGTCTTGCAAAATTCTGTAGAAGAGTAGGATCTGATTTAAAAAAGAGTATATTTGCATCAAAAGCGCAAAAAGGAAGAGCATGTCGAATTTGGAACACAAAAGAGTATAAATACTATTGAGCAGAGTATATCTGGCCACCCTAGGAAAGCAGCATGTCACTAGCCAAATAAAGCTGCAGTCTAGAACTCGGATCCTCTGTGTGGCCTCAGTGAGTTGTTCTGCCAGTGTGCCACGGTCTTTTTATCGATTAATTCACTAAATATGTCCATCTGTCAAATTCTATTACGGGAACCAATGGTACTTAAGCGCTTGGTCCACTTGCCGGTAACATCGTCGCATTCCAATGAGTGTTATGGTAATGCTGAAATACTTACCCGCCTAGAATTCGACTGTCATTGGCGAGTTTTTAATCAAACAACTATTTTGAAGATAGAAGAGCCCAGGGGACAAGAAGAGATAAGGTTAGAAATCAAGGGATGAGAAGAGAGTTAGATGTGGAAGAACCATTGGTGGGGAAGATATAAGGAGGTGGTAATGGTTCGGACACTAACGCGAATGAATGGAGGGAGAGTGGAAGAGGCTCACGTATCAGACTCGAGAAACTACTGATTATTGATGATGATGATGATGATGATGCACTGTTTTGGAAAAGTGTTCAAAAGGAAGAGAACGAACGAATGTATAAACATTGAAATCTACAAAATGCCTCAAAGGGCAAATAGGACTATTTGTCCACTCTGGTGTTCATAGCGTCTATGCGCAGGAATAAGGTTAAACTTTTAAATAGAGCATGAGAATGTTATAAGGTTAGTGTGGATACCCCATATGTGTAGTTTGGTGCACGCAGGACCTTATAACAGGTACAAAAGTGCCCAGTGGCCTTAATAATATAGGGGGGATAACTAACGGCTATTAGCTTTTGCAGCTTTTACCATATACTCAAGTATAACCTAACCATACTTTAGACCTAATGGTGAAATCTACCTACCTTAAGTTCACCATCTACGTGCCAAATGGTGGGAAACATTGTTTTAGGTCTTGACCTGAAGAAGGTTCTCTCAAGGAGCTCGCAGGCTGCATAGTATGGGAGAGGGTATGAAAGTAAGGCCTTTATGAAAAGGAAAATGTTGACCAGTCCTTTGAATCCCGCTGAACTCAGGTTGTTCGTAATCACCTGTATTGAATTAAACGTGCAATTACCAAGTAGCACAATACAATTCAATTTTCATAAAAACACATACTGTTTATACACACACATATATATGCTGTATATATACATTATTGCTTTCCAATTTATACGTAGTATAAGGAAAGCTTTGTGATGGTCGAAATTTTCAATTCCGAGATTTCAACGGATTTACACGTTTTGAGGTCCCAGGAACCAGGAAGGGTTTTTACGAAATGTCTGTCTGCCTGTCAGGCTCTGTCTGTCTGTTCGTCGATTTCCGGGCAAATTACTCGGTCGACTTTGATGAAATTCGACATGTAGGTTCACAAAAATCATGCCTCGGGATCATTTTATTTTTATTTTGAGCTAACTCAATTTGGGGGGGGGGGTTTATTTTCAAAAAACTCATAAAAAACGTCTAAAAAAATTATTTCTCGAAAATGGCTCCAACTATTTCTTTTAAATTCACATATATTGTAGTCGTTATTAATGCTGACAAAATGCGGGGGGTCGCTTGCCCCTTCATAGTTTGCTTCTGGGGGTAAAAAAATAAAAAAAAATAATAAATTTTAATGAAAAATGACTAAAAAATCATTTTTCTGTGAAACCTTTCTATCGATGATTTCTACCTTCAGGCATGTTTTAGGTGTTAAATTGAGTAACGAAACCGGACAGATCGCTTTCCCAAAAAACTATTTGGTTTTGTGCAAAAAAAATGTTTTTGAAAAAATGATTGAAACGCATTGCGTGCCCTGCCATTATTGCGGTGTGGTAATTTGTTGGTCTGACCTATCTAGAATTTACCTCACCTCCAGTGACGTCAGGTGGGCAACCCCCCCCCCCCCCCCGCGAGATATCGCAAATTTAACTATAGGAAAATTATTTACCATGAAATTACTCATTTTCTCTAGCTACTACTTGATAAATTGGAAAGCATGTTCGAGTAACCTCGGACCGGTTCTTTATTTTAGTACAGTGCATTAAATTAGCCCCTTACTACCGCAAAGTAGGCTGCAAACATAATCGGATATGGTACCTTGATTTTTGTGTGACAATCTACTTAAGAATAATAATAACATAATGTGTATTAATATAATAATGTATGACCTGAACGCTTACGAAGCATTAATGTATAACTGTATGTATAACCGCCCCACCCATTTTTGCCCACATCAATCAACAAACGAGATTCGCCTCTTAACATGTTGCTGCACATCGAATGTTTCAATAAGGGTGTGTTTCCAGTGGTATTGTGCTTATGCTTACGTCCGCGTTAGCGTTAGCAGTTAGTGAGCGATATGTAGTAGTATGGTTTGATACAGTCCCAGGCCACGGTGTGGGCCCATAGGACTCCAGTGGACCTCCTGATTATAGTGGATTCCGAACCACTTGGGAAGCACAGTGAAGTCACACGATTAGTTCGGAGGTGACCAGGACAAGTCCTACCATGTTTCCCTACCGGCACTGCGCACACGACCAATTTATCTGCAGCTTTGAACCTGCTCTGGTCCGCTGGATTCAACTTGGTATGGCGGCCGGCTAGAGTGAGCGATATGACTCTACCCCATCGTCCCAGTGTAATCTGGATCTTCCAAAGCTTCGACGTCTCTCCAGCACCCAGACCTTCTTCATAACGGAAAATATTGAAATCTTGATTATCACGAAGCTATCTTGTTGCGTACTGCTAACTGCGAAGCCGTCTTAAGGAAATTATACATCCAATCTGCAAGCCACACGATAATGTTCTTACCTGCTGTGTATCATTTTGAAAGGTCAGGAAGCAGAGGTAGCCGAAAAGGCTCTTAAAGATGGCCGCAGCAATATGGGACCAGTCTAACATCCAGGAGAACTTGCTGGGGTCCACCATGTTCCCTTCTAGGGTCGGCAGGAAGATCTGCGACGTGTAGCTGAACACTATCACCCCAAGGGATATCGGAAAATTTTCGAAGTCGAGCGACCATTTTACTTTGCCTGCATAGAATATTACAATTCAAATTCTACTAGTAATACTGCAATATTTAACATATGCCATGGTACGCTTACTTGAATTTCAGTTCTTATCATTGGAGTCAGCTAATAAAACTTAAGAGTTTACAGCTTGTTGACAGGTTGACAGCCCGAAATTTTATAATTTTTATTTATTATTTAATTAACTAAGCATGTTATTAAAGATTTGGCTCATTGAAGTTGTAGAAGAAAACATGATAATATTTTATAAACAATAACTTTTCACGTAGAATCGATTTTATAAAAAAAAAACTACAATTTCGAAAACTAAAAATAGCTTAATAGGCCTATATGATGCATTGGCGTAAATTCCCAAAATTTCTGGGGGGGGGGGGGCTTTAGGACCCTAAGACCTTGAAATCGATAAATGAGCCCAAATTAGTGAGGTTTTACTCATATTATACCCCGGAGAAAAAAATTGATAATTGCAAGGGCCAGTGAGATTTGACGAATATTCTATCCTGGAGAAGGGGGGGGCGGTGGTCTCTCCTGGAGAAAAAAAATGATGAATAGGCCGAAATCAGTGCGGTTTTACGCATTTTGCAAACAGATTGAGATTTTACAGACGAATAAACCTACCACTGAGGGGGGCGCGGGGGTCTCCCCCGAAGAAAAATTTTGAAAAAATAGGTCTGAAATATTGGGGTTTTAAGCATTTTGAGTAATATATTTTTTTGAAACTACTTGGTCAATATGTTGATTGATTGATATGATGATATGATGCAGGAAGTAGTCTTCTACAACTTTAATGAGCCGAATCTTTAATGACATGCTTAGTTAATTAAATAATAAATAAAAAGTATTAAATTTCGGGCTGCCAATTTCCTACGGGCTCTACACTCTTTAAGTACTGTAGCGGTGTTTATTTCTCATTGCATTCACGCATACTCATACATAATGTTTGCCGCAGAATTATTTGCATGACGTTTTCTAGACGTAGCCTACTAGTGGAAACAACCCTTAACTTGACACAATCCACCAATTAAAGGTGAAAAATGCCCCTTAACCGGGATGATGTCGATGGCGATGGTCGAATAATACTGCTTAGCTTATGAATGGAACAATTGTGATTACGCTCTGTGCTTCTCCGATGATCATCCTTGTGATTGTTACCAAGATTTTGGATGATCATCCGTTCCAGACTTCGGACATAAAGGAGACATGAATATACTTACCCCAGCCCCACTCTGGAAGCTCCAGCAAGCAGTAGCCAAGGATGATGGCGTTGATTACTAAATGACTCATAGTACACCAAAAGCTTAACATGGAAACCATCTGCAGACTCTTGAGGAAGCTGAGCGGTATGAGCAGAATGCCGGTGAGCATCATCCAGGATCGCGTGTCGATGGCCCCCTCGGGGAACGTACCGCCCATCAGGTCCCCACAGACGACCACGTACAGGATGCACGTCATGAGCAGTTCTATCAGTTGGGCGACGCTGACCATCCGCGCGCCGTACTTCGCCCCGAAACATTCTTTGGCGATTGCTACGTAAGAGTCCCTTACTCGAACCCTTTCTCCTGTTCAATGAGACAAAGACTGTGCTCTAAGTGCTATACATTTGAATGTGATGAAGATGGTGCACGACGAAGTGGCTGGAAGATGAGAGGAGATAAAAGCTACACTAAGGAAGAAATATAGGATGAAAATAAACTGATTTGATGTGGAGAGGCAGGGTGGAGTGGAGGAGGCGCATACAGTAAATATCTCACGCGGGCTACGGATTACCCGACCGCGATCATTATCAAAATCTGGATCTGCCACGATGTACCCCATCTGAGTGTAATTGTCAGAGAAATTATACCGAAGTCGCCCGAAACATGCAATTTTAAATCCCCGACTTAAATAAATAAATAAATAAATAAATAAGGCCTTTTTATTGTTTCTATTACAAAGCCAACCTAGCGGAGTTAGCCCTCTCTTACACTCAACTAGGAGGGCCCGGGACCGCCTGCTTTACATGCCCTCCGAAGCAGGGCCAGAAAATGTAGCCAGTGTGGGACTCGAACCAACAACCTTTCGGGTGAAAGTCAGAGTCCGTACCACTACGCTACATGTCCTGACTTATAGAGTGAAGTTTTTATGTGCCTGTACAATCCAAACTTACCAGTGGCCAGGTCGAGCTCATAGAGGCATTCAACTAAGATTTTCCCCGTGTAACAGCAAATGTGAGCAATACCGATCATAGCAGCTATTGCCCAGTAACCTCCTCTTAGCACTGCAAATGGGAGGGACACGATGAACATCCCCTGTCGATAAATAATTATCAATTATTAGGTACTTCTTATTCTATGTGTAAAGTATTAAAATCAAACAAATATACAGTCAGTACGTCAGTCAAATAAAAGTCAGTCAGTCTGATGATGGTGTAACACCGAAACAGCCGTAACTGATTTTTAATTTTTAGCAATATATTGTATGTTTATGTGGAAATTTTACAAATTTGTTTGATTTTAATACTTTACACATAATGTATCGTTTCCACGAAGTCACGAGAGAAACCCTATATTGGATTACTACTAAGCCATCCTAGCGGAGTTTCATTTATCCCATTCTTGCACTCGTCTGGGAAAGCCCGGAACCGACTGCTTTACATGCCCTCCGAAGCATGTCTAGGAATTGCAACAAGTATGAGACTCGAAATCTCGAACCAACAACCTTTCGGGTAAAACCTAGTACCACTACCCTCTTGCCATCACTACCGCAATATAACCGTAATTTACTGTGCAATATATGCAGAATATATGGCACCGCAAGTCATTGAAACATCCTCTTTGGTACATCGTTCTTTTCCTTTGGTTGTATTGTACATAACACCAGGCGCGGATCTAGAATGAGACCAAGGAGGGAGCTAAGATTAAATACATTTTTTTTTTTTATAGGGCTGAAATATTAGGGTTTTACGGGTTTTCAGATCAATAAGGGTTCTATATTATGGGTAATTAATACAATCGAGCACAAGGGGGGCCCGGGGGTATCCCTCGGGAGAAAATGTGTGAAAAATAGGACTGAAATAGTGGGGTTTTACGCAATTTGAGGATCTGCGCCTGCATAACACACACTACTTAGCATATAAAACATCCATGCTAAATAGAGGACATGACTGAAAGATATGTACAACCTGACCACTGTAAGATGACACTTGGTACAGCTTATTTCTTGAAATGATATGAAGCTTTTGTTTATTTCCTGTATGAAGGGTGAAAGGCTTGTGAGGGCCCAATTTTTTTATTTTTATTTTATTTTTTTGTGAAATCCAAACTTAAGCCCATCGCCCAGGATATCCGAATACAATTCCGAAATTGTCAGGACGATGGGCAAAACATACACTGTGTTTGTTTATGGAAATGGACTTATGCATTATTACCTGTATAGCATTAGTGACATTCCAGGCAGCTTGCCATTCGTCGATCTTTTCGCCCGGCCGACCCCCTCCCTCGCAGAAGTCCCCTCCGGAGTCAACAGACCCGCGGCTGGCACCCCCATGCGTCTGCTGGTACGTTTGTCTCGGACCGTTGAACCCCTCCTCAGCCATCCCGTCTGAAAGATTCCGACATTCCCCCTTATAATTGCAAAGATCCGTAGTAAAAATTATTTAATGATGGTCCTTGTGATACCCTCCTTCATCAGACTGACAAACATGAATTACGCCTGAAATTAGGCAGGCATTGTCCAGTTGGAGAAGAAGGAATGGGAAAAATTCCACACAAGAAATTCCACTATAAACCAAGTAGTAATATGGTTGGACACAGTCCCAGGCCACGGTGTGGGCCCATAGGACAGGAGACCTCTTGATTATAGTGGATTCCGAACCACTTGGGAAACACAGTGAAGTCACACGATTAGTTTGGAGGTGACCAGTCCTACCATGTTTCCCTGCCGGCACTGGGCACAATACCAAGTTATCTGCATCTTTGAACCTGCTCTGGTCCGCTGGATTCAACTTGGTAAGGCGGCCGGCTAATGCAACCCTAATAATATAACGCGTACCTTTAGTGGTAGAGGAAAAGCGGGGCTACCAGTAGACCACAACATCCCAATAGAGCAGATGTCTCATAAGACAGTCCCCACCAGTGTTGCAATGGGCTATGGCTTTTTTCGTAGTGAGGATGTATTTTCTTTGTTCCCGTGAGTTATCGGTCTGAGCCAAAGGAAGGGGTACGACAAAGCCGTATGGTCGTCAAAATTCCGCTTTTAGGGCCACATTCCTGTTGCATGAGAGCAATTGAGCGCTAGCTGCCTTGTGGTCACAATTGCCACGAAACGAAACGAAGTAAAATGCAGATACAAAGCCGCCATGCAAAATTACAGTTTCGCCGTGTGGCATGTCCTGGAGAGATCTTGTCGCTAATGCTGAGGTCCTGAGGCGAATGGACACTGAAGTCGAGTTGCTGCAAACGGTTAAGAGACGGAAACTAACATACTACTTCGGTCATGTGATGATGAACGGAAAGCATCACCTTCTGCATGTAATAATCCAACGGAAGACAGAAGGTCTGAGAGCTCCCGGCAAAAGAAGAACAGCCTGGTTGTTAACCCTGAGGCAAATGTTTGTCAAGAGCACGACTTCCCAAGTCTCCAAGGTCCAAATAGACACAATGATTGCCTTGAGGATGTACCTTTAGAGGATCCTTTACCGGTCAACTGGCCTGGACTCTCATTGGGCTGTCGTGTCGTGGCGTCTTTCTTTACAGCTAGCCTTATAAAGTGCGAACCAACCTGCTTGCTGGTAACCCTCTTGAGCGGCCATAGTGGCCATCTCATTGTCTCCCGGTTGGCTACCATAGCCTCCCTCCTTCGCTCCCTTGGACTTGATCAGCTCCATGCATGGCGAGTTCTCCGGCCAGAACGCCTTCATCGTCTCCCAAGCCACGTTTACCGTCGCTGACAGTGATGGGATCTGAAATCTTCGGAATCCTTCCATTTTGAGACGCGATGTTTTGACAATTATGCAACTGTGACCTTGAATAAAATAAAACTGGTTTTTTTAAGGGAAACAAACGGACGGACGAGGCTGTGGACCACATTGCTGCCTCTTTAACCAGCCTTGATAATTGTCGTGGTTTTCGTAGCTAAGATTAAACCGTTCATTGGCGGTTGATAAATCGGCATTAGCCAACACATAATAATATAATAATTGAGGTACGCAGACGGTAATCTCAATTTCTCTCTTTCAGCTGTTCAAATTGTCTCCAAGATCCATGTCAGCAAGATTGCAACAAATATTAATAACAATTGGACAAAAAATTTGAGTCGCAATTGACCAACTCAATTTTTTTTTGTTTGTTTGTATTTTGAACCACTACAGGTAATGCAGTGTGAAATTTAGGTTGGTTCATATTCAAGCGATGCTAACTAAAATCAAACTAACAGCCCGATATGGCCGTATTACTAAAAACTGACGACCAATTTTCCAAAAAAAAGTTAGAAGCACCCACCTTTTTTTTTTATCAGAAAACTACAGACATGATGGCCGCTGTAACATGTATGAATATTCTGTCTGAATTGTAGATTTGTGACGAGGACCCTGTTTTTATATTTAGGACAGCGATTTGTTTAGATGTGTGGGGTCATTGTCAACCGGGAGCATGTTGAAAAGCAGAAGGAGGAAGGCTGCAGGAGAGACGGGACGAACCGTACCCGAACTGTTGATCGAAATCAACGCACACCACTCGATCAATGAGGGCCGCGACAGTAGCGCCGCTCTCTGGAGAAAGTTGAAAGCTTGTGGGGTGACGGGGGAGACAGTGCTGACCTAAATTTTCGGCACCCCTTGCTTTCGTGTCTCGTCCAATAGTCTGAGCTTAATTTTGGCCACCCATTCCATCTGTATGTACAATATTTGAGGGGTAATAATTTCCCTGCTTGCCTATCCCTATGTATACGAGTGGGGAGTGGCTATACTTGTATAGTACTGCACATTGGGACCTATTGCACTGTATTATTTTTAAAGCCACTATAGTATGTTGCTGACCACAACATCCCCCAATTTTTTTTGTGTTTGTATATTTTTCTTTTTTAAGATTCATCGCATATAAACAATTTAATGAATGTATCCGATTGACCTCTTCAGTCGCCTCTGTAGGTGTTGAGTTACGACACGTCCCCGATCGCATGGTGTGTAAAGACTCGCACAAGTGCAAGCACGAAGTCGATAATAGATCAGTGGTCAAGAGGAAGGACCAGCCCTCAGGCCTACACCCTCATTGGTTTGTGCAGCGGCATTTTTTTCGTACTATAGTTGAATATCTCTTCTTGTCTGGTCAGAACTGTCGTATAGACATTTTATTCCGCAATTTTCGAGGAAATGTTTCAATTCATAGGCTCATACATAAAACAAACTAGAACAAACGATTTTGCCTCATTAGGAGAAGATTTCGCTTCAGGCGAGTGAAATATATGTCTTTCCGTCATATAAAATACATAGGATTAAAACAAACGTATGTTTTATCTAAAATTCTTTTGTGTTCTGAACATTGGCAACATTTTTGGGGGAGCTCGGGCATTGAACAATGTACAATAGGCTATTTTAGCTTAGGGATAGCTGTCCTATGCAATAAGGGTACTCACAATGTGGGTATTAAATAGTTATTTTAAGTTTGATTTAAGTTTAGTTAAGGTAACACTAGTGGAAACGGAAAACTAAGCTAACCAGCGTGTTAGCTAAACGCACTTCGGGGTTGGTTAAAGTGAGTTAAAGCTGTGTTGTGATCAATTAACATTAATACACCCAGAGGTCCACTCACGATGTGTGGTAACTTGGATAACACTTTTAACACGATTTATAACGTCAATTATATTGTGAATGTACCCCTAATACTTTATAATAACACTTAATTTTGAAGGTTCTGTTAAGGTGGTTTGATTAGCATTCCATCTTCCATACGAGCATGAGTTGTATATACTGTATATCCGTTAGGTTAAGCCAAACAGAAGAAATGCTTATCACAATCAATCAATCAATCAAAATTTATTTCCAAAATAAATTTTTTTACAGTTTTTTGTCACTTCCCTATGGGCTAGGCCCGTTTTAGGGTGGAAATTTTACACCTTCAGCATCATCACCATTTATCACATATCTTAAAGCCTGAGGTGTGGGGGACACTTAAACAAAACGGGGACACTCACACCTACAACACGAGGCAACGGGGAGACCTTGTAAGGCCAGCGCCACGCACAGCCAAGTGTGAGCGACTAATATACAATCCAATATACTTCAAGGTTTCGCCTACCTTAGATAACTCCCGAATGAACTGAGAGTGGCGAGAAATGCTTCAACTTCCTTAAATTGCTAAGAAACCATCTCTTACAGAAACCTTTCTACACGGTCACTGAGGCACTAGCACAATGACAATGACAAAACTACCTGATTTTGACGATATTTTTGACAATTTTATTTTATACTCTCTTGTACTTGTACGGTATTGTATAATGTAACAGAAATATATTTATTTATTTATTTTTTTTATACTTCTTTATTAGACCCCCACTACGCATTTTTTGTACAAAATCAATTTTCATAGGAAATATTGTTCGTAGAGCAGTAAAAATGTGTACGTATATTTCGATATAAGCAATTAAGTATGACACGTGGCCTTCACTTTACTTCACAACACCAATTGGCCACAGTTCCTGAGCTCCTTCCTCAGGACTACCACACCAATAATTGTAATTCAATAATTGCCAATCTGTGTTAGAATGGGGTACATTTAAATTCTCTGAAAAATTTCTTCTGTTTGCCCTGATATTTTTAACTGCTGTTAATTTCAGGAGATATTTGGTTTTTACGCTTAAAGACTTTTCCCCATCCGATTGTCTCATAAGGGTGCTCACTGCTCAGCCCCTGCTCTTGAAATTTGGGACTCTTGAGCGTCTGACCCCCATACAAGTCAGCGCCACTGACTAGCTGAATCGCTTGTAAGCCATTACCGTATTAACTCAAACTGACTGACATTGATGTTGAAGTATTTTACTTTTTCATTTTTGTGGAGAACGCTTTTGGGAGCTGACTAAGTCATGACGTGCTGTGTTTGTTCGTACATTCTGCCATTTTCTTTCTCCGACACCGACCCCTATGAATGTTCGCATTCTCTAGATTGTTTCGATGTCGCAGTGTAATACTCTCCCCATTGTTGATGTGCAATATTCTGTAGATAGTATATCCTTGTATGTGTAATATCCTATAGTTAGTATATCCGGTTATGTGTAATACTACTATAGTTACATCCTATTGTATAATTATGTATGTATAAAACGGTTGTTCCACCACCATTAAATAGCATTCAGTTACAATCGTCTCACTTGTCAATTAGTCTTCTTGGAGAACTCCTTGCCGAACCGTAAAGTGCCCTTAACACCATTTCAGGCCATTCCAGCAGCTCCTGTCTTGTCTTCCTGCTGCCCTGAATGTTGATTTGCTTTTGGGCAAGAGCTCTTCGGCTACTTTCATTAAAAGGCAATCGGAGATATCGGGCTTGGCGGGATTCGAACGCATGATCTACGCCAAACCGGGGGGGGGGGGGGGGTCGCGCCTTAACCTTTTTTCTTTTTTTTAAAACGAAGTTTTAAGGAGTTTCAAATATATTGAGGTTACATCACCTCCTTCGGTGACGTCACCCGAAAAAATTTCTGGCTACGGCCATGAGGATATCGAGGGATCCGAAATTTAACAGGGAAATTATTTATTATGAAATTACTCATGTTATCTACCTACTAATTGATAAATAGGAAAGCATGTTCGAGTAAACTTGGACCGGTTCTTATCATTCTCATAACTAAGTCGATTTGATAACGATGTCTTCAATTAGTTCTGCGGAGGATCCCCAAATTATTGATTGAATTCTTCTTTTGCCTTTGATATATTTTCGTTGCTTTTCATTGATTACTGTGTCCCGCCTTAGCTGAATTATTTATTAATTCATCGATCAACTACTCAACCTGCTTGAATAACAATTATGAATTTCTTATGACGCTATGAATTCTCTTTTCCCATGACCAGTTATTGCTTTTCAATTTATACGTACAGGTACCTAGTATAAGGAAAGCTTGTGTCACAATTTTCGACTCCAAGATTTCAACGGATTTACACGTTTTGAGGTCACAGGAACCAAAAAAAGTGGTTTTTACGAAATGTCTGTCTGTCCCTCTGTCGCTCTGTTCATCGATTTTCGGGCAAACTACTCGGTCGATTTTGATGGAATTTGGCATGTAGGTTTACAAAAATCATACCTCGGAATGGTTTTTTTATTTTGGGCTAACTAAATTTTGGGGGGTTTTATTATCAAAAAACTCCAAAAAACTCATAAAAAATTTATTTCTCCAAAACGGCTCAAACGATTTCTTTTAAATTCACATATTTTGTAGTCGTCATTAATGTTAACAAAATGGGGTAGGTCACTTGCCCCTTGATAGTTTGCTTCTGGGGGTAAAAAAATAAAAAAAGTCAATTTTCATGAAAAATAACTAAAAAAATAATTTTTCTGCGGAACCTTTCTATCGATGATTTCTACCTTGAGATATGCTTTAGGTGCTTAATAGAGTAACAAAACCAAACAGGTTGCTTTCCCAAAAAAATATTTGGTTCTGGGATAAAAATTATTTTTGAAGAAATTATGGAAAATTCACGCTCCAATACATTGCGTACTCTGCCATTGTTACTACTGTAACAATGCATTGGTCTGTTCATTCCAGAATATGCAATTGACTTTGAAGGGGATTTTATTATATTGAGGTATTCAGTAGCACATTTTTTATAGGAAAGGACAAGGATCATCAACCAGACAGCCTACTGTTTTAAAATCCAGATAGAGAATTGATGAAAATACAGCTCCTGCACTAAGGGTTTCTTGAGTCATTGGCATAGCCTGTGGAAACACTACTTCTTTCTTGTTGGAATTATTGACATGCAGCAACATGCAGTTCGAGCAATTTGAACGCTGTGCACCCTATTTCGGTTAAGTACAATGTTCCTAATAGACATTCTAAGTTTAAAAACGAATACCTATCTCGAACATACGAACAGAAAAATGTTCTCTGAGCATTTTTATTGATATGTACCCCTTTCGAACACATTGGCCCCAATTACTGAATTTAATTTGTACAAAAAACTATTGGTGTGGTAGTCCCGAGGAAGAAGTTCAAGAACTGTGGCCAATTGGTGTTAGTCAAGGCCACATGTCATGTATTGAAAGGTGGAGGAGCATTTCTGATAATTTAACGGATATTCCTTGTGAAAATAGACTTTCTACAAAACTCTCCTATTTAATATTAGGGATTGCCTAAACCTGTCAGAAAGCAAACACCTGCTGGTCTTAAGGGAGCTGGAAATGCCACAACAAAGCATAAATAGAACTTTTTCCTCAGTTTTTTTTTTTTTTTTTTTTTTTTTTTTTTTTTTTTTTTTTTAAAGATTAATCGCGTGCAAACAATTTAATGAATGTTTCCGAATAACCTCTTCAATCGCCTCACTAAGTCACCTAATAGGTACTTGTGTCGAGTTACGCAAGTTGTGTAGAGACTCGCACAATACAAGCACTCTATCAACTTGCCATCGAAGTCGTTGGAGCTGTTATAAGTGCAGTAATCTGAAAAAGGTCGAATTCCAGCAAGAACCTAGGCCTCCATTATAGGGGTAAAGGTCTTGTGGAAAAATGTCAAGTTCAAGCCTAGCATAATTCCATTATTAACATTAATCATTTGAAGCGATTGATAATTTTTATATTTTAGCACAAAAATAAAATTCTCCCTCACACATACACAGTATGCATAGCATATAAAGGACTCGACGGACCGACTTGTTACAAGTCAATGAGCTTAATGCATCTGGAACAAATAGGATCAACTAGTAGTCCACAAAATTATAAATTATTTTGAGAGCTGCACGGCGCAGGCGCATATGTATCAGTTGCACTGACGGACAGTCAGTTCACAATTGACTGCTGACTGTGTGCTGAGCGTTTCAGCTGTTTTCCGCCACCCGGCGACGCGTCGCTCCGCTACATGCTTCGCAAACTTTCCAGCCCCTAACAGTCATCGTTGTTTGGAGAGGTATGTCTAAAATATACGTTAATCCTTTATTTCGTGATTATCTGCCTATAATGTCTTAGTGTGATAGGCAAGTTTTTTTATTATTCTTTTTAAATTCTTCCTACACACAGCATACAGTATTTATGCGATAAATACACAAAAAGTTTTCGTTGACCGGTGACATGAAAAGAGTGTATCTCCGCCTTTCACTCCGGCAGAGATCTTCATTCTTCCGTGGTTGCGTTGTCTACGAAGGCTGAGACTCGGCAACCACCTTGACAGTCAAGCCCCCCACCCATGTACTGAAAATGTCTGCCGCTGGTGCGGACAACCCGTCTGGCTCTTCAATTCCCTTTCGATCAAGGTCATGCAATGTAATACTGTAATAACAATCTACAGTTCAATTTTGGTTCCGAAAGAATGCACAGTAAAACTCGTATACTGCAATTGCGTGTATTAATCGCATGTAAACTCATAGCAGAGACTTAGGGGTGGGACCCACTCAAGGTCGTAGCAAGGATTTTTTTTAGGGGGGGATTAGAAATTTCATTGGATATTACATAATGGTTTTTATTTTTCCTCTCAAAATCAGATTCTGTCTAGTGTCAAGCCATTTCATTTGGGGGGGGGGGGGGGGTTTGAACCCCCATGAACCCCCCCCCCCCCCTTGGCTACGGCCTTGGGCCCACTAGAAATGTCTTGGTAAGGAATACTGGACGGCACCACCATGTTCCACTGATTGGAGAGTATTACTTACCGATATATTTGAAAGCGTGGTGGGATTGGCCCTTAGTACGGTTCCGATCAGGCAGTCATTGCCGGAATTCTACCCAAATATTGAATTTCTATTGCATAGCCTATACATCTGCTACCTCGTAAGTAACCTATCGGATTCAACATTCTGACCGATTTCTATTGCCTCCGTTATGCCAGCGCAGCGCCAGGAGTGCATGGGGCAATACTTATTTGAAATTCATTTCGCATACGCAACATCAGTAACTCTGCTCTGGTAACAGGTAGGCTACTTAGGTACTGTAGGATTTTTCCGGATTCAAAATTTGAAATTGAAAGTTAAAGAGAAAATAATATTAGACAGCTTTGAGTTGGGTAAAGCCAGGCGGTAGTCATGGCCTCATGGTTCCGTAACCTCTTTCAAGGCTTAATAAAAGGGAGAGGTGTTATGAACACACCTGCGTAAGAAATTGGATTTCTTCTGGGAAAATTATGTTATAAACTATACATTGCCTCTCTATATGTAAATGGAGATGATTCCCAATAAAATCACAGTCTTCCTACATCGCCATGGAACAGTTCCCTTCTATATTATTATCTATATTATTTAATTTGCCACATCCAGATGCATTAAAATTTAAGTAATAATTTATAAACTATTATAGGAGTAGGACAGAGAAATTTCTAAATACCACCGGGTATGTTTTTGATGAAGTTAGTTAATTTCTTGTTCTGCAGCGGTAAAGTAATAAAACTAGATGAAACAGTAGGATAAAAAATAGAAGATTTGGCATTAAATTTTCATTTTAACACTTAAAATGTTATTACTCTAAAAAAAAAAAAAAGATAAAGTGCTTTGTAATACTTCAGTCGGGTGAACAGTCGGCATTTTGAGATAGCTTGTAAGCTTATTTATTTTTTATGGCTCTTTCATCTGGCCATTTTTATAATTTTTGCGGCTGCAGAACGAGGAATTGGCCTCATTAATATCGTCAAAAATACTCGGTCGTCATTTGTGTACAAACTATTTTGAAGTTTCAGCCTTAAATTTATAGTAGAGGAAGAAGAACGCAATGATCCACAGTAAAATACTTTAATAGTTACTATTACTATTATATTACTTATATATTACTAAACTATTAAAGTATTTTACTGTGGATCATTGCGTTCTTCTTCCTCTACTCATGATGTTCTCCAAGTTCCACGAAGTCACCAAGGAAACTCTCACAAGGTTCATCTTATAGCTAATTGTGTGTGCCTTTACATGCATGCATTGCTACCTTAAAAATAATTTTCTCCCTTACCAATCTAATTTTTGCTTTCCTATTTTTAAATGCAATTTTATAATTTGCTGTGATAAAAGCCAACAATCCATCAGCAGCCCGATCATGGCGATTTTAAATACTGGGGTTAATATACAATAATACAATGTCGCGTGATGGTATTAATTCAATTGTTTAAAATAAATTAACAGTTTTTTAATTTTTGAAGTTGGATTCGTCGCGTCGTGCTAAGTGCGGAAAATTCAAATTGTATCTATTTAAACAGTTGAATGATCTTCGGCAGCACCTTCAGTATTGCCAACATCACAATTTAAAAAATTCTGAAATTTACTGTTCATTACTTTAAACAATTGTATTAATACCATCACGCGATATGGCATTATATTAACCCCGATATTACAAGAACCGGTCCGAGTTTACTCGAACATGCTTTCCAATTTATCAAAAAAATTAGTAGATAGAGAAAAGGAGTAATTACATGGTAAATAATTTTCCTATGGTTAAATTTCCGATATCTCGGGGGGGGGGGGGGGTTGTCCACCTGACGTCACTGGAGGTGAGGTAAATTCTAGATAGGTCAGACCAACACATTACCACACAGCAATACTGGCAGGGCACGCAATGCATTTGAGCGTGAATTTTCCATCATTTTTTCAAAAAAACATTTTTTTTTTTTTACAAAACCAAATACTTTTCTGGGAAAGCAACCTGTCCGGTTTCGTTACTCAATTTTACACCTAAAACATACCTGAAGTTAGAAATCATCGCAGAAAAATTATTTTTTAGTCATTTTTCATTAAAATTTAGTTATTTTTATTTTTTACCCCCAGAAGCAACCTATCAAGGGGCAAGCGACCCACCCGCATTTCGTTAACATTAATAACGACTACAATATACGAATATGAATTTTAAAGAAATCGTTGGAGCCGTTTTTAAGAAATAATTTTTTTAGACGTTTTTTTGAAGTTTTTTGAAAATAAAAACTCCCCAAATTGAGTTAGCCCAAAAAAAAAAATTGTCCCGAGGTAAGATTTTTGTGAACCTACATGCCGAATTTCATCAAAATCGACCGAGTAGTTTGCCCAGAAATCGACGAACAGACAGACAGACAGACAGACAGACATTTCGTAAAAACCACTTTTTTGGGTTCCTGGGAACTTAAAACGTGTAAATCCGTTGAAATCTCGGAATCGAAAATTTCGACCGTCACAAAGCTGTCCTTATACTACGTATAAATTGGAAAGCAATAATACCAAATCGCCGTGGTCGGGCTGCAAGAGTTTATACAATTACGTAGCTCACAGACCTGTTAAATTAGATAGTTGTGTAGCTGTGCTAACCTGCCTGGCGACATAAATCAAGTCTATACATACTTTATATATCGCCTATACATGTTTTTTTTTCCGTTGTAGCAGAATTCGATGCAACCTTTCATTCCACGGCCTTGAGGCTTGAACCTGCCTATATTTGCATTTCATTGGGGACCATTACCAGTGGCCGACATAATAATAAAGAGTACTATCATGTTTTAGCTCTTGATTGCCATTGCCACTTAGTCACGGTCTCGGTGCTGCGCTCTCTCTTAACACTCTGACGTATACAGCAATATATCCCTTACAATCCTCTTTCCTCAGGCTCCGTGGGAAAACCGGTATCCCTTTTCCTTCAACCAACCATATAGCTGCTAAATAGGGCAGCTTTTATAATGTCTGACTCTCTGACCTATTCTCAAGTAGGTATTTAAATTATACTCGGGATTCGAAGAGTTATAGTTGTGTTGTGTTGAAGTTATAGTTGCTGCTTGGTAAATATTGGATGTGTTTGTGTGAATCTAGTGGCTACTTACTTACTTAGCGTGTCCACGTCTCGCTAGTTTGTAGTCCAATAGGACGGCTGTGTCGTTGGCTTCAAATAAGTCTGCAGCTGTGCATATAGTAGTATGGATTCTTGGGGCACACCAACTAGCATATCCGTGGGTAGCGCCGCAAGTAGACAAGGCAAGGAGCCCCATCTAAGTGGGGACGCCAGGTGGGTAAGTGAGATCTCCGTCAATGGAAAATTGTGAAAAACCGGTGAGAAATAGTATAGGGGCACGAGCTGCTTCAACTAAACTTTCCTTCACGATTTTCCATTGCGATTGGTGTTGTTTCCGCATGAATCTTACGCCTCCAATGTCAACCTGCTTCGGCAATAAAGAAGATGAGATATGTTTTGTTGGTTACCCCCCCCCCCCCCCCCAGACTTTCACGTAATCGAACCCAATTGATCACAACAACGGTGGGTCAATCCATTGTGTGTCGTATTGATATGAGATGTGATCCGTTGTAACCGATTTGCTCTGAAGGAGGTTTTTTTATTTTTTGACACAGTCACAAAGGGACCACAACTCACCAAATGACACAACGCAATACCCCCTCCACATTATCGCACTAACAGCTAAATCTCATTGCTGGTTAATCATTCGAGGTACATACATATATACAATATATACAGTCACAATATTGCACGATTTACATAAATAATTAGATACGTGAAGATAATTAACAAAAAACTTAGAGTTTTAAAACTTGTTATAACAACCGAATTAGTAAAACCCAAATAATCGTTAAGAAATTAACTTTGTCTAAGAAACCACTTGTGTTAGTATAAAACCCTGAGCGCTTTCGGCAGAACTGCCATCTACAGAGGGAAACCCACTAGCACAGTTACACCTTATCTGCGATTTGAGACTTGCTCAACTCGAGGAGAAGATGCAAATGTGACTAGGGAGAGGAAACCTTGGTTTATATAGGACTGGGAGCGGGGGGAGGAGGGGGTGGGAGGGGGCGTGGCTGGTTACCTATTCCTAACCTACTAGCTAGATCTATTAGAGGGGATGATTGTGTGAATGTTATGTCGTTTGTTAATTTTTCCCTATTGTGTAAAGCTCTTTTGATTTCAACATTTTCAAAAAAATTTAAAGTGTAACTTTTCTTTATTTTGTGTAGGGCTGTCCAATTGTGAGGATCGAATGTGTGGTTTTCCGAGTTAAGGTGTTTCGCGAATGTGCTGTTGGTGTTGGTGTCTCCTATACCTGTTATATGTTCTCTGACCCTAGTTTTAAAGCTTCTGCCTGTTTGGCCTATGTAAATTGCGTTACAATCGTTACAATTTAGACGATAAACTCCAATGCCTTTTTCTTTTTCTGGTTTGGTTTTGCAGTTCATGAGTTTATTGGCCAAATTGTTGCGATTGTACGGGGCTGGTGTTTTGTCTGTTGTAGAAGAAATGAGGTTACTAATTTTTTCTGTGATTTTTTCTATGTATTGTATCCTGAAATATGATTTATTGGTTACCGGGTTTAAGCTCCCTGGGGGGTAAATTAGTTTGAGGTTGTGTTTGATTTTGTGATGTCGTAGGATTCTGTCTATTAGGTTGAGATTGAAATTGTTATTTTGGGCAATTTGTTTTATTGTATTTAATTCATTATTATAGTTGGTTTGATTCATAGGGATGTTAAGGAGTCGAAAAATCATACTATGGAATGCTGCGTGTTTGTGCTGGAATGGGTGAGAAGAATCAACAGGGATTATATTATCGCTATGGGTTTCTTTACGAAATATTTTGAAGTCTAGGGTACTATTATTTTTGGTGATGGTGAGGTCTAAGAAGTTCAGGGAGTTGTTTTCTTCTACTTCCATGGTAAATTGGATTTTTGGGTGAATTGTGTTGATAAAACTTAAGAAATTGTCTAGTTGTCTGTTACTTCCTGTCCAAATGCAGAAGATATCATCCACATACCTTGTCCAGAAAGATATACATTTAACTAGGGGATTTTTATTGTGTAGAAGTTTGTGTTCGAAGTTATCCATAAAAATTTCAGCAAGAAGGGGAGAAAGGGAAGAACCCATAGGTAGACCTATTTTTTGTTGGTAGTAGTCGGATTCGAAGCGGAAATAGTTTTGATGGGTGCATGTGTCTAACAGAAGGAGGGTCTCAGAAATAAGGCTGTTCGAGGTGTTATTGTGATAGAGTGACTGGGCAACTAATTTACGTACTTCGGGTACGGGAATATAAGTAAACAGATTTTTGACATCGAAAGAGACGAGTTTGGCATTGCTGGATAAGGAAAGGTGCTTAAGGCGGGAAACCAACTCGAATGAGTTTTTGACGCTGTGGCGGGGTGTGAAGTTTGATAGCTCGCGAATGTGTTTGTTGAGAAAACTAGCTACTTTGCTGGCTGGGGCACTGTTATACGAAACTACTGGGCGGATAGGTTGATTGGGTTTATGAAGTTTAACCAGACCAAAAAATGAAGGAGCTACGGGGTTCATGTTGGTAAATTTATAGGCTATATCTTGGGGTATCGTGTTAGAGCTTTGTTTAATGGCTTTTTTGGTTGCTTTTTGGAATTTGTTTGTGGGGTCTACTTTAAGTTTTACGAATGTGGATTCATCAGAAATGAGTTCTAAGACTTTAGAAACATAATCATGGGTAGGTAAAATGACAATAGAATTTCCTTTATCCGCCTTGGTGAGTGTAAGGTTATCTTGGGCTAGTTTCTTTTTTATAGATTTAGTGTTATCGTTTTTGTGTGTAAGTTTGACGTTTTTCAGAATATCTGCTGCTATGTGTTTTTCATTATTGTGGTTTTTTAGGCTAAATTCAGTGTCTGACATTAAGTTGGTTAACGTGTTTTTGTTTAGACCTATATCGGGGCAATACTTGAGGCCCTTGTTGAGAAGTTCCATTTCTTTTGTGTTGAAAATCGTGTTAGATATGTTGACGGTACGAGGATAGAATTTATGTGTTGTGATGGGTAGCGTAGTGAGTGTCTGCGCTGAAGGCGTGAGGCCTTGACCTACCCCAGTCTGCATCGATCGATGAAGGGGGTTAGACCGGGAACGTACTTTCGTCCTGCACATCTGATGTTTCGTGTCGCGATGAGACACCTTAACTCGGAAAACCACACATTCGATCCTCACAATTGGACAGCCCTACACAAAATAAAGAAAAGTTACACTTTAAATTTTTTTGAAAATGTTGAAATCAAAAGAGCTTTACACAATAGGGAAAAATTAACAAACGACATAACATTCACACAATCATCCCCTCTAATAGATCTAGCTAGTAGGTTAGGAATAGGTAACCAGCCACGCCCCCTCCCACCCCCTCCTCCCCCCGCTCCCAGTCCTATATAAACCAAGGTTTCCTCTCCCTAGTCACATTTGCATCTTCTCCTCGAGTTGAGCAAGTCTCAAATCGCAGATAAGGTGTAACTGTGCTAGTGGGTTTCCCTCTGTAGATGGCAGTTCTTGCCGAAAGCGCTCAGGGTTTTATACTAACACAAGTGGGTTTCTTAGACAAAGTTAATTTCTTAACGATTATTTGGGTTTTACTAATTCGGGTTGTTATAACAAGTTTTTCTAAAACTCTAAGTTTTTGTTATTTTTTGTTTATTAAAATGAAATACCACGAAGTCACGAGTAATCTAATTATTTATGTAAATCGTGCAATATTGTGACTGTATATATTGTATATATGTATGTACCTCGAATGATTAACCAGCAATGAGATTTAGCTGTTAGTGCGATAATGTGGAGGGGGTATTGCGTTGTGTCATTTGGTGAGTTGTGGTCCCTTTGTGACTGTGTCAAAAAATAAAAAAACCTCCTTCAGAGCAAATCGGTTACAACGGATCACATCTCATATCAATACGACACACAATGGATTGACCCACCGTTGTTGTGATCAATTGGGTTCGATTACGTGAAAGTCTGGGGGGGGGGGGGGGTAACCAACGAAACATATCTCATCTTCTTTATTGCCGAAGCAGGTTGACATTGGAGGCGTAAGATTCATGCGGAAACAACACCAATCGCAATGGAAAATCGTGAAGGAAAGTTTAGTTGAAGCAGCTCGTGCCCCTATACTATTTCTCACCGGTTTTTCACAATTTTCCATTGACGGAGATACCCCCCAGATCCCCCCCCCCCTCCCACCAGAGTTTTCAGAAGTAATATGCAATGTACAGATAATGAAGTATAACATCAATTCTGGAGATAGGGGATATTTCTTTTTGGTCTCAGACGCTGTATTCGCCCCCTCCCCCACTAATAGAAATCCTGGTCTCCTGGATAAGCCCCTGTGTAACTCAATTCAATGGGTAATAACAGGTCTGGGGGGGAGTTGGTGACTTGGTAGGCATCTACACTAGTTGCCAGGGTATACATTTACCATCCACCAGCACATTTCTGCTATATATCAGTTTAATGGACCGTAAACTACCGTATGTTTTTTGTAGAAACTCAAATTTGTGATAAACTATCCATTATAGAGCCAATTAAATGAGTATGGTAGCAGAAGTGCTCTTCTGCATAGTATGTATAGCCGTATTTATAGACAGTTTTTGAATGCTTGAAAATATGCAAGGTTAGGTTATGTCCATGCCTTCAAAAACTGGAGATGCGGTGTCAATTCTATAGCCACATATTATGTATGAAAATGTAGAGACGCATTTCTTCTACTTTTACATAGTATAGGCACTCATTTACCACTCAATGATATAATTTACGAGAACCTTGACTGTACACAAAACGCCTAAATAGTGGGGTGTCTGATTTTATCTTAACATTGCGGATGGCTCTATGAGTCCACAGAAAGTATAAGTCTATGTAATTAAGTAACCTTTGTTGTACCTATAAGTTTAGAGCATAGTCGTTATAAGCTAGTCTATCGCATCTTTCACATAGTCTTTAAGATCATCAAACTATCCACTGTCCATTTTTTGTATGAAGACAAAGTCGACCGTAGAGACATCAGTGATATGTCACCAATGAAAAAAAGTGTCTCACTAAATAAATTTCTTGTGCATAGTACGTGGCCAAACGGTGTTTGGCTGCAAATCAAAATATAAGAGAAACATGTGTTCTACTTGACATGTATTCTATGACATTTCATTGATGGACCTACAATCAATATTTCCTGTGAAATCGGACCTGGTGCAAAAACGGGGGTACGACTTGCTCTTGAATTTTTGCAGTCTATTTTGAAGGACAAGCACATCAGAAATTATTTTGGGTAAAACATCGATAAGCATTCAAATTTATAACCAAGTTGAAAATGCTTGAATTATCAATTGTAGAGGCGAAATTGCCAGGGGAATAGACGCATTTCATTTCCTATTTCTATAGAAATCCCGGCACAGTACATAACGAAAGCTCTGTTGATGGCGCTTCGTTCTTCTAACATTTTTTAATTGGTCTCAGATCTTGCATTGTTATGATACCGTATCAGAAACATCAGCTATTGGTTGTGCAATATAACTTGCAATACAACTCTACCCCATGGGATCTTCTATTGTTCAGCAGTGGGCTATAGGTAACTTTTTTAATCTAACATTGCCGTACTGTATGCTGGGGTTACATATAGCCAGTTTCATTATGGCAAAAATGAATCAATAGTGCTGTGCTACGTACTTCTTAAATGAAATATTCTAATCGACCTCGCTCGTATAGAAACCAATCAGCAGATTACCAGTAAGCAGATTATATGACCCACCAATCAAAACGTTACATTTTGGCGTTATTTCTTTATGGCTCCTAAACAACTATACCAGTATAACCACCTTGTATTAGTATATTGTAGTAGTAGCCTACAGTAGAACTCGGCTGGTAACGATTTTATTCCGAATTCATGCCGTGGAAATGTAACTCGCTTAGTAACCACTTCGGTTATAAGAGACCTTTTTGATATTTTAAGGGTAAAATTTAAACAAAATTTAAAGAAAATCTTGAGAGAAAAGCTGACTTGCATATAGGTGCCCATTCCATTGACCGGCTAGGGCTATTTCCAAAACGGTGACGTGGTAGCAGACACTCAAGACTTAGGTGGCGTTTCCACCGACCTCGAATTGCAGAATTGACGGAAATGTTTATTTTCCTATATGCCATAGTTAAAATTGATCAATGATCATACAGTAAAATCACAAACAAACAAACTAAAATTAAAAAATGGCTTCATGGGATATGTTAATTACAAACATTTTAATAGATTTCTATAAAAAGAAAAACAAACATTTCCGTCAATGTCACTTGCAATCTGCAATGCGAGGTCGGTGGAGACGCTACCTAAGTCTTGAGTGTCTGCTACCACGTCACCGTTTTGGAAATAGCCCTAGCCGGTCAATGGAATGGGCGCCTTACGTACGAAGGAAATTTGTGAGATTTTAGTAATGGTCAGGTCAGTAAACGTCAGGTCCTCTAGGGTAGTGGTACAGACTCCGACTTTCACCCGAAAGGCTACATTTTCTGGCCATGCTTCGGAGGGCATGCCAAGCAGGTGGTCATCCTAGTTGAGTGTAAGAGAGGGCTTTACAACCCAAACTCCGCTAGGTTGGCTTAGTAATTGAACAACAAAAGATTTATTTATTTAATAATTATAAATAAAATCATTAAATTAAGCCCCCTTTACTTCCTGGAGGAAGGCACTGCAGACCACCTGCCCTACAAGGAGTTCGCCCTGACAATAAATCCTTCAAACATGGAGCACGGATATACTGGGAGGCACGGTGTCTAATGGTTGAGCAGCCAAGGACGGGTGCTGGCTGAAGTAAGAAGTAGCCTATGTAGGAAGAAAGAATTCGACTGCATTTCGGTTGGTGCATTGGGCATCAGTGGGCCGATTATGGCGATTGATATTAACTTACTCCTGGGGTTAAAACTGTAAACAAACAAATTTTGAATAGCACTTTCCATTGTAAAATTGAATTGTTTACATTTTTAATACCCGGGTATTATATTAACCCCGGTATTAAAATTGCCATGATCGGACCACAGGTGCTCATAAATGATTGCTTATAATTTCTCTATCCTTCAACTAATGGAACTAAAATAATTATAGTAGATGGCTCCCTCCAAAATACTATTGCCAGTTCCTGTAAAACCATATTATCAGTGACATTTTTCTCAAGCCTGATTTTCTTTCATTCTTTCATTTCAGCACCTGTCAGGACCGCTTCAAAGCTATATTAGCATGCAAATGGTTGCTGTGCTTCAGGGTCCTCCCCCACCCTTTCCCCTGATCTTTTGAACCGGTTTTAACAACGTACGTAGAGTATATTACAAACAGCTCAACGCTGCTGATTACCTGTGTCACAGCTTGTGAGCATTCATGTTTCCTCCCACTCTGTACCCCTTTCTCTTTGGCAGTTTCGCAGCTTTCCACTCTATGGGTTTAAATTCCTTATAGATACTTGCTAATTTGATATATTATATTGTCAGTGGCATTGCAATTTTTCACAACTTTTAACAAATTATAGAATGAATGAAGTTTTCTAGTGTCTTACTGTACTACCTAGGCCTATATGTTTTTAAGAGTTTTTAATTGTCATTATATGCATGTTAGTAGGTATCCCGCACACTGATGATTAATGTGGCCTGCATTACCAAAAACAAAATAGGAAAATTAATGAATAATACACGAATTAATTATTATTATTTTTATAATTGCATTGAAGGTTGGTGGAATATCATCTTTCGTGACGGCTGCTATATACTTTGGCTGTTGTCATTATTTTTGCTGTCGCTGAAAGTATTCTTGCTGAGTGGACCCAAGCCCGGTTTTACCTCGATTGTCGCCGAACCTCGACCTTCTAGTTCATAATCCAGTTCTTTGGTATTCTAAAGTACAGTACCTCCAATATTTTGCAATCGTTCTATTTTCGGAACAATATGTTGACGGCCCTGGGAATACTACCAAATTGGTTAATTATGGTACAAGATTTTATACGATACTGTAGTATAGCTAAATAAACTTCCCACGCACCCTGTATTAATAGTATCCTACAGTACAGAACTCAGTAAGTAGAGACTCAGATAGGAAAAAGTCTCGGTTAGTAACAAAGCTATTTTTGGTCCCGTCGAAGCCTCATAAGGTGCAATTGAAATGCAACTCGCTTAGTAGAGAAGCCACCTCGGTTATAAGAGAATTTAGGCCTAGAGATTGTAGAGGTACCCACAAGAACTAAGCAAACGCTATTTAAAACTAGCCTTACTAGTTCATTGAAATGTTACAATTTAAGGACCGAGTATTGCATTTCTTAGAGGCAGCAATTTTATTTTATAGATATGTGAGGGGGGTCAATAGAAGCTTAACCTCAAGTTTGAGGAGTCGCCACCCTTGTCCCGCGGCCGCCATATTGAAAACAGGGGTGAAAACATTTTTTTCGCGATACATCGGAAACTATGCGTCTTAAAAAAAATTTGTAAAAACATAATTTGTAGAAAATTGTTTTGCCTACAAATATGTTTGTATAAATTTTCGCCCTAAATTAAAATTAAAAATTAAAGAAGTTATAAGCAAAAAGTAAGAAAAGTTTAATAACAATTTTCTTTTTTGATCTAAAACTTTTTATGCACATTTTACAAAAAAATTGCCTCAGACCAATCTTGTAGATGATCTTTTGAGGAAAATTTTATCCCCATGACTTTTTTTATTTCATTAATTTAAAACGCTGTTACAGCGCTCCAAAGTTGACCCGGCTCGTCAAAGCTCATGAGAATCCGGTCGAAACGAAATGTTTAACTTATTTTATTAATTTTTTTTTATTGTAAATATATTCTTACAAAATTTTTGTTAAATTCGTACAACTTTATTTATTCTTTCCTAACTCTTTTTGGCCCATTTAAGTTGTAGAAGACTACGTCATCCATCATACGGTATATTCCCCGCTACCTATGAGGTAGAGTCTGTAGGCACGTTTGGCGTTTTCGATTTTCCCAGCTGAGTTTAGCCGACCAAGTATTTACGGAGAAACCGAGAAACATCCTGAATTAGCTGGTGGTACCGCGCTATTCCTGAGTGAGAAAGTCGATCCATCTTTGCTCACTCTTGTTGGCGAACGTTTTTTCATAGCTTTATGCGGCGGTAATAAAGACGACTCACTAGACGGCTTGCGATACAAACGATTTGCCAAGACAGTGATTAAAAATTAATTTAATTTATCATCGCTGCCTCCCACACAAGATGCTGCTTGTTTTCACAGTCTCCGAGTATATCACCAGATCCAGTCGTGGCTAGGAAGATATCAAAATCCTGAAGATTAGGGCTTTTGAATTTGAAGAATAAATTCCAACTATGACTCCAATTTAAACTCATGCCATTCCTCAAACTTTCATATTTGTCATTGATTTAGATTCTGAGCCACAGTCTGGACCATCGAAGAAAAGTCGATTAGAGTATCTAGCTAATGAGTGATTAATAATATTATGATGTCGAGGATTACGTTATAAGCAAGATGTCCATCGAGTAGGGATACTGGGGATACCACGTAAAAAAACGCGCCTACAGACTCTACCTCAGAGGATTATTATTATTATTTTTTTTTTTTTTTGCGTCGGCGATGGGGAGCCAGTCAGCCATAGCTAGCGGGGAAAACAGTTAGGAAAGAATAAATAAAGTTGTACGAATTTATCAAAAATTTTGTAAGAATATATTTACAATAAATAAAAATTAATAAAATAAGCTAAACATTTCGTTTCGACCGGATCCGGAGCCGGGTCAACTTTGGAGCGATGTAACAGCGTTTTAAATTAATGAAATAAAAAAAGTCATGGGGATAAAATTTTCCTCAAAAGATCATCTACAAGATTTGTCTGAGGCAATTTTTTTTGTAAATTGTATATAAAAAAGTTTTAGACCAAAAAAGAAAATTGTTATTAAACTTTTCTTACTTTTTGCTTATAACTTCTTTAATTTTTAATTTTAATTTAGGGCGAAAATTTATACAAACATATTTGTAGGCAAAAACAATTTTCTACAAATTATGGTTTTACAAATTTTTTGTAAGACGCATAGTTTCCGATATATCGCGAAAAAAATGTTTTCACCCCTTTTTTCAATATGGCGGCCGCGGGACAAGGGTGGTGACTCCTCAAACTTGAGGTTAAGCTTCTATTGACCCCCCTCACATATCTATAAAATAAAATTGCTGCCTCTAAGAAATGCAACGCTCAACTAACATTTCAATGGACTTTTCCACCCGACAGTGATTACGTTGACAAGACAGTAGAATGCAAGCGGCTGGGATGAAGTTCAGTGTTCAGAGGACAAGTAGGGGTAGGATTAAAATTGAAGTGCTGAGAATAGAGTTCAGGGTGAGAAGATAGCGCTCGGGCACGTAAAGTGAATAGACAACAGCGCAGGTTCGCGGGGAAATTGCTGGAGGAAGACATAGAGGAAGGTCAAGGAAGGGATAAAGAAACCAAGTAGAGAATGTTCTCAGAATGGTGGGACTGGTTGAAGGTTGGAGGATTTGCTGAGTAATCAGAAGTGGAGAGACAGCGGAGCGGCTGGAAGGGCCATTTATGGATGTAGACCTACTTGTACAAAGCTCATCAAGGGCTGTACAGCCAGAAGAAGAAGTACTACTTGTAAGAGGCCCATTAAACCATGTTCTGCCAACGAACCCATAGATTTTTCGGAAAATTTTGGTATTGTTTCTGAATGAATTTTTTGCCGTTGACAAACTACCTGTAGTCCACACCCCGGTGTCAACCTTCACTGGCTATAAGTGACAGTGGACAAATTCAAACATGCTTAGCATTGACATTGTAGCAGGTGTTAGCTTGACTTAGCCAAGTATGCCAACGAGGCAGCCAGCTGGGTAATTGTATTGGGGAGATTCTGCCAATAGGGGGGGGGGGGGTGGACTGTCTCGCTGAATGAGCAAATCTGTTCGTCAGAGAGATTTATATTGGTTGGTAACTCAGAATAAAATTATTTATTTCGCAGTAACTGGTGTAAGATAATTCGGGATTTATGCTTCGTCAGTAAAAAAAATGATACAATACCAGTCCAGTATAGTCATATTAAAATTTATCCTCAGCATTGCCTATGGGTTATTATAACCTCATATTATTATCTATGAAAACTTGTAACTGAATACAAGTATAAGCGCACAGGAAAATATAATGTAGTATCCACCCAATTGTATCAATTTGATTAATTCCATAATTATTTCAATATGGCCAGGAATAAGCCTATAAGTGGGGCAACAAAACCTTTTGCAAATTATAAAATTAATGAATTTTTTAATGTGTTACTGTACTACTTATATCTAAGAGTATATTATGTTTTTAACTATGTCGTTATACAGCTATTGTATGCATGTTAGTAGGTACCCAAGCACACTGATGATTAAGGTTTACCATAACAAAATAGTAAAATTTATTTTAATTAAGTACAATATTATACAGTGTATTTAACCGTTTCTAACCGAAAAGGCCTTTGAAGTGACTTTATTGCGTAAAGCTTTTTGCCTTTATTCAATAGGCCTATATTGCAGTATTGTACGTTATATAACACTGACATTAAACTAACTTATCTTATTTTTTAAGATGACGCCCTGGTTAATTGTAAGAGTGGGCCGAAAGGTCCAAAATTCACCCACATGGAAAATAAAGACAATTTTCTTTCTTTCTTCTTAGACGTAGATCGTGGGTTCAAATCCCGCCAAGACCAGTTTATTCAAAATTCTCTAATTTTGGTTTGGAAAATTGATGAAAATACACTTTTATTCCTTTATAAAAATACACGAATTAATTAATTATTATTTTATAATAATTGTATTGAAGGTTGATGGAGGGTGATATTTCATAACTGCTGCTATATACAGTATATACTTTGGTTTGCCTATAAGTGGGGCAACAAAGCTTTCCTTATACTTAAGCATAAAACTGAAACTGAAAGCAATAAGAATAATAATAAAATGAATTTTAGGAATGGAGTCATAACAGTAAGAGTTTTTTTTATGGTGATGAGCTAAAGCTGACCACAATGTTCTGCTAAGCCTTAGCACGTGGGAAGGGGAAAGCGAGATGTTGTATTCTTGTTTATCGTTCCACACAATTCGAAACTTTTCCGTTGTCAAACATCGGGGAATAAAGCTGAAAAATACTTGTGATTTTTCATTGTCTGATTCGTTGATTTGAATGGTGATTTGTCGCTCTTATTTATTTTATGGATACCTGATTCATATATTCTTCCACCTAGTGATCCATTTTGGAGTTTTTAGGCTCAACGAGCTGGTTTTTAAATTCATTATAATTCATTACAATATTCTTTCAAGCCTCATTGAATATTAAGCAACAAGGGAATACTGTGATACTTTTATGTAAAGATGGAAAAATAAACTATTCATTCATTCATTCACTGTGATAGTGTCTCACAGGTGGGGGCTTAACAACTAAACTATCCATGATTGAAATTCTAAATACTCCATCTTGGAAGTTGGACAATAGTACATACAATAATGCACGTCATCTATATGGACGGGACAAGAATAATTTGTTGTCGAATTACCATTTTTATACTCACAGCTTTACTCATGGTTTTTTCTTGTTTCATTACGAAACCAACCTAGCGGAGTTAGAGCTATAAATCCCTGCTTTACACTCAACTAGGAAAGCCCGGGACCGCCTGCTTTACATGCCCTCCGAAGCATGGCTAGAAAATGCAGGAAGTGTAGGACTCGAACCAACAACCTTTCGGGTGAAAGTCAGAGCCGTACCACTACACTACATGCCTTGAACATGTTATGAAGCTATCGTAGCCTACCATGCTGAAAAGCGAATAATTTCATTACCATCGAGATAATTTTATTACGTAGTCCTCATTCAGAAGGTTTCCTGCCTACAAATAGCCTGCCACCCTCACACGCTCCGGTCAGAAGGGGCTCAATTTTTATATTGAATTTTGAAATTTTGCAGCAAGGATAAATGTTTAGCTCAATTCATTAAAAAAAAAAACTAGTAGTCTAGAAAAAATGCGTTCTGGCTACATAGAGAAATTTTATATAAATCTCTTCCATGCGTCGTGACCGCGCCGCATTTTTTCCCACCTGGCGAAGGTAGGGTACTCTTGTTGAACTTGCCATGATATGAATGAGGGGACCTCCTGTTTATAGTCGATTCTGAAACACTTTAATTTTTATTTTTAAATATATATATAAGATTATTCGCATACAAACAATTCAATGAATGTATTCGAATAAACTCTTCAGCCGTCTCTGTAGGGAAAACCTGTGTTGAGTTACAACAGCTTTCCGATAACATGGTGTGTAGAGACTCGCACACGTTCGAACAAGCTCCCACTATTCAAACGAAGGCCGTACTTGACTTCAACCTCTTAGTAGTGATGCCAGATTTACAAAACGAAAACCGGACAGGGAGTCAATGGGCCGTTCTATCTAGTGTAAATTTTTCTAAAGAAAAAGGTCTTATATATCTAGTCTTAAATTTAGTTGATTTTGATGAACTTTCAATCATAGTGGCTAGTATCAAATTTTTGCTTTCCAATTTATACGTAGTATAAGGAAAGCTTTGTGACGGTCGAAATTTTCGATTCCGAGATTTCAACGGATTTACACGTTTTAAGGTCCCAGGAACCCAAAAAAGTGGTTTTTACGAAATGTCTGTCAGTCTGTCTGTCTGTCTGTTCGTCGATTTCCGGGCAAACTACTCGGTCGATTTTGATGAAATTCGGCATGTAGGTTCACAAAAATCTTACCTCGGGACAATTTTTTTTTTTTGGGCTAACTCAATTTGGGGAGTTTTTATTTTCAAAAAACTTCAAAAAAACGTCTAAAAAAAGTATTTCCCCAAAACGGCTCCAGCGATTTCTTTGAAATTCACATATATTGTAGTTGTTGTTAATGTTGATAAAATGCGGGGGGGGGGGGGGGTCGCTTGCCCCTTGATAGTTTGCTTCTGTTGGTAAAAAAATAAAAATAACTAAAAAATAATTTTTCTGCGAAACCTTTCAATCGATGATTTCTGCTTTCAGGTATGTTTTTAGGTGTTAAATTGAGTAACGAAACCGGACAGGTTGCTTTCCCAAAAAGTGTTTGGTTTTGTACAAAAAATGTGTTTTTGAGAAAATGATAGAAAATGCACGCTCAAATGCATTGCGTGCCCTGCCAGTATTGCTGTGTGGTAATATGTTGGTCTGACCTATCTAGAATTTACCTCACCACCAGTGACGAGTGACGTCAGGTGGACAACCCCCCCCCCCCCCAGAGGTCAATAGGTGGCGAAATGGGACACCACAGTTCGTGTACATATCGTTATTGTTGCATTTGGGCTAAAATAACCATTACTGGAACGTAGTATTTAGGTGGGTGGGTAAACATACAAAAACGGATCAAATACATGGATCCAAACACCTACTAGCAACAGTGGGGCAACGGTTTTTGTTCCATGGGATAGCAGTATATATTGGATGCACAATGTTTTCAGATCGGTTGGACTGCAGGTTGCTGCAATTCAAGTACCGATAAGAAGCACTGTGTTTCCATAAGCTATGGCCAATGGCTGAAGGTAAGGTACTCATTATGAAAATATTTTCGTTTTATGTCGAGGCTCATACGGGGGGGGGGGGGGGGTCCGGACCCCTTGGACCACCTCCCTGGGCACGGCTATGCCCGAAGTAAATGTATAAGTTGAAAATTTTCAAAATAAAAAGCCAATTTGACGAAATTAATTAGGCCTAATTCCTCCTTTCACAGCCGCAGATGGAAAATCCTTAAAAAAAATACGACCTGTTAAAAAAACAGACCATTGACCTGACTGATTTACTGCTACCACGTCTACACAAAATCGATTTAAAATATTTCAAGTAAGTACATTTAAATTTACTGTGACTTGTTCTTTTCTTTTTTCCATTGGTGTAAATTCCCAATATTTCTAGGGGAGGCTTTAGGACCCCAAGACTTTGATCCCCCGGAGAAAGAAAATCGATAAATGGGCCAAAATTAGTGAGGGTTTACGCATATTATACCCTGGAGAAAGGGGGGGGGGGCCTGGGGGTCTCATCCGGAGAACAAATTGATAAATGGGCCCAAATTAGGAAGGTTTTACGGATTTTGCAAGCAGTACAGTTGACATTTTATAGACGAATAAACCTACCACTGAGGGGGGCCCGGGGGTCTCCCCCGAAGAAAAATTTTGAAAAAATAAGTCAGAAATATTGAGGTTTTAAGCTGTTTGAATAATATATTTTTGTAAAAGTACTTGGTCAATATGTTGATTTTTTTTCATGATGTCTTTCGTGTGAAATAAGCATACCAAGAATTAATTTCCCGTTATGGTGTATTCAGGATTGTATTGGCGTTTCGCCTCCATAACGTCTTTGTCACCAGAAATCATGGGGGGGGGGGCTTAGCCCAGGACCCCCCTATTTACAATGTTTGCAAGCAGTACAAATGAGATATTATAACGACGAATAAGCCTACCATTGAGGGGGGCCCACAGGTCTCCCCCGGAGAAAAATTAGGACAAAATAGCTCTGAAGTATTGGGGTTTTAAGCATTTTTAGTAATATATTTTTCTCATGCAAAATATGCATACTATGAATTAATTTCCCTTTCATTATTGTGGATACTATGCCTTTAGCCTCCATAACGTCTTTGTCACCAGAAATCCTGGGGAAGGGGGGCTACGGGTGGACCTGAGGTGGGCTAAGCCCCCCCCCCCCAGGAGAACCCCCCTATTTACGCCAATGCTTTTTTCTAATGTTTATTTTTGTGACTTTGAGAAAATGAATTTATAATATATTATCCATTTCGTCAAATTGACTCGTGAATTCTTTGTTTACAAAATAT
Source organism: Psococerastis gibbosa (assembly GCA_963971405.1). NCBI lineage: Eukaryota > Metazoa > Arthropoda > Insecta > Psocodea > Psocidae > Psococerastis > Psococerastis gibbosa. The sequence continues at coordinate 29,617,631 of OZ020487.1, forward strand.
TAGAAATCCATGCCTTAACAATAAATACCTACGTTACTGTTACTGTTACTATTGTCAAGGGCGACGCCAGGATTTCAGTTAGGGGGAGGGGGGCAGGAAGTAGGTCCCCACCCCGTTAAAAAGTCATTTCGAAATAGAATGACTATAGCTTAGCATGTAATAGTAGGGGGGGGGGGGCAGTGAATGGTTTAGGGGGCAGTGGGCCCCCTGGCGTCGCTCTTGACTACAGTACTATTGTATTTGAATAATGGCGTCGATTCTGATTTCTGACGAGTCATGAGACGAGCAATATTGTATCTTTTCAAGTCAGTAAATAATTTCCTTTTTCATTTGTCTAATTATTTATCACAACAGATGTAAAAAGTACCATCAGGCTAAATATGGTGTAGAGTCAGTGGCGGGTCCAGAGGGGGGCCATGTCCCCCCCCCCCCCGAGAAAAATTAGCGTACACTATATAAAATAGGAGATTCTAAACAAAAACCTTAGTATGGTGAAATTAATATGACTTCCATATTTAAATTATAAATTTTACTGCTGCAAAAATCGTAAAACCCTAATATTTTGAACTTATACTTTCAAATTTTGCCCCCGGGGGAGACCCCCGGTTCCGGACCCCCCTGTTTCCGGCAATGCGAATAAGCATTTAAAATGCGTTTCAAAAACCCTACTATTTTGCACTTCTTTTTTCAAATTTTTCCCTCGGGCCCCCCTGTTTCCAGCAATATGAATATGCATTCTTTTGTATAAGCTTTAAAAAAATCTATAAGTTACTTTACTTTGGTTAAAATCCGTAAAACCCCACTATTTTTGCACCTATATTTTCTAATGTTTCCCCCGGTAGAGACCCCTGGGCCCCCCTCTTTCCAGCAATAAGAATAAGCACTTAGTATTTCTTTGTAAGCTTGTAAGCTTTAAAAAATCTATAATTTTACAGCTGGTAAAATGCGTAAAACCCCACTATTTTGCACTTATTTTTTCAAATTATTCTCCCGGGGGAGACCCCCCGGTCCCCCCATTGGTACCTATCTGCATCAGGCACATGGGCTTTTCAAGTAATGCTCTGAAAGTTAATGTGCCCCGTCTCGCTAACAAACACACCAATTGCTCAATTGCTATCAAATTAATTTAGCTTGGTAGCCTACACCCACTTTTCCTGGAAGACCCCCCTCCAGAAATCTGTCCTGTACCCGCCCTTGTGTAGAGTAGTTTATAACTACTGTGTCTAGGCATCATATCAAATCTCCCCATACTGCTCAGTAATTTCGTAGCGCAGAGGGTGTAATTTGTGAACCTTAAATTCATGAGAGAGAGAGGGTAGATAATGGTTTAGAACGAAAATGAGGTCAGCCACCATCATGTACGGGTATCGTAAATGAGCATTTTCACGAAAGCTCTCAAAGGTTTCAGTACCTTAATTCCTCAGGTTTTACGGTTAAATAATTACCCTACAAAGATACCCACAAGATCTATGGGACTAACTCGTTGCTTTTGCCTGTAAGTTTCTACTATTATCGAGTAGATATACTTGTCATGATGGAAAAATATCAGCAAAAGAAAATCAGGAAAAATATGTCGAAGTGTGGTAAAACAGGGGTAAGAAAATAATGTGCAATATTTTTAATTTTTTATTGTAGAATGCCACCATAGCCGGTACCTTACATTTCACAATGGCTCCCCCCCCCCCCCCCGTATACGTTTTATCCTTCTTTTTTCACTATTCCTCTCTTTTTTTTCTTTTCCATTTAATTTGAATCAATCTATAATACAGCATGAAAACAAGACTTTATAGTCTTATTGTTCGCCTTTTGTTTTATTTGCAATAAAGTCGTTTTTTCATTTAATATAATTTAATTTCATGGGAGTTATAGTAGGTCTACAAACAATTATTATCCGTCAAATCGATACGGTACCACAGCGCTTCAATACGATTTCCCAAAGGTGTTTTTCGAATAGGTAGGTACACCCAAACGGCGTGTAAAGGTTTTTCTTTCTTCTTCAATTTTAGATATTGCGATACTTGTTTTAAGGGAGAAAAGACATAAAGTTCACAGCCCACTGGTATATTAAAATTTTTTGCTACTTTGAGTATAAAGTTTAAGTAAGGCGTGCCATATAGGTACCATATTAGAGATGAAACGGATAGCTGTTAAGCCGAATACCGGATAACCGACCAATCTTAAGTTTGGATGCCTGGCTATTCGGTAGAATATTGCTGTTTGGTATGTACTTTTTTCTGAAGTGGGCATTATTTATCAAGCTAAACGAAACCACCTGTTACCTCACAATTCAGAAAAATTAGTTTTAATTCAAATAAATTTGGCATTAGTGCAGTGCAAGTACTAAGTAATTCTCTAAGTTGTAAAATAAAAATTTTGAGATTACTGATTGCATTTGTCGTGGATTATAAATAAAAACTAAGCTAGATATGATATTTAGTTAATTGTTTTAAAATTAGGAAATTCAGCCAGATATTATATTAATTCATATACGGTATCCGGCCGGATTGTAATTTTTGCCCGGATAGACCGGATATCCGTTTAAACCATAATACGGTAGTTATACTTCAGGATGATATCTTTATCTTATTTATCTTATATATAACACTAGACTCATACTTTAATAATAAAAATAAAAAAATAAAATAAGTAATACCTACTTCGCGTCTGATAAATATAGGCCTAACTGAGCCTATGGGTATATGACGGGTATATGTTTGTTAAATAGATAAATTATTATAACTTTCGAATAAAAATCCAAAATACTGACGATGTATGCAGCATTGAGAGATCACGTGGCTTTCCAATTTTTTTATTGGGTAAGGCCGCATGATCTGATTGGTTGGCCGTAAGTACTTTTCCATACGAAATAGGTCTACGTATATATGCTTGTGAAGATTCTTAATAAGTCAGTCACCTCACGAGAAGATGTCTCACATACTTTTATAGAATGCGATTTTAGAACATCCGCTCTTGAACGAAATGCAATTTCACATAACTTAACGTACGGTAATGAAGCGCTATTCACAAAAATTGGTTTCTGATGTTCAGTCATACATTTTTTAGAACATTTCTCTTCTATCTCATTAAAAACGGTGCATTCACTACAGACCCCCTCATCAGTCCACCAAAATGGTCTAAATGGCCCATAAAGTGCCAAGGGGAAAAGAAGAAGCAAAAGAAAAAAAAAATATCCTTTGTCATGGAACACGATTTACAATATTTTCATCGCATACTGTACTGTTGGTTTTACTGTACAATACCTATATAAGGCGGGGCTTCCACCGACCTCTCTTTGCAGAATGCACTTACGTTGACGTGGTAGCTAGCAGACATTCTCTCATTTCAGAATACAAATGGCATTGAATTTTTCTTTTTATAGAAATCTATTAAAATGTTTGTACTTAACATATTCCATGACGCCATCTTTTAATTTTAGTTTGTTTGTTTGTGATTTTACTCAATGATCATTGATCAATTTTAACTATGGCATAGAGAAAAACAAAAATTTCCTTCAATGTCATGTGCATTCTGCAATGCGAAGTCGGTGGAAACCCCGCCTAAGTCTTGAATATCTGCTACCACGTCGACGTAAGTGCATTCTGCAATGAGAGGTCGGTGGGAACCCCACCTAAGGTAGGTTACAAATTTCCATTATTTATGAAACCAACTCCCTACGAAGCACATGCGTTAGTAATTGGGAAATGCTGCCAGTCCACACAAATTATTAAAAATGACAGGTCCATTAGTTGCTGATGGCTGTCTAGTTACATTAAGTAGCTAACTCATCACGCAATAGTTTTGACAGATATATGAGACCATTGTGGGAACATACAATACTTAGTGCTTCCGTCATGCTTGTTCAGGGGGGGGGGGGCATTCGGGCCAGGGGCCTGTGCTGAGTAAGGTTGGGGCCGGCCAATGAATTACAATAAATAAATAAATATTTCAAATATTATAGCGTTCGTACAAATGTAAATATTCTATATGGAAATACTGAACATATGTACTTGCGCTAAAAATGCTAACAAACTTGTATTTTACACGTACATTTTCCAATTTTGATCCCGGGCGAGAGACAACTAAAATCCAGTTTGTTCAGTAAGTCCCCGAGTGTTTAAGGGGGGGAGGGGAGCCACCTAAAAAAAAATATGGTCTAATTTATGTTCTATACTGTGGATGCTATAACAAATTTAGAAACCACGCGCCCCCCTCCCACCTGCGTGGTTGTTTACATGCAGTATAAGTTATCATTGTATGGGATAGATAGTAATAAAGTAGTTTATATGCCGTACGAGAAGGGTTGCCATTTTCAAATCATGCTGGAAAAATCCACCGCTCGGTACCAAAAAGGCAAACAACTAAATAATCAAGCATATTATGTTCGGTTGAACAATGGTTTCTCAGGTTACTTAACAGAACGTTTCTTTGATAGGTATAGCATTAGCATCCAAGGGCTTACCGCTGTAAAAAGAGTGAAGGCAAAGTAAAACACAATAAAATAGAATGAAATTGAATAAGAGTGAAATGCGAAAATCTGAGGGTGAAATGAATGGGTTTGGGTCTTAATGACGTTTGATGGGCGGGCTGGGAGGGGCCACTTTTTACCACTCAACAGCCTTTGAACACTTAATCAATGTTAAGAGTGGGCGTAAATTCTATGAAATTCATTAATGGAACTTCCAAAAATGTTATAATTAACAATAGAATTAGGCTACACATCTAATTTAGGTTTTGCCATCATATCATGTTGACCTTAAGTTACTGTCGAACTGTTTTCATAAAATAAATGGTTTAGTCTCTCTACAATGTCGATTGTTCTTTATCCTAGTATATACAGTTTTACAGTGCCATATGTAGGTAGAATGCAACAGCGAATAAACGAAATATATAAATCCGGAATACGTCATTTTAATTATTCCACGTACCGTACAGTATTGTACCTGCGGCAATTGAAAGACGTCGCAAGTAGGTAGTAGTAGACTTCCCACAAAAATGTTTTTTTTTTTTTTTTAATTTCATGGTACCACCTGCCAGGTTTCCTACCAGTCAACCATTCATTGAAAACACGTGGCAGGTGGCGCCTAAAATTGAAGAAAAAAAAATTGGCGGGAAAGAATGTCCTGTACATCTCTCCTAGTAGGTACCATGTAGGTTGAGATTACAATTATAAGATAGGGAACTCCAGTATGGCGCTAAATGTAAACGAAACAATTTTAAGCAGCACTTTGTATTCTAAAATTATTAGGCTTACAGTTTGAACACGGGAATAAATTATTTTTTATCGTCATGGTACGCCTACAATTACATGCTGTGGATATGTAAATTATTAACTACATAATCCTATTAAATGCATAGCTAAAACAATATCGGATAAGTTGTAACGTTGTGGTCACCCATACACCACACTGTATGTTGCTGCAGGAGTAACGACACGGTAGCAACCGCATGTCATCGGCACGTTCATATAAAACCACAGCTACACAAGTAAAATTTAAAGTTGCATTTGAAGCTGGAAGATGGCCAGCCAGGAATAGTTAAGTTGGTAACGAACTAAACTATGAAACACGTGGTCGTGGTTCGAGACTCGACATAAAATGAAAAAATATTGTATTTTCGCCAAAATGGGTACCTTACCTTCATCGGTAGGGGATAAAACGCTCTGCAAAATCTAAAATAGAGCTGTGGTCAAGAAAGAGGATCTTTTACACGATCTTAGACCCTCAATGGGTTGTCGTGTCCATAGAAATATATAAACTGGAGCGGCGGGAGCCATAATATGCCTTACGAGGCACCCGTTAACCATAAGCCAACTATCAGAGATAAGTACCAACGCAAAAAATTTCGAAGTCTTACACATTGCGGCATAGCAGAACGGATACCTGGACCCGGTCAAAAACTCTGTACTTAGCTTGTGCAGGCTACACTTATCACTGGTTTTCCCCGCCAAATTGCGTACTTCTCTTGTGCAGGCTACACTAGCAGCCATATTGATAACGGTCTCCAGCCACAGGATGGTCGTGTCACGCTTTGTTTTTGTTTTTGAAACTGACAAATAAGGTACCGTAATCAACTTAATGTACGCCCATGTATGGCTGTTTGTGTATACATGTCATTAGGTACATACACGTTCTCCTACAGGAGAGTAATTGATTGTCGTGCCCAATAATCCATACTGTATAATACAGTACTATACAATAGCTGTAACCTGTACAAAACGGAAACAGCTGGAAGAACAGATTAGGAACCGACCTCCACGGGTGAAACACCAAAAAGACTGAAAGGATGACTTCAAGCAGGCCAAAGTCCATCAAGTGATGTAGAGTCCGAAGCAGAAGACTAAGAAGTACAATATATACCATTATATTAAAAAGTCGGTTATGAAATTTTAAATTAGAATGTTCACGGCATACAGTATGTATTTCCCGAGATGGTTTGTTCACATTTTCTGTTGCGTTCAATTCCACCTCTTGTTTTGGAAAATTGATTAGAATATCCGGATTGCAAAACTTTCGTGACAGAACTAATAAGAGAGATGATTTAGGGTGACGTTGCTGCCACACGGTCGACGTGGTTAGGTACGTGAAAATGTGATGATGGAGAATTGTTTTGAAAACTTTCGTTGAGGAGCTCTGCTCCCAGACTTTGCTTGAATTTCAGCATCGAGTTGGCGCGCGTAATCGGCTGTTTCCTAACTAACTAAACAAACTACAAGAGAAAGTTCATCCTCCTTTCTTCGGGCCTCTGCTTTTCTTCCAATAATTGCACATACGTAATAACATTGCACCTACCGTACGTACTACTAGTATATAATAGAGTAAGCTACCATGAGACAAATCATTATCATATACCATCTACTGTATACCGTATACAATATATAAAGATTTTTTTTATTAGATGCGAAAGATTGTGATGAAACTTTGGGACGGTGTTCTGAGTAGGTACCGTACGCTGGACTGGGTCAAAATATGCATAAAATAAATAAATAAAATTAAATAGGTACCTACGTCAGTATGAACAACTAAAAAAGTAAGAAAACTAAAGAAACATTTCAACTGTAGATCAAAACCGGTCTGGTTTGGCAGCACTTTCTGCAGAAGCCTTGATTGTAAACCAGTTTGCCCCCTCTTCGTAACCTGAGGTTTCACAATGTGTCCCTCTGGTTACATCTTCCCTTATTTCAGTTAGTTGCTGTGTCAGCCCCTTAACTAAGTCCTGATTTCACTCCGCTGTAGTCTGGGTATCATTCGTCACCGTAGCGTAGCCACTCAACAACCGTCCCACCGACTAAAACTCCCAGTGGACGTGCTGCAAGTATTAGGACATTCTGGCTCTGGCAGGTAGTAATTTAGGCCATCGAACATAACCGCAGCAGCAGGATGCATAGTGTTGAGAAAGTTCACTGCTGCAAGTCGGAGTTTCCAACAAGAAACTCTATTCCAAAAGCTATTCCGATGGCTAAATAAGAGGTTGCTGCTGGGGGCTGGGGCCCATGTAAGTTAGACCCTCCTCCAGAAAAACTGAGCCCCCCGTTTGGCATTCCATTATTTGTTGGATGACTTACGGTACTCGAATTAGCAATGACACCACAGTGCACAGAATTTGTCTTAAGGGAAATCAGATAATACCTGTACACATACAAGGTATAGACTATCTGTACAAAACCTGCGCTTAAAAGTGTTTATGAACAGATAATAAACTATATTACCTACTAATCTTATATTAATGCTTTAGTCTCTTTAAAATGAATCATGTGTTTTTGATTAATTTAACTTAAAAATATAGTTTTGATTTCTTCTTCTTGACAGCATAAGTATAGCAAATTTAGATGTCTTAGGTCTAAAATTTGATGCCTTCATATTTCTCAGCATTACAAGTCCCTGTTTAGGGGTAAACTTAGTGCAGAGTTTGCCTCTTGTAAACTATGTAATTTATAGAAATATATTTACCTGGGTACTTACTTACACTTGAAAAGTTTTGAATATGAACTTCTTCAGTTGGCATGTTCAACTCGAATTTCGATATTATTGATTGGTTCCGTTTGAAACATTGAAATTGAAGCTTATTTCCACTTTGTGGGTTCTTGAGTAGTTTCCCCGCGTTTTCTTGTACATCACAAATGGGGTTTCTCAATTTTCCGCGCTTGTTAGGGCTTCATTTTCTAAATGGCAGCGCGCGATATTGGGGCCTTATTAGATTACCGTACCAAGTGGAATTCTGTGATTGGGGAACAACTTTTATTAATACGCAAAGACGCGGGCCAGAAGGGGGCTTGAATTTTCATGCGCTGTTGCACCGCAATGCGTTATTTGCAAGAAAGGTACAGATAAGAATCCTTTCTGACTAATCATCTATTCTTGTCGCTCGTTGGTTATACGTAGTCCTACCGCCAAATGGACAGTTCGTGCGGATTCAATTATGCTAACGTTATTTTTTATACTGCATAACGTTATTGAAAACTTTATACAATAGGTACTCATTACACGATATTCCTCACTATGCCATATGTTCGATTCCACAAACTATCCCATAACGGTAGACTCGTCGAGCTGACACCTGTTGGCTGTTACAATGTCAATGGTAAGCATTCCTCAGCTTGCCCATTGGCACTTGCAGTCGGTGTGGGTTGACATTGAGGGGTTAAATAGTTTGCCAACAGCTAAAAATCATTCGGAAACTTACTTAATAAACCAATAACAATATTGTCCGATAACCGATGGGGTCGTTGGCAGGGCAAACTTCAACGGGCCACCCTACAAGTTGGCCTACCGATAAAAAGCCCATAAATAATAATAATTTTTCGAGGTATTTCCGCAGAATAAATATTATATGGTGATGGCCAAAGTCCCAATAACGGCATTATCGTTTATTTTTTCACTATTTTGACTGATTTTCTTTATTAGCTTAAGTGGGCTCATAGCAAAATTTTCTTCCACATTTTTTAAATTTTTAAAAGTCAAAGGCTTACAGAGACTAGGGTCTCCGGTAAGTGGTTTAACTGGCAGGTATCCTCCATGTTAAATAAGACTTTGCAAACAGACCTAAAGAATTCTTCACTGGACAACTTCTTGCGAATCCGCCTACATTGTACCTACCTGTACTGTACATGTAGTCTTCTTTTTGAAATGTAATTAGATTGCACTAAATTAAAGTGCAGAATGAGTAAATCTGTCTACTCAAATAATGGCATTTGCGTAAGTAGTTCAGTACCTAGCTGATGTATTGTACCTGGGTATTATACTGTATATGTACATTTCCTCTCAGTTGTTTATTATTCTGGCTGCCAATTACTGAGCTACCGCGGGGTCCAGCTCCGATTTCCTGCAACGTATACGGTCGTCCAGTCATTTCCAGTCAACAGACTGATCCAAAATCACAACATTTAGTTAAATAGCTGTAGCATAATCAACTCATGCTGCATAGTATATTTCATTTTATTTTTTTATACATGTATAGTATGTGGGATTCAAATGTTCCGCTTAAATTGAGAATCAAATCGCTTACCTCGTATGTATATACAGTATATGAATATACAATACAATACATATTTCCATTAAATTATACAATACAAGTAAAGTATCAAATAAAATCGTCAAAATATCGTCAAAATCCGGTAGTTCGGTCATTGTGCTAGTGCCTCAGTGAGAGACAGTGTAGAAAGCTTTCTCTAAGAGATGGTTTCTTAGCAATTTAGGGAAGTTGAAGCATTTCTCGCCGCTCTCAGTTCATTCGGGAGTTTTCTAAGGTAGGCGAGAGCTTAAAGTACATTGGATTGTATATTAGTCGCTCACACTTGGCTGTGCGTGGCGCTGGCCTTACAAGGTCTCCCCGTTGCCTCATGTTGTAGGTGTGAGTGTCCCCGTTTTGTTTAACTGTCCCCCACACCTCAGGCTTTACGATATGGAAGGATATTGAAGGATTATCAAATGAGCAGTGGAAAAATATACAGAATATCAACTTCCGCGTCTTGTTCTTTACTTTTTATCTAGTATATTCCCATTAAATATACAACAGTACCGAAGACTGATTTTCACCCGACGTGTGAGTGGTTCGAGTACTAAACTAGCTGATGCATTTTCTGGCCAAATTACGGAGTACAGTGATGTATGTTGGGCCTAAAACTCCGCTACGTTTGTTAAGGTGGAGATTTCAAAACATATTGTAAACAACTTGAAGACCAAGCCAATTTGACGAAATTAACTAACTCCTCGCTTCTGGAAAACAAAATTGGTCGTATGAAAAATTCATACAAAATACAAAAATACAAGTTTCTTCAAGGAACATTCTCTTCTAACTTACAACTGATACTCTGCAGAATCGGTATAATGTGCTTTAAATAACCAATTTTTAGTAATAATAAACAGGAAAAAGCTTCTTTTTTTAAATTCAATTTTTCATTTCTTTGCAGCTGGAGAACGAGGAATTAATTAATTTCGTCCAAATGACTGGTCTCAAGTTGTTTACTTATTATTTTGAAATCTCTGTCCTGAGCAACAGAGCAGAAAAGTCGTTATTTATTGATAATGTAAATTTGCGCGTTAAACGAATACGGAATCTTATTATTGCTTATAGGGTCGGCCTTAGATAATGTTATCGTATCATAACCGTTCTCTTCAAATTTATACAGGCTATATATGGTGGCCTAACATGAGATGGGTAGAATTAGAATGGAAACAGAAATATTAGCGAATATTTCAACTTGTTCGAATGAATGAGATTGTTGTTGAGAAATATTTTCAAATTCTGATGAAGTCTCTCTCCCATTATGACTTTGCCCTTTTGTCTGCAATGGCTGGCTCATGCTTCAACAGCCTTCATAAAATGGTTTCGTCGGGGGTTCTGGTAGTATTGATTAAAATGGATAATTTGAAATCCGCAAGCCATGTAGAACTTTTTTTGTGTGCAGAAATTTCATTATGGTACCTATTGTACTAAAAGCGCATGGCTTTCCCACTTTCTGATTTGCAGGTGGCAATATGTATGTATACTATTTTTATTTTTACGTGTAAGCTTATATATTATTGGCCGCAGCACATAATGTATTGTTCACAATTGACTCATACATTGGGCTCCAAGAAAGCTGATGACAGAAGCCTAATGCTATGGCGTAATTTTTAATAAAAACTCATGTAATATTGTCCCTTTTCATATATTTAATGGCGTTTGATCAAATGCTATGGAAATGACATTATATTGGATAGTACCGTAATGTAACGTGAAGAGTAAAAAAAACTAGGCTATGCTATGTTGTAAAATACGGAATGAAATTCGAACAGCCATGAATATTAGACACATCAGTTAGGTAATAGGCTTTTATATATAGTTGTGTATAATATTCAATGACTGGTTGAACAGTACTATGGTAGAATAATAAGAATTGTATTTTATTCAGTTCTACTCTACTCAATATGGAAGGAAGAATTAAGAGATCTAGATATTTTACTATCCAATAAGTTTAATTCAATAATTATTTATTCTCTAATGTTAGCATTGTTCTATAATTGAAGGATATACTAATAAACATTAAAATGTATACAGGTAGAATTTTGAAATATAATAAGAATTTTAATTAATGTGTCTATCTAAGGGAGAAAAAATTGAAAACTCACCAAAAGTATAGCCGAGGATTAATATATCAATTTGAATTTACCGCGCATTTTGCACTCATTTGTCTAAAACAATTGAATAAACCACCCCGGTATAACGTTAATACCAAATCGCCAAAATTTCCCTCTAGTGAAGGTGTGAGTTGGGTGGACTACAATGAAAGTTAGATTATTAATTTCGAGTGTTGAACCTCAATCTTCGGTTTTATAGTCAGTTCTCAACCAACTCGAAGAAGCCAGACCGAAGCAGCTCTGTGTACAATAGTGGATCCACGGGGGGGGGGGGGGGGGGTCATGACCTCCTGAAAAAAATGGAATAAAACTAAACTTTTCAACAAAAAGAAAAAAGATTGCCCTTTAAACTTACAAAAAACTTGTGACCCCCCCCCCCCTAAATTTTCCGCCAGATCCGCCCTTGTCTGTGTACAAATGTAATCGCATCGCCATGAGACTCTGCTGAGGCGCTCCCGGTTATTATACCGCTTAAATTGCCAATGTGGTTATTATATGAAACAAAGTTGAAGTTTCCTCCCCAAAGTTTGGGGTCGTTGCTCAACTACTGTAACGGCGCTTAAATAATTTCTTCCTGCCGTCTACTTGAAGCGAAATAGCTTATTTATACTTTCTGTGAGAAAATTTAGAGAAGTAGGCTACTCCCAATAGAATAATGAAAAATATTTTGGATTACCGTATATCAGATTAAAAAATAATTCAAACTGGCTAGTTTTCAATATTGTATGTCAAATTACTGACTATTTATTGGCCTCAACCTACAATACGTAGGTACTGTATGGCAAGACTACAATATTCACAATCCCCCATGATATTTAGACCTATTGTGTATTGCTGACAACTTTTTATTATGCACAGTATAATTTTAAATGAAAATGTTGACATTCTGTCCACAGCAGGTCCTAGTTTGAAGCTCTGGTTCTCTGGCTAACCACAATATCTGTTTAACATGGACCCCCTTTTGTCAGTTTCAGTCTTATTCATTTGACATGGCAGATTTACTTTCATTCAGCGGCGTGCCTAGGATTTCGTTTTGCAAGATTGGAGGGCGTGGAAGGTCGATAAATCAATTGAATTGTTATATTAAGTCATGGCCGTGCCCAGGGGGGTGGTCCATGGGGTCCGGACCCCCCCCCCCCGCCCGAAATAAAGTGTTTTATTTAAACCTGTATTGTTTGAAGAATTCATCCATTAATTCACTAATAAATTACGTAAAAAACATTTTTGCCCCCCCCCAAATAAAAACCTGGTCATACAGTACGTATATACAATTTTTAATACAAATTTAAAAAATTATTATGAACATTTCATGGGAAGGGCTGCCCCCCTCTACCTCCCCCACCCCTTTCTGGATACTTCCCTAATTCAGTATGCTGTACTTCGGCAAAAGACACTAGTTTGGAGTACATACTGCTCCTTGTCTTCGAGACACGGCATATTTATGAAAGGAAAAAAATGAAGTTTTGAAGCCTTTGAGATGCGGTGTTATAGAAGAATGCTAAAAATATATCACGGAGAGACCACAGTCATGTAGGAGACGAAGAGGTGCTCCAAATGATAAACGAAGGAAGGTCGCTAATGAGAAGAGACAAGTGGATGGGGGCTCCTGATCCGACAAGTACAGGACTCCTTAACATCATATTACAAAGCACCATTGAGGGCACCAATGCCAGGATCCGACCAAGGAAGGTGTACACTGTGGACCTCAAGCAAGATATGTGATGAGGAACCTATTTGGAACTCTAGACAACGGCACAGGACAGAGAGGAATGAAGAAGATGGAAAGATTAGCTGCAAACCAATTGATAGACTGAAACTCGAGAAGAAGAGTCAATTATCTGACATTTAAAGCAGCCTGAAAATGTCAATAATTTCTATACGTTTTCGGTACCATGGCTACTATATAGTAGGTCTGCATGACTCTTTTTTTTAAATAAATGGTTGTTAAATTAACCTAGCACTGAGTGATACCAATGAACATATGAGGATAGACATACAGCAAGTTAAATTCGTTGATTCGAATAAACCTATTCTGGTTCTAACTGAGATGTGAGATGGGAGGCGGCATACGCATATAAATACGGGGCACATATAGAGGCGACTGAAGAGATTATTTCAATACAATAATTAACGTCTTGTATATGCAATTAATGCTTAAAAATAAAATAAAACATTTAATAGACTATATAACATGAATCAAGCAGAAAGACATTGGAGAGCACGTTGCAGCTTGGAGGAAGAAACGGTCATGCACATCCCCAAGCACTGCGCAGCCCTGTGCATCTCTAAGTGAAATTCGACCTAACCCACGTCCGCGAGGTGCATCCATGGATTCGCAAAGGAAGCCAAACTGAAGGGTCTTTTCTAAAATGTTATGAACTTTTAAGTGTTCTATATGGTGTTCTATGGACTCTATTGTCGACGGTTACCTACTTCCCAAAAAATTCACTTTTACTTCTTTTTTTCCTGCAAGGTGCAATACTATATAATAATAGACTATAAAATAGCCTAGTCAACTCATTTTTTAAAAATTCAATGCAGTGTTGGCCTATATTAATATAGACCCGTGAAGTGTTAAAATAAGAAAGCATTAACGTATAACTGTATATGTTTCCAAACTAAGTACGATGGAGTATACCTGCAGTGGTACCTTTTGATGAACATATGGCAACCCTTATTAATAAATATAGCTATGTTATGTGTAAAATATACTAAAGTACATAAATATAACTTGTGGCTGTAAATAGGCCATATTTCTTATTTACTCACAAGTCACAGACAAAGGAGGCCAAACAATGCATTGCTTTATATTTTGATTTAGGGGGAATTCAATACAGGTACAACACGATCGATAAAGTGAAAAGCATTATATAAGGAGCATATTAGTAACCGTCCATAGACACATAAAATGGAATACCTGTGATATGTATGCTATCGTGAATACCTCTATTGTAACAATCATGTATCTAAGATACAAAGGGTCCTCAATCTGTATCGCTGAACAACCGAAGCCCGAAGGGGATGTGGTGTATAGGGGAAGGCCCCGATATGAAATACCTCTCCCCCGGCAGGTCAATAAGGCTTTCAGACCTTCCACTCTCTCAATATACCCAACATATTTACCCTGAAAGCTTTCAATTTAGGACATTTGTTGATGCTTTAAAGTGACGGACATGATTTTTATCTTGCTGCACGTGTATAGATAAACTACGCCATAGGTTCTCAAAGTGCATGCTTATCAAGTAGTCTATAAGACTGATATATGGGTATAGCGTAGCCTATATTTTAAAGCTGGTGCCATATTGGGTGCAATGGGGTATACCTTCAAGTGATTTTTTCTGGCTTACCCAATAGAAATTATAGTTATAAATATTATATCAATACATATTGTAAATGCATTTTTATTTATTTATAAATAGCTTTAAATTGGTACGATATGAGTCATAAGATGACGCAGAAGCTTACCCTCACGTTTGCACCATCGCGGCCTCGCGGGGTTGCTGCCCAGCATCAACATGGCGGTACCTACACAAGCTAAGTACAGAAACCCAAATCATTATCGTCAGATTTTAGCCTGAGAGCCTCAGAATGCCCCCGAAGAAAATATGCATATTAATAATTAGAATAAATTATGATATTAAATTAATAGTAATGAAGCGATTTTAATGGTGTCCTTGTGCTTCCAGAAAGCCCTTGTAGGAGGGAGGCAGCAGTGGCGTCGTCCGCAGCCAGTGCCAGTCCTGGCTCTTCCTCGTCAGCCGAAGACAACTGTAAACCACCACTGAAGAATTGCTACAGACTTGTGGTTCTTGGTTCCTCAAGAGTGGGCAAGACTTGCATTGTCTCCAGGTAAGTCACTGCTGGAGCGACATTATGACTCTAAGCGGCAAAATGTGATGCTCTCTTATGTATTATATTAAATTAGTCATATACACGGGTCATGCCAATTTTTAAAATAACAATGGTAAAACATAGACTATTTCATTAGTAAATTAATTTTCTATATTCGATATCAGACTAAAACAGATCGAGACCTACCTGCATCACGCGACTAAAGCAGTGGAAAAGGCAATGTGCCTGTTAACATAGTTTCCCAGTCTCATAGTCCTTGTACAATGGGGAATTATTGTAGGTAGTATAATGGTTTATACTGTACGGAACACCTAATATACAGTAGGTATAGCCTATGTAGGCTACGTACCAGAGGCGGTCCCAGACCTCATGAAAGGGGGAGGCACTTGTCAAAATTTTTGAAAAATAGGGCTGAAATTTTTTTACTCATTTTCAGAGCAATAAGGTTTCTATGTTACAGGGAATTAATAAAATTGTGTTTTTTTTTTAAATATAGGGCTAAAATAGTGAGGCTTTACGCATTTTGAGTGCAGTTAGCACTTGGATTTTATAACTGCCTTCCAAAGGGGGGGGGGGGCAATTGCCCGCAGTGCCGATCGCTGCGTCCGCCTCTGCTATGTACAATAATTAAATGTACCGACGTTCACTTATTTTCTCTGACTGCCTATAGTACCTCATTGTGCATAATTTTTTATATGGTTTCAAATTCCATAGTTTTTGTCCCTGGATATGGAAATCATATCATCTATACAGATAGGTACACATTTTTCATTGTATTCCTGTACTTTGGTCTCGTAGTACCTATGTATCACAAGCAGACACAGTATGCGTAAATAGCATGTATGTGTGGCCTAGTACAACAGTACAGTATATTTTGAAACTGGAAAATCAATCCTGTTCGGTCAAGCTGATTTATACATGACACATGTTCCTTTTTTGATCTTTAGCAGAATATGAGAAAAGTCTACAGTAAGTATACATGCATATACGGTATACGATATGTAGGCTCACAGCTAGGTATAGATTTTCTTTCTCTCTTTTGATACTATAGCAACTCCAACAAAAACAAACCATATCGACTGAAAATAATTTACATACTGTATATAACGTTATACGATATCAGCAGTGCAGGTGATGACTAAGAGCCTTGGGGCATTTAACCTATACCATATTTATTTTTACCGCAACCCTGAGCTTTCAGATATTTTAAGCAACTTACTGTATATTTTTCAACGGAATAATGAATCTCAGATAAGTAATCGTGATAAATAGAACTCTATTATTTTCCCACAATAAAACCGTATAGTATAGCAAGTGGCGCACATATAAAATATTTTCGGAAGGGGCCGACACCAGATCATATCTACTTAGATCTGGCAAATGTTCAACAACACAATCGTTAAATTACTAAGATATATTTTTAACGCAGACTGCAGATTCATTCATTGTTTCATTCTGCACTTTAAGACAAACCTAAATAAACCTATAATAAGGTAGCCTACTAGACTCTACGTCGTGAGTTGATTATAATAATTTTCCTGGACAGAAAGTTCAGTTTAATAAAGAAAAGTGTAGTAGAAACCAATCTCTCGCTAAATGAAAAAAAAGCATTTAATGAAAATCCTCCATCGTTGAATCTTCTCAGCGCTCTATTGTTCCATGTCTGTGGAAATTAATTCATAGTGGAATTTTTCACAACAAAAAATATTCATTCCATCTTCATTTAAATATACTTATTAATAATTAGGGGAAAATATGGGGAAAATCGTTCTCCAGCAGCTCTCTGTTTGGCAATTTCGTTGCTTTTCATTTATATAATTGTTTGGACGTTACTTCATTCAGCATCCGCCAGCGACGGGGCAGCCCACCAAAACCGTTTTCCCTTACAATGCATACGTCATGTATGTGATAAAGGGCATACGAGTAGGTCAATAGAATTCCATCATCAAGAAGCACTGTCGTTTACAAGCTATGCTTATGGTACACAATATGAACTCTATACCTAACCTCGCCGTATGTTTTTGAACTGATATTAGAATTATTATTTTTTAAACAAATGTACGAACAGTATTTAAAAAAAATGTATTTTAATATGCATTCTCGGTTCTTCAACCTTCCTGGGCAATAGCAATACCGTACTTGATAACAAATGAAAATCTCAGACAAATTAAGAACTCGTGCGATGATTATTTCAAAATTCAATGCACGGAGGTCAGCAACAGCCAACTTCAATGAGCTCAGGAGCAAAGGGTTTTTAAAAATTTGGAGTCTGTGAAACGAGATTTGAGGAAAACAGCAGCTGAAATACCCTTGGAGGTAGTGCGTGCCGCGATGGACGATTGTGTGCCACGTTTTCGCCAGTAGGTAAGAACCCACATAGAGCACAACAAATAATCTTTTGCTTTTGTTTAATACAAAGGTTAATTTTTCATAATATACCTACTCGATTCAAATCAATTAGTTGATTTATTTGCCGTCAGCATGAAAACCGCCAGTTCAAAAACATATTATATTGCGAGACTATAAGGTACATTATGTTTTGTTTCAGGTTTTTGAATAACAAATTTGAGGACAGCTACACGCCCACCATCGAAGATTTCCATAGGAAATTGTATAGAATCCGCGGAGAGGTTCATCAACTTGATATTCTCGACACCTCGGGGAACCACCCCTTTCCCGCCATGAGGAGACTCTCATTTCTCACAGGTACCGGCAACCACATTACATATTTATTTTCATAATTTATGTAAGCGGTATAGGGGGCCTATCAAAAGGTGAAAAGCTTCCTACGCAGTGTTTCTGTATGGCTGCAACGTGAAGATCTCTGATCAAAAACCTGCGTCTTGTCACTTAGTTAACATTCAAATAGCCTTTTTTTATATTTATTTTATTGCTTTCCAATTTATACGTAGTATAAGGATAGCTTTGTGACGGTCGAAATTTTTGATTCCGAGATTTCAACGGATTTACACGTTTTAAGGTCCCAGAAACCCAAAAAAGTGGTTTTTACGAAATGTCTGTCTGTCGTTCTGTCTGTCTGTCTGTCTGTCTGTCTGTGCGTCGATTTCCGGGCAAAATACTCGGTCGATTTTGATGAAATTCGGCATGTAGGTTCATACCTCGGGACCATTTTTTTTATTTTGGGCTAACATAATTTGGGGGGGTTTTATTTTCAAAAAACTCCAAAAAAACGTCTAAAAAAATTATTTCTCAAAAACGGCTCCAACGATTTCTTTTAAATTCACATATATTGTGGTCGCTTGCCCCTTGATTGGTTGCTTCTGGGGGTAAACAAATAAAAATAACTAAATTTTAATGAAAAATGACTAAAAAATAATTTTTCTGCGAAATCTTTCTAACGATGATTTCTACCTTCAGGTATGTTTTAGGTGTAATAAATGTAATTGAGTAACGAAACCAGACAGGTTGCTTTCCCAGAAAAGTATTTGGTTTTGTAAAAAAAAAAATGTTTTTTTTGAAAAAAAGATAGAAAATTCACGCTTAAATGCATTGCGTGCCCTGCCAGTATTACTGTGTGGTAATGTGTTGGTCTGACCTATCTAGAATTTACCTCACCTCCAGTGACGTCAGGTGGACAACCCCGCCCCCCCCCCCCCACGAGATATCGGAAATTTAACCATAGGAAAATTATTTACCATGATATTACTCATTTTCTCTATCTACTAATTTTGATAAATTGGAAAGCATGCTCGAGTAAACTCGGACCGGTTCTTTTATTTATTTTTAATAAAAAGGTTAATCGCATACAAACAATTTAATTAATGAATGTATCCGTTTGACCTCTTCAGTGGCCTCTGTAGGTTATTACCCGTGTTGAGTTACGACACGTCTCCGATTGCATGGCGTGTAAAGCCTCGCACAAGTGCAAGCACGTTACCACCTGGCCATAACTACATTCACTTAGATCATAGAGGATGCAACTATACTTGGGCAAGGCGGGTTTAGTGCGGGGGTCAGCATGACAACCCAGAAAGGGGGTTTCTAATCCCATTTACGTCAATTTTTTCATATAATTAATTCTACATAATTACACAACAGTAAGCATGCATCAGCTGTGTTGAAATCGAGGACGTGTAAACCACCCCGGGGCTGTAGACCGTTTACAATATGGCGGCTAGTGGGCAGGGACGGATTTGGCTTTTGCGCGGATATAGGCACTGCCCTTATCGCGGACATTAATAATTATTGTATGCATAGTGGGGGGGGGGGGGGTGTTCACTAATAAAATCACTATTTTTTTGTTAAATGTTTATAATCAAAATAACCTACTTTCTTACTCTTAACTAAAATGTGATAAATAATCACTTTAATTATTTTTTACATAATATGCACACAAAAAAATTTAAAATCCTACGCGGGCGCGGATATAGGCATTTGTCTCAGTTGCCTACTGGTAAATCCGCCACTGCTAGTGGGCCTGCACAAGATAAGTACGCAATTTCGCTGGGTGAAATGGGTGAATAGCCTCAACAAGTTAAGTACAGAGTTTTGCTCTGCTTGTTCTGCTATGCTCCAATGTTTAAGACTTCGATACTTTTTACACTAGCAACTAACCTCTGACAGTTGGCTTATGGTTAACGGGAGCCCCGTAAGAGATATTAAACTAGCTCCTGCCATTCCAGTTAATATATTTCTATGGTGTAAACCTGTTTGCCACTGGCCGAAAGTCATACGTAAACAATGAAGCACTAAAGTAGACCTACGCATCTACTATATAAGTCATTAAAAAAAGGAAAATAAAAATATTAATTATTATAATCATAATTCATGATTACCCCTAAAATTTTCTAATCGACCTCTAGGAATTTTTTCCTTAATTGCAAGCAGGAAAATTTGATCAAAAATTTAATGGACATCTGATATTTCGGTATAAGCTACGGTACCTCGTCACTTGATATATTATCGTCTATGAAAATTGAAAACTCTTCTGGGCAAATTGTTGCGAAAAAAACCTTGGTTACCGTACCAGATCTACCGTGAATGATAGAATAAGAAATTGATTGCATAATTACAGGCGTGGATCTACGGGGGGAGGGGGGCTAGAGCCCCCATAGCCCCCCTCCCAATAGGTTACTCAAAATGCGTAAAACCCCACTATTTCAGTCCTACTTTTCACAAATTTTCTCCCGGGGGAAACCCCGGGCCCCCCTTGTGCTCATTTGTATTAATTCCCTACAATATAGAACCCTTATTGCTCTGAAAATGCGTAAAACCCCAATATTTCAGCCCTATTTTCCAAAAAATTTCACCCAGGGAAGACCCCCGGGCCCCTTTCATGTTTCCGAACCCTCTGACTCATGCTCAAAGGGCACTAAGGTAATTAATTTTGAAGCTGATGAGAACGGCTTTCCCCATTTTTTACACTTTTATGAAAATGGTTGGAGGGGTGCCAAATAAATTATACACCGCTCTCTTCAAAAACCTATCGTTACGCCACTGACAAGTGCCTCCCCCTTTTAAGAGGTCTGGGACAAGCTCTCACTATATTGGCAATTTTTTGCAATTCATCTTTTTTATTCGTATTTAATCGTAGCCCCCTCCTTGGTCTCATTCTAGATCCGCGCCTGCATAATTATATATGCCGAGGGGCCCAACATTAAGATTGTGGAATAAACCTAATCCCAGTGAAGAAAGTTCTGATAGACCTCTACAGAATGAATGGTTTCCAATTCTGTTCAGACAGGGAAATACTCTACTTATAATATACAATCTACATTTTCAATTTTTCAGATTACAGTTAGCTACTAACGAGAATTTTTCAAATCCAAATCTGCGTTGAATAGCAGAAAAATAAATTGATTGTACAATAATATGACCTTGTGCGTTGAATTTTCCAAATAATGCTGGAGCTGTTGAAAGAAACGCTGCTGCGCTGGGTAATGGATTTGGTAAAAGCTGTGCAGAGAGTTTCTTTTTTCAATTTCCCCCCTATACCCCATCATCAACACTTCCTACAGGATACTTAGTCTAATCCAATCATTCTCTTCAATCCCATATACTTACATTAAGTGCATGAGAATACTATTTAAGAAAGTATTCAGAATATTATACGATGCTTAGTAGAAGGACAGTATAGGTAGTTTGTGTATTATAATATATTTTATTATTATTATTACTGGACAAGGAAAAGAAAGAAGATTTTATACACATTGAACCTGGTCTTGTCCATTGACTTTTCGGACATTTTGGTACCCCATGGTGGTCTCTATTTCGTGACGTGTTTCATTGAACGAACAAACAAAAAATTAGTGTTTTATTAAAACATGTTAGTATAAATAGGGTTGTCTTGTCCATATAATTCTCTATTTTGACCATTGGCAAACTGTTACACGCCCCTGATAATGGTACCAATCTATACACCAAATTAACCGAGACTTGATTATGGTTATCATTGCCATGCATGATAATACAATAATTGCTCCCGTGTGTCTATACCGTACTAATAAACTGATGTACGAATAGTGGAATTCATATAAAATAAAATATACGAAAAATATACTCACACACAACAATAATATACTGTGCCTAGGATATTATTATTACTATTATTATTAAAATAGTTAAAACTAAGTTTTTTGCTAACACAGACGTGCAGAAATAGAAAACATGTTGCATCATCTATAGCGTTTACTGTGCGAGCCCCCGAAAAGTTGATTAACTTGGGGGCCCACAGGTTATTTGTATTATACAAGGGAATAATTGTTTACTTTTTTAAATATATTCCTTCGGCACAGGGATGTACCGGCCGAAGAAGAAGAAGAAGAAGAATGCATGGAGAGGTGAAGTACACTAGGACTTTTGTTATTGTTGAGCACCTATGTTATTTTTTAAATGGCTGGTCCAAACAGTACAGTAGGCTGCAAGGCCGTAGCCAAGGGGAGGGGGGTTCGTGAGGTTCTAAACCCCCCCCCCCCCCCCCGAAATGAAATGGCTTCATACTAGATAGAATCGGATTTTGAGAGGAAAAATAAAAACCACTATGTAACACCCAATGAAATTTCTAAAAAAACCCCTCCCCCCCAAAAAAAATCCTGGCTACGGCCTTGGTAGGCTGTGAAAAAGCCTTCCCGCGTAATATTATACAGTAGGATAAACTGTACAAAACGTAAATTTCAAGTTTAATCAAGTTTAAATATAAGACGTATATCCCTGTCAACTTGTAAGACGATGATAGGCAGGTGAAATAAATGTCGGGTTTAAAAAACAAGGCAATCGCTTCGAGATTTGAGGGGATTTCTCCTAAACATTCGGGACTTCCTCTGTTTCTACAGTTTCGCAGCTGTTCTTTCGTGACCAGGGATTGCAATTTTCACAATTCCCTCAACAATTTTCCATTAGCCGCCGTCTGCATTGCTCGGATTGAGAAGTGTCCTTCACCATGGCTTTGGCAGTTTAACACTGCAATTCAGGCCAATTCTCCTACTTTCTTACATAGATACCGCAGCCCGGTAGCCGACCTTCTTCAGAAGTTATATTGGCCACTATACTCGTAAGTTTCACATATAATTGTAATGTAGGATGGCAAACTACGCAGTATCACTGAGAAATTACTATATTGAAGTGAAAACTTAATTCCCACCAACGACACTTATTAACTAGCCTGGGAATTTTTAACAATTAAATCGATTCCTCGTGCTACGGAAATGGTTTTATAAAAAAATCTAAGCATTCTTAGCCATGTATTGCAGCATTATTTGGTAAATAATAATAAATAACTTAGGTTGAAGGGGCAACCTCATCGTCTCTATACCCGAACTCAGAGAATCTAGAAAAATCCCATCCTATAATTTCGGCATTCTTTGTTTCTTAGTAGATTAGCAATGTGTCGCTTGAAATATTACTACTCTAGAAAAACACGATAGTGACAATGTGCATTAAACAGATGGAATAGGCAGTCGTAAACCAGCTTGTAATATTTTACGAATTTATAATTTTCATATCTTTGTGGCAGTAAAACGAGGATTTCTTTTACAAAATCCATTGTTTACAATTTTTTTTTTTAAATCTGTCTCGATTTTTAGGGGGGAAATACGAGTACCCGATTCGTGGCCCAGTTTCTTATGACCCGGCAGTAGTTCGACCTAGGCCTATATACAATCTAATACAAAGTAAACTACGGAGTCGTCCTATTTGTAGTCACACAATCTTGAAAAAATGCAAATGTCCCATTATAAAAATGGAGACATTTCCCTGGATGTTTTCCCCAGTGAATTTCCATTTCTTTGCGTTATAAAAAAGTGATTGCCTGTATGTTTGAAAGTGCGCTTTATTAGAAAAGACCTTTCTCTTTGTGCATATAAGGTGAGTTAAGCTTACACAAGTGAGCTTCATTACGTTATAACTACATGTAACTTTCCAAAGCACGGCACAGAAACCAAGACCAAAAATCTAGATCAAGTCAGGCTTGCTATTGCCACGCCTAGAACATGGTTTTTTTCGTCGTTATATTGTACGATACAATATGATACGAGCAGAGTATGTTTTTCCCCAAGGATGCGGCCATAAATTGAAAAAGAGCCCATCTTGATTCCTATCTATGGAAGGCTCCGGGTAATACCTTAATGATCCCCACTATCGACTTCGACTCATAGTTCGTAAAATATTCAGCAAGTACTTACAGAAGATGATTTTGATGTGAATTGCTAATATACTATATTAAGGTAATTTAAGTCTTATAGCTGACCAAAACATCCGAATTAGAGCAGTACTTAAGAGAGAGAATTCTCTACTATATAGCCTAAACCGTCATTGCTGCATTGGACTGTCGTGCCACCGGGGTTTTTTTTAATGACCGAGGGAATTCTCTGTAGATATTTACGCCAAAGTTATTTCAAAGGTGTGAAATGGGGAGTAATATTCAGTACTATGAAATATGCTTCACTATATTCTGCCATGGCATTTCTCACTTGAAAATTTCTGCATCGCTAGCTTTTCTTGACGTTTTCCGTTTCTTGTTGACTGACTACATCGCAACTTATTACGAAGCAAAACTAATGCGGTAGACACATTTTTCAAGACTTATCCCACGTCAAGTCAACTCAACAACGAAAATACGCACTTAAGCATTGCATAGTATACTCTTACCCGGGCTTGGTTAAGTCACGCTGACGTCTGCTAGATTGTGTAAATGTTATGCATGTGTAAGCTTGTAGTCGATGTAGGTTAACATCGAGGGCGTGCATAAGTGTTTTTTTTAACGCCTTCCTCAGCATTTCTGCCTGACGGGGGAGTGAGTCTGTTGTTTAACTTGAGGCATACCCTAAGGGCAGACTCCTTCACCTCGGGGAGAAGGGGAGATAACAGACAGGGTGGACCTCCTGATTGTATTGAATTCCAAACCACTTGGGGAACGTAGTAAAGTCACACGACTAAATCGGAGGTGACCAGGACTCACCAGTCGCCACGCACGTAGACTGACTGGTATATAGTCTCAGCGCGTTATCATGTCCCACCATGTTCCCCTTGCCCACACTACCAAGTTTGCCGCAGTTTCAAACACGCTCTCAACTTGGTAAGGCCGTTGGCATCAGTGTGCCATCGGCCAAAATGCATACCAATAATAGGCTACTCGGAACATCATTGAGGTCGTTGGTAGGGCAAGGTTTAATGTATGTAATACGTCCATAAGCCCGTCAAAATAATAATGTAATGTACCGTACAGTAATTTAATGTACAGTAGGCTTAGGCAAAACTGTTGTTAAATTTTCAGGTGACTTGTTTCTACTAGTGTTCAGCATGGACTCGAGGGAGTCGTTTGAAGAAGTGATTCGGTTACGGGAACAAATTTTAGAGACCAAAATTAGTGCTACGATGAGCAACAGTTCAGGGGGAAGAAAACGGACCACTAACCTGCGCGTGCCAATGGTCATGGTTGGAAATAAATGCGACAAAGAAATGAAGTAAGTTAAATAATCGCTAGTTGTGGTTTAAGTCCATGGTTACAGTTTGAGTCGCTCATATGAATTATATAAGGTTTCAATCGGCCGCCATCTTGTAACTAAACAGTGGATCTGGCTGCTTAACATACTCGATCAAGACAATTGTATGATCAATTTTTGTGCCAAGTTTCATCAAAATCGGACCATATTTACAGAAGTTAGAGTGTTTCTTAAAATCGATATACATACATACATATTTTATTAAAAAATAAATACATACATACTGTATATATTGTGTATAACATTTTGAAAGGATGGTGGTTTTAGGCTCAGGGGGTCATGAAATGTAAAGTTGTGAAGAAATTTTCAGAAAGTCGAACATTGGTCGCCATCTCAATAGGTAGATGAATCTCCCTAAAATGACTTCGAACGCATCCTATAAATTAAGTAGGGGAGCCTACAATGATAGTAGATATCATCCTGCTCGTAAATAAGTAGCTTAAGGGTTATTTTTCATTCCCTCTGTAAACCCATTGTTATCTAGTGTAAGGTCATTTTATTTGGGGGGGTCCGGACCCTCTGACCCCCCCCCTAAAATCCGCCCTTGGGACCTTATCGAAGAACGGATGACAGCTTATACAATGAGTATCAATGTAATAGGTAAAACATGCGTGAATTGATCAGCATGGAAAGCACGGCTAATGTCCAGCAGCAATGATCCATCACAATCATATCCCAAAGGAACGGGGAAACGTTAGTCCTCTAATTAATTTCCCTTCTGAGGAATAACGGAGGATATCATCACGAAATTCAGAGGATCACGATAATTGATAATGACTCCGTTCTATCCTAAGTCTCAGCGACATTAGTAAATTAAGTTTAAGCCCAGTCTAAGCCTAGCTTCAACCAGATTTCATCTCTTCTAAACCTTTTGATGGTTTCACGACTTTGGCTATAACACTTAGTTTAAAGCAAATTAAATTTTCAGTATTACTCATATTTTTCAAGTCCCGTTTAGGAGCCATTTGAAAAAAATTCCATAGTCTTAATGAACGTTTTCCAATTATGTCACTAAGGGTGGATCCTATACGATTTGTCCTATAGAACAACCTAAATGCATTCAATGCATGTATGATGTTATTGCTGTTGATAATATCCTATCAAATAAGTTTGAATGTATTGTTCTCTCCTAGTGAATATTAATATCCATGTCCCTTCAAACATCCGGCACAAAAGTCTGTTTTACTTATATGAATTTGTACACAACCAACTACTTACAAGAACTTGGTCTCAATAGAATGCTAACCAGGTATAATATTCATAACCAGAAGTGTAACAGATATATATTCCATGAATCACTAAATAGCATTAGGAGAAAAGCCTCACAACATGCGTTATAATACCATATACGTACCGTTATTATTCCACTTGTAGCAACATTGTCAAAATTGGAGTTTTTCCGTTGATTACAATATTTATTTATAAAATACTCACGTCATGAATACCCCTATTATACGATAAATGAGACCCTGGCTTACTCCATTTAAATAGGCTGTGGTTCAGTTATTTCCACTTGACAATAACCAGCAAACTCCTGATTCGTGGCCATGCCTATAACGGTTGAAACCGCCAAATAGACTGACGGAATTGAACAGGTGCCAAAACTGGAGTGAAACCTCAAATTTGGAACTCATTAAAGATTAGGTCCATCCTCCCTCGTCAATTTAGCTCCCTCATACATGTAATCAATGTTCCTGTGACCCTACCGCTTAAAGTCATCGCTTACACCCACCCATCTCATCTGCTCGTTTCGAGTTTCACTAATTTTCGAGCTTCCCACTAATTTGGTTTGCCTCGGTGGATTGGTTCACCGGTCAATGAAGGCCTTCGTTCCACGCCAAGGTGGGGCAAATCGACAAGCCTGACTGCCTGAGAACTGATAGAGTCTTGAACCTTTCTTGACCACTGATCTATTCTGGATATTTAGGTTAGAGCTTTATATATACTTGTAGGTGAGATGGGACATTCACTCCCGCCAATGATATTTTATTTAATTTCTGGTGCCATCACCCACGTTTTCATCGATCAAACGCTCCTTGCAGCCACGACGAGATTTGGTATTGTTTGGAAACGCCCGAAGCATGCTATGATTGGTCGATGGCATGGCAGATTGAACAAGAACTTCAAAAAATATCCCTGGTGGGAGCGAACGTCCCATCTCGTCTATAAAGAACTAACTCTGTTTGTGGCCAAAAACTTTGCCAGTTGTCTGATTATTCCCCTAGCTACTGGTAACGTAAGGTAGGTAATGTTAGTACCTATTAGAGCCCCAGCGGGAATATTTATCCAAGAGTTCTGTATAGGAGAGATGGGACAAAGCATCTTTTTGTATCCTGGTAGGATTCAAAAACACTTTTGGCGCAGTCGAATGTCCAATCTCTCTTGCATAGAACTCTAGTTTATCCTATAATGTACAGTCTCGACTACGCCGGCCACAGTATAACTTGATTGTTGTTCTCTATTTCCGTTTTCAACATTTGGATACGCATTCTGTTCACATTATTGAATAGTTTGAACATTGAAGTATAGGGTTATAAAGTGTTGGCAACATCACGGCTATGATTGGGTATCCCAACACTGGCTAGATTTTCTGGCCATGCTTCGGAGGGTACCTACGTAAAGCAGTTGAGTGTAATAGAGGGTTTTTAAGCCTAAACTCCGCTAGGTAGACTTAGTAATAGAACAAAAATAATTCGTTATTTCTTTATTTATTAACACGAAGTGCCACGCCACTTAGCCAGCGGCACATAATCCTTTCTTTGCATAGGCCCTGAGAGGCAGATTTGCAATAGAGCAAGGCTCACTCTTCGCAACAATCCCACCATTCTTTGAGTCAGTTCTAAAGCTATTGGCAAAGCTGTTGGCAAAGCCACATGACATAGTGAGCAAGGAGTTTTATATACAGTACAATTCTTGCAAATATTTAATTATTTAGCCGTGTCCACCCCCTCCAAATTAGTCTTCCCCACGGAATTAAAATTTGGTAAATCCTCAAGCACCTTTCTTTCTTATTTTTAGGGTAAGTGTGGTCTCCTGTGTTCCCTACAGAGTATTACTACTACTTTGTTCCCCAAGAACTTTTTCCTTAATGGAGGGATCTTGCGGGAATAAATTACGACCGTTTTAGGTTACACTTTTCTTAGCTCAGGTATTTGAACTATTTTGTACGTGAAGTATGTGAAGAGGCAGCTCAACAACCGCCGCACACGATTGCAACTCCCATCAGCAGCCCTATTATTGGGATTAACAACAGAGTGCAAAATGCGGGGGAAATTCAAATTGATAAATTAATTCTCGGCTATATTTTTGGTGAGTTTTCAATTTTTCTCCTATACAACCATTCGCTTAATTGTATTCCAATAATTTATTCATTTGAATTTCCCGTCCATATATTTTAACACCGTCACGTGACACCTTATTAATGTGGTATTAAAAAATAAACCCGGTATTATGTTAATCCCAAATCGCAAAAATAGGGCTGCTGACCGGAAGGTGTTTGTACTGTGGTAGGTTTAGGCAATCTCTAACAATGTACAGTGCATCACGGTCATTGAGATCATTAGACGTAGCAATATATTGCTCGGTCTTTAGGTTTCTGCAAGACAGTACTTCCAACCGGAAATACTGAGTTTCCACAAATTATGCCCATAGCTTTATTAGCCCAATACCGAATCACTTTATTTTTTATTTTTAGAACCGTTACAATAGAAGAAGCCAAATCCTATGCGGCCTCTCAAGACGAATGCTGCACCTTTGTAGAAGCCTCAGCCAAACGCAGCCTCTACATTGACGACCTCTTTTACGAGCTATTCCTCGCCGCAGGTCTTCCACTAGAAATGGCGCCAAATAACCACAAACGAGTGAGTACCCAGTTCGGGAGTCCATACACGCTGCCCCCTCCCGCGGCGAGCCCGCGAAGTAAGAAATGCACTATTTCCATCAAGAGGCGCCTGAGCGACGCCTGCGGCGTTGTAGCGCCCAACGTACGACGTCCGAGCATTCGGACCGACCTCATGATTATGCGGACCAAGACGACCCATGCTCTGACCACCCCGGGGACACCAGTCAAATCCCGAGAGCCTGCCCCGACGACGTCCAAGTGTGTCATCCAGTAGGCTGTTGTTTAAATATACTTAAGGGAAATCTCTGACTCGCACTCGAACTTGGTGAAGTCATGCCTACGCCTACATTGTGTCAATGGTACGCTTGTCTCAGCTTGTCCATTATTGCATGCAGGTTGAGAACAAGGGCGTGTACCCGGTTGCCAATGGCCAAAATTCATGCGGAAACAATATCAATACTGTCTGAAAAATCATGTGGACCCCGACATGGGGCAAGATTCAACTATAAGTAGGCATACGTCCATAAAAAAAACCTTCAACTAATAATAATAAGGGGAATCTTTCTAAATTATTGAAGTGAGAGCTAATTGGTTAATTTTTCGTTCGAGCAGGCATACGATAGCACCAACGGAAAAGATACATTTAAATACGATGTTAAAACAAACCCGCTTCAAAGCTGTTGATATTCAACGGTTTTGTCATGTTGGACTCATTAGAGCACAGAAAAATTCCTTTCAGCCCTGGCCAATCAGGTGTGGGGAGATTTCATGCAAGCGCAGACCCCGATTCACGGAGTGGTGGTTTCTTCTTTCCTTGTAAATGATATCATATTGCAGAACACATTTCGCACTTTTCCTCAATGCTATATTATGTATGCAATTAGAAATAAAAAAGACTTCTAAAGGATAATTACGCTCTCTATTGACTCCATTCTTTTCCCGACCACAACATCAACAAACAAAACACGACTGTGTTACCAATTTTGAACCACAATGACGATTATGAAGTTTTGCATTTGTACCTATCACATTATTTTCACTTTGACATCTTGAAATCGTTCAGTTGCCTTAAAAAGTATTAATAACCCAATAGGTAGCCTAGATGAATATCTCACTAAAAATGCTCCGCCTACATTTCAAGCATGTGCACAATGAGCAGCAATTAATCTTGACAAACAATTTTTAATTTAATTCTTCACTCCACGTTAATTCTCGTAAGTCAATTTACATCCATTGAGGCTATTTAGGATCTTACTTACTCCCGGATAAGTTATTCATTTCCGTTCGTACTAGTCCTACTAGGCCTATATTGGCAAAAATGTTCTTTGAAGACCTCATAAAATATATAAACTGTGATAATAAACCTGTCCCTAATCTATAAAATTTGATAAGGTAAGTTCCATTTTAGGAGTGCGTCGCCCGGTTTCTCCTTTTAGCTGATTATCAATTAACAATTAACAATAGTTCACATAAGAAGCCCTATTGTATATTGTCAATGTTTATATATTTCGGGAGGTCATCACAGAGTATTTCTGCCGGTTAGGGCTCCTGGAACGAGAAATTAATTAATTAGATCTCAAGTCATGTTGTATTCCTAACATTTTTAAAGGTTCCCATTAACGAATGCGATTATAGCATTATTTTCTGTGTATGTACACTACTACTAAGCTATTATGTTTATGTATTGTATTAATAAAGTTAAGACTGTCAAAATTATTCCAATAAAAGACTAGCTAAAGCCTGATGTTAATTTCAATTTGCTTTACATATTTTATTTTACTTTTACACGTTTAGTTTTGACCACTGATGGCATCTAGGGGCCGCAAATGTGGGATTTTTTTGCCATTTAGCTGAATAACTAGCTGAGCTGTAGCATGAATTCGTTGATATCATCATAGGATGACTGAGAGACCGAGTAACAGTTGCCATACTGCGGGCTAGCAGTAAGCGATGCATGAAATCTTTTAGTGGTCTGCATCCCAATTGAGCTAAAAGTACTTTAGTCCCTTCTACAGGCAACTAATAGGATTATACATTTCCACTCCTTTGGTTACATAATTTAATTTTTATTAATTAATTGATAGGGTTTGAAGATGGGTGGGTGCCCATCTATCATTGCAAAGAAAACAATGACTCAAGTACGAAAGATGACAGAATGATTGCTGGCTGTCCCTGTTAATTAATTTTTAGCGACTTCGGTGGCAAGGTGGTAGCGTGCTTGTACTTGTACGAGTTTCGGCACACCTTGCGGTTGGAGACGTGTCATAACTCGACACAAGTACCTATTAGGTTACTTAGTGAGGCGATTGAAGAGGTTATTCGGATACATTCATTAATTGTTTAAGTATGCGATTAATTTTTTTAAATAGAATTTTTTTTTGTTTTTTGTTTTAAAAAAAGATAAATCGCATACAAACAATTTAATGAATGTATCCGATTGACCTTTTCAGTCGCCTCTGTAGGTTATTTATTACCCGTGATGAGTACGACACGTCTCCGATTGCATGGCGTGTAAAGACTCGCACAAGTGCAAGCACGTTACCACCTGGCCATCGAATTAAAAGAATAGAATTTAAAAAATTAAGTTAGGTAAGTAAATGCGTATAAATTTAAAATCGTATAAGTAGCTCTTCCCACCAAATAAACTTTAGGAGTTAAAGAAGCAGTGAAGGCAGTTCGATTCTCACATTCCAGAAAATCTTAACCAATAAGATATAGTAGTTTGGTGACCGGTTGCTTTGAGCCAAATCATGATCGTGGCATAAAGTATTTTTACGTTCAATATCTGTTTATCGCTTTCGAGTTTCTTAAGTTTTGAGATGTGTCTCTAACGATGAAAAAAACAGAAATTTTTTCAATAAATCCTTTGATTCAACAATTTCGTTACGATATACAACACACATCCCAATCCAAGAGGAAAGGATATTGTAATACTCAAGATTTTTTAGATCAACATACTACTACAGAACACCTTATATCGGTAACAAGTATCTAGATAACATGAAATTGTCAAGGTCTTTAACGCTATATTGAAATATGTCTAGTATGTGACTACCTAATTCAATATCAATCTTTTTTACTTAATTATGAAAGGTGGCCCAGATCTTGTAAGCGGACAAGAACTTCTATTATAACGAAGTACTGTCTGTCTTAATTGCATATTGATTATTTAAATAAATTAAAGATATAATAAAAACACAAAAATTTTGGACAGAAAAGCCAACATTACAGTAAGAAGAATGATCCTTAGGTTACTCCTTCTTTTCTCCTCCATCCTTCAAAACCTTATTGACGAAATTGCGTAATTTATCTGTGTCTTGTAGGCCAACCATTTTATCAACAACTTTGCCGTTTTCAATGGCAAGCAAAACCGGGACTGACATCACCTATAAAAAAGATTCCCTATAAGATTATATTTTCAAAATCCCAAATAAATATTTACGATATCTAACGCAACGGTAACGGCGTCATGCAGTATAGCCTTTGGTAATGTTCAGTCTATTAGTAAAAAATTAACACATATGAGCCCAAAGCAGTGGCAGTTCCTCTTGGGGGTAAGATTTTTTAAAAAAAACGTAACCGGTACAAACAATCCTGGGAATATGTACACAAGCAGGTATTCATTGTTCTTATTGTTGATTATGGTATATGTATGCGAGCAGTCAATTATAATAGAACTGGACTATGAACCCGAAGGTATGGATTCATAACTCGACATTAAGGGAAATGTTTCAATGACCCTGGGTAACCCAAGCGTAATGGATCATTTAAAAGGTAGGGCTGGGTGAGAAAGGCGGTCCCGCGGACATGTTGAATCAATCAATCAATCATGAATACATCCTAAATAGTAGTGGTCATGAAAACTGAAGAACTTACATCGTAATCCATAGCTAAGTCCGTGTTTTCGTCAATGTCAACTTTAGCTAAGAGAACTTTACCCATCTTTTCATCAATTACCGACTCAAGACGAGGTGTCAGTGCCCTACATGGGTTGCACCACCTGAAAAATATGGAAACTTTTGGGTCCCGAACTGTATAAAGATGTGGCCTGAATAGAACTATTGGAGACTAGGTCACTATGCAGAAATGAAAAAAAGCATTAAAGTTATTGTAGGCCTATATGCAGGCAAATCGGGTTAGCGTTGAATTAAATGGCTGTTGTAGGGTTTAGTACCGGTAGCGTAAAACGCTAATGTAAACAATACTTACTGGTCTTAAGTGTTCTACTTCACAACTTCACTTCAACTAGAACTGTCTATTACGGTATTTTTTTTTTCAATATTGCACTGTCTTTCGATATTTTAAGTAGGTATAGAGTTCCCTCACATCTAGTTTTATATGATGGTATCTTGTTGTTTCTCCTTGTCAATTTGCGTAGGTCAGCAGGCAAAAATCCATGGTCTAGCTTACACAAGGAAGACATATAATCCAGCTATATGTAGCATTTCACTAACATGCTTATCAATAGGAACGTTTTAATAAATTACATCCAATAACTACCTGCATTTATGTTAAGTCGACTAGGCCAAACTTACGTTGCAAAGAAATCGACAATGACTGGTTTTTTGCTATTCTTGACTCGTTCATCAAAGTCTTTTAGGTCTTGAATTTTAAAGCTATTATTTTGCCTAAGGCCCACTGAAACACTAAGCTCTCGGATTTTATTCGCTCTTAAAGATTTGGAGGCCTCTCTAATCAAACAAGACAGTCTTCCTTTAGCATACATTACTTTAAAATAATTATTTTCTCTTTTGTCAGTGAGTTGTTTAGGAGGACATGTAAATGAACAAAGACAAACAGCTGACTAGCAGACGTAAAACATAAAAAACATTTGTATTATTCTTCAAAGAAATATAAAAATAAAAACACAGCTGATGAAAATTACGGAAAATTAATGGAATATTAATATTAATGTCGCTTTGGGATAAATAACTAAATAAATAGTTTAATAATTAAAAAATTATTATTTTTTTAATTTATTTATTATTTAGTACTTCACTCTGTTTTCTTCTGCTTGGTTGTTTACATTTCGGATTTCTCATTATTTGTCATTTCTGTTATTATAAATACAAAATGACGGAAGAAGTCGTTAAGGCACAAAGTGCCGGAATTGGAGTCGATACTATATTTGGGAAGATTCTACGAGGCGAAATTCCTGCCAACTTCATTTATCAGGATGAGCATTGTGCTGCATTTAACGATGTTAGCCCGCAAGCTCCAGTGCATTTTCTAGTGATACCTCGCAAGCCTATCCCTCAATTGTCCTTGGCGGAAGACGGTGATGAGTTATTGCTTGGCCATCTATTGAGCGTTGCCAGGAAAGTTGCAAAACAACAAGGACTGGACAATGGATTCCGCACGGTGATTAACGATGGACGGGACGGTGCTCAAAGTGTCTACCATCTGCATATTCATGTTCTTGGGGGAAGACAGCTCTCCTGGCCTCCTGGCTAGACTATGTCAAAGTTGTAAATTATCAAATACAGGAAGTAATTTTGCTAAATGGTGTTGCTCCATAAATGAACTCGGAAACAATCATCATTCAAATAATTTACCAACTGTACCTGCAGTTTGTCTGTGGAATAAAGCCCTGAAAAGCTATTGTCTCATTATAAGAATTAAAAATTAATAATTGCAGGTGATATGTATAATAGTAGTGATAGTTGTTAGCGAGAGTATCTCTTCGGATTGAAGACGGAACTCGCTACTTTGCGGACGAAGTGGGCTAGTTTTGCCCACACCTGCAAGCAAAACTCAAACACGGGTTTCCCGTATATTAGGTGTTCAGGTTTTCCGCGTACGTTCCTCTCAACTAAAACAGGATATTATATAAGCCTACGCATTATAGAATTTTTCGTGGATGGTCGTGGAAACTGGAAACTCTCCACCTAAATACAAGATAGAGGATCTACGGTTAAGATTCAAGTAATATTTTTATTAAAATATCGTTTGATATATGTGTCATAAAGCCGATAAAGTAAGTAAACTAGAATAAAATATTCCTCCACGCTTTGTCAGGCCGAAGGAGTTCCAAAATTATTATGGCAGATTGGTGTTACAGTTCTGCACAAAAAAACAGAAGTTCGATCCATTCACTCTTAAGCCTCCTATATCCTAAAATTATCCAGTGCCCTACCTTTAGTTACCGCTAGGTTATTATATAGCGTTGTTTGCTTATGAAAGCGCCTCCTTTTAAATTACACAAGGAAGGTAAGGGATTAAAATGATTTATGAAGGACTAGGTCTAAATGTGACTGTCAGAACATAGTCGGCCTAAATTGTTTCAAAATTTCTAGCTTGTGTGGTAGACTGTGCGAGGTGGAATAACCCATCTATTATATGTTCTGTGGAATAACCGAGGTGAAAAGCAGGATTAGACTGGTCTCGCGCGCCTTTCAAATGAATAGGCTACTAACAGATAGGAAATGAATGCATGCGGGCTACCAATAAGTTCACACATGACACAATAAACCGTTATAAATGGCCAACCTAGCTAAGTTAGGTCAGGCTTTTAAACCCCTTTTATACACTCATTTTGGACCGCCTGCCTTACATACCCTCCAAAGTACGCACAGAAAAAGTAGCGTAAGGGACCATCAGTTCCAACAACTTTTCGGGTGAAAGCCGCTACCATTGCTAAATTTACTTAATCCTAATTAAATTTATTACTTAAATTTACTAAATCCTAAATAACAACATTGGGTTTAACGCAATTTCTTTATATAGGCCTACTCAGGCGCTGTATATAATTATGTATAAAATAGCCTTATGTTGCAATTTAACAAGTTTCTCAACCCACTAATTCACTATTCAGTACCGTAGCCAGCAGTAGGCAAGACAAGTTCTAGTAATCTAGTGCGACTGAATAGAATAGATCTGTAGCCTACCTATCGAATAGAATAGAATATCTTTTTATTGGATCATAATATAAAACAATAGGCGTTAAGTCAATAAATAAATAAACAAATGGAGTACTTAAAAATAACCTAGATCAATATACCTATAGTGTCATGAATAATAATATACCTATACCTATACCTATATACCTATAGAATCATGAAAAGAAGAACAACAGCTGCCTAGTTCCACATCATGTCCTCCACATATAAGCATCGGTCTACGAGGTGCCTCTTTAGCTTAGTTCTAAAAGCTGTCATATCTTCTACCTCCCTAATGTTCCTAGGCAGCCCTTGTAAGTATCTAGCACCTGCATAGGCTGGTTTACCCTCATACCTACTGGTTCTATGCATAGGGATCACGAGATCATCCCTGCCCCTAGTACCATAGGCATGAGCGTCACCCAGCCTAGGCAAGGTGCCATACACTTTCTTTACGTACATAGGTGCACACCTCCATAACATAGAGAGATGGTACCGTTAGAATGCCCAGACTTTTGAAATGCGGACGACATGACGATGCGACCCTAGACAGACCACCACAGAGATATCGAATTGCCCTCTTCTGAAGCTTAAAAATTCTCTCCCATATTGTATTTAGAGCTTGCTCCCCAGAGGACGATTCCATATGCTATGTGACTTTGAACCAGGGAGTAGTAAATTGATAGTGCTGTGTGGTTATCTCATTACAAAGAAAACAATAGTCAATAGGCGTTCTATAAACTAAACTGTGGACTTTTTTACTTCAATTTTCAAGCGGTAGGGCCAAGGTCATATATATTCAGTATAGTGGGTGAACAATGTTTAGTTGTTGTTGTTGTTGTATGGGTAGTAGCACGAATGCTAATGGTTGTTCTTGATAGATTCACTTCAAACTAGCACTTTAGTTCTAATGTTGCCGGAGGGAGCATTCTAGTCTTTCGCGAAATTGTTTGACGGTCGCACTGTCTTTAATTTCACGGCGTAGATTATTATATCTGGATAACCACGAATAGAAGATTCTGCGCCTTTGGAATTCTGACATAGCCCGCTCCAGGTAGATGCTATTATGCTGTCTGGTGTTGTATGCATGCACGTCTCTGAAGAATTGAACTTTGTCTCGTAGATACTCTGGGAGATGACCGATCAGAATTTTGTGTATGAACGACAAAGTATCCAATATGACCTGGTCTTGTACTGACGTCAGTTTGAGCTCACTTAACATGTCAGTGACACGAGTGTCCTGTGGTGCATTTAGTATAGCTCGCAAGCCCGTGTTCAGTCATTCAGTGGGGTAGGCTAGGACACAGAATACTATAATATATAGTTATGGGCTAGGAGTATGAGCTTGAATGGAAGTGCCGGGGGAGCGGCGTTAAACGCGTTACCGTATATAAATTCAATATAGCTGCTATGTGGAAGCCTATACAGCGCTTCCTTTTCATTAATCAACATGGGACATAATTCTTCGGCGAGTGAAGTGCAGAGTCTAAATAAATTTTCAATTCCGAAAGGAGTGCCCAAACGATAGGAATAAATTGTTGAAAAATAACAAAATTAAATTCCACCGGTATATCATATAACATAAGAAGCATATATCTATACATATATTAATATTATGCAGTTCTGTGATTATTAGTGATATCCTCGCAATGCTGCTGTCGGAATTCTTCGCGCCAAACAATATGCTCCCATGTTTGCTAGTTACGACATATCTACGTCTACGTCATGGCCGTTGCCATCTTGAAAGACAGATTCTCGTAGGTCGCCTAGCTTCTCAACTCTACTCTCAAGGTTATGTTTTATTTACAACATTGGTTGTGACGATGTGTTTTATTAAAAAATATTTATTTTAAATTTTGTGTTAATACTAAAATTATGAGTAGTATTTCTTCAGGTCGTGTGTCGGCTGGAGCTGGCAGGGAAGATGAGTGGCACTCCGAATTTGCTTCAAAGCTTCTTCAAGATCATTTTTTATTAACTGCACTAGAATTTCACGCTGAACTAATCGAAGCTGGACGGGAAGTACCCAAACTTAAGGAATTCTTCTCTAATCCAGTTAATTTTGAACAGCAAGCTATAATACGGCCCGAACTGTTGTCTAGTTTGCGTAAGTATTCATTTTTGAAAATAGAAAATAGTACCTAGGCCCTGAACTTTCGCTTAAATCATGTCAGGCCTTGTGTACATAACATTTGGTTCTTGACGTGTTGTCACAGATTGTTCAATTATTTAATGAAATATAAAAAAGAAGTAGATAAAAACATTTTTTTTTAATATTTAGAATCTAATATCCCCGCATAATATGATCTTATTCTGGACGGTAGTAAAAGCAAGTTGGTTAAAATTCGTCCTCATGGAATTCAGTTCCTAATCCAAATCATAATTTGATGGGCCTTAATTTTAAAGAACCTGTACGAGTGAATCTATACATGTTTTCCTAATAATTAGGGCTCTATATTAGAGGGTATATAGTGCCTTACTAATTCTTCTTCTTCTTCTTAAGGTTGCAATCTTAGCGATTGGTTGGCAGCAACTCCCTGCATATCGTCCTCCAGTTTACTCGGTCCTCGATCTTCCTCTTCAGTTCTTGATATGATATTGCTCCTGCGTCTTCTTTTACTTGATCCATGAATTTTTTCTTCGGCCGTCCTCTTCGGTTATTTCCCTCTACTGTGCCCTCGATAATAGTGTGTACCAGATTTTCGTGCCTTAGCAAATACCCCATCCATCCATTTCGCTCTCCTGATTCGTATCTGGGCTACTAACTGTCTTTCTTCCCCGATAGAGTCTAGCACTCTTTCATTTGTCACATGGTCCCTCCAGCTGATCCGTAGCATCCTTCTGTAACACCACATTTCGAAAGCTTCGAGTTTCTTTAGTTCCTTATCTGCTATAGTCCAGGTTTCACAGCCGTACAATAAAACACTCCACACACATGTTTTTAGAAATTGCTTCCTGATGGTTAGTTTTATGTTATAGGATTCCAGAATCTTGGATTTTTTATTGAATGCCACCTTGGCTTGTTGCATACGGCTGTTTATTTCAATCGCTGAGCTATTGTCTTCTGTTATTGTGCTGCCCAGGTACTTAAATTGCTTGACACTACTGAGTACTACTCTGTCAAGGGATGCATATGCTTGGCTAATGTCATTCTTATTCTTCACAACCATGACTTTGGTTTTGCTTTTATTTATGGTCATATTATATCCTCTTGTCAATATGTCCTGCGTTGTTTCTAAGGCACACTGTAGTTCCTCTTCGTCGTCAGCGATAAGTGCAATGTCATCAGCGAAACGTATCATGTCAACTTTTACCCCCTGCACTCTCACACCTCTTACGTCAAGCAGCGATTCTCTCATCTCGTTTAAGGCCATTTGTATGTATATATTAAATAGTGCCGGAGATAACGAACATCCCTGTCTTACCCCCTGACGTATTATGGCCTCTCCAATTTCTGTCCCAGACCTTATGACTACCGCTTCATTCTTGTATAGCGCCCATATGATTTTCCTGTCCTTGTGCTTGACTCCAGACTTTTTTAGTATTTCGCAGAGCTTTTTCCATTGGACTTTGTCCAAGGCCTTCTCCAGGTCAATAAAACCGATATAAGTTCTACGGTTTCTTCTTAGTATTTTTTCTAGCAGTACTCTTAGTGATAGAATCGCTTCTCGTGTTCCTCGGCCATTGCGGAACCCAAATTGGTCTGGGGTTAATCTCTCTTCAATTATCGGATTTATTCTCTTTAAAATTATATTGGTCAGGATCTTGGACGCATGGGAGATTAGGCTGAGCGTTCTATGTTGTTCGCATTTGGTGGTCCCATCCTTCTTAGGCAGTGCCACAATAACGCACTTCTTAAAGTCTCTTGGTATCGAGCCAGTGTTGTACATTTTACAAACCAGTCTATAGAGCTCTTCCATGCAGTTCTCCCCAATATTTTTTAACAATTCTGCTGGTATATCGTCTACTCCTGGGGCTTTTTTAGCTTTTAACTTTTTTACCGCTAGATCGAATTCGTCTCTAAGTATGTTGTCTCCTAACTCACTGTCGTCTGGTTCGTTTTCTAGTATTTCATTCTCATTGACAACACTATTTCCATCATACAGTTGTTCAATGTATTCCTGCCATCTTTTGTTTATGGCATCGGCATCATACAGTATTTTCCCATCTGCGCTTTCGAACACCGGCGACTGTCCCATTTTATTCTTAAAGAAGCTCTTAGCCATCTTGTACGCAACGTCTGTGTTTCCTTTCGCCATATGCTCCTCAATTTCAAGACATTTCTCTTGGTAGTAGCACTCCTTGGCAAGCCGCGATTCTTTGTTAATCTGGTTTCTCAAGGTTTTATACCTTCTTTGGCCTGCTTCCGATTTGTCCTTTTTGGCTTCCCTCCTTTGCCCTATTAGCTCCAGGATTTCCTCTGTGATCCATTCTTTTCGTGCTTGTGGTCTATCATTGTTTCGGACTTCTTGGTCTGCCGCTTGTAGTATATTGTCTTTAATCTGGTTCCACCATCCCTCTACATCGTCATTGTCCCTGTCAGCAAGGCCCTCTAATGTCTTTGTTTGGTATCGCTCTAGGACAACGGCATCTTTTAGCTTTGAGAGGTCCCATCGCTTTTTCGTTCCCTTTTGCCGTTTTTTCAATTTTATTCTGCTTTTGGTCAGTACCATGTTGTGGTCGCTTTCTATGTCGGGGCTGGAGTAGCTTCTGCTGTCTTTTATTTGGTTCTTATACCTGCCGCGCACTATAATGTAGTCGATTTGGGTTCGGGTTCTACCGTCAGGAGCTTGCGAGGTGTACCGTCGTCTTGGGTGGTGCTGGAAGAGTGTGTTGGTGATCACTAGGTCGTGCTTTGAGCAGAATTGTACCAGTCTGTTACCGCGATTGTTTCTATTTCCAAGCCCGTAAGGTCCAACCGTCGAACCATATCTTCCCAGTCCCACAACTGCATTCCAATCACCCATAATGACTAAGTTTTCATTTGCTTTCACACCCTTCATTAGTTACTTACTTACTAATTAGTACTTTAAAAATAATATAGGTACCGAGACATAATATAATGAGTAGTGGCATGGTAAAAAAATGTCTTAGGGTTAAATTTCGGTGTATATTTGGTTCTGTGGCCTCTATTTTCCCTATCCCAAAGCACTGAACTTTCGATGGGATGATCGCATAAGCTTGAATGGGTGAAGATAATACAACACAGTAATAATGACAGGGTAAGCATTGAAATGGGGCGTGAATTATCCATAATTTCTATAAAAAATAATTTTTTATTGAAAACCAAAAACGGTTCTGCTCTGTTCTGTTCCTCTATTTAACACCTAAAACTTGCCTGAAATTAGTGAAATTTGAAAGCAGAAAGGTGAAACCCCCCAAAATTGTGTTCGTCCAAAATGTAAAATATGGTCTCGAGATATAAATCTTGTGCTCAAGTGCAAAATTTAATCAAAACCCCCTGAGTAGCCTACAACGACAGACAGACAGACAAAAACCTTTTTTTTTGGTTCCTGGGACCTCAAAACTTGTAAATTGACTGAAATCTCGAAATCAAAAATTTCGACCATCACAAAGCTTT
This sequence comes from Psococerastis gibbosa, assembly GCA_963971405.1. NCBI lineage: Eukaryota > Metazoa > Arthropoda > Insecta > Psocodea > Psocidae > Psococerastis > Psococerastis gibbosa. The sequence goes on from OZ020487.1 coordinate 29,659,357, forward strand.
GCTTTCTATATAAACGTATACATACAAAAGCAACAATAAAATAAAATAATAGCTGGTTATTATCCACCGACCTAATCGACTGCCACATTATGTTTCTCTAGGTAAAGTAAAAAACTGGTCCAATGAGACTTGTAAACTCGTAGCCTCGGGCTTATTAACTTATTTATAATCCGTTGTTATACTGCTTACCAAAATCACTATATTTGGGTTTTAGCTCGTTCTTCCAGTCAAGCAACCTTGGACAGCTTAGACTTAGCGAGATTTTCAGAAGATGGCGAAAGAACGTACGACGAAAGAGTGGCAGTTTTAGAGTTTGAATTGCGTAAAGCAAAAGAGACTATTTCGGCGTTACGGGCAAACCTAACTTGCGCTGCAGGTTCGTAACTCAACCTTTGCAACAATCATTATTATTTACTAGAAAGAGCTTTATCAATGTAGAGCTACTTTAATAGTGGGTTGACCTTGACTGCAGCAAGTATTGTTCTCGTTGTAGGACGTTCACCAGATTGGAGCTAAGGCTATGAGCTATACAGTAGTCGTACGACACCCGTAACTTAGTTATTATGGGGTATATTGAGGTGCGACAAAAAAACGTATCGGTGAATAGGGGTCAAAGTATCACTTTTTTGGGGGGAGGCGGCATAGGCGGAGTCTCTGATATTTATAACCGAAATTAGAGGATATGAAAAAACTGGGCTTGGCGGGCTTCGAACCCACGATCTACGCCAAATCCTCTAATTTCGGTTATAACGAGGAGGTTACCTCTTCAACCAAAGTTAATTTAATGTCAGTGTTATATGTACCATATAATACTACAATGTAAAAAATCTGATATTTATATATCGACTTCGATGGCCAGGTGGTAACGTGCTTGCACTTGTGCGAGTCGTTACACGCCATGCAATCGGAGACGTGTCGTACTCATCACGGGTAATAACCTACAGAGGCGACTGAAAAGCACAATCGGATACATTCATTATATTGTTTGTATGCGATTTATCTTTTTAAAAAATAAATAGAATTTCAAATTTAAGCATGGGTCTTGTTGGGTATAACTTCATTTGACATATAAATGGCAAAAATTCTTCTTTCGGACTGTTTCGGATTTCGAACTGTGAAGTGTCTGTTAGTTTTGAAACCTTACAAATTGAAAATCGTACTTTGAATGTCATTGAAGAATTTGAACTGTACATGTAGTTGTGTACCAAATATAAGCTTTCATTTAAGAGAATATGCTACGTAGAAAAATAGCACCCCAAAATTTGTTGTTTTTATTGACATTTTATTTTTAATTTAATTAACAAAGCAAGTCATTAAAAATTTGGCTCATGGTAGTTGTAGAAGACTGCTTCATGCATCATGTAATAGGAAATATTAAATTTTTGGTACCTTAGTTCCTTCATAAACACCAGAACGGACTAAAATTATGCGTATTCTGGGATTTTTGAAAGAACTACAAAACCGAAAAGTTAAAATACCCGATTATATGATGCACGAAGTAGTCTTCTACAACTTCCATGAGCCAAATCTTTAATGACTTGCTTTTTCAATTAAATAAAAAATAAAAAGTCGATAAAAACAACAAATTTTGGGGTGCTCATTTTATACGTAGCATGTCCTCTTAAGGTATCGTAATTTATAATCGCACAAAAGGCACACGAGTTGGTATTTGAAATGAAACCTTAAATTTCCAATGTACCTTAATCCTCAGGCACACAAGTGATATGCCAATTAAATGGTGTAAAAAGGAACTTTTATTTGATGCCAAACACGGCCCATTCTTACATTTGAGAATTCCGTGAAACCGCCAATGCCCCTCAATGGGTGGTAGTTTGCAGGCCTATGCAGACCTATGACCATGTAGAACCATAGAAAAGTGTGTCCCCTATTCGACGATACGTATTTTGCGGCACCTCAATATTCCCCATAATAACGGAATTAAGGGGGTGCTCTGGGTCACCCTGTTTATTAAATATTTTTGACCAGTGGTGATAAGCCAGATAAATAAATATGAGTACGAATGATGAATATTGAAATTTTTAGAGTCTGAAAACAACAAAAATGCCGAAGGAAATTTCTCCGTTAAAATTCAATCAGTTAATGCTGAGATCAAACCTCATGAACGGCGGGCTCTTAACTTTCTTGTTAATGAGTACTTACTAAAGGAAGGCTATAAGCTCACATCAATTACCTTCGCTGATGAAAACGAAAGTCAGGACTTTGAGGTACCGTACCTATTTAGTTTTCATTTATAGGTAGGCTATTCCTACAGCTTCGAGACAGACAAGGTAGTTTTCATACCTAAAAGAGGTAAACCTGACTACATACAACTGAATCTGTCTCTCTTCCTTCCTTTTGAAATTGATGTAAAGGTGTGTTAACTGGTATTTAAGGAAAAACGGTGCCAGCCAAGTGGCAGGTGGCCAGGTGGTTGCATCCTTGTACTCGTACGAGTCTCTACACACCTTGCGATCGGAGACGTGTCGCAACTCGACACAAGTACCTATAAGGTTACTTAGTGAGGCGATTGAAGAGGATATCGGATACATGCATTAAATTGTTTGTACGCAATTAACCTTTATAAAAAAAAAAAAAATGGTTTAATGAAACACAACCTTTCTAAGAGCCCAAAACATGTAATTCCGAAAAAGAAAAATATCGAACCTAAACTAATATTAGTGTTAAGCCTTGGCAACTCACTGCATCGTGAGAGTGCTCACTTCGGTGTTCTTCTTTAATCTTTTTTTCACGTCATAGTTATTTTTAGCATGTAGGGTTCATCTGGGCCCTAGGGCTTACTGTTTATTTTTGTTATTGTTTTCATTGACCTTTCAGGATTGGGATGACGTCGGATTAAATACATCTCGTCCACATGAACTTATTTTACTTTATCGGAACGGTCAGAAAAGCTGTAAAACCTTAGGAAGTGATGAATATGACATGGTAGATGCCGAGTGTCAAGCCAACTTTGATGACGAAATGACTAGTGATAAAATGCTTCAGCAAATGGTAGGCCTAAATAATTAATTAACGAAGGAGTAGGATCTGGGCTGATGGGCTGTGGTCGATCTAAAAGTGTACTACCAAACGTTTCGTCATCATCTGCGGTTCGCGATTGACATTTTCAGTGACACTTTTTGTACAATATTCTTACAATTCACACAATACAATGGTACGATCTTAGAAGTCTACTTAGTGCCACTGCTGATGGTAACCGCAGATGTTGACGAAACGATGTAGCATTTTAGATCATCAGACCGGAGTCTACTGCTTTTACTGAAATTCATCATCTGACTAACCTGTGCAATTTTACATAAATCATGATATTAGAATACCATCTTACTAAATTACTAAAGGCCACACGAGATCAAAAGTGTTATTTATTCATAGTGGTCTTTCGAAAGCACCGTTTGAAAGGATTTTGAAACATATTCAATTATTAAAACTGGATCCATTTGCACTAAGCCTGTGTGAATTTAAGCGAATAGCGATGTTGTGATAGTCATATATGGACTATGGCTGCTCATACACACTTGTATTGTATTGTATAGTAGGCATTTATTTTACTTACATAGGTACTACCTGTTTGACAAATCGATAAGATGCTATTTTTATTTTCCTTCTTTTTAATTTGACTGCTTGTTTCTCGAGCATTGTTTTATAATGTAAATAATGTCGTTTTTGGACTTTGTCTGTTGGCAGCACATTATAAGCTATGTACTAATTATTATTATTATTAAATTAAGTAGAGGTTCAAAAGGAAAGGCCCAGACATTTCATTTTACTCTAGGTTAATACCTTAATGACAATCCTCAGAAATAAAAGATATCACAACAATTCTCTAATTGAAATGAGTGTTCAAGGTTTTTATCACTCACAGGTTTCAACAGTCAATAAAACGCGATTCTAGACCTTTACTCTAGAGTCTAAACCGAGCCCAATCCACTGCTTGAATGGAGAGGATGCTTGAAAGATTTCTTTGCTACACTGTAAGATTGCACTGGCCATGAGAACCTCTACATAATTACATAATTTATTATCCATTGTGTATAGATTGTAAAAAGTGTGTAAAATCACAAGATGTTACCCCATCGAAAATAATATAGTATAATATTACCAACAGATAGTTAATCCCGGATCGTAGCACTAACAATAATAAGCACAATACCTATGTAGTACAGTCAAATTAAAAAAAAAACGGAAGGCTTCTTGCCTAAAGTAAGGAAATTACCGCTAGCCGATAAACGGTGGCCTACATAGTCTGTGTAATAGATATTACTTAATCATGAGCAACTCATATTTTTTCTTTCAGGAAGTTGATATAACCGACCTAAAAAGTCAAATCACGGAATTGGAAACTAAAAACGAAGCCCTTGAACAAAGGTTGTCTAGTGTTAGTGAAGCACAGCAGTCAAAAATTGAAGTCCAGTCCCATAATAGTGCTACTCCAGAGCCTGATTGCTTTGAAATAATCGACGAAATTAAGTCCAGGGGAAGTTCAGAAACAAAAAGCCTGCAGTCCAACGGCGATTGGACAAAAATCAGTGATCACGGGAAGAATGATAATGCGGACTTGAGGAGAGAAAGTCTTGAAGAGGTTTCGCAGGAAGGAATTTTACAACAGGATAGGCCAGCAAAGGTGTTGGTGGAGGAAATTTGGCGGGAAGTAGAACGAACTAGTAGTAGAATGGAAATTGGCCGAGAAATACCGGAAAGTTTTAAGAGAGAAACACTTAAGTGCTGTGATATTCAATTCCCTCAAGGCGACGATCTGCTAAGAGAAGCGTTCAACGGTGTGGAGATAAGTGAAGCGACTGTGCAAGTTGTTGTCAATGTGCTTTCCACGTGCTTACCCAAGATTATTCCAAATATTATTTTAAAGGAGCGAGAGGTAGGTCGTGTTTTTCGGTCAGGGCTCTTCCGAATAAAGTCTTCCAGAAAGCAAACTGAGAAGTTCAGAGAGCATATAATCACTGTCTTCTCGGAATCTGCCTGTTAATCTATTTAAGGTTTATCGGACTTAACTCGGGTGGGCCCATGTTTCACTGTTATGGGATGCTTCAGAGTAAGCATTCAGATAGGATTTCTAGGTCAGGGTACTTCCGAAGCTGATAAGTTCAAACAGCTCACAATCATAGCCTACTCGAAATTTGTACGTTAACCTACCTGACGCTTTATCGGACTTTATTCGGGGTCAGTACTACGGAATGGTCAAACTAAGAGTAAGTTGCAGCTAAGACTGACAATGCCTAATTGCAGAACATCCACCAAGCAGTCTCACAAACTCTGTGGATATAAAAGTGATCCCCAGACGCCATAGGCAAGCAACACAAAAATGTCTCATTGCGGTAATGAACCAATCTTGTCCTTGTAGGAGGTTATTCCTCTGCTGGTTCTCACAATCTGCCTGTCTCCGGATGAACATACAAGAGATGAGCTCTTATCACTTCTGTTTAACCTGCAAAAGCGGCCACAAGAAGAGCAACGGCAGCAAATTCTGCGGGCTCTCCTATCCATAGCAAAAATTCAAGGCGTTTCCGTTACAGAAGCCGAAGTTTTACCACAGTGCTGGGAGCAAATTGGTCATAAATATATGGAGCGACGATTGCTTGTCGCAGAAAGTTGTTTCCTGCTTTTGCCGTTTGTTTCGGTAAGAGTAAAGAAATCAATGCACTTTTTATAATTAGTAATGTTAAGCTCGGTTGTACTACAGTAGAAATGCGGGTGTAACCAAATTACTCAATGTTTTTGTTTGTTTTTTAAAAAAGGTTAATCGCGTACAAACAATTTAATGAATGTATCCCATTAGCCTCTTCAATCGCCTCACTAAGTAACATAATAGGTACTTGTGTCGAGGTACGACACGTCTCTGAACGCAAGGTGTATAGAGACTCGCACAAGTGCAAGCACGCTACCACCTTGCCACCGAAGTGGCCTTGTTCCAGCAGTCTTCTTCACAATTTACCCTCTCCTAAAGCAGTTGCAAATTAAACTGCGAATCAGACACTCATTGCACTACACGCTTTTTGTACCAAGTCCTATTTCTCAGAAAAATCGTCTGAGAGCCACACAGAGAGTAGAAGAAATGCTATACTACATTTAGATACATAGTAGATAGCAGGCACTAACACCGTTTGGCCACAGTTCTTGAAACTGAAAAAAATGGAAGATTATGGTAAGTCCACACCTTCAGGAACTGTACTCAAGCGGCTACCTACATTCTAGGAATGAAATTGTAGAGGAGCATTTTATTAGATTCTTCTACTCTCATTTCTCTCTATGATCAATGTCATAGAAAGGCGTAGCGGGGTTGTCCGAAATTACATTAATTTTCCTCCGACTTTTCAGTCAAGAGAGCGGCTTGCGCCACATTCATCTGTCAAATTTTCTTTCAATTTACGGTATGTTAGGATGCTGAAAGCCTTGGTTGACGGGCAGGGTAACGTTACATCTGGTCCTTTCCCGAATTGTAACTTTTTTTTAATTGTCTCGTTATTAGCCACTCTGAAAAATTTTCCTTTTAAAAGCTCTTTTGGAGATACTTTTCCTAATATTGCTTGCTATTCTTATTTTATTTAGTTTTTTCTTTTAATTATTATTTTTTTAACGGTTATGTTTTCTTTTAGGTAAAGCTCGATGATTTGAAGGGGGCCCAGGGAACCAATCCTTTGGGATCCCCCTTTCATAAATGTAAAACTACTTTATTATTAATTGTACAGTTATATATGTAAATAAACGATTTTCATTTGATTTCATACATTGGTAGATGACGGTGCCGGCAGTATTCTTTACCCTGACTTTTCAAGCGATGATGAGTTGAGTACCGACCGGCTCGATTTCACTTATGTATAAGTTTATTTTTTGCAGGAGGCAATACGCAACTCTTTAGTGCTCTCAATAATTCAGCAGTTGCTTGAAGATCGAGAAGACAGCATCAGAAGAGCCAGTGTCAGTTGCCTCGCCCTGCTCGTCACACTTATTTCCGTCCCAGACAAACTTACGCAGCTATGCGACATTGCAGTTGACCTTCTGCTAGACAGCTCGCCTACCGTCTCGCAACAGTGTCAAGTTCTTCTTCTTCCAGCTCTCGCACAGTGGAGCAGCACACTAAATCGATTGCAGACTGACTTATTGGATCGATTATTAAACCGAGCTTGCCGTGATCCGACGGTTGTGGTCATTTCGGCGTTGGAATCTTTGTTACCGTTTCTTGTGATGTTTGTGGCCGGGTCAGAAACCGTGCAGAAATGCTTGGCGGACAGTCATCCGTTGGCAGCAAAACGTAAATAATTCATATTTATTATTATTTTTAAATTATGCCTGTTAGTGCAAATGGATACAGTGCTCGTTCTGTACAAAGCTACAGCTAGTACTATTTTGGCGTCCCAAACGGTCTTGTACATGCATTAGGGCGGGCGGCTGGCCTTCGATGTGCACATGGCCAAATTTTGAAAGAACTTAATTTTTTTGCAAACCTTATTGTTTACATTCAATTTTACATCGAGGCCCTGGCTATATTTTCAATCCTGCTTCCTTCAGGAGGTTTTCCCATATACATTGTTACTCCGTTAGTTGAAATTAATCAGACAACAACTCGTTGACCAACAATCATACTATGGACATTAATCACTCCACTTAAGCCACCCAATAGTTATCCTCATTTCCTCTTTCTGAGGTCCCATGGTTTCTATAGTGTGACTCTCATTTTTTGTTTCAGGACAAGAGTTTGCCGGTCTTTGCAAAGGTTTATTCGATCCCCTGGTTTTCTATTCGGGGCCTGTGGGTAATATTGTGTCTGCTTTTGACCATTTGACTGCTAACATGGAGGAGAGCTGTGATTGGCCGGAGCTGGATTGGGTCATGACTAACTTCATGCCCAGACTCTTCCAATTGGCTGCTGATAGTTGGGACCAGCCTCCAATTATACGTTCCACTGTTTCCCTCTTGCGGCATTTGTGCGCAGGTTTAGGGAAGAATGTCACCTATAATTTGGTAAGACGCAAACAACATTCGGAAATTTAATTATAATTATTTATTATTTGCTAAAAACCTGGGAGAGCCTGGCTATTTCAACCTTTCCGGGACTCGCTCGACCTACCAAGCGAGCGCTTGTTGGTGCCTTTCGCATAATCACATGGAACAACTATCTGCTAGCCGACTGACACCATACCGTCCCGACCCATCCAGTGAATTTACTCTATCCTATACCAGCAGATTTGGGGATGCCCATCATCGTAAGGCCCGGTACACACGCACGATCGCGATGACGGCAATGCCCTGGGATATTTGTCATTGTAGCAAATGGGTAGTTGGAAAACCCCAGAGTCGAATTCAGAATATTTCTGAAGCTGGCGTGAAGCTGACTGCACTTTCTCCTCGACGCGCATCAGCGTCAGAAACCTTTTGAAGTGCGTTCAGAAATCTGCTTTTGCTCCAACCCCAACCACTCATTTGTTCCCATGACAAATTTCTCAGTTTCCGTGTGTACCAGGCCCTATGTGTATCCTGGTCTGTCTTGGACGTGCGCGTCGCTCAATAAAAGTAGCTCCTGTCTACATTCTAATGGATGACGCGGCCCCTATTGACAGCAATGCTACAAGTTTTTTCACAAAGTTAAATTTCACAAGAAATATCGAATATTGAGGGATTAGTTGACAGTAGAAGTGTTCCTCTACATTTTGATATACTGTACTCTTCACCCAGTTTCCACATGTTGATATATTCTACACACAGTCTGATCACAGTTCTTTCACTTCTTCCACCGCGCAACCACACTGTCCGTTGTTTATACAAATCGAATTCCACAACTTTCGCCAATCAGTGTTAATATTATTAAAATGCAGTGTAATTTCTCAATAATAGCGCTACAGTCGATATTTCTTGTGATATTTTGGACACCCTATAAGGGGTTTTTTCCTCCGGTTGTCATTTAATGATAGAAGGAATGCCTGCCTTTACTACTGAAGTGGCGAGTTGATTGCATAGTTTTGTTTTTCACTTTTGGCAGATCAAACCAGAAATGTCCCGGCGCCTTGAGCTTTGCTCCAGTGGCCTGATTGCTGGCCAGGCAGTTCATTTGGAAATGATTCCTCTCTACATCGTTGGAGTTCTTTCTTTGGGGCCAAAAGACGGTGCAGGCCTGGAAGACCTCGGAGGAACATTGTTCGAGTACCTTTGTGCTCTCCCCCTCTGTGGAGCGCCACTGCTGCCGCTCGAAGTGGCTGTTGAGTGTTTGAGCCGCATGGATGCTCTTCGTGTGGTGCTGTTGGACACCTTGTGGGACGGTGGGTGGGCTAGATAAGATACGATATTACTTATGCATTATACATGTGGTGAATTAGCAGCACATAGAAAATTTATTCAAGAACTACCGTGGGGCGCAATGTTTAGTATTTTACGTAATTTAAGCTCCTAAGTAAGATGTTTCCCATTGTTTTGGAAAAGATCTGTCGAAATCATGCACTTCGGACCACTCTTGAAATAAGCCCAGAGAAATTCTTTTGTTTCCAAATGAATTTCCAATCCTTTCCTGTAGTGCCTGCGTTATAACGCTTTCTCTTTAGAGGCATTTCTGAAGTATTAACTGGAAGTTACCTGTGTTGGACCGCCCGTTGGCATAGCGGACGCTTATTTAAGACTTTGAGGGATTCTTACGGATGGCTGTGCTCATAACGATTTTATTTTATACTTTACTTGTATTGTATAATTTAATGGAAATATATATTGTATTGTATTATATTGTATGACATTTCGCATGATTTCAGATTTCATCCCTTGTGGAAATAAAAGCTTTAAACTTCATTCTTTTTGCAGGAGTTGTTCATCAAAGGGTAGTTGTGAGAAGTGCCACTGCGTTCCTAATCCAAACTGCCATTCCAAACATGCCGGACCATCTTGTAGGTGGAAGAATTGTTCCCGCATTAGTTACATTGTCCAGTGACCCCGAAATGTCAGTAAAGGTTTCCGTCGTTCCAGCTCTGGGTAATTATACAGGGTGTTTCAGTTAAAAAAAACCTAGTATAGGGAGGGTTCTCCGTTCAATTTTGGAACAGAAATATCCCGTAATATAGTAATGCCGAAAATAAGACAAAGATTAATAACTGTCTTTAATTTTGCTCTTTCTCTTTAGGAATGTTAGCTGGTTCAAGTGAAAAACAGACACGGGACAAGATAACGCTTACCTTTCAAAGTCTTCTCCAGGAGGCTTCTACTAGTAACAGTGTCACACTTCTTGTCGCTTTAGCTAGAACTCTAGCAGAATATTATGAAAAGTTTGATATTTCTTTTCGAACTGATGGTAAGTACATACTGTAATATTCATTCATTGTCTTTCTTTTTCAACGATAAAAATAGGTTATTGTGAGCCCGAACATGGTTGAAAATTTTTAATAGGGTAGCTGTTTTTAACGTTTATTGTTAAATTTCAGTTATTCTTCCACACTTGATGAGTTTGGCTGGCTTCAGTGAATCGAACAGAAATGCAGACTTGGTTAAAACCCTTACAGATGCCTACACAGCAGTCACTTTTTCACCAACTCAACTTTCCTCCGTACATTTATCTACATACGTCATTCCTGGGCTTAGGTACGTTATAGTTTTTTTTTTTTTTAATTTGAACAAATCCCAAATGCCCCAATACACGTTTTTTAAACAAATTCGAATTTCACAAGAAATCGATCGTAGAGCCGTCAAAATATCCATTCAATTAGCAGAAATGCTCCTCTTCATTTCGGTGTGACCATAGTTCTTAGACTCCTTCCTCGGGACTACCTCACCAATTGTTTTTTTGTACAAATCAAACTCAATAATTAAGGCCAATCGTTGCTAGAAATATACCAAATATACCAAAATAATAAAAAACTACTTTTATTGGTCCTGCTCTTTATGACTACTCTGCAACTGATATTTTATGAGATACTTGATTTTTACACTTATATGGTCCCCCTCCACATTATCTCTTGATTTTACGACGAAATGAGCTGTTGCACGACACAAGCCCAACGACACCTCACTGTTCGACATTCTTCGGTCAGCCACTTTCCCTGCTGCTATTTGTGATCTGCTGTGCATTTTATGCAGCCATGAGTCAAGTGGTTTAAGTTTTTCAAGGTATTCCATTCAGCAGGAACTAAACTAATTTCAAATTTTTCGACTAAGCTTTTGAGCTTGTGCAATACTACAATGACCCTTTAATATAACGTAACTCTAACCCGAATTTGGTGAATTATCGCTAGTAGCCGGCGTAGATTGAAATAGAAATCAGTTTTTCAGTTTATGTTTCACTCGGAAACAATATCAATGTCCAAAAATTCAATAGGGTAATTGGCAGGTCATTAGACCACAACAAGTAGGACTAAGTCCATAAAAAGCCCTTATAATAATAATAAATAAATAAGGACTTTTTTGTTCAATTACTAAGCCAACCTAGCGGAGTTAGGGCTATAAGCACTCTCTTACACTCAACTAGGAAGACCCGGGACCGCCTGCTTTACATGCCCTCCGAAGCATGGCCAGAAAATGTAGGTAGTGTGGGACTCAAACCAACAACCGTTCGGGTGAAAGTCAGAGTCCGTACCACTAGTCTACATGTCCTGATAATAATAATAATTAATAATAATAATAATAATAATAATAATAATACAGCTTGGTTATGACATAATGGTATATTAATCAGATGCAATGGGATTTCTCCGTTTCAGGTCGTTGGATCTATCTGCCCGTCAGCTGGACCTGGCTCATACAGAAAGGATCGAATCCATGTTGAGACATGCAGAAAGGCTAATACCCATATCTCCTGGAACACCTCAGCGACCTCTCCTGTCCGACTCTTCCAGTTCTCTTTCGCCTTCCGCCAAAGTTGAAGAAGTAAAAAATAAAGTCACTAAAATGTTTAATGCTCGTCCAAACTCACTCCAGAATGTCTCAGGGATGTTTAAGAAGAAGAATTAGCGTAAGTACCAGGTAGCAGCTTGCTGATGACTATTTTTACTTCTGGCGAATCCCGTCTTGTGCTGCTGCAGCACGAACGGCAAAGAATAACTTATCGGGGAATAACTTTACTGTAAATTATCCTACATCAACCCCAATGAATTAAAATCTACTTACAATATTCATTAATTAATGAATTATTAAACATCGAATTAAAAATTAAAATCACAGATTGTTTTGTAAACGCAGATTAATTGCTGTTCGATGTTGAATATGCTAGATGTATTCATAGGTTCCATTGGCACCAACCTGACAAAACAATTGAGTGTCTTTTGCTTTGGGGAGGGTTATTTTTATTTCCGTATTTAAATGGTTTAAATAATTCCCTGGATAAGTTATTCTATTATTTTGGTCTATAGGTACCTGCTGGAAATGTGTGGTTGAGTGGCCTTTGCAGTTTGAAAGTTCTTGCCATTGGTTAACTACAGTAAGTTAAACCATACGTCACAGCTGACTGTTGACTGAGGCATACTGTGCCAGTGTAACGCGAACTGCGGTCATCTTACAAATGATATATGCGATAGAGCTGTCGTATATATCATTTTTAAGATGACTGCTGCTCGCGTAACACTTGCACAGTATGCCTCAGTCAACTTACAGTGATTTTTTTGCTGTAACGAATGGTTTAACGTAGTGTAGTATACCAATACCAAAGGCTCATTACGACCCATTTTGATACTTACATTAATCCTCCATTGTTAGGATGAGGGATTAAAATGTGTGATCCTAATTTTAATTTCATAATAGTAATTTTGCTATTATGTGGGCCAGGGCGTACTTATAACATTTAGAATATTGGATTGAGCAGCTATTTAGTGGTAAAATCAGAATGAAGTTCTGTTTTCAGGGCAAAGATTTCAAAATAATTTGTAAACGATGGATGGCGGAATCAATTTGGGGAGATTGATTAGTTCCTCATTCTATGCCGCGAAGATATCAACAATAAAAGCTTTCTAAAAAAGTAGACTATTAACTCGACTAATCTCCTAATATTCTTTAAAATTCGATTAATAGATCATCATCCCGTTTTTTCAAAAATGTAAATTTACTGCGGAAGCATGTAATTTTTTATTAATTTTTGATCGTATTTTTATATTTTTGCGGCTGTGTATCGTGGAATTAATTAATTTCCTCAAAATGACTTGGACACCTTTTGTTTAGAAGATTGTCGCCCTGCTCATTAAGACCGTTCTATCTGATACTTAATCGGTGCCTGGAGGCTGCTACCAATTGGCTGACAGCGTGGTCCATGGCACTAGCTGTCACACAAAGCCGATGAAAAGAAGTTTACAGAACATTTTGAAATTAATGCCTTAAACGTCATCAAGACAAGATTTTAGTTTGAGTGTTTGCTGCTAAAAAAGTGATGAACAAACCTTCGATACAGCAGTCGAATTTCTCAGTAGCAAAGAAGTCAATTGCGTAAACTGGAAAATAGTAAATAAAAGGGACAACGCATATCAATTGAGGAGCAGTTACAGAATGTTTAATTTAAAGTTAATTTTTCTTAATTATGGGTACCGGTATAGATTATTATTTAATGACAAAATGACGCTCCCTGTTTGGAAATGATTTTTATGGTACCTACTCTATGACATGGGATTTTAGATGAGTGATATAATTGCTTTTAATTCGCATTTTTTAATTTATTTATTTGGTTACTCATAGATAAGCTTATTGTTTTAAATCATTAATGATATATTTGAACAATTAATATATTTAATTTTTATAAAACTTCTTGTTTATTGCTAGTGAGGTCTATTATTAAATTTCTTGTACCCTCAGTTCAGGTGATTAGAGCTTGCTTTTTGATCTGTGAGACTCTGCAAATATGTTCACCGCACGATCTGCCGAACCGGGGGCAGCAGTCAGCCCGTACCCGCCATGTCCATAATTATGTATAATCTGCAAAAATGTGAGTATTAGAAACAATTTTACAACATCTAAGCCAGGCATTTTACAGGAGAGAGGTGGTTCAGATCCCATAATCCCCTGGGCATGCGACCTACTACAGTCCAAATATATGGATTGATTATAACGAAAATCAGATGCATTACTGTTCGACCTGGCATGGAAACGAACGAAGCACTTTCTTTATTCCAATACTTCCAAGCACACTGAAATAAAATAAACAAACGTTTCAATGGCTATTGCCTGATTCAACCAGGAGCCTGCAGCCTGATCGAGGCGATTATAATACCGGTATTTATTTAATCCCCTGGTAGACAAGATAATTTTATAATGGAAAGTGCTATTCAAAATTTGTTAGTTTACAGTTATAATCCTAGGGTATTTATTTAATCCCCTGGTATTAAAAATGTAAACAAGATAATTTTACAATGGAAAATGCTATTCAAAATTTGTTTGTTTACAGTTATAATCCTAGGGTATTTATTTAACCCCGGTATTATAATCGCCTCGATCAGGCTGCAGCAGCAGGTTGATCTTGGCGATTATAATACCGGAGTTTAAATAATACCCTGTATGTAAACAAGCAATGTAAACAAACAAATTTTGAATAGCACTTTCCATTAAAAAATTATCTTTTACATTTTTAATACCAGTGATTATTTAAACCCCTGGTATTAAAAATGTTAACAAGATAATTTTATATTGGAAAGTGCTATTCAAAATTTGTTTGTTTACATTTTTAATAGCAGGGGATTAAATAAATACCGGTATTATAATCGCCATGATCAGGCTGCTGGCGCGTTAAGATGAGCGTCCCCAGTGTAAACAATGAACTGAATGAAGAGGCCCAAAGTGGTGACTGAGATTTGACTTGGAGGTTCTCGTCATAAGCTAACTACAGTCATAATGAAGCTATTAAGAGAAGCTATTAAGAGAGAGTTTCATCAGTGACTTCGTGGAAGTGAAACATGATTAATAAGTATATTATATATAAAAAATTGCACTTAATTCCAGAGCATAAATTTTTCATAGTTAATTTATGTTGTGAAATTAAGTGCAATTTTTTTATATATAATATACATATTAAGCTATTAAGATTGCCAGATCAAGTGCGCAGAAACTTACTGCGCCGGTTCTATTGTCAGCCCTGGCCGCTGGATTGTACACTTTCGTTTTTTGTATTGGACCCCGACCAAAGATATAAAATAGAGTAGATGACGCCAAACCATAAGCTTAGTAAGGCTGATAATGGTGAAACGTAAAGGGAAATGTGGGGGAAAGTGAAAGAAAAAGTAACTGAGTTTGTCGGGTTCCAACATAAAAACAAAAACTATACGTATGTACAATCCAGACTACAGAACCGGTGCAGTAAGTTTCTGCGCACTTGATCTGGTAATCATAATAACTTCACTATGACTGTAGTTAATTTTGACCAGAACTTCCAAGCTAAATCTCAGTCACCACTTTTTGTCTCTTCATTACACTGGGGACGCTCATCTTACCCGCCTGAACCCGGTAAGCTCAGTCACATTTCCTTTGACAGTTCCTCGCATTTCCCCTTGCTGAGCTTGGCGCCAACTATTCTAATTTATATCTTTGGGTCCAACTGTAGGATTGTTTCACATCATGCGCGATCTTAAAATCTAAAAAATCAGCATTACTTTGTTAAGTTTGTTCCGATTACCGGGGATGTTTGTGCACATAGTGCATCGGGGTCGTCCTAACTCGTAGGGTGGTGGAGTACGCTGTATGGGCTATTTAGCTGTGTCTTCTTCGGCATTAAATTTGGGACTTACATAGATGAAAAAAGGTCTTTCAGATCACTCCGACAAATTACCAACAGGTTGAACGACGCTAGTTCAGATAAATTGTTCCTGTTGGTGGATCTACTTTAAATGCCTAACAGTACCTTAATTTCTTTTCCCTGTAGTCTCAAAATTTCCGCTTCTATGCGAACAGGGTCTCTATGAGGTCTCAGTCCAACCCAAATGCGATCTATGACACTTGTGGAAAGCTGCGGAAGTATTTTGGTGCATCTCTCCCAAATCGAAGCGGTGTCGTGGCAGTTCGCCGACAAGTCGTAGTTATCGAAATTGCGCGTTCCACCCAGCACGACGTTTTCCATCCCTGGAATGATGTACGTGTCATAGTCCGCGTAGTAGAAATGCTTGACCCACGGCGCAATCACCTGAAAGATTATATAGCATTTTATATTCTGTAATCAGCTGCAGTTGCCCGGATGTGATACCTATCTGAGTCTCCTCCACTTCAGATCATTCAGCACTTCCTCCAGTTTCAGTCCCACTCCAAAGATCGTCTCCAATCTGTTTGTATGCCTGTTTTCCAACGCCCTCTGTTCTTACTTACTTAATTTCAGCCGCCATTGGGAACTACACCCAAAATTTTTTATGGGAGAACCGGAAGGGGAAAGATTTATAGGCGTACAAAATTAAATGTTCCAGGAAATATCGATCATAGCGCTATTATATTGGGCTTGTAATGAGAGGAAATGTCCACTTACTCTAATAGTTTGACCACGAAGAGGGACTGTCTTCCTGTCTCCAAAAATAGTGTTCCCTCCAAGTCCCGTACAGTTGAAAATTACGTCAAAATCATTGTTGG
This sequence comes from Psococerastis gibbosa, assembly GCA_963971405.1. Taxonomy (NCBI): domain Eukaryota; kingdom Metazoa; phylum Arthropoda; class Insecta; order Psocodea; family Psocidae; genus Psococerastis; species Psococerastis gibbosa. The sequence goes on from OZ020487.1 coordinate 29,675,878, forward strand.
CCAAGTCTGACAAACTTGTATATAGCATTTTATATTCTGTAATCAGCTGCAGTTGCCCGGATGTGATACCTATCTGAGTCTCCTCCACTTCAGATCATTCAGCACTTCCTCCAGTTTCAGTCCCACTCCAAAGATCGTCTCCAATCTGTTTGTATGCCTGTTTTCCAACGCCCTCTGTTCTTACTTACTTAATTTCAGCCGCCATTGGGAACTACACCCAAAATTTTTTATGGGAGAACCGGAAGGGGAAAGATTTATAGGCGTACAAAATTAAATGTTCCAGGAAATATCGATCATAGCGCTATTATATTGGGCTTGTAATGAGAGGAAATGTCCACTTACTCTAATAGTTTGACCACGAAGAGGGACTGTCTTCCTGTCTCCAAAAATAGTGTTCCCTCCAAGTCCCGTACAGTTGAAAATTACGTCAAAATCATTGTTGGCCAAGTCTGACAAACTTGTATATAGCATTTTATATTCTGTAATCAGCTGCAGTTGCCCGGATGTGATACCTATCTGAGTCTCCTCCACTTCAGATCATTCAGCACTTCCTCCAGTTTCAGTCCCACTCCAAAGATCGTCTCCAATCTGTTTGTATGCCTGTTTTCCAACGCCCTCTGTTCTTACTTACTTAATTTCAGCCGCCATTGGGAACTACACCCAAAATTTTTTATGGGAGAACCGGAAGGGGAAAGATTTATAGGCGTACAAAATTAAATGTTCCAGGAAATATCGATCATAGCGCTATTATATTGGGCTTGTAATGAGAGGAAATGTCCACTTACTCTAATAGTTTGACCACGAAGAGGGACTGTCTTCCTGTCTCCAAAAATAGTGTTCCCTCCAAGTCCCGTACAGTTGAAAATTACGTCAAAATCATTGTTGGCCAAGTCTGACAAACTTGTATATAGCATTTTATATTCTGTAATCAGCTGCAGTTGCCCGGATGTGATACCTATCTGAGTCTCCTCCACTTCAGATCATTCAGCACTTCCTCCAGTTTCAGTCCCACTCCAAAGATCGTCTCCAATCTGTTTGTATGCCTGTTTTCCAACGCCCTCTGTTCTTACTTACTTAATTTCAGCCGCCATTGGGAACTACACCCAAAATTTTTTATGGGAGAACCGGAAGGGGAAAGATTTATAGGCGTACAAAATTAAATGTTCCAGGAAATATCGATCATAGCGCTATTATATTGGGCTTGTAATGAGAGGAAATGTCCACTTACTCTAATAGTTTGACCACGAAGAGGGACTGTCTTCCTGTCTCCAAAAATAGTGTTCCCTCCAAGTCCCGTACAGTTGAAAATTACGTCAAAATCATTGTTGGCCAAGTCTGACAAACTTGTAATCTTTGTCTCGAGTAATACACCTCCTTGCCTTTCGAATCTAAAAACACAAAAATTAAAAATTATCTATCACTATCACTATCGAGAAGCGTCAGTTACATCGTCAGTTGCTGCGTCTTGATAATTATGACCACTTTAAGTTTTATTTTTTTATTTAGCAGTTATATTAACTTAGTAAAAACAACTGGCAAACTAGATGTCGACACTGGAAGTGAATCCTCACGCCTAAATCGTCTGGAACGATAATGAAACAGTAGAGTCCGGGCTGATGAGCTGTGGTCGATCTAAAATCTTATTTTCAAACGTTTCGTCAACATGTAAGGTCGATATATTCAGTGGCTCTACATAGACTTCCAAGATCTCGGAGTCGGCCATCAGTGGCAACTGGAAGTACGCTTTCCGATTGACGGACCATTCTACTGTTTCATCATCTGACCAGTGGCGGCACTACGGGGTGCCCGAGGGGGCCTGGCCCCCCCAACCGTTTCTCCGGCCCCTCCGGGGCCCCCACACTTTTGAGATATTTTACATGGTGTTAAATTGCAGAGTTATTGAACGGTATACCTACTCCCAATGAAAAATGTTTTGGGTTTTAATTGGCCCCCCAGATAGAAGTCATGCCCCCCGCCTTAAAATTTTTATCGCCGCCACTGCATCTGACTCCGGACGTGTGACAGCCTTTGTAATTATATTAACCTGTGGAACGCGGCAATTCTAATATGATCTAATCGTACCTTCTTTCACACCAAGGAAGAAATCTCCTGCCTTCTGTGATTAAGGAACTGTGAAAAGAGCCGTATTTCCATTCGCCCAATTCATCGTCACGGGCATTTCGGTATACGGGAACAATTCCTTCTATAAGCGGGCATTTTGTTCGACTTTGAGCGATATTTGAGAAGACATATCCTGAGATTTCGTTGACTCCTGTTAGTGTCGAAGGCTCACGTTGAAATATATTGTCGTAGTAGTGGTACGAGTATTGTAGAACTTTCCTTGAAATAAAAGAGCAATGAATAAATAAATAAATAAAAACCGTTCACAATAGCCTATTGTTTTAAATACGTATGAGTAAATTATTCTGTTGATGGTTTTTTTTTTCTTCTCCTTGGCGAAGGGATGCTTACGAAATGCACAAAACAATCGTTAAATTTGCCTTTGTTTGGCCCTAATATGAAGTCGCGACTTGGAATTTACCTGATATCTAGACACAGAAGTTCAGTTTGTACTTGTATCTCTTGTGTCCCTTAGGGTGTGTTCAAACCAGTATGGTGTTATGAATGCGGTAGCCGTTGGCTATCAATCATATACAGTATATATTATATCAATATATATTATAGTATTCTGTGCTATCAATTATTGAATAGCGATAACCAATGCGCGACAATATAGAAAAGAATGCTTACTGATACGGTATCCATTCTTGTAATTGACTGTCTATGATAAAATTTCTCGTTCATGCCTTCAAACATAGCCTTATATTATTAAAGCCTCTTCCTTTATACATAGGTCCTTATTGCAGTTGGTTCTTCTTCCGCCTCTACAGCCCTTCTTGTCAAATATTGAGCATTCTTACGCCGTGTCCCAGCCATCTTAGACGCTGGGCTTTTACAAAATGGACTGTCTTCTCCATTGATTATAGGCTATTTCAGCGTTATTTCGTACAGTTTCCGTATTTTAGTAATTTCAGATCACATAAGCTTCTATTTTTCTTCCATATCTGTTTATTTTAATTAATTGTATATATATGCCTAGGTAGCATATTATCTGAGATTTGGATGGTGTGCAACTTTCTAAGCAATTTTACCTGGTCAACTCCTCTGATCCGAGGGAAAAGCTGGAGCCTGGTCGATACAATCCAGCCGCACCATCACTTGTTGTTTGTCTTTGAAATTCTGAAGCAAGGATGGTGACTTGTATGTCCGGGAAATTTGACTGTAGAGCAAGGCCTGTTGTCAGGCCAATCACGCCCGCTCCGTACACGCATACTTTCATTTTTCAATCTAGGCTATGTCAGATTCAGATCTGGAAATAAATTTGCAATTATAATCGGAAGTATAGAAGCGAGAAAAATCTGGACAGAGCGGGACATGTTCTACGCCTTCCAGGGCTTCGGGTTACCTTTTCTACACTATCTCTTATTGTCTCTCCAATTGTCCAATTGTCTTTAAATCCCCTATTATATACTTATTTTCTCGATTCTCTCTTCCGGATATACATATGGTCCAGAGGAGGTCTCAACCTATGGCAATTTAACGACTGTAGTATAAAGAGGTGGGGGGGGGGGGATAAAGACCACCGCGGTTGGGGCATTGATTCTCATTTTAGTTCAAGCAACAACTTAGGCTGGCGGTTTGACAGTGGGCGACAGCATGTGCGAGCCATAGCTCTAATCGTGGGACATATGCCGACGTTTAGGAGAAGGTGTTGATATTTACTTTTTAGCTGATCCATGGTGCAAAGGTCTAATCTAGTGGTAGTTTAAAATTAGTGACTAAAAAATTAATATAATTTGTTTGAGGTGTGTCTGGAAGGGGTGGGTCTCCCTCCCCCCCTCCTTAGGTGCCCATTCCATCGACCGGCTAGGGCTATTTACAAAAACAGTGACGTGGTAGCAGACATTCAAGACTTTGGCAGAGTTTCCACCGACCTCGCATTGCAGAATTGACGGAAATGTTTATTTTCCTCTATGCCATAGTTAAAAATGATCAATGATCATACAGTAAAATCACAAACAAACTAAAATTAAAAAATGGCGTCATGGGATATGTTAAGTACAAACATTTTAATAGATTTCTATAAAAAGAAAAATTCTAATTTCCGTCAATGTCATTTGCATTCTGCAATGCGAGGTCGGTGGAAACGCCACCTAAGTCTTGAATGTCTGCTACCACGTCACCGTTTTTGGAAATAGCCCTAGCCGGTCAATGGAATGGGCGCCTAATACTAACACGAATGCCTAATACTACTGCAAGAGAAATTGATAATTAAATTTGCAATTTTCCCAAATGGTTGGACTGCGTTGCACAGCTATGATTGGCCTTTTGGGTGAGAAAAAAATCTCATATAGCAAAGCATGGTGGTTCATTTAACTTTCCCTTGGGAGCACTTTATTGCACAGACCGAAAAGAACAGGATCAATACCAAGTCCAGGAAGGTTTGTAAGAACCCTAGGCCCAACCAACTGTTATCTTAACTTTGACAGCAGGAATGATTTATTTCAATTTTGGTTTAAAGAAATTTTTGTTTGGTTCTAGTGCCCTCAGAAACCTTCCTGCATATTATTACTTTGTATTGAGCCTGTTTTTTTCGGCCTTGTGTGAAAGGTGCTCCCATGGGAATATTTTATGACTGTCAAGTAGCCAATTGTTTGTAGTTGAAATAGCTGAAACGCGTTTCATAAGAAACGGTCGTGATGAGTGCAATGCGGTGACAAAAATGTGGGGCAGACGGGTCGAGTCATTAGGGGGTTGTTCTCAAAAGGCATAGCCCCAATTTAAGTAAGTAGGTACCATTGGTGGTAGTTAGAGAAGTGAAGACTAAGAAAGAATAAAATTGGACGGGGAACGACATTCGGACCCTGGTCGCCTCCTTGCCGATGTGGTATGCACCAAAACGGACTCATATCGTGTGGCAAGGTGGAGACTCTGGTTCGAATCAGATTCCCATCCAATTTTTTTTACCATCTTTTATCTAATTTCTCCATGTGGAGGCTATCTTTAAAGATAGGCACTCATGGCTAATATATTACTTCATAGAGTATCCCGTTCTGTATTTTTGTGGGATAGTGAACAAATAATAATTTAAGAGACAACCGGTCACCAGTGACGCTATTTGGGCCTGGGCCAATGTGCCAATCTGTGTTAGTGACGGCCACATCAAAATATAAATAAATAAATAAGGACTTTTTGTTGTTTCTATTACAAAGCCAGCCTAGCGGAGTTAGGGCTATAAAGCCGTCTCTTACACTCAACCAGGAAGGCCCGGGACCGCCTGCTTTACATGCCCTCCAAAACATGGCCAGAAAATGTAGCCAGTGAGGGACTCGAACCAACAACCTTTCGAGTGAAAGTCAGAGTCCGTACCACTACGCTACATGTCCCAGGGTTACCAGATCAAATTTTTGGAAAGGAGGACATTTCAATCGAAAAAGGAGGACATTTTATGAAAAAGGAGGACATACGCAAAAAATTCCCATTTATTGAAGACGTACATATCTACTAACATAATTTTTATTCGTATTTCATTTTTGATGATATTTCTTTCAGTAAATTCGGTTTGCTAGAAATATATTTGTAAAAATCAGTACAATTTAAATGTTTAAAATTGTACTTAACAGCTGCAATTCCCTTCACCGACTCAACCAAGAGTTTATTCCTCTCGTCAGTCCATTGAGCATTTATAAGAGAAACCACCCTTTCGACGTTGGAGTTGGATCCCGGTTTAGCGAAGAAGAACTGACAAATTTTTAACAGCTCCGAAAAATTTTCTAATTCACTGGTGCAGTCAAAAAATTGCATCCATTGCAAATGCATCAATTGTTCAAAAAAGCCTTCTTCTTGACATGTCACAAAGGTTTGCGGGCATCGGAACTGATCAAACAGTTTGTTGTCATCGATTTCCAACCCTCCATTACTTCGAATGTATAAAAGACTTTCTAGTGTGTCAGTGAAGCAAATGGACTAATTTTGATCAAATAATATTTAAACTAGGATTTTTTTTCATTATTAAATAAGGCGAAAAAGGAGGACATTTTATTCGCTTTGGAGGACAGGAGGACACATTGGCAAAAAGGAGGACATGTCCTCCAAAAGGAGGACATGTCCTCCAAAAGGAGGACGTCTGGTAACCCTGCATGTCCTGATATATAAAGGTACATTTCTTTTTAAGGTACATTGTCTCAATGATAGCTATCGATATTTCGAGTAAAATTTGAATTTTTACAGTTTTATACACATAAGGTTTTTCCCCTACGACCTACATGGCTGTCTCAAAAGCTACTCAAAAGGCCCAACAGCTATTCCTGCCAAGTGCCAACAAGCGGTTCCTGTCGTTAAGTTGAACTTGTCTATCATTGGATAGCATTGTTCCCGGAGGAAAACAGAATGTAAATATGTAATATTACTTTATAGGCTACAGGTACCGCCTGTTAAGCTCTTTAGTAGGCTATATTATATGGGATATGGTATAAAAAGCATGCAGCCTACCTACCTATGGAATGTCATGTTCAGTCCACCTCTGGCAGCCAATTGGCCTACCAATGAACTGAAGTGCCCACCCAATGTTTACGTTATGATAATGAACTCGTATATTGACCTTGAATGTTTTATCAGTATGGGAACTAATAGATTTACAATGACTAAGGGTCGTTAGATCATCCATCTGGGTTATGCTTCAAGCATGAAACTCAGGTGAAATACATTAACACCTACGTTATGAGCTACCTTGGTCAGGTACATTATTTTTAATACTGAAAAGTAAATTCTTTGATGGTTTTTATTTTATGCCGATGCCAACACCTTCATCGGTGCTCGGATTGGCATTGGTCGTAATAGAATTCTTCAATCGCACGCACGCACATGTCACATAGACTTCCACCTAACATGTTATACTTATCGTTAGAGGAAAGTATGTCCTTATTTTTGAAAGGCTGTTTATTGACGTAGGGCTACTTGTTGTCAACCCTGCGAACGATCTCATTGATATTCCGGACATAATTGGCATATAAGCAAACTACCCTGCACGTCCTCGGTGTTTACCGTCTACAAATGACAATGGGCAAACTAAGACATTCTTGCCATTGGCATATTTCCGTATTAACTTATTCCATTATTCCTTATACTCTTAGAGTTTTTTTTTCTGAGAGCGCTTAATACCCATAGGAAAATGGAATGTTTCCAGGGGTCAATTTTGCGCCCCTTGGGCCAACGGCGCAGGCCCACCTCGCCACCCCCTAGGCCCGGGCCTGCCCCCTACTAGGCTTCAAATAAGAAATAAATAACTTCATACAATTTATTTCATTATAATAAAATTACAAAGTTGTATTGATTCGCACAGGACGCAGTGACGCTTAAATGCTATCTATGTACGATGCAATGAGCCACTTTCAATAAAATTACTGCTACGGCAAACAACCAACAATAAATTAGTTACAGAAGACCAAAACTTTCCCCAACAAATACAACAAATAATGTGACTATCACACCGCGTTCAGACACTTGGCATAACATCACACGAGAGTATCACTGCAATGTCGATTCCTATATAATATAGAAAAATGGCATAACATTACATTAAGAGAAAGTGCTGACAATGGCCACCATGGAATATAAAAAATATAAAGTTCATGGGAAAATTATTAAAAAAAAAAAATGAAAACCACTTAAATAATATAGCCTAAGCCTAATAATAATAAAATATCCTTTTAAGGAAAAATAAAACATAACAATGCTCTCAGCGAATATTAAGCCCAAAGGTTCAAATTAAATAGCCTGTACCTATGACTATACCAAAACTTCATAAGGCGCCCATTCCATTGACCGGCTAGGGCTATTTCCAACAACGGTGACGTGGTAGCAGACATTCAAGACTTAGGTGGGGTTTCCACCGACCTCGCATTGCAGAATGCAAATGACATTGACGGAAATTAGAATTTTCTTTTTATAGAAATCTATTAAAATGTTTGTACTTAACATATCCCATGACGCCATTTTTTTATATTAGTTTATTTGTTTGTGATTTTACTGTATAATCATTGATCAATTTTAACTATGGCATAGAGGAAAAAAAAACATTTCCGTCAATTCTGCAATGCGAGGTCGGTGGAAACGCCACCTAAGTCTTGAATGTCTGCTACCACGTCACCGTTGTTGGAAATAGCCCTAGCCCGTCAATGGAATGGGCACCTAACTTAAAGAGTGTACAGCCCGTAGGAAAGTGGCAGCCCGAAATTTAATACTTTTTATTTTTTATTGAATTAACTAAGCATGTTATTAAAGATTTGGCTCATTAAAGTTGTAGAATACTACTTCATGCATCATATACTGTAATAAGGTATTTTCAGTTTTCGTCTAGTTTTTTGCTTTCCAATTTATACGTAGTATAAGGAAAGCTTTGTGATGGTCGAAATTTTCGATTCCGAGATTTCAACGGATTTACACGTTTTGAGGTCCCAGGAACCCAAAAGTGGTTTTTACAAAATGTCTGTCTGTCGGTCTGTCTGTCTGTTCGTCGATTTCCGGGCAAACTACTCAGTGGATTTGAGTGAAATTTGGCATGTAGGTTCACAAAAATCATACCTCGGGACCATTTTTTTTTTTTTTTGGCTAACTCAATTTGGGGGGGTTTTATTTTCAAAAAACTCCAAAAAAACGTCTAAAAAAATTATTTCTCAAAAACGGCTCCAACGATTTCTTTTAAATTCTCGTAGATTGTAGTCGTTATTAATGTTGACAAAATGCGGGACAAAATTGCCCCTTGATAGTTTGCTTCTGGGGGTAAAAAAATAAAAATAACTAAATTTTAATGAAAAAATGACTAAAAAATGCGAAACCTTTCTATCGATGATTTCTACCTTCAAGCATGTTTTAGGTGTTAAATTGAGTAACGAAACCGGATAGGTTGCTTTCCCAAAAAAAATATTTGGTTTTGCCCAAAAAATTATTTTTTGAAAAAAAATGATAGAAAATTCGCGCTCAAATGCATTGCATGCCCTGCCATTATTGCTGTGTGGTAATTAATGTGTTTGTTTGACCTATCGAGAATTTACCTCACTTCCAGTGACGTCAGGACGTCAGTGACCCCCCCCCCCCCCCCCGAGATATCGGAAATTTAACCATAGGAAAAATATTTGCCATAAAATTACTAATTTTCTCTATCGAATAATTTTGATAAATTGGAAAGCATGTTCGAGTGAACTCGGACCGGTTCTTTTTATAAAATCGATTATACGTGAAAAGTTATTGTTCATAAAATATTTGCATGTTTATGAAAAAACTACAATTTCGAAAATTAAAAATATCTTTTAATATGATGCATGAAGTAAGTCTTCTAACTTTGACGAGCCAAATGTTTAATAACATGCTTAGTTAACGAAATAAAAAATAAAAAGTATTAAATTTCGGCCTGCCAATTTCCTACGGGCTGTACACTATTACTGTCAGTATTAAATTAAACGAAAAATATAAACCAACATACAGTAGTTTGTGGTGATCTAAGGGCCAATGTCAACGGTCGGCTTCCTATTAAAAACTATTTAATCTTGTCAATGTTTTTTTTTGGCAATGTTCCCAACAATCATTCACATGATTCGTGACAGAGAATACGTGGAAGCAGTAGGGTATTTATTCATAACTCATAGAAAAAATTTCTGTATGCTTTGTAATCTGACAGTCGGCACCACTAGGCCTACAGGGCAACTGCTCTTCCACGCTAGTCAGCGGCATTGCGGATATGAATATAATTATTTACTACCGCTGGTCATAGTTACTAAGGCAGAGTTTTCCAAATATTTTGTTTGTAACAAACCAGGACTACACTAATTAATTCCTCCTTTCACAGCCGCAAAGATATAAAAACTGCATTATAAAAAAAGAATTCGTAATAAATTTGTATTTTTGCACCTGAATTATTATTGCTCTAGATAAGCAGGATAAAATGCTCTCAACGGATTTTATGAAAGTCTTAAATTAGGCGGGTAAGTACCTACCTAGCCTTGTATTCCCGCTGATTACACACTAATATTGTTCCAATAAATTTGATATATATTTGAAATAATTTGAATAAAAAAAGCGATTCAAATTGTATATAAAAAATAAACAATCGAAATAGTTCTTCCATCGAATAAATATTAGAGTGTGTTATCCGGGCCATTTTTTACGTTTTCCACCATTTTTGCATCTGTGAAACAAGGACAACAATTTATTTAGTCGAAAGTGCCCAGGCCTGTTATGTTTAAAAAATATTTGGAAATCTGTGCTTTAAACTAGGTAGACAAAGAAAAATGTATTACAAATATACTCTCGTGTAAGGAAATAGCATATGTGAACCGGGTGTAATATTTTATTGAAAGTGTCCCTCTGGGGTGTATTTACTAACCACTTTTATGCAGTTTCTACAAAGAGGATGGAATGACCATAGTTGTCTTAATATTATCAGGTATTATTAAACCAAGTGCAGTTAACTTGGTCGTTCCATTTTTTTCAACATTGTCAGCAGACAGTGATTGGTACAGTATTTTTGCCCTCTAGGCTAAATGAAAGGGCGACTCATTAAATTTTCTAACATGAGTGATGTGTAACTGCGCATATTTCCTGGACCGAAGTACGGACTGGCTCCACAGGCAGCGGACTAACTACATCGGACTGACCCCTCTGCAGGCTAACACCGGCTTTGCTTGCATCCATACCACACAGTTCATAAATAATTATTACTGAATGCGAATTACAAAATTTCCAAAATAATAATTTGGAGCTAATGCCTTTTTTACATTTAGTTGTTTTGCATTCAACATTCGAACAAAACAGTTCTAAGTGTTATTTGAAATCGGCATTAGCATGGGAAAAATGACCAAACATGTTCGATCCAATAAACATGGGTCCAAGAAAATTTCGAAAGGGTAATACCGATATTCAGATTCAAATCGTATACTTCAAGATCGACATTCTTCGATCGAATAAATATTCAAGTGTGTAATCAGGGCCTACTAGTACTAAAAACCAAATAAATCGCGGTGACTGTATGCTTTTTCAGCCTTATAAGAGTGGAGTCAACCGAAGCAGAACAGTTTACCTTATGAACAGCAACAATACTTCAGTGTGTAGTGTCATTCATTAAAGGCCAATGGAGCCCACCATTTCAATTTTTTTCCGCAAAGTAAAATTTCACTGATCGACCACAGTTATGGAACTCGATTTGTAAAAAATAGGTCGAAGGAGTTCCAAAATTGTGGCCACCAATTCAAGTCAGTCACGGCCACATGCAGGTACTGTCTTAAAATGAAGAGTGACATTTCTTATTTCCTATCGATCTACATTTTTTGGAAAGACTCCCTTTAATATAATATAATAAGAACTGCCAACAGTACACGTGTTTAATCCAGCAATATGTAGTCTACCCTATTTCAAGCTCAGTGCACATGCAATGAGAATACATTAAATCCGGTCGGACGTAATCGAGTTAGTCTGACTAGTCGCGGAGTCGACACTGACTATCCATCGTTGTGACTCGACTCCACCCGGAGTTACACATCACTATCTAACATTGCAACTACAGTTTAGTTAGGACATTCAACGGTTCATATCCACAGCTAGTTAATAGGCTAGATTATTCGATACGTGTATATGCAATCCCTATTTCCAGTTATGGCTAATAAATATTTATCCATAGTATCTCAGTATTGTAAATTAGAAGACGTATAGAAGCATATAAAATTCAAAAATTGTCGGCTTATTTAGTAACTTTGTCATATTGTGAACACATTTTTTATGATAAAATAACTCTGTAAATATTGCGGTACGTCAATATAATAACCACATTAAACAGGTTTTACATTAAAAAATAAAAATGAGATTAAAAAACTTATTTTATCATAAAAACGTATCAACCGCGCACAGAAATCTATTTTGAGAACGGCCAAAAATAATTTCTTACATTCTTGGCGCTAACTTCCTCACATTTTTATCAATGCTAATACCGAGACTATCCTTGCTTTTATAAAAACATGTAGGCATCTAAAACGGCAATTGTCTAAAAAGGGTTAGTGTTAATTGTAGGAACAACTGACCAATTTTCTCAAACTATAAAATTAACAATTTACAAAGACTAATGACACACATTGTGTGACCGCAGTTTTTCACAAAAAAACGATAAACTAAAATTCTAGGTCGTCAACAAATGTAGGCCTACTGTAGGCAATGTCAGAGCAGAATTACAAGAAAAACTTGGCGATTCCTACATTAGGAACAACTGCAATTGCCAACTTAGTTCCAGCTTACCACTTTCATTGATGTCTTTATATTGCCACCATAGTAAGTCTACTTAAGTAGGTATGCTGTCAGATCATCACAAATTTACTATTTTAACATTTCAAAAAACAAATCAGTGCCCATGAAATTAATAAAAACTGCTCTTGCTTAGGTAGGATGCTCATTTAGGAAATAGATTATTTTAATGATGTCGAATATTAGACTTAAGTTTAGGTAGAATTCATGTACTACATTTAAATAAACATTTTCTTAGTTTTGAATTATATTCCATTGACAATATTTCGATATTCACACTCATGAATTGGTATTTTGCTTTAATGAACAAATTATAAATAGCCTAAATGTTTTAATAGTTGGTAAAACTTGAATTAACTTTACGGCAGAGATTACCAAATATTTTGTAAACAAAGTGACTTGAGCATTTTTGGCTAAATTAATTAATTCCTCAACTCACAGACACAATCAAAAATTCATAAAAAATATGAGTTTTCGCACTAATTTGGAACTTTCGCGCCTGGATTATTTATTACTGCTCTAGAAAAACACAATAAAGCGCATTAACCATATTATATGGACTAGTCGTAAATCAGGCGGGTAAATAATCTGATATTTTAGAAAGATTGTATTTTTAACAGCTGCGAATGAGGGATTAATTCATTTAGTCGAAAATACCCAGGCGTGCGTTGTTTAGAAAATTTTTTTCGAAATCCTAGCTTTAAAAATTTAACTTAGTAATTAAAACACTAATTCATCGTTTGTTCAGTTTATATGATTTCTGCTTTAGCCAGCATTATAGGATGCTGAATAAGTGTTTCGTTTCCTTCAAATACTAAACGAACAGTACTATTGTTCAAATAGGAAGGCAAAATTTATGTCTTTCGGATATTTTTATAAACACTATGAGATGTAGGGGCAACCCTACTCACAAGTGGTGAATTTTTCATTTTTTAATTATTTGTAACAAGAGAAACGTTTTTTCCCGACTTACCGTCAATAGGGAATTACCATTGAATTTCTCTTCTCATTCGAATCTTGATTTTATTTTAAACATGTTACCGCAAATTAAATTTCGTTATTTTTTTCATTTAATTAAATATTTCTCTAGTGATGTCACGTGTGAACCAACCAGGCAAAATGTTGAGTAAATGACCTACTATATTCCAGAGGGTTGATAATAAGAAAGAAAACCAATGACAGGTTCTATCCGACGAAAGTGGATTTTAGGCGGGGTTTCCACATACGTCAATGGTCAATGGTAAATGTGGTATTGACGTTTTAGCAGACATTAAAGACATACTAAAAATGTCTGCTACCACGTCAAAACCATATTTACCATTGACCATTGACGTATGTGGAAACCCCGCCTAGACACTACATCGGTATGATGGCGAGACCATAAAAACTATTTATCATGTAACAATTCGCCAGAGAATCCTGAAATTTGCATTCGTCACAATTATCAAACCTGCATTATCAGGCTTATTGTTTCATCATCCGAATTTTGAAAATTGTTATAAAAATGTACGTAATGCATACAGTTTTAAAAACACCATTACTCTGAAGTCAAGTTAACCGTCTATGTAAATTAATTTCTATTCGAGTACTGAGAAATCATAGATCCCTTATACCTTCATCCCGCATTCTACTGGGAAGACCACTTTGGAAGAAAGTTTTCAATTCAAATGATGTAACACGCCCGCTTAGTAATGAAAAAATGCCTAGTTGGCATAAATAAAAAACATACTGTAGGTTTGCATTAACCTTTATTTTTAAATATAGAACTAGACTAATCTTTTCCCAGTTCAAATCACTTTATATCAATTTTAACACTCCCAACATTGAACTAAAGATGTTGAGGAGAGTTTAATACAAACTGTCTCAATTAATAATTAGAATCCCTGAACCAATCTGGTTTTCGAAATTAATTTGAGAGTGGTTCAGTTCTGTGAATGTGTGAATGCACGGACTGTCCCGGGGACATACGGGGGTACATGTATCATGGTAAATATAGAAGGCTCTAAGTAGAGTTCTAAAATTTAGAAAAGTGTTCCGGTTTATTGGCTTAAAGGATTCGACATGAAAATACTTTCAAATTTACACTAATATCCAAAGATTTATAGTTAATTTAAAAAAAAAAAGTCACTGATTTTCGAACTTGCAAAAAAACGCGCCATACTATTGACGACGTCGCGCATGCTTAATTCACTCAAAATTTAGCCCAGCACTCACCCAACCTTCCTTTGGCGGAAAGTGGCCATTTTAAAGAAATTATGTCGTCGTCATTTATCATTTGGTGCGTGCTTTTGGCACTTATGAAAATCAATGTTTTTTTATTTATTTATTTTATAAAGAAACGATACATCTTTCGGTATAAGTGTAAATTTGAGGGTTTCCTCTTCTTTTAAGTGTAATCCATTTCAACAAAGCGTTTTGTTTCGGCGGCATTCCACTTGTCAATTTTCCGTCAATAATTGATGAGATTTTTGTTTTTCTCCTTATCAATGTCCATTGTAACTTCCGCATGTTAAAATTGATCAATAGAATAGAATAGAAACCAAAAACAAAAGCAAGATTTATGTTATTTCCATCAATGACATTATCAATATTGAAGAAAAATTAGAACTATTAGAATTAGAATTATTTGAGCATAACAGCTGGCTCATAAAATTTTATAGGAACATAATCACAATTTAAGACAAAAGATGCAAACGCATGAAGTGATTAGACATCATTAAATTGATAACTTGAAAATATGGCAGCCAGTTATAAATTCTCTTCAATTTTGATAATGTCATTGACGGAAATATCATCAATGTTGCATTTATATTTTTACACCTCATTCCACTTGCCTTCAATAATTGACCATTTTTGTTTTTAATTTTTTGTAAGTTTGCCCACCATCTTTCTTTTAATTTTATAATCTACAAGAAATTTTATGATGTAAATTATGAAATAAGGCGGGGTTTCCACATACGTCAATCGTCAATGAGAAATATGGTTTTGACGTGGTAGCAGAATTTTTAGTATGTCTTTAATGTCTGCTAAACCTTCAATTTCACATTTCTCATTGACGATTGACGCATGTGGAAACCCCAACTAATTATTTTGTTCTCGTGGAATTAGTTACAATTATTTATTATCTCCTGAATTTTATTTTGTTATTGTTCGCAAAGCGTGATTTTACTCTATGATCATTGATCAATTTTAACATGCGGAAGTTAAAATGGACAATGACATAGAGTAAAGAAAAAATCTCATCAAATATTGACAAGTGGAATAGCCGGCTAAGGCTCAATTTGACGAAAACAGAACGAATGTACGCCAAAGAAACAACATTTTCAAAACATTCGCCACCATCCAATTCCTAATTAGAACTACAGCATATTAAAAATTAATAATTCAAGAAAGTAGGAAATAATAAATAAATTTAATATTCGTACTACTGCCAAGGGTGGTCCATTATAGTTTGCTCAGCATAGATGAGGTTATTCTTTCGGCATGTATGTAAATGCCATCGAAATGAGGAGTCTGGTCATCTACTAGTTAGACAAAATTATTGTTACGTGATAACGCTCCACGAGTTATGACAGTTAAATATAGACTGCTTTCGACTTCTTTTAACAGTAATGTCCATTTTACGATAATTATCAAAGGCTGATCCATCAAAACAATATCAAGAAAGAAAAACATGTTCAGCAAATATCCCAATTCTTTTTAGATTAACTCCTCCTGTGGTTGAATACCCTTAGCTGATTGAATGCTTAATAAAATAAATAATACTAAATTCATAATCGAATATAAAATTTATGTAAAAAACAAGCATGAACTAATTAGAACATATTTAAAGCGTAATACAGGAAATTCTTGTTGACTGTCGCCTTTGCCTCTAAACCTAACCAGCTAGAGTGTGGTGACGTTTCAGATTAATAATAATACCCGACTTACGTTACATCTTTGATCTCACACGTGCATTGAAATTCGTGCTTTGAATAGGTCCAGAAACCATATTAAATCCAATTTAGGCTTAAAAATTATGAAACAAAAACAAAAAAAACAGTGTTCCCATTTCTACACTCTAAAATCGCTGCATGACTAACTAAAATAATGACTCATTCCCGAACTTGGTTAAGTCTCTTACATTGTGCCTATGGTAAGCATGTCTCAGTTTGCCCATCGTGGGTTGACATCGAGACATCAAAATTCATACCGAAACAATTTAATATTAATGTAATAAATAATACTTATGTCCCAAAATTCATTGAGGTCGTTGGTCGGGCATTTTAAGTACAAGACAGCAAAATTGTTGCATGTTTTATAGTTCCAACTTCGGTCAAGGCGTATGTCGAAATCAACATTACGGATTGAAATGAATCGGAAAAAGAATTACACCATCATCACTTCTTGGTCATTTCGGAGAATGGTTTTTTAACTAGAAAGCTTTTTTACGGCCGAACAGTTAAATTTTTCCACGCTTATGGCGGCGCTCACGATTTATAGCAGTGGTTCCCAAGGTCGCGAGCTCATTCTCTAGGGTTGCGAAGACACCAAGGTAAATTATGTAAAATACCTAGTATAAAAAATGGAAATGATTAAAAAACGATTCAATGTTAAAAACAAAGAGAGGAATGGACTGGACGTAATTGGAGATATTCGAGTTGCTTTGTCGTCTATAGAGCCAAGAATTGCAAAATTAGTTTCAGAGGCACATGCCCAAATTTCACATTAAGACTTACCGAAATGCGTTTTTAAAAACTTAAAACTAACAATTGATCTCTGATGTATTTTGGTTTATTATATACTACACTTAGATGTTAGTTGGCTCATATTAAAAATTTGAAGATAGAAGAGGGGTGGGTCGCGAACCCACGAGGAGCAGAATAATCCCAATAACGTTCCTGTTGAGAACCACTGATTTAAAGACATTCATAGTGTTGACTGCTAACTCAAAGAGTAGTTAATAAATTGTAATCCTATTGTCAAAACCTAAAAAAAATACGTATTAAAAGACAAATAATACAAAATCAACATGCGTCTGCATGTATTAATATTGTTATGCAGCGATCTTAGACGTAACTAGGCTACAACAGTTCAAACTCGAAATTATGGTGTCTAAACAACAATTCTTTAAACAGATCATGGTAAGAAGCAGTAGAATTGGGGCTAGTTGGCCGTGGTCGGTCAGCAACTGAGACTCCGAGACAAACAATCTTAGAAGTTTAAGCTGACGAAACGTTTGGAAGTAAACTTTCAGATCGACCACGGCCCATCAGCCTGGATTCTACCACTTCATAATCTGACTCCAGTCGTGAATGCCTTTGTAATTGTGTAGATTATGATATTATAATACTACCCTACTAAACTGAGCAGAGGTTTAAAAGGAATAAGGCTCCAGATCAATACCTTATTGCCAATCCACAGTAGCAAAAGACAGCCCAAAAATATCATTAATTATGATTAGTATCCAAGGTTTTCCCCACAGGTATGTGTTGATCAGTCCATTAAACGCGTTGAAGCCTTATTCCTCTAGAGTCTAAGCCAAGCCCAATCCACTGATTAAATGGAGAAGACATCGTCAAAATGAAATTGGATTTTTCATATTATTAATACACCCGAGGAACTGTAATATTGCAAACTTGAACCCGTTATGAATATCATCGTGCTTGCCAAAATGTATGCTAAAGGCGATATGTCAGAATAAATCATTTTTGAGTTGGTGGTATCACTGAAATCGTCGCATTGACTGCTACAAAAAATTTAATAAGAGCTCTAATGCGATTCCTATACTAACAAAGAATGTTAGATAAAATATTACATCCCACAATGTAGAAGCATTTAGATTTTAGAAATTTTATGTATCTTCTGTGTTTACAGTTTAAAGTGACAAACCGCCTTTTGCCTACATCCTCCTCATATATAGAACAAATTTGTATTTAATGCGCCTTTCCTTTCGGCCTGTCTTCTCCATTTTCACTGTGCTCGTTGAAGGCACAGCTCAGTTACATATAGGAATCCACGATATTGTACGTGCCTTTTTTATAATTTGAAAGAAAAACTTTAATTTTGGTGGCTAGAAATAAATAGCTCAATTTAGGCAAATTGAGTGCATTATCTTACATTAGTTAAATAGCCTACATGAAATCCGACGTCAGTGGTGTTTTCTTCCCAGAGGTTACAAACCGGCAGGTTCTTTACGTAATTGGTCCAAACAAGTCTACTTTAATATGTACAGGACAGTGAAGTGGAGGCGGGTAGCTTTTATGTCAACAGTTTTTCGGGAGTGCTAGCTGAAACGGAATTGAAGTAATTAATGTTTCAATATATACTATAGGTCCACTAGACTTATATCTGTACTTTTCTCATCTTGTCCATTATCGCTTGTAGCCGGTGTAGATTGACATTGTGGGCGTATACCTGTTTGCCAATGGCCAAAAATTCATACGGAAACAATATAAAAAACGACTGAAATCCATGGGGCTGTTGGCATTGGACAAGGGACCTATGTCCATAAAAACGTCCTTCTGGACATTATTTCTTTCAAGCCGGCCAAACCTTCAAAAAAAACTTCACAAACTTCAACATTCAAATTTGGCGGTTCAAAAAGTCCCCAATTTTATCTGTCAGGAAAGTATTACTTTAGTACTGTTTTTTTATTTGATGTCCGATTGAAAAAAGTTCTTCAATTACATAATAGTAAAATAAATAAATAATTAATTAATACAAATTTCCTTTCCACCCTATCGGCCAGAATTAGGATTTAGTTTATCCAAGATATATAAGACTATAGTATTTTTAAATTTCGGTCATAATATTTTCCATGAATTAGAGAATTAGACAACTTCCTATAGAATTAACTACTGTGTGATTGGAGGCAAATTCCCAGTTATAGCGCCCATGGTTGGCTTGGGTAGAGCATTCTTTCCCGCCATAAATAAAGATTGAATTTACAGAAACATTAGTTGATAGTTTACACCTAAATGATATGCTGACAGTCCAATAACAGCTAATAATTTTAGAGTCTATTTCATTATAATTCAAAGTTGTCTATTCGATAAATCAGTTGAACGAAAAATCACTGCTCCAAAAATCCTTTTAAGAATGCATGAAATAGTCCTCGATAACAACTAAGACAAACTAAATCTTTAAAGCTTGCGCAGTTAACTAATTAAAAGTGACAGATTCTCTGGGGGGAAATTTCTACGACCAGCTTCCTCTTGGGCGGTTACCATCATAGCTTGAAAAGTCTCCGCAAGGAATACTGGATGGCACCGCCATCTACGGATACTTTTCAAGCGATGGTGGGACAGGGCCTGAATGATCGCAGCCACAGAAGATGAGGAATAACGAATAGCGAGCGGGCGGCAACCGGGAAAATGTGATTGAAAGGGTAGGGGCTTGGTTACATGCTATTTATAGTTTAATCTGCAATCGGTTGATTAATGAACGGGGATAACACCTTTTGAGAATGGGCCGCACTCGTGTTTCACATGTCTTTGATAAACTACGGTTTTTATAGACATAACCTTTATCAAACAGTTTTAAAATACCATTGAATGAGGACTCGGGTGGACATTCAATTAAAAAATGCAAGTCCGCCATTAAATAATACTGTGCACACATACTCAAGGGGTAGGTTGCCAGAGGGGGAGGGGGAGTGTCGTAGTGTAGGTGAAAACTCCGCACTCTTCAGAGGAATCTTTAAATTGATTTTTTCCTATTCTTCCAATGCTCAACTAAGCTGCAGTTTTTCCTCTAAACCCTACCAGCGAATCCCAAGAGGGGTTCTCCCCAGTAGAAAATTATTTGAATATGCATAGAAGCGCGAAATAATGGGAGTTTACGCATTTTAGTAAAGTTTAGATTTTACAAGGCGCACAGAAGAAGGCTTATTCATATAAATGTCCCCGGTCTCCCACGGGGAAAATTAAGAGGAAAAAAAATTCACGAATAGTGTTTCAACAGCGACCAAAAGAATAAGCCAGAACCAGACGGTCAGGCGAATAAGACGAACAATCCATATAATTTTCCTAAAAGTATTCACTACTCATTTATCCTAATCAAATTCTTTTCACATAGGCTACGTGATTGGAATTCGTGATTCATAAGGAAAACCTCACTTCGTTCGGTTTCTCAATTCTATTAATACTCGACCGCAAATAGACTCACCTGATAATGAGCTCCGAAAATGGAAAACCGCAAAACACAGCCTGGTTGACTACTTAGGCTTCACTCCAGTATCAGTCTTACTACACAAAGCTAAGGCGATAGGGCATTGACGTCATGAGGATGTTACTGCTTCAACCAGGGGTGCCTTAGGCACTCCTCAGCAGTGGCTCTGCGACAGGGATCGACATCTAACATGGGTCGGAGGAAATTGGTGAACTCTCTAGCCTCGTCATGCTCCCATTCATATTTTTCTGTAAGAACTTCATAGAGAGACCATGGTTTGAGACCTGTAATGTGGCGGAGCTGGGATTTCTTATTGAAAAATGTTCTTGAATGCTTTCCACTCATGGCAATTCGTTTTGGTATCTCTCCCAAAAGTTCTATAATATGTGCAAGATGATCTTCATCTCTGCTGTAATCTTCTCCAGAATGAGGTTCGAATAAGTAGTCACCTGTGGCCAGTTCAAAGGCCATGCAGGCCGTGGACCAGATGTCAGCACTTGTGCTATAACCAGCTCCAAGAAGTACCTCAATACTCCTGTACTGGCGAGTCTGGATGTCCTCAGTGAAATGACAATGCGTCCAGCATGCGTTACCAAGATCGGCAATTTTCACTTCAATGTCGCAGGGCATGGTCGCTGGATCAAGTCCATCACAGAATGAGAGCTTACGACATTTTTTATTTTCATCATAATCAACACTATTATTTGAGTTGTCAGAGCCCCGCTTCGTACATTCCTTCTCTCCATCTAGTTTCAACGCGTCCTCATCTGGACCATTCTCAAGGTCATTTTCAATATCTGACTCGACCTCGGGAGCATCATCCTTCGCTTCAGGATGTTCAGCCTCGATAACAGGTTTATCACATCCGTTAATAGCTGGCGGTTCTAATTCAGTAATGAGTGTCTGTTCGGAATCATCAACATCATTTTCATTCTCGTCTTCGTTCTCGCTGTTTGATTTTTCATGACAAGCTGGGCTTTGATTAGAATTTTTCATCATCTCTTCCAGTTCTTCCATTTGTTGAATTTGTTTCTTTAAAATCTCTTCTTGCTTCTTTGCCTTTTTTTTAAGCTTTTTCTTCTTGTTTTTTGACATTTTACTCTCAATTTTAGGTTCTTGAAATTCTTTGGGGGCAGTACTAACCAAAGAAACTGGTAGTTTAACGCCTTGCGAGTGTAAATTGGTCGCCTCGCAGGCTAATTTTTTAATATATTCCTCAGTTACGCAAAGAAGGACATTTTCTGGTTTGATATCAGTATGTATGATTTTACATTTTGTATGCAGATAATCCAAACCTTCTAGTACCTGGCGAATGATGCTCTTTACATTGTTCCGGGGTATGCCTCGGTAGTTGGAGCGAATAATCAACTTGAGTAAATTATTACCAAGTACTTCGAAGACCATGCATACGTGTGTGCCATTGATTCCAGATATTTTGAAATCATTGAGCAGTTGCACAGTTTTATTTCTCTTAGGGTCAGCGGGGTCGGCATCTCGAACAGTTTTCAGAAGAATGATTTCATCAAGTGCAGTATCAGTAAAATGCGAAGCACTCTTAACAACTTTCAAAGCTACAAAGTGTCGATCAACAAAATCCCAACACAACCAGACTGTCGAGAAATGACCCCAGCCCAATTTCCTAGTTACCCTGTACCTGTTCTGGAACACATCCCCAATTTTGACAGGGTGATAACCTCCTTTACAGTAATCTGCGGCGTCCTCTTGCTCATCTTCGTCTGAGCTGAAGAAGTCTTCTTCTTCGTCTTCAACAGTTTCAAACGAGGACGCTTTTGCGACTGGGGTTGACCTGTTAATCCGTTTTGTGTTGTTTTCGGGCCGCCCCTCGACATCTTTCTTTTTCTTTGCGGGTTTGTGTCGCTTCTTTTTTGCTTGGATTGCTAATACCCTTCGATTGAGATCCGCTTTACTGTTCATTGCTGTTAAATTAACACAAAAATATTTAATCACAAATCTAACCTTTCGAACTTTTTGAGGACGTTGTTTGATTTCAAGATGGCTCCCAAAAAGACTAAAGTCTAAACTAAACTACTATTTCAAAAAAGCGACGTTGGGCTTAAAATGAGGCTTTTTTAAATAAATATAATTTAATAATATTATGAAAATTAAAAATTAATTATATAACTGAATCAAAGCGTTAAAAGTTCTTTTTTTTTTTTTAATAAAGTTGATGGCCTGATGCCTGAAGGGCTGCTGCATTACTGCTCTCTAGCGGATTTAGATGTAATTAATTAGCGATATATTTACAGCCAAAGCCCAACGGGTCATTAAAACGAGGTCAACAAAATTCCTAAGCAGTGGATGTGTGCTACAGTAATACCAATCTCTAAACCCAGGAAATCACACCAGCAACCCAATGGATATCGGCCGATAAGCTTACTCAACGTACTAGGAAAAGTACTCGAAAGAATTGTCATGAAAACAGCTGAGCCTCTTATTGATGCCAAACTACCAAATGAACAGTTTGGATTCCGGAAACAACATGAACCAATAATGAAAATTATCAGAGTATTGGAAAAAAATGCTGAAGGCCTCGAAGAGAAACAATTCACCGCTACCATTCTCCTTGACGGAAAGGCCGCCTTCTACTCTATGTGGAGAAAAGGACTACCGGTACTCTACAAACTCATCAGTATTCTTCCAGAAGCACATGCACACATTTTTGCCTCATACCTAGAGGACAGAACTTTCAAATGTAAAGTGGGACTTGATTTGTCCGAAATCAAAACAACCAAAGCTGGTGTCCCACAAGGTGGCCTGGCCTCAGCGAAGCTATACACGGCTTTCACAGCCGACATTCCTTTATGTGGCAATATTCAGACTAGCGTTTTTGCAGATGACAAAAAATGTAGTGCCGGAAACACAGACACTTTAAAATTAAATATGCAAATGTATCTAGATGATTTAATTAAAAAATAACTAAAAAATCATTTAATAACGTTTTAATATCTCAGCCGTTCTTCAAGTTACAGCCGGATGATGGCTGGTTGGCAGCAACATATTGCAGCGATGTCTCCAATCTCCGCAATTTTGACATGCCCTCTTCAGCTCCACATAAGACGTTAGAAAAGAAAAAGAAAAAGCTATAGTTACCATAGCAACCACAAAATAAGAAAGAAGGCTAGTTTATTTTAATTTGCCCTCACACAAGCCTCCTCTAGAAGAGTCTTGAGCCGACCATGAGTCATTCCTTTCGTAAGGAAATCTGCCAGCCGTTCTTCTCCTGCTACATGCCGAATATCATATTATTTCTCTCTGACATATAGGTGCCGTGTATGGATGTCCTTCGACCGCTTGTGAAACTCTCCAGCATTCTTTGCCAACTGCAAAGCACCTGCATTGTCCACATAAAGGATTGTAGGCAAATCCACTCCAGTTGTCATTTCCCTTAACAACCGCTTTAGTCAAACAATATGTGTAGCCGCCTGACTTGCTGCCATAACCTCCGCTTGTGTTGTCGATAAAGTGACACATTGCTGCTGCCGTGAAGCCCAACCGACTAGTCCACCGGCCAATAGGCAGAGATAGCCAGTTCGTGACCTCCTCGTGACTTCATCCCTAGCATAATCAGGACTGTAGCACTTAAGATTCAACTCAGCTTTCTTGTACTCAATTCTATTCGCCACTCAACGGTACCCTTTAGATAACTTAGAATTCGTTTAACATTCTTCCAATCTTAAGCTGTAGCACCATGTTTCTGTAGCTCATCATTCACCTCATTGAAAATAATTTGCAAGCGAGCAATAAACTTAACCATGTCAGACTCATCATCTTTCTTGCGTGCGGAGAAAAAACACTCAAGAACTCTGTCTAGTCTTTGACTAGACGACTGTTCATATACACTGAGTAACTTCGTCCAGGTTTGGAATGAAGTTCCACAAGCCGACGTAAAGTTCTACATAATATGATAATCGTCTAACGAGTTCACTAATATGACTTGAGCCATCGAATCATCTTTAGAAAATTGACTTATCACATTGTTCAAGTCAGTAATTTCTGCTGGGAAGCCTGAAAACCCACGACAAAGAAGAAGGGCATTAAAACGAGGTCAACAAAATTACGATAACGATAAATGAAAAAATTTGTAAGATTCACCGCACTTTTCTGTGACTCACACCGCGTGAGGGACAACATTCTTTCGGGACAGAGTTCTATATGGTACTGCGTACAGGCACCACCGCATGGCACAGAGGGCAGATGATGCAGCTCGCGTCGATTTTGTGGTAAGCTAGTCAGATCGATGACAAATTTTATGATTCTTGTGAAGACGTGCCGGTTCGGCTGATTACAGGAAGTCTGCGTGGCACGTATCCCAATATATAAGGGTGTCATTACTGTAGAATTTGGGGTTGATCTGGCCAGCCTTCTCTTTCCTGTCCCTCAGAAACTGCGCTACCGTATAATGGTGGAGGGCAGGTCTAGAGAGTCCTGAAGGTCCTTTGATGATGAAGAACCTCTTGCGACTCGCGTGTCATCAAATATACAAGTTGGTTGTTGGTATGCTTGGAACCACAGAGAACCCTCTTCAGGAAGGTGGACATAACTTTTCCGATGGCCGCGATGTTTCTCTCTGATAGGTATTCCCAGGTGGTGATTGGCAGGCCGTACTATGCAACTGAGGCCACTTTAGAACCGAAGAGCGCCATAGCTGTGTCTAGGGAGAGGGGACAAATGCTCGGGGTGGTGTTGCTTGCTTTCACTGCCGCTATTGCCCTCTCCTTGTAGTGAATATAGTGAAGGTGTATGCTGTTCTTTGGAACGTCAGCCGCACTGGGGACTACAGCCGCAGAGAGGCTTGGCGGTCGGGCACCCTTCCTCATGATCATCATCATGACCTTGCTTAGGTTCACAGAGAAATTATGTTAGGCCCATAGGATTAGCTCATTGTGCTTTGTGCTTTTCGACTGGAGAATATGCGTACCCTGTTTGGAGTCGATCAGTCCATGCCAAAAAAGTAGACGTAGCACTCATCGAGACCTGCCCCATCGCAACGGGTTGTGTTAAAGCAACCCCCCTGGACAATTTATACCGGTACGCGGGAATCGACAGACCAAATCTCCGCAGAAAATCAGTCGAGTGCGATGAAAAATTCAAACAATCGTTTGACGAGAGGCACGTGATGTTTGAACAGGAGGCCGTGCCTCAGGAAGAGCTTCGTCTCCAGACCAGGAGAGGTTTCTATAGCAATGCCCCTCTGGCGCCTCCAGCCTGGTACCCTCTACGGCCGCCTCAAACGACAGGTACCAATCTCGACTGGCGGACATGGGCGACCCTAAACCAAATACGCTCTGGTGCTGCCCGTACGAAGACCAACAGGGCTAGATGGGGTCAGCTCGATGAAAATGACACCCTCTGCGCATGCGGCCAGCGCCAAGATTTAGAACACCTGTTCCTGTGCAGCCTTTGCCCCCACCGCTGCACTCCTGAAGACCTGTGGGAGGCCAATGTGGCGGCTATGAATTTCGCCCAGTTTTGGACGCGCTTGGACACGAAAAAGTAAAGTAAAGTAAGCTCATTGACCAGCACTGATCGACTCGGCGACTGACATGGCCACCATAGCTAGGTTATCGGCTTACATGAGTGCACGACTGCAGCGGAGAGAACGTCAGCTAGGTCTGCCATCATCAGATTAAACAGTATTGGCGAGGCAAGATGCCCTGGCAACACTCTGCTCGTCTGTGCTAGGGGAAGTGAGACGTGAGCGATTTAGGTGTAATACAAGTTTTGTAGATGTACGTATTAATGTAGTGTCATAGTGCGTAACCGGGGTCATCGAGATTTTTTCTCCATAAAAAAATCAACATTTCTATCCCTAAAATAGCTATAGACACGACACTACGTTCGGTCTTGACGGTCTTGCGGGGAAAGTTCAGTTTTCTAACCATATAAGTCATAATATGGTAGAGACTTATTATTGATGTCTCTACCCTATTATAACGTAATTTATAATAAATAAGTTAAGTATCAACATAATAGTCTCCTTAAAACAAATATCTCATCAATTTTTAATGCACAAATGAAGAAAAACTGACAAGTGGAATAACCGCCTTAGTTAAATCCCAAGCAACTACAAATTCCAGAAATGACCAGTAGGGGGCAGATGTTGAACTAGTTGAAGTTGAAGTGAATGGAGTACTTGCGTAGTGACGTCACATGATCACCAATCATTTTTTGTCCGAAAATTACATAAGCAAAACATAAGCAGCAACCAATAGTTGTCCGATGACGTCTACTGACTCCATGTATAGCATCCCTGTTGGATTTACCTGCGCAAGAACTCCAATGGAATTTGAAAGAAAACAGTATGGAAACATGGAAACAACATAAACAACGTTACGTTATGTATTTTATAAATTAAAAAGTTCTAAATTCAAGTAATTTAGCCTAAATAAATGTGTTTCTCTGAAGAAAAATTGGTGAAAGTATGTTAAACATCGTGCAATAGCCTATATTTGGGTTTTGCGTACATTGTTGATGATTTCTGGAATCTAGTAGTTTCCAACTCACTAGCTATGACGGCTCTCCAGATTTCTGAATTAGCTGCGCAAAGTACTGCGTGATTTTAAATTTTATTTTTCTTATCGTATAGTAGCTCCCCGGGAGAATAAAGGCGTAACAACGATATAGAAGGTAAGTAATATAAAGGTTTTTATTCCTTGCCGTCTGCATTTTGGCTGCAGTAGGCAGCTTAGTTGTTTTATTTCATGCCTATGTCGATTTCAGTTAACTGCTGGGGGCTGCTTTAAAGTGGTCTGGGGTTGGAATATTTACCTGACATTTGGCAGTTATTCTTGTAAACTACAACATTATTTTTGCGATGTAACACATAGTATATAAACATAATATCGTAATACATCTGCTTGGTAAGCCTAGGCCACAGAATACTGTAACATGGCCTAAACCTATTGGTTTTGAATAAATACATTCCTAACAGTTAAAACTAAACTGTATTAAATGATGTTATGACTTATGAATGTCTTTCATTTTCACATTTGTTTTAGGCAGATAATATGTCGGGGAACCAGGGTCCTGGTCCGTCTCCTAGACAACGTTCAATGCGGTCTCCATTCCATGATCAAAGGTCAAGCCCTAGATCTCCATTCAACAATCAAGAACCTTCTCTACAGCAGCCTCATCGCGAAAACTTCTTTTATCCTAGGCATGGTAATAGCGCTCCCAATTTTGGTTCACCAATGAGACAATTTTCTTCTAAACAGGAATCACACAGTAAACATTATCCCAACCAGTCACGGAATCATTGTTCTGAGGCTTCGCCTGGGCCTTTGTTTCAGTCCCAGCGAGATGACCACCGACAATCTCCAAATAATCGACCACCAATGAAACATTCTAACCAGTCGGACAGTCCAAATTCTGAATCTCATCGTAAGTCAAATTTCCAGCCATTTCCAGCTAGGCGCCCCGTGCAAGCAGTGAGACCACAAGTTTTTTCACTTCCTCCTTCGAAACATGGAGATCCGTCTCCCAGGAGATCCCCGTCTATTTCGCAAACGGTGTCTAAGCCCCCTACCGACCTTCCAGGTCGAATGCAGTCACCATCTGCCACACAACGTCAACAATCTCAGCACATTGAGAACCAAACACCTCCTATTTCCTTAAACAAAAAACAGCGCGCTCCCCAGTCCCTTGTCTCAGAGAGTTACTCTGACAATCGTTCTCCCGATATTACTGCTACTGCAAATACACCTCCTATTAGCCATTCTCCTCAACTAACATTACCTGGTTCGTTTCACTCAAGTAGTGGCCCACCACCGCCGAAAAATCAACCACAGACTGCAGGATCTGCTTCAATGGAGTTAGCTCCCCTAACGTTCAATTACCCTCAGTCGGTTTATCAACCCCCTCCTTCGGTACCTACTCAAGTGCAAGGTATGCCACCTCTAATTTATGGTCCTTCTATGAATCATGGTACAGTTTCCGTTCCGGATTTTTCTCTCCCTCCCCCAACGTTAACTGCCAAATTTCAAAGTAATGTTCATTCGACGAAGCCAACGGAGCTTGGAGCCAAAATTCAATCTACATCAGGGTAAGTCACAATTTTTAATACATTTTGTCTTAGAGCCTTTAGTGTTTCAATATGATATAATATGAGGTGGGAATGAAATAAATTAGGCTACGGAAAATGTAGCGATGGTGAGACAATAAAGAACCTTATAGGTGGAAGATAGTCTTTCTTCTTCTTCTTCTGGCTCTACAGCTCTTTATGAGCTTTGGCCTGCTCGGCAGCACTCCTCCAGTCATCTCGGTTCTGTACAGCGCTCGACCATCTACGGACTCCCAACTCGCCAAGGTCAGTATCCAATTCAGGATGATAGTCTTCACCACTGCGTTACATTTTCTGACATGACGTTTTCATGCTTACTGTATTTTCCCTATTTCGGGTAAGTTTTTGCGTACGCATTGAATATTACTACTAAATTTGTTGAAGAAGCATTCCCTCTTGAAACAAATCAAGGACTAGGATATTGCATTGGACACAAAAAAGTATAATAAGTATGATATTGCGGAAATTCTACCCCTTTCAGGTTAGACCTTTATTAGATCCGCTATCTGAACTGTCCTGTTGCTTCACTAAGGTGCGGGTAGGCATTATGGTCTCATACAATTCACCAACCCACATCAGACCATTAAATTTTAAAAATCATTTTAAAAACATGTACACTGCCATTGAGACCATTGGACTAAGCAGAAATATGCCGGAAACTGCCCGGACTGCAGGTTGCTGCATGTCAATATTTTCGACACGAAGCACTTGGTTTCCACAAGTTATGGTCGAGGCTTATGCCTACGTAGGTAGGCACTGTAAGCACTTTTGGTTGCAACACCGTGATGTTTTTTGTTGTAGAGTCTCTCCTCAGCCGCCTTTGCCTGATGAACCGCCTCCTGCGAAGCCACCTCCTCCACAATCACCTCCGCCTCCACAACCGGCGATGGTCTTCCCGGGAACGAGCTACATTCAGCCAATGTAAGTATTTAGCTGAATAGCTCCTTGCTGATGACAGATGTTTAAATTTAAAAAAAAAACTTTCAAAAACTAGTAATGTACGTACAGAAGAACCCCGTTACGAGTCGCGAATATTATGCTTCCAGAATTATCATGTTTTATTAGATTAGGCTTTGTAGAGATTTGTTGCTACTTATTAACCAGATTCATAATGATAAACTATTTTCAGGGGTCAAGCAATGTGGTTGGGACCTAGGTCGTTTCGTCCTGAGTGGGTATCTCCTTCCCCTGCAGTCATGTTTACTACTGCTCCTCCCAGGTTTGATCAGTTCCGGCCGCGGTTTAG
The DNA here is from genome assembly GCA_963971405.1 of Psococerastis gibbosa. Lineage (NCBI taxonomy): Eukaryota > Metazoa > Arthropoda > Insecta > Psocodea > Psocidae > Psococerastis > Psococerastis gibbosa. The sequence continues at coordinate 29,705,700 of OZ020487.1, forward strand.
ATTCCTTCGACCAAATTTTCCGGTCCCGATGCGCTACCCGTTCCGCATGGTAAGTTATATGGAATGTGCAAAAACAATGCTGGAGCAACTTTTAACAAACAATAAATCAGTGTAAAAACGAGTTTGTGAAACCCAAAAAAGCGTTAAAAATTAACTTTGTTCAACAAACCCACTAATTTGCATCATCTTTTCGGGTTGAACAAGTCTCAAATCGTTGATTAGATGAAACTGTGCTAATTTGTTTCCCTCTGTACATGGCAGTTCTTGCGGAAAACGCTCAGGGTTTTTTTTTTGCTAATATCAGTAGATTTCTTCGACAAAGTTAATTTTTTTCAACGTTTATTGGACATGTAGAGTAGTGGTACAGACTCCGACTTTCTCCCGAAAGTTTTTTGGTTCGAGTCCCACACTTGATACATTTTCTGGCCATGCTTCGAAGTAGGTACTTTCTAGTTGAGTGTCATAGAGGGCTTTATAGCCCTAATTCCGCTAGGTTGGCTTAGTAATAGAATAAAAAAGAAGCCAAAAGTGAATATTGAGGTTTAACTTACTTTAGTTTTGATAACAAGTTTTAATAAAATAAGAACTGATTTATTATTTGTCCATTAAAATAAAATATCGCGAAGTCACGAGTAACTTAATTTTATCTAGAAACACTGTATTCATTTAACAATATCGTAGGCATATCAGAAAATGTTCTCTGTGACTGTGGCGATTTTCACGCAATGGAACACCTACTCCAATGCCCCATTGCCCCACTTTCAACATTTAATTATTAGTATACTACCTTTTCTTTGCTTCGAACATGACAAAGAAAAAGAACCGGTCTGAGTTTACCCGAACATGCTTTCCTATTTATCAATTAGTAAATATGAGTAATTCCATAGTTAATAATTTTCCTATGGTTAAATTTCGGATCCCTCAACATCCCATATCCCAAAGCACTGAATTGATCGATGGGATTTCATATTCTAGAACAAGCACACCAATACATTACAACGTTCTCAGTGATAATGGTAAGCAATGTATTGTATGTAGCGTGAATTTTCCATAATTTCTTCAAAATTTTTTTTTGCACAAAACCAAATCCTTGTTTGGGAAAGCAACCTGCTCGGTTTTGTTACTCTATTTAACATCTAAAATATACCTGAAGGTAGAAAGTATTGATGGAAGGGTTCCGCAGAAAAATTATTTTTTAGTAATTCATGAATATTGAGTCATTTTTATTTTTTTACCCTAAGAACCAGACTACTAAGTGGGAAAGTGACCCATTGCGTTTTTTTTAAACATTAATAACAACTACAATATATGTGAATTTAAAAGAAATCGTTCGAGCCGTTTTAGAGAAATACGTTTTTAGCCTTTTTTTTAGTTTTTTAAGGGTAAAACCCCCCTAAAATTGTGAAATAAATTAAAATTGTCCCTTTGTATGATCTTTTTGAACCTACATGGCGAATTTCATCAAAATCCACCGAGTAGTTTGTCCGCAAATCGATGACTAGACAGATCGACAGACATTTCTTAAAAACCACGTTTTTTGGTTACTGGGACCTCAAAACGTGTAAATCAGTTGAAATCGGAAATTTTGACAACCGTTAAGCTTTACTTATACTACACATAAATAGGAAGGCAAGAAACAAATAGGTATAACCTGAAACAAGGAACTTGGTGATATCACGCCCCAACATCAGATATTTTAGTTTATTACGCCTATTTTCAGGGCATGGTGAGAACTGAGACGCCAATGGAATTTGGTAACAAGAAAGCAAAGAAACGGAAACATGATAACCAAGAAAATGAAGACGATACTACTATGGTTCGCGAAAAGAAAAAGAAGTCAATGTCCAAGGTTTACCCTGCAAGACAGTGGAACCAACATGATGCGAAGAAGGTATTACTATCAAACTTATTCATTGTTCGTTTGTTTTCTTTCTATTCGGCCTGGTACACTGAGAAATCTGCTCAGCAATTTGTCATGGGAGCAAATGGGCTGGCGATTGGTTGGTGCATGAAGAACAGTATTTTTCTGAATGATTTCAGAAGATTTCCACGTCTCTGGTGTGTCAAGGGGAAAACCGTGCACCTGCTACAAGCCAGCGAATCGTCCGTGCGCACTGGGCATCGATCTCAAATTACCCAATTAGCTGAAGTGTCAGTATACCCTAAGGTGCAGATAAGGGCTGAGTGTGTACATATTGTATTTTCTTTCCTGTCATACTTGATAGGCCGGCTTACCTCTACCATCCTACCAAAGAAAGGTTTAAAAGTCGTCCTCAGAACATCCTACCAAAGTTTCAACCCAGGTTGATCAATGGTTTCGGAGCGCATCGAGGTCAAACGAATCTGTATGGAATAGGCCGACAACAATATTAATTATATCCATGTCTTCGTCCATTTTTGCTCTTGAAGTATATTGGGGTATTTATTTTTAGGCGTTGGCTGCAGAGAATCAATACGCTCGAAAAGACTCGCGGACGTTGGTTGTTACATTTCCGGAAATAGATATTTCACGTGAACTGGTGGGAGGCTTGCATACGGCGATCGAAAAAGTTCATTTCCAGATTCCTGGAACTGCAAGGTAAACCGAGAAACATTTTGCACGGTTATATTTTCCCCTCTAAAGGGCTTTAACAATTTTGCAAAAGAGTATCATTAGCGGCACCAAATGAGTTCATATTCCTTTATTGATTTCTTCTTAGAAACCAAGGAACGAAGAGTAGAATAACACTGCCGTTTTTGAAGGAATGAAAAATGCAAGTTATGGTTTGGTCCATGCCTTCAAAAGCTGTAGCCAAACGGTGTTAAACTGGCCTTATGCTATGTATTAATGTAGATTAGGATTTCTTCTACTTCTACTTTCAAGTTTAATATAAATTCGACTTTGTACAAAAAACGCGTTATGAGAGTATCCGATTTTCTCTTGTGTTGTTTTTATTTAAGGGCGCCGACAAGATGGGGCTTGCTTTAATCACCATTGAGTCTTTTGTGGTGTATAGTGATCCGCAATCTTGCAGTTAATTACCAAGTCGGAAATGAGCAATATCAGTAAAAAAATACACTAGGATACTTATGAAGAAGTGTAATTATTCAATGTAAAACTACAACATTCTTTTACAAATAGAGGAAAACACGAGTTTTTCAAATCTTTTCTTACTACTCCCGCGTGTTTGCACTGATTTATGAGCATTTCTATTTCATAAGTTAGTATTGTACAATATGCAATACGATTTCAACTGATTTCTATTTTTTTTTTAGGTTTTGTTTTGTAAAAATACAGGATAATGAAGATGTGGAGGCTGTGATGGAGGAATTAAACAAAACTAAGTTCCTTGACATGGGGTACTTGAAGGTTGAACGCAAACCTGAGCGTCCCGCTGACGACCCTAATCATAGTGAAACTATAGACCCCTACACGTAAGTTTCTCAATTTAATTGACGAGCTTTAATTTCTGCCATTGGCCATAGCTTATGGTAACAGAGTGCTTCTTGTAACTGCAAAGTAACTGCAAAGGCTTTCATGGCCGGAGTCAAATGAAGAACCATTAGAATCCGGGCTGATGGGCCGTGGTCGAATTGAAAGTGAACTTCCAAACGTTTCGTCAACATCTGCGGTCGACATCTTCAGTGGCGCTGCGTAGACTTCGAAGGTTGTACCTCGGTGGCTCCGTAGCGAGTGACTGGGTAGGGGGCTTTACCTTTATACCTGGAGAGTGCTTCTTATCGGTACTTGACTCACAGCAACTTGCTCTCTGATCAATCTGAAAACATTGTGCATCCAACATACTGCTATGTTGGATGGCCTCAATGACCGAGTACATGATTGAACTTGCCAGTAGCCTGTCAGCCTTGTCTAACTTGGAATTTGGTAATGGTGTGAGACGGTTATGAGTAGCCGTGATAGTGTAGTGGATAACTTTGGTGAAAGAAGTCACGGTCCCATTCCGTCATCTATTCATCTGTCTAATTAGAAATTATTATTCATATGACAAGTTGAAGGCAAGTGGTTCGGAATGCAGTGTGATCAGGAGGTCCCCTCATTCACCATAGCAAGTTCAAACACAAAGGCTTGGCTCTATCTATGTCATTTCCATAGTTGAACCCATACCCGAGAAAAAATTGTGTGAACGACAGAGATTGTGTTATGTATGAATTGAGAGTTCGTTGACATGGTAGTTAAACTTGCATTTCTTCATGTCTTATTTTATTTTATTTGTACAATACAATTACATTGTACAACAAAATCCAATTGAACAGTAAAATATAAATCGTAAAAAAGAATAATAATAAACAACTACTATACAATATATAAACAATAATAAAAGTCTTATGCATTCAACTGGATCCGGCCTCCGTTAGCTAAACTAATCACGTGGGCATCTCTAAGGACAGGAAGCATTAACGCACAGAAATTAATGTGACTACCTATGTTATAGGTAACGCCTCGCCGCCTCAACGATGTGGCTTATGACTAATTAAATTGTAGATACGTTTGTATGTACGTTTTGTTTCACTGTATATAAAATAACAAGTTTGAGCACTTCCAGTAATTTGTGCGATTTTTTATTTCTAGGCTGTACCTGGGAAATCTACCTCTAAATATTAATACTACTACTGTCAAAGAAAAATTTCCAACTGCTACACGAATTGATATAGGCTTTGCTCAGCGAATGAAATTTACAAGGTATGTTAACTGATAAATGAGGCAATAGTTAATCTGTGTATTTTAGGAACGTTTTTTTTTCATGTCGTTCATGTCATGTGGATAAAAATACAGGCTCTCAGTCACATTTTATTCCATCCCTCTACAGTCAATATTAACTGACATGCATTTTTGTACGTTTTTAATCAGCCGCCATCTTGAAACGAAATGGCAGATCAGGCTGGTTAACGAACTTGATCAAGACATTGCATTGGCATGATAATTAATTTTTGTGCCACGCTCCATCACAATCGGATAATATCAATGCAAGTATCCCATTATTTTCACTTTGACTGGCCACCATCTTGAAATCGTTGAATTTTCGTAAAAATGGCTAGTTACCTTGGTCGTAGAAAAAAATGCAGGCTTTCCGTCACATCTTTTTCCATCCTTCTGCGACCAATATTAACTGACATGTAACTTTTTATATTTTTGATCGGCCGCCATCTTGAAACGAAACGGCGGATCTAGCTGGTTACTGAACATGAAGACACTCTTATGAGTATGACAAATGTGTGTGCCTCGTTTCATCAAAATCGTATCAAATCTGCGGAAGTTACAGTGTTTCCTAAAATTGATGTATGTACATACATCCATACATACAGTGTATTATCTATATATATGTATATTTTGAGCATTTCCAACGGGGGTGGTTTTAGGCTCAGGGGATCATGAAAGGAAAAGTTATGAATACATTTTCCTGTAGTAGAATATTGGTCGACGTTGCTAGCAATGGGTAGATGAAATCTCCCTAATATGTTTGTAAAGGGTTATACAGTACTGTATGAATATATTTTTTTTATTAAGGTACGCGTTCATTCGCTATCAAACTGTTGAAGATGCCATCGACGCATTTCGAGCCGCTACAGAAATGCAATTCGATTCAAGGACTCTAATCGTTAGGTAAGCATCAATATGTTTCTGTGGTGGAAACGTTACGGAGCTATATGGTCACTGATCTCTGTTTAAGCTTATGTTAACTTTTAAAATGTATGAAATAATATGCTAAGTTTTTTATCAATAAGTTTTTAAAGGTAACTTGACCGCCATATCTGTTTGCTACTGTTTGGCAATAAGTATTATTTGATGGGCTTTTATGGAAGTAGTCGTAGTGGCCCATAGAACCTTGCCCTATCGGTTTTTCGGACTTTTTTGATATTAGTTCCGTATGAATTTTGCCATTGGTTCACGTCCTCAATGTCAACTCACACCGACTACTACCTACAAGGTATAATGGACCAACTGAGTATACAAAATAGACTCCTTGTTAACTTTTTACAATGAGGGACCAGCTGAATGTTGGATAATAAACTGTTCCTTTACTTATCGAATAGGTTTCGGAGACAGAAGGCTCAAATTGCAGCGCCTAACCCACCCGAACAGAAGCTGTCAAAGAGGTTGCGAAAGGAGAGAAAGAAGCTTTTGGAACAAAAGGATCAAATGGAAGAAATGAAAATAATAATCAGTGAAAAAATCAAGCCGGAACAGTCTTCGCTGTCGGCGGAAAACATCAGAAAGGCTCAGGTTAGAACTTTTGTGAGGTTCTTAAAAGCAAATCGGAGTACCGAACTACTTGTGTTGAGGCCCCTTAGGGGCTTAGGCCCTTTCCGATGAACGAACCTTATCCAGCCACTAACTACAGGGGGAGGTTATCTGTAACTGGCAGTCAACTTTGAAATCGGTATTCGCCGACCAACCCCGCGTTAAAATTACTATTTTGAGGTCTTGAACGCGTTTTCTGCACCAATATGGCGTGTTCTGTAAACAAAGAGTTCGGGCATTTTAAGAAGGTTAGCGTTTTAATTTAATGATTATTACAGGTATTACAGGTGTTTCATTAATAACATACTGTAATTGTAGTTTTTGTCTTTCAATTATATTTTAAAGTGATTGGTGAAAGACATATTTAATAAGTAGAATTAAGGTTAAGTCGGGACGGGTGGACCAGTTCCAGGAGGACCTCCTTCTAGTTGGCGTCGAGGCAGCAGATTGGACAGCGGCTGCTGAGGATCGACAAAGATGGAGGGAAATTGTCCGAGAAGTCAAAAGTCCCCCTGGGCTGATCGCGCCTAATTAAGTCAATTAAGGTTAAGCCGAGCCACCACGGAGTCATAATCGCTGACAATACCAATACAACGGATTCTGTCCGTGTCAGTTGACTCCACGGGTAGTTGTACAACTCTGGTCGAGACCACTATGAATAGTCCTTCATTACTGGAATCGACTGAATTTCATAACTTTGATCATTCGAGGGTATTTTTTTCTAGCCCGTAGGTAACATAAGAACTCTTTCTCTGTCTTACAGTCATCAGGGACAGGATGTTGAGCTGGATAGTGTACGTTAACTTGTAATTTGGGTGATTGTTTATAAATTTAAAAATGTACCAATGTAAATATATAAAATTACCCGTGCGTTTAATAATAATAATTCTTTGGGTTCAAAGAAGGCTGCTATGGTAAGCTTATGCATTCACGTGTCATCCTAAACTAACTATAAGACAATAAGAGTTTCCTGTGTCCCCCAAATGGTCTAAGTTATGAAATTCTTTCAACACCTCAAAAGAGTGTGAACCTTGAACTAATGCTTAAATATTTACTGCAGTTGTCTAGGTTAATGTTCGACGACGGACATCTCTCAGACGACGGCAACGATGACGAAGATGATTTTGATGAAGTTGATGAGGAGGAGGACGATGACGATGATCTCCCTGTGCCAAGCCTCAATAACGTACGTTTATTAATGTGTTTATAATTTTACATAGTAATCTTCATAGATGCTAGAGTTCAATGTAGGAGAGATGGGACATTCGCTCTCACCAAGGTTATTTTTTTAAATTTTTCTGATGCCTTGTCTTCTTCGACCAAATGACACACACATATTTTTTTTCTACAAATAATCAACGCACGCCTTGCAGCCACGACGGGATTTATTGTTGTTGGGATGTACCTTCTTCTTCTTCTTCTTTGTCGTGGTTTTTACACTGATGTCTTGATTAAAATCTATGATTTTAAACTATACAAATAAATGGTATTGTTTATAAAAATAAGTTCTTGAAACTTTTATGGAAACGGGTGAGCTCGATCTATGAGTTAGTAATGCCAGTTTCTTGAGTAGTTTTCTGTTAGTAACAGACCTGGAGATTTTGGAATTTGAATTGTGTCTTGGCGGCCCAGAGAGTTTACTTCGGGGTTTTCCGATGCTGAGGTTCGTTCGTAAAGTTTTAAAGCTTTATCCATGATGTAGATCACTTGCAATTATTGTGTTTCGAACGTAGTAAGGAGCGTTTGTGATTAGTCTTAAGATCTTGTTTTGTGAGGTTTGCAATCTCTTGAGTTGAGTCTGACGCAGTGCCCCAGGCTTCGCAGCCATAAAGCATGGCAGGCTTGATTATTGCTTCGTACAGGAATTTTTTATTCTTGAGTGAGACTTTTGATTTATTGCTAAGTATAGGGTATACAGTTGAACTTTGGCAGCAGTAGCCTTTTTTATTGCTGAGTTTACTTGTGCTTTCCACTGAAGTTTTGAGTCTAGGATCACGCCTAAGTACTTTGCTTCGTTGTACCATATTACGTTTGTGTTATTTAAGATGAGATTTGGGGCATTAACATTTCTTCTGTTGGTGAAGAGAACTGCTTTAGATTTGTCTGCGTTCAGTTTTATGCGCCAACGATTGGTCCATTCTTCTAAATCGTCTAGATACATTTGCATATTTAATTTTAAAGTGTCTGTGTTTTCGGCACTGCACACTATTCCTGTGTCATCTGCAAAAACGCTAGTCTGAATATTGCCACACAAGGGAATGTCGGCTGTGAAAGCCGTGCATAGCTTCGCTGAGGCCAGGCCACCTTGTGGGACACCAGCTTTGGTTGTTTTGATTTCGGACAAATCGAGTCCCACTTTGCATTTGAAAGTTCTGTCCTCTAGGTATGAGGCAAAAATGTGTACGTAAGCTTCTGGAAGAATGCTGATGAGTTTGTAGAGTAGTCCTTTTCTCCACACAGAGTCGAAGGCGGCCGACAGCGACAGCGGTTAATTGTTTCTTTGCGAGGCCTTCAGCAATTTTTTCCAATACTCTGATAATTTGCTTTATTGGTTCATGTTGCTTCCGGAATCCAAACTGTTCATTTGGTAGCTTTGCATCGATAAGAGGTTCAGCTGTTTTCATGATAATGTTTTCGAGTACTTTTCCTAGAACGTTGAGTAAGCTTATCGGTCGATATCCATTGGGTTGTTGGTGTGATTTTCCGGGTTTAGGTATTGGTATTACTGTAGCACACTTCCACTGCTTAGGAAAGTAGTTTATTTTCAAGCAAGCGTTGTATATGTCAGTTAAATTCAGCAGTTGATTTTCATTAAATAGTCTAAGAATTTTGTTGCTGATTCCGTCTGGGCCGGGGGCTTTGTTCGGTTTCAGAGTGCTGATGATCTCCTTCACTTCTTCACATGAGATGGGGTTGATGTGAGATGAAGGAGGAGTGTTAAGAAAGGTGTTTACTTCCTGTTCTATTCTCGTTGTGGAAGCTGGGAAGGCTGATGGATGAGGAGTGAATTGTTTCTCTAAATATTCGGCAAGCATGTCGGCTTTTTCCTTGTCAGAGGTTGCTGTATTGTTTTCATACCTTAGAGGTGGTATAGAGAATTCTGTGTCTCTTAGTTTTCTTGCTATTTTCCATAGCGAGTTGTCTTGAGCGGCGAGAGCTTCTGTTTTTTCAGCCCATTTTTCATCACTGTCTTCCTGAATTAGTTGCTTAATTGAGCGATGTAGTCTGTTGATCTCTGATTTTATTTCGGGATCCCAGGTGATTCTATAGATGTACCTAAGACGTGCGCTAATTGGTCAAATAAGACGTGGCAGGTGGAACCACACATTAAAAAATTGATCAGCGACAGCCCCATCTCCCATATAAAGAACTATAGCAGATCCATTAACGAGTAAAAATGTCGCATCTCTCAGCCGACGATGACGATTCACGATGATCTTGGTTATTTCGTTTATGAGTAACACAAAAACCCGTGGCTCGAAAACCCATTTACCTAATTACTGTTCTCTCTCTTGTACACAAGATCCTAGTAGTGTGGATACAATAGAGTTGAAGTTTGGTCTGGTTAGCCTGTGAAAAGGTGGATATTATGTAAGTTACTCGTTTCTGAGGTAGTCAATAGTCATGGCATTTTGCAGTTGCATATTGAAAGGGGTTATTTACACATGAAAAATATACATGAGATATGTGGAAAGTGGTACCGTTTTAATCTAATCATTAACGTGCGACTTCAATTTGAAAATCATGTACGAGCTTCTGTAATTACAATGTATCCGAATTGGGGTATCACGAAGAAAGTGAATAATGTCATAAGGAGGTTGCCTCTTCAACCAAAAGTCAATTGAGTGTTAAAATTAAAAAGAACTTTGCCTTTATAAAAAGTTGAGATTGCAGACTTGTTCAGTTAGGTAGTCACACAGTTGTGTCTAACAATTTGAATGGTGTCGTTTAGCTTCAAATAGGGTATCTGGGTTAGGCGCAGATCGTGGGTTCGAATCCCGCCAAGTCCAGTTTTTCTTTATCCCCTAATTTCAGTTATAACGTGGAGGTTGCCTCTTCAACCAAAAGTTAATTTAAAAGTCAGTGTTATAATATACTCCATAATATGGATATTATAATACTGCAATAATGTGTAAAAAAAAACATTGCCTTTATGGCATTAAGTAAGCAGTTTAGTGAAAGAAAGGGCCACTGGCCCTAACTACGCTGTTCAATAAAGACGATTTATAATTATTATTATTAAGTAAGCTCACAGACTTGTTCAGTTAGATAGTTGTGTAGCTGTGCTAACCTGTCTTACATTACGTATCATATCAAAATACGAACATATAAGTAGAGGATTTCATCAACTGTTCTTGAGCGGGCTTGCGGTCGAGCGGTTAAGACGACGCCCCGGTTAGGCGTAGATCGTTGGTTCGAATCCCGCCAAGTCCAGTTTTTCTTTATCCTCTAATTTCAGTCACCTGTGCTAAACTGAGTGCTATGGAATCTGTGATGTGATGCCCCGATAAGGTATAGATCGTGGGTTTGAGTCCTACCGGATTCAGTTTGTTCTTGGTACCCTATTTTGGATAAAAGGTTTTTTCATCGTCTAAAAAGTCAATTTAGAGTTATAATTGATAATGGAGCTTCTGTAAGGTTAAGGGTGAAAATATTCCATATTTCTAGGACTAACCCCCCTTGTTTACGATTAATTACATCGGCTACAATCAATGCAATGACCAATGAATGTATCCGAAAAACATCTTCAGTCGCTCCTCTTCTTCTTCTTCTTCCGGCTGTACAGCCCTTGGTGGGCTTTGGCCTGCTCGACAACACTCCTCCATTCTTCTCGGTTTTGCACAACGCTCCACCATCTGGAGACTCCCAACTCGCGAAGGTCATTCTCTAACTCGTCCTTCCAGCGGTTTCTTGGCCGTCCTGGCAGTCGTCTTCCCGTCATGCTTGCTTTGTACATTTTTCGTGGCATGCGTTCTTCAGACATCCTTACAACGTGTCCCAGCCACCTTAATCGTTGTGCTTTTCTCCTTGGCCTTTCCACCTTATTTCTTGTACTGCTACAATGTCGAAATTATATTTCAATATTTCTCTTCCTATTTCTTGCATCTTCCCTGGCATTAGCATTGTCCTTACGTTCCACGTAGCCAGTTTTAATTCCAAGGAAGCTCGTTTGTTTTGCGGGGGTCGTCGTCTAGTTCCGGTATAGTTGTTCCGAGGCGTGTCTTGAGTCATCGCAACTTGGGTTTTTTTACGGTGTTAGGTCGTCGGCCTTACGCCCAACCTCTGCCAGAGGATGGGGGTGTTGATTTCGGGGTACCCAGCCCCTAGGTGATCGCCTTCTCTTCGGCTGGGAGTCTCACCCGCCCCTTCGCAGTACACCATTCGTGTGTTGCTCATTGCCGTTGGCCCTTTAGGGCTCTTCCGCCACTGAGTTGGATGACAGCCCTGCTGCTGACTGACATCGCCTTCAAGAGACTCTCACTTCTCTTCCCCTTAGGCTATGCTGTGTTCCGAGAGGATCTTCTGCATACTCAGCCGTTGAAGTTGCATCTCCTCCAACGCCGTTGTATCCATTGTCCATCTCTTCGCGCAGCGCGGGGGGGCAACACCTATTTAGTGGCGGTGTTACTCGCCACGTCACGATGGTTTCTAAGGTCTGTGAGGGATTTGTTAGTAAGTGCATTGCCCAGTGCACTTACCACCTCAACCTCCACCATCGCCACTGCATGGTCGGGGACTGCTTATTCAGTATATTCGCAGCTAACCACTATATCTAGTGGCCGTATCACTATCCGCCACCTGTGACCCCGCTAGTAGCTCGCAGTTAAGCCCTAGCTAAAAAAAAGCTGGATAAAAGGTTTTTTCATCGTCTAAAAAGTCAATTTAGAGTTATAATTGATAATGGAGCTTCTGTAAGGTTAAGGGTGAAAATATTCCATATTTCTAGGACTAACCCCCCTTGTTTACGATTAATTACATCGGCTACAATCAATGCAATGACCAATGAATGTATCCGAAAAACATCTTCAGTCGCTCCTGTAGGTAATTTAATACCTGTGTTGAATTACGACAGGTCTCCGCTCGCATGGTGTGTAGTGGCTCGCACAAGTAAAAGCAAGCTACCAATGATGTCACGAGGCAGTAGGTCTACTTTATGACACTGATCGATGCGTATTTACAGCTGGAACCGAAACCAATTAGTGATGACGAGGAGGAAGAGGAGTTGGTTGATGGTGTTGATGATGAAGATGACGACGATGAAAGGGAAGAAGAAGAAGAGGATGATGACCGCCCAGATCCTCCTATCCTTCCTGTCAAAGAGGAAAAAGTAAGATTTGCCTTTATTGCATTCACGGTAGTGACTAAATTGATTTTCTCGAAATATGTAGACCTAGCAGTGGAGGAGCTACGAATAATTGCGAGTGTAATGCTTAAACGTGTTAAAGTAAAAAAATAAAAAACACGCATCATTTTGTACTTCTTAAAAAGTAAAAATTTGAATTCTAACGTGATTTATAAATATTGTCATATACGAGGGCGTCTGAAAAGTTCATAGCATAAAGAGTTAGGTGAATGATAGGTACATACGTTTTTTTTTATTTTTCAATATAATTTCCCTTAATACTAATACACTTTTCACTACGAAGATTTAACATTTTTAACCCATTCAAAACATAGTCCTTGTCTTTCGATGCAAAGTGTCCAGGAACGGCTGCTTTGATTTCATTTTCGTCTAAAAATTTCCTCCCCTTCAACTCTTTTTTTAAATTTGGCTAGAGGAAATAGTCACTCGGGGTCAGATCTGGACTATAGGGCGGGTAGTCCAGCTCATCGAACCCTGTCTCTTTCAGGGCCGCCCTTGCAACTCGGCTTGTGTGCACGGGAGCATTGTCCTGTAAAAACAGGACCCCTGCGTCAAGTTTGCCACGCCTCAGCTCCTCCACTGTCTTACGCACCTCCCGGAGGAGGCCAGTGTAATACTCTCCGTTCATCGTAGTTCCTTTGAGATGAAAGTCCACCAGTATTACACCTTCTGCGTCCCAGAAAACCGTGGCCATGACCTTGAGGGCACTCTTCTGGGCTCGAAACTTGATGGGAGGCTTTTCGGTCTTCTTAGTCCACAAAATGTTTTGCTGTTTGGTTTCGGGATCATACTGTTAGACCCACGTCTCATCTACCGTAACTATCCGACCCCAGACATTTTCGCCCTCAGCTGCTAGGATATCCAAAAATGCTTGGGAAGTGTCCATGCACCGCCTCATGTCAAAGGCGGAAAGATTTCGGGGGACCCAACGCGCTGATACTTTGGACATACCCAGATATTCGTGTAGGATCTCTCCAACTCGCTCTTTACTAACGCCCACAGTTTCAGCTAACTGCCAGACCTTCAATCTTCTGTCTTCTAACACTAGTTTTTCCACTAGCTCAACATTTTGGGCCGTAACTGCAGTTGACTGCCGACCACTGCATGGGTCATCTTGAAGGCTCTCCCACCCCAGCAAAGAATAGCAGCGCCATTGTGTTGTCGTTGAATAACTAGGGCAAGCTTCACCGCACACGGGAAGCTTCAAACTTCTGATCTCCTCCGAACTTTTCCCACACTTAGTGAAGAATTTAAGAAAAACTCAATTTTCCGTTCGGGGGGTGAAATAGGCGACATGGTACAAACGACTGAGACGAAGAAACTAAACGAGTGAGCGGGCTGCAACTATTGGGTGTAGTTGCTCAAGGTCGACCGGTTCCAGGACCAGTTGGGGTATTTTCACTGGCCCATGAGAAATATCCCATGCTATGAACTTTTCAGACGCCCCTCGTATATTACATTATTCAATATACAAATATAATGTTAAATACTGCAAATGTAGGACTCCAGCCAGGCTGTGATATACTGTATATATAGAAATTGAATTATTCTAGATTCTTACTGTTGTAGCTAGGTGGATCTAGACTGGAGGTCATGGTCTTGTTTGACCGAAGGCAGCGGCAGGCAAAGGAGTACTCCCTACTCCATCCCTTCTATATATCTTGCCATGTTCATAAATATAATTATCTAAAAAACTCATTTAACGGAAAAGATGTTCTCTTCACTCTCTCCAGAACCGGCGCAATTCTTTTTCAAGTTGGAGTCTCACTCCTTTACGGCATTGCGGTTGCGCATGGCTACTCTGGCCTCCCGCCATTATTTTAAAAATTTAAACCTGTTACAGTAGTTGAAATGTGACTCAAATACTGTACTCATGTGAACCTCCATCAATTTTCGCAGATTATATCGGAGAAGACTATAAAACATGAAAAGCCTGATTTGCCCGTTCAAAAAAAGCAAACCATTCCTGACGGCGGTGGCTACGAAGAGGAAGATCGTGGCGGTGACGGTGACGATTGAACTCAATCTTACACAGTAAACAATAAGGCGCTATTATTTCATTATGATAAAAAAGACTGCATAGCCCAATGAGGGCCCAAGGCTCAGCACAGCTGTATTTGAAATGTTGCAGGCAGCAACATACCTATGTAGTAGGGTTGGCTGGATCATTTGTTTCCATTTATATATCCTGGTCTCGAACCTCACCATACGTTTCGTAGTCCAGTCCTCTACTGACTGGACTAAGCCGTAAAATACATGTTTTTAAAGTAAAATGAAATAGTAAAACTTGAAAGACCATATTTCAAATTATTGATTTTAGTTTACAAACAGAACTACCAAAGATATGCAGCCCTGCATCTATATACTGTATGCATGTATAGTAAAATAGATTATTGACCCAGTTTAGGTTATGACTTATGGGGTAACGATAACTAAAGATAAGAAAAACAGTTTAAGCGCATTTTTTGCCCTGTAATGTAAACCAGCAGCTGCGGACCGTACATAATATAATAGTTTTTAGCTTATTTTTTATTATATATTATATATCATTGTAGTTTCCTTCTCGCCATCCTCTCCATCACCAATGGTTCTTCCACCCCGAACTCTCTTATCATCACTTCATTTTTAATGCTTCATGTCCTCTGACGTGCTGTTTGATGAACTTCATTTCAGCCACTTGTATTTTACTTTAGCATCTGTCGTTCGCTACGGTACCACTGTCTCCAAACTGTACGTCGTAATTGTTAGAAAATAAGTTTTAAGTAACGTCAAGTAGCCTATTCAGAGTGAAAACGTTGTAAAACGTGCGTCTACTATAAGTTGTTTCGCATGCCTACGGATAAGGAAACTTGGAAAATGGAGTATACAACATGAAACGCATTTTCTACCTACGGTTTATGTGTGGGTTCCAATGTACTCATACTATTTATTTTTTTAGGCGTTGTGGCAATATTATATTTAACCCGTATATTTAGAGTCATATTTATTCTGATTAGGCGGCGATTCCACTTGTCAATATTCCCTCATTTATGTATCAATAATAAGTCTACCGTATTATAACTTAATTTATAATACAATAGATCCTAAAAACAAAAATATCATCAATTATTGATACACAAATGACGGAATATTGACAAGTGAAATAGCCGCCTTACCTACTAGCATAGTAAGTGTTTATGTAACTCTCTCATTTGCGCGTTGTAAGATTGCCGGCCATGATGTAGGCCCTAATTAGGATGTAATATTATAAATTAATTTTATACAATAAAACTGTTGCTTAGTTTCGGTATCCTGCAACTGAAATTAACTCGGCATAATGTACTGAAGGTCATAGGAAGTACCATGAGACCGAGTATTTCTCAATTAGGCCTATTCTTAAGCTATTCATTTGGATTCTACTTTTCTGCCTCTACAATATGTCTGAAAATGGGCAAAATCGTTGGAGCGAGTTGAAAGTGAGCTCAAGTGAAATTCAGTAGCGTAACGAGGGGATGGGGGTCCACCACATAGCCTAGGGGTAGCGACAGGCGCGGATCTACGGGGGGGGGCTAAGGGGGCTATAGCCCCCCCCCCCATTAGGGTCCTCAAAATGCGTAAAACCCCACTATTTCTGTCCTATTTTTCACAAATTTTCTCCCGGGGGGAACCCCGAGCCCCCCTTGCCACGGGCCCCCCTTGGGCTTGATTGTATTAATTACCCATCGTATAGGACCCTTTATTGCTCTGAAAAAGCGTAAAACCCCGATATTTCTGCCCTATTTTTCAAGAACATTTTGAAATCTAATCTTAGCCCCCTCCTTGGTCTCATTCTAGATACGCGTCTGGGTAGAGAATTGAACAAAAAAATAGTCAACATGCATTCTCTCTTTCTCGAGTGGTGGCTGCGCCTTATCGATGAATTACTAATATGGTGCCCATTCCATTGACCGGCTAGGGCTATTTCCAATAACGGTGACGTGGTAGCAGACATTCAAGACTTAGGTGTCGTTTCCACTTTCCACTGACCTCGCCATGCAGAATTGACGGAAATGTTTATTTTCCTCTATGCCATAGTTAAAATTGATCAATGATCATAGGTGCCCATTCCATTGACCGGCTAGGGCTATTTCCAACAACGGTGACGTGGTAGCAGACATTCAAGACTTAGGTAGCGTTTCCACCGACCTCGCATTGCAGAATTGGCGGAAATGTTTATTTTCCTCTATGCCATAGTTAAAATTGATCAATGATCATACAGTAAAATCACAAACAAATAAACTAACATTAAAAAATGGCGTCATGGGATATGTTAAGTACAAACATTTTAATAGATTTCTATAAGAAGAAAAATTCTAATTTCCGTCAATGTCATTTGCATTCTGCAATGCGAGGTCGTTGGAAACGCTACATAAGTCTTGAATGTCTGCTACCACGTCACCGTTGTTGGAAATAGCCCGAGCCGGTCAATGGAATGGGCGCCATACAGTAAAATCACAAACAAACAAACTAAAATTAAAAAATGGCTTCATGGGATATGTTAATTACAAACATTTTAATAGATTTCTATTAAAAAAAAAACAAACATTTCCGTCAATGTCATTTGCAATCTGCAATGCGAGGTCGGTGGAGACGTTACCTAAGTCTTGAGTGTCTGCTACCACGTCACCGTTTTGGAAATAGCCCTAGCCGGTCAATGGAATGGGCGCCTTAGGCGCAGATCCAACAACGTCAATAGTGATATTAAATGTTTTTTGACGTGGTAGCAGGCATCTTCAGACATTCTAAAAATGTCTGCTACCACGTCAAAAACATTTAATATCACTATTGACGTTGGTGGAATCTGCGCCTAAGAATCAGACGACTGTTTGAATTGTGGCGGGAACGCTCTCGTGGTAGCAGACATCATTAATAAGTCTCTGCCATATTATTAATTAATTTTAATAGATAAGTTAAGTATCTACATAATAGTCTCCTTTAAAGGCGGCGTTTCCATTGATCTCGTTTTGCAGATTGCACATGACGTTGACGTGGTAGCAGACATCATTAATAAGTTTTGTGTCTGCTGCCACGTCAACGTCATGTGCAATCTGCAAAACGAGGTCAATGGAAACGTCGCCTAAAACAAACAAAAAATCTCAAGACACAAGAGAAAAGTGAATGAATTACAGAATGGGGTATACAGGCATTTTTTTTGCCGTATTTAGAATGAAACTAGATTTTATTTTACATATAAATTGATATAAATTTCTTTTAAATTTATTCTTACTTGGGAGTAAAATTCATTTATAAATTTTGCTTTTAAGGCAGGGGCGGCCATATTTGAACGTCACCGTTCCCACCACCATAGTAAACAAAAACGGAAAACATAATATAATCGTGTTTCTTTTTACTTGGTTTTCCTAATTTTACATGGCAACTGCGAAAACTAATTATAAGTACTGTGCTGTGCCTAACTGTACAAATACGACATTCAGTACGCCACAAAAACTGTTTTTGCATATGCCTAATGATGGAAAAAGGCGAAGAGCATGGATCCAAGCCGCAAGACGCGATGAGGCTGTCAGTCCGAAGTCAACTCTGTTTTTTTGTGAAGACCATTTCGAGGTAGGTTTGCGTTGATTTCTACTCTTTTTTCCAATGAAATTAGTATTCAGCCGTAATTTGCAGGCAGGTAATTTCTCCGACTGATGTGGGGTCTATGATGCATGACTACATAAACAATATACGTATTATGGTAGGGCTATTCTGTGGAGGAGACTTCATATTGACTTATTGATTATTGCTAGGTTATGAAATTTAAATGTTGCGGCCTTACAAGATTCAATCACTTTCTTCTGTCACTCTTAGCATAAGCGTAGATTTCTTTCGCTCACTAAATAGTGTAGCTCCCTAGCTCCTTCGATTTTTGCCGATACTGACACAGTTACAGTATATAACTGCGCAGCTCATTGTTGATTTGGACTTTATATTTTTAGTCGGTTACTGGCCAATCAGTGCTCGGTTCATTTACAGCATTTATATGGACCAGAGACCCACCGACCGCTTTCAACAAGCTGTCATTAATTATTAAAGTAGTAAAGTGGTTGTACTTCATTTTATATTAGATTGAACTTACTGACGTGTTTTTTTCTGTACCAGTTGGAAGAATGCATTGAAAATTTAACTTATGTTAAATTAATGCACGGGCGAATGACTATAAAAAAAACAGCGATGCCAACTAAATTTGAATGCCAGGGCAGGCGCATCAACAAGTTTTTGGAGCCGACAAGACTTTTACTAGTGAAGAGGCGAAGGAAAGAACTTATAGCTTCGGCCGTAAATGCGCAAGTAGAAGCTCAAGCAGGGCCAAGTAATGACAATCAAAGCTGCGAAGATAGTTTGCCTATTATTGAAGACCATGATAGCAATCGTAAGTAGAGTTTTCTATCATGTTGTTATGTTGCCTTCGCCTGGCAATCAGCATCTTCGCTGTCGATGATCATGCGGTAAACTTCCCGAGATATGTGCAATTTAATTGTAGGGCATTTCTCCACTAACACATGAGGTTTAACACAGTCGACACAGTCATCGCCGTCCGCATCTTTTTTTCTTGCGGGAGGCAGACTGGGTGAGCCGAAATCTCTAAAATTCCATCAAGGCTCTTTACTATCATCATCATCATATCAATATTATAAAATTGCGCGCAGGAGGCTTCCCCTGGGGAAAAAGTATGTGAAATGCGGCACGCCAGAATTAGTAGCGTTCACGAATTTTGATAGCAGTCGAGATTTTACAGTCTAATACTTATTTATAAAACTCCAAGCTCCGCCAGACAGCGACATGTTGCTCTCGTTCTAGGCGGGGGGCAGCTGGTCTCCCCTGCCCTCTCCTGTGGACGCCCATGGACATAATGTGTATTTAAACTGCGTTTATTTTTTACATTTTCCTGGTTTATGGTGACCCCATGTAAACACAGGAATTACGGAGTATTAATGTAGTTTATGTAAAAATACCAATGTGCGACACATGACGGTTTCTCTAAAAATAATAAAAATCTATATCTGAAAATATTGTATAGTAGACGTTCCGTGTAATGTGTGAGCCACTGTGAATCTTATATTGTGTTTTAAAATTTACTGTATACCTGTACATGGTTTTTTTTTGTTTCAGTTTTTTCAAATGACAAGTGCACGCAAACTATGCAGGCAGCTGCCGTAACTAGCCGAGCTGTGCAAGTGACGCCACAGTACACGACTGTCAGTTGCTCGCCAATTAAATCTGCAACTACCAGTCGCGGTACTACAAAAACCCCGGAGAAACTGGAGAGGGGGTCCGGCCGCAAATTTTCGGCCTGTAGTTTTCTAAATTCAAGCAGTGAAGATAGTGATGACAGCGATTTCGCAATTGACGATGTCGTCGAGCTGAAGGAGCTGTCTGCTCGCAGGATGAAGTTAATAATTCAGGCTAGGCCAAAGAAATATTTAGGCATTCCTGCGAGCTGCATTTTCGTGTTTGAAATGCTGACAAAAGATGCCCCCTGCCGCAATGTGGCGATAGTCTTGCAGCGAATAAAACTCTGCAGGACCTTCGATGAAATAGGGGACGACTTCGGAATTACCCAACAGCACGCCAGTACTGTTTTTAAGCAGACATTGCCTTACGTCCATTCAAACCTGAAGTCGCTTATACATTGGCCCCCTAAACCTACAATACTTGCCAACTTACCAATTGCATTTAGGGCCAATTACCGGGAAGTAGTGT